>OX424572.1:206947027-208150029 GCA_949152435.1 Gastracanthus pulcherrimus | reverse complement strand
AGAAAGGAGACATAGTCAGTGAAGCATATGTAATTTTTCAGATTATAGAAGTATAACGACAAATTATTTTCATCGAAAATCCTCATTTTTCAGTATAGTATCTCAGTAAATCGAGCAAAATGTTTCATTGCAAGTATTCTTAGACTTTCAGTACTGTAGTACTATCACAGCAAAAATTGTAATAATACCTCCATTTTACAGTAAGAAGAAAATGTCGATTCAATAACGAGATACATAAAAATCATCACAATACTCCCTTCGAAGCTGCCGCCGTCTCTGAATTCGAAGATTTTCCTCGAGTGACAGCCGTGTCAATCATAAAAGTTTCGCCCATCAAAGAGAAAGAGAGGGAGAGAGAACGCGAGCACCGATAAGAAGAAATGCGAAACCACCCTTCGAGAAAAAGAAATATCGAGATGTAATCATAATCGAAGGGTGCTCGTGCCTGTATATATGTATAAGTTCTCGCCAAAAAGCGCGAAGCCAGAGGAGAAGAGAGATCGAAGTCACGCGACACAAACGAGAGTATAAGGAAAGTGTAAGGAGATACGAGGACGATAAGGTATAAGGAAACGGTAAAATGAGGAGGGCCGTCCATTGATCAACTCGAAAGCGCGATATACTTTTTAGGTGTCGTACGGAGAGTTGGCGGAAAGTTTTTCTCTTTAATTTGATTTACTCCGTGAGTTTGAATTTTAGGATCGCGAAGTTTCGAAGAGTATTTATCGCGGAACAATATGTTGATATTCAAGAGATAAATAATAACGTACTAAGTTATAGTATTTTAAATAGATATTTTTTAGTTCACTATTTACATATAATATCAGTTTTTTGTAGCAGAAACGTTTTTCAATGTCAAACTTTATATGTATTCATAACCGCTATAAGCTTTTCCCTGACAAAGCTGAAAACGAATATCAATGTTGGATATCACCGAGTAATCGAAGTCACGCAATAAAGGCGAGGAAATGAAGGAAAGCAGGAGCAGAGGAAGATACGGAGAGATGATTCAGAAAAATAAGCGTCAGAAAATTTAGGGGGAGAAACCTTCCATCATTTCGAGATTACGATATATATTACGTTTCATTCTCGTCACTCGAGAGCGACGTGTCTTATCACCGACACCCAATGAAACATAAAGATCCACAAAATATATCCAAAGAGGAAATAAAAGAACAAGAAATAAAAGATGGAGGAAAAATAATGTATAGTAATAAGACATTATCATTTAGTAAATTCCATTGAACCCTTTTTGCTCTTGTAGCATTTAGTACCTTATACATTTGTTTAACCTTACAATACATTGCACAATTAGTACATTTTTAGTCGAAATTGAATCTATTTTTCGAAAGGACATTGCAAAAAGAAACAACCATGTAACCTAACAACGATACGCACTGCTTGGCCATACTTTATTTATACTTTATACTTTTTGGGCTTTTGTTAGTTTTTTAGTACCATTTCACCTAATGACTAGCTTGTTATCTGCTATTTTAAGTAAAATACTTCTCTTATATTTGACCTAGTCCTAAATCAGTACCCTAAGACTATCAAATACTCACATCTCTACCAAGGACTTTACCATTTTATTTCCTCCATTAAAAGGTATTAATATTTCGATACCCACAACAACAATCCGTTCATTAGTATCCTCCATTCCAATAACAACAAAACTAAATCCACGAAGAACAAAAGACTCCCACTATCATCCGGCGCTTTATTTCCTGGAAGCCAAACGAACATCCCCAATTAGGTATAAATTTCGCCCATAAAACCCCTCCTCCTCCTCTACAGCAAAAAAAAAGAAGCAAACCCAACCTCCAAGCATCTCTCGAATCCTCATTTCAGCGCAATGCAAACAAACACACAGCGTCTCCGCGGCTCCAGAAAAGAGAATAGAAAAAAAGAAAACCACAATCCCAAGAACAAACATAGACAAAGCCCGGGCAATGGCCCAAAGCGGCCGCGGCAGTGGCGTCGGCGCTCCTCGTCCTTATACGACTAAGTCACGTTTCGACGAATCACTCGCGGCAATCTCGATATCCTCTACTACTACCCCGTACTCTGTGTCTCTTTCTCTCTCTCTCTCTCTCTCTCTCTCTCTCTCTCTCTCTCTCTCTCCTCTCTCTCTCTCTCTCTCTCTCTCGCATCGTTGCTTCTACTAGTGCCTCGTATCCTCGATACGTATTATACACGTGCACACGTATCGCGACGATTCGTATCTCCCTCTCTTGCGGGAAGAGAAAATCCGCCGGGTAATGCCCGCGCGCGTGGTTACGCGATTCTTTTTTGTTTTCTCTTCTCTCTGGACGATTAGCCGATTAGAGGCTGCTGCATGGTAGTGTGCGTTCGTCTGACAAATGCCCCACCGGTGACTCTAGCGTTGTAAAGTGCACGCTTTGCTGGGGACTTATTCTCAAAGTGCATCGTGCGTTTCAGTGGTATAAATGACGTAGATTACGAAAATCCAAGTTTTGCAATGAATCTTATGCTGAATTTAAGTTTATGATGTATACTGCATGTAACGTAGGATTTCTTATCAATTGAAATAATGTATTATGCTTTACAAAATGTTAGAATAATAAAGGCAGTTCACGCCATTTCGTAAATTATTTTAAGTTACTAAATATAATCCAGAGTCAAACTAGATCTATTACTGTTTGAACCCTAACGTTGATGATATTTATTCAAGCTAACATTGCGAATATTATAGATTACCTCTACACAGTTCACATGAATCTTCGATAAACAATGATAATACCAATAACAATCTAGTGACAAACTAGACTTTTTTGAAGCTTCACATGGTTATATACAACACAAATTAGATGAATTTGCACATTGGATATGCTTGGCAATCGTTAAAAACGTTTTGAATGTGAATTTTCGAAACCTGTGTCTCTTGTACTACTGAAACGTGTGACATATACACTTAGAGAACAAGGACCTGTATAATGCCCGAGGTTACAGATCTCTTTTCCCGATTAGCCGATTAGACTCTGCTGCACTACCATGCATTCACTTGACAAATGCCCCGACGGTGACTCTTATAATAGTGCACACTTGGCTGCTCTGCTCGTCAATCGATGGCGGTTACATGGATGATATGATGATACGGTGGTACAAGGGATGAGAAAAGTTAGCGTGTCATTCCGCGGCGGCGTAGCGTCTGACTACGAGCGAGTCGAGATTTTAATTTAGATGGTAGGTATAGTGCGGAGGCAGGAATGCGAGCGTGAGCTGGAATGGAGCGAAATCGATCGGATGGATGGGAATCGATGGGGAAGAAGCGCGTTCGAAGTGTTGCGTCATTGGGTGACGATGACCATGATGATGGAGATTGTTTGGTCAGGGTCCGATTAAATAAGTCTAATTTTCTAATATCACGTGGCGGTGTGTCATCTTTTGGCGTGTCACTGTTCGCAAAATTTTTTAACCAGAAACGATTTGTTAGCAGTAAGAAAGAATAAAATTGTAAATGCAGAAATGTGAAACCGATGGCCCCTAATAAAATGTGTTAATTTATTAAACTAATTGATTTATTATTATATCATACTATTGATGTAAAGACGGAATATATAAGCAACTACTATTGAAGAAAATAATAGTAACTAAATTTTGTAAATTCTTGGACTCAAAGAAGATATACGTTTTATAATTGTACCTCGTCAAATACTCGTTTCTTAATAGAACATTCCTATATGAATATCGTGAAGTGTGAAAAATAAAACTTTAATAATGTAAATGAAAATGAATTTATTGCATCAATAAATAATAAATAATAAATATTAATAGTACTTACTAACGCCTAATTTAAATGACAAAAAGCTTATTTACGAGAATATTAATAGACTAGGAATCCATATAAAAAATATCCAAGCGCTCGGTGAGTTGTTTTGTTATTGACTCCGAAGCGAAGAAGGATAAATTCTCCTTTGAATATCGAAATAAAAAATTTACCTCGCGGTTATTCATAAAGCTCCTCCAGACGCTCTCTCTCTCTCTCTCTCTCTCTATCTCTCTCTCGCTTTCTCTCTCTATCTCTCTCTATCTCTTTCTCTCGCTCTCCTCGCTCTATGAAAAGCATCGAAAGCGGCATAATGCGTCTTTTGAATCCTCGCACTCCCTGGCAAAAGAGCGCCAAGAGAGGGTGGCAAAGGAGAAAGAGACAGCGAGAAGAAGATGAGCAAAACGAAGAGAACTTGAGGAACGGTATTGACTGCAAAAACTAGTTTCGACGAGGAGAAACATCGTTTGTAAACTTCGCGAAAATACATTTTTTTATCGAGGTAAATCATTAGCAAAATTAGTAAGATATTCGCTAAAATATAAGTATTTATTTCTTCTGTAGGATTTAATACTTTTTTTAGTATTTTTGTATACATTTTAGTAGTGAAACCGGGTTTTAAAATGTTTTATAAATGCTGCTCTAATTAGTTAGTTGCTAGTATGAAAATCTTTCATTATAGTACTTGCACTTTAGATACTACATATCGTTTACATAAACATAATGAAATAAAATGAAACAATATAATGAATACACGTATACACTGTACAACATATATGTCACGTTGCAAAAACATTCAATCTACAAACCTGATCTTAATACACTTTTTAGCTAATATAAACTAAGAATTTTTACACAAATTGCTAAAAATATATCGTGCGTACTAGTATAAAAACTATTTTATCTAGCCTCGAAATGATAACTCTTGTATTAGTGAATGTTGATGAAAACCAAAATTAGTATAATAATCACTAAGAAAAGTTAACGTTCCATTAGAGTCTCTTTACTTCATCTGCATTATCTAATTAAAGTAATTGAACTTTTGATATAACATACACACATACATACAAATATAACGAATTAAAATGTTAATGAGCACGTACACGATATATCTCGTGTTACATACACATTGTATTCATGTACATTTTAAAACTAATTCAAAGTGCACAAAAGAAACTCATAAAAGAACAGAAATCAACACCACCAATCTCGATCAAATCACACCTCTCACTCACCTCCCAATCCACGGCACACACCTCGGCAAATATTCCAAACTCCCGCAACGACAAAAAAAAAGCCAACCACCGAGGAATCCAGCTGGAAACAACCGCAGCGCACGAACGCTTTTCTCTCACGCCCCCGCGTGTTCTTACATCCCCGGCGACGACGACAACAACAACGAGCTGCGTCTCGTGTGCGTGCGCGTTATCTGCGACGGCGCGGGGGCATTCCGAGGCCTTGTAAACACTTTTTACGAGGAGCCAGTGTGGCCGCCGTGCGAAGCCGCGCTAAACGGGCGAATTCGCGAGCGGTGTGTCGCGGCGTGTATACTCCTGCACGCCGAGGGGTGGTTTTTTGCGCCTCGCAGGGGTATGCATTAAGTGCCGGACTGGAGGTAAGGTGGGGGCTTTTAAGGGAGTTTAAGGGGATGCGCGGGAATGCGGGGCTTTTTTCGAGGGCGTGTAATTAAACGTTTGAAGAATGATTTTTGAAGGAATTCTTAAATGTGTTTTAAAAGTGTTTTTGAAAGATTTGTCAAAGATTTTTTAAAGAAGTTTTTATGTGTGTTCCTTTTGTTTCGGTGATATTTAATATAGTTATGTAAAGATAGGAAAAATATTTTCTGAACCTAATAATGCAATAAGCCACCTGTAGTTTCACACCTTGAGCTCGTATTTTCAAGATAAAAGCTGTATTACTTGGTGTTATTTTCATGAAATTCTATCAAAGCTTCACGTTCTTAGTAACCTTAATTATATTAAAAAGGAGAAATGATATTAAAGACAATAAACTTTTATTTAAAACTTTTTAGTTCTAAAGATCTAAAATCCTTGGAAAATTATGCAGGTAGAAATTCAAAATTACGAATTGTAAAAATGAAACTTGAAAATAAAAGTTATATTTACCATTGTTTATAAAAGATTGTTAAATAGATTTTGTAAAATATATAACAATTATTATTGAAAAAATGCCGAAAAAGTGTTTATTAGCTAATAATTGAAAAGAAAGCTTACAAAACGATTGATTACGCCAATTTTAGAGTACACGGAACGTGTCAATATCGTGCTTGAATAGCGATGTATTATCAGTTCATGCTGTTAAAAGACTTTCTTTTCTCTGAAAATAGATAAATCCAAAGATGCTACCCGCTGGTGATAATTTTTTTGGTGACAGTAAAACTTGTCAGAAAGTCCCCCACTGTTACGAATTCCGAAGAAATTCGATACAGCAGATTACAGATTTAGAAGCTTCTGCCTTCTGGTCAGTTGAGATATCTCTTCTAAGAAAACTCTTTAATTATATCGGCACCGGACAAATAATTAATGATACGGGTAAAAAAACTTCCTTAGAATGCATATTAAAAAAGAAATTAGATTAACTACTGACTTGCCTTTTTTAACAAAACTTAACTGTAAGAAACGTAATTGAAGTTTGTATAAAATCAGAGTTGTTTAGAATGTATAGCTTAAAAAAAAGTTAGATTAATAACCGATCTTTAAACTTAATTAAACTTTATAAGGATAAAATAGTTATTTAAAATACACAGCTTAATAAATGTTAAGTTTTTAACTGATCTTAAAAAAACTAACAGTACAGCATACAATTGAAGTTTATATTGTGCAATAGCTATTCAACCATACGTAATGATTTTATTGTGCGTATTCACGACTCTTCCATTTTTACTATTATAGCGCTAGTAAAACATAAAAACTGTAAAATATTTTTATTCCAAAAAGACTACACCTCCTAAAAATCTTTTATATCAAGATCTCCAACAGAACAACCCGTAACAAAAACATCATCACCTCTCACAAAGCCCCGCCACTCGAAAGCACACAAAGCCCCGCCGAAGTCATCGCCCCGTCATCGAATTAGCATTCATTCTTCTACCCTCAAAGCATCTCCAAACACCAATAAAAACCCTCTGACCATCTTCTCTACTCTACCTACGCAATTCGAAAAAACGCCCTAGACAATCTCCTCTCTCGCAAGTTATAAAACGCTCTCTCTCTCTCTCTCCACACCTCTCCTCCGAAAAAATTCAGCCTCCGTGCTTCTTTTCTCTTCGGAATGCGTCCGAGTCACAATTCAGGCGCACGGCCGTACTATACGTACAGTAACACAATTTCACGGCGCGCCCGCAGTATAAAACATCCGTGTAAGCTGTCTGCACACTCGCGGAGCCGTTGCCGTTGCTGCTGCCGGCCGCGCGCCGACGTTTTTACGAGTTCAGCAGTATATATACAGCGCGAGGGGATATATATATATATATATATATGTATAGGTACATGTATACAGCGGCAGTCCTGCTGAGGCTCGCGTCTACGGGGCGTCTCTCTCTCGGAGAGGATGTATTGGGGAGAGAGAAAAAATAAGCTCGGGAGTGCGAGGCCTGGAGGATGTGGATGTGGATGGTTGGAGCAGTAGAGATGTTTTGGATCTGTCGTCGATTGTGAGGGGTTGAAGTGTCTTGAAGAGGCTTGGATCTGGATGTAATGTTGATGTTTCGCTTGTTTAGATGAATTTTTGGGTTTGGTGGGGTAGGATGTGGGATTTTGGATTTGTTGTTGTTAAGGTGGTAGCAGTGTGTATGGGCTGGCTTTTATGGGCACTTAAAGGGACTCCAAATATTTATAGTACTAAGAATGGTGTTGAAACGTTGTTAATAATTTAAATGTTCGAGAGTTATAGGTTATAATACAATTCCAAACATTTTAGGTTTTCATGAAACATTAGAATTTTTAGTAGAGGTGTTATATTAACCCTCGTCTTTGCGTATATTATTCAATGAATTAGTTAAATTTTTTTGTTAATGTCCATATTTTAAAGACCAGAAAATAATTTGAAAAATGTACGTAAAGAATATTTTCAAACACATTTACTTAAAAATGTATCGCCTGTAAAATCTTAAAACGTTTCTGCTTCATCATTGATGTTATTAAAATTTAAAACATTTCTACAAAAAGATGACGGTTATACTTTCCTTATCATACATAAAATTATTTCCAATTTAGAACTCAACTATCCCAAGAAATTCCTCTACAAATGTTCATCCAATTATCAAGCACCTCCGAAACCCCACAATGCTAAATTTTCCGATCGCACTCCGCACGCAAAAGCCACCTCATCATCGTCATCGTCCCCACGAAAAAGCAACAACCAGCACCACCTCATCCCAAGAAAACACCCAGAACCTCAACACGTTTCTCCTCTCCAACTCCCCAGAACCAAAAGAAACAGCGCATCAACAAACGAAAAAGAGAAAAAAAAAAAGAAGCCCAATGGACAAAAAGTCGACGGGCAGCATCCCAGGCAGCATGAGCAACAGCTCTATCCCGCTGCTTGGCTCTCTCGTGAAAAATCTATTTTTGAGAGACACCCGATAGCGAGAGAGAAAGAGAGACTGCTGTCGAGACGTCCCGTGGCGCGAGGAGGCGCAAAGCTCGCAGCGCAGCGTAGCCTCGGATTTCCAAAGGATCGACGTCTCTATGCTGCGAGAGTCTCGGAAAAACGAGGAGTTCGCCTGCTGCTGCTGCTCTTGCTCTTGCTCGGTGCCGGGGAATGTTTCTTTTCCGCTCGCTGCGCGCTTGGAAGTTGCTATGGATATACCTATGCGAGTAGGAGAAGAAGTGTGTTGCAGCCGCGCGCACGCTGAGTTGGGAGGTTAGAGCGAGGAAAATTTGCGAGGTGTAAAGAGGGATACGAGGGATATTGTGGGAGGGGGTGGTTAGGTGGGTTATTAGATTGAAACTCACGTGCTTTTGAGATTCATCTTAGCTGGTGGATAAAACAGGTTTTAATTTCATGTATTATGTGTCTTTGAAGATATAATGTGTAGGAAAAATGATCTTTACGTAAACCAAATTAATTAATTTGTTTTTTAATTTTACTGAAACATTCAGTTTTATATAAATAATTGCAATGCCAATCATGATTAGTAGAAATTAGATGTAATGCAAATCTGAATGTAAACATTATGTATTGTCTTTTGTAAAAATAAAGCGTCTTGTCAGGTCTCAGAAGAGTTCACTAATTTTATAAGCGCAAGGATTACTGTTCGGGCCGTTTGCACTTGCAGCGGCCCTATTATATTTCATATTTTCGCGCGCACTGTGTTTCCCTCTCGCGCGAGAACTGAAGCGCTCGCTCGCACGATTTCTTGCGAGAGAGGACACAGGTGCGCGCTTTCTCCCACTTTCTTCCTTCCTAATTTCCGCGAAGCGAGATCAAAAACGAATTGTTCTCGCTGAGCTCGCTCTCTTCCGGCTTGACCGCGACTATGGCAAGTTCGGAGCCTTTACGCGCATCGCGGCGCCTGTTTTCGCGACCGCGTGTTAAGTCTACTTTTCTTTTATACACTAACAAGTACATATTAAGGCAACATGTAAATAAGTGATTTTAAGAGCAACAATAAATGCTCACTTACTTTGTGATATTAATAATAATCTCAGTGTAACCCTAGTTAATCTCCTAAAGACTCCGCATCCCTTCACCCGCTACACGTGTTCCGGGCTATCTAACTTAAGTGTCCCAGAGCTGCACTTTCGCACGACGCTAGTACCGCGCTTCTAAGCAATATTAATTTTTTATTTAAATTCTTGCGATTTGCCGGCTAGCGCGCGAATAATTACTTTTACCAAAAATAATGTAAAGAAACCCATTAATCAGAAAGATTTTTGGCAGTTATGGTATACTGGATACTAGTTTATAGGACATATAAACCAAATGTGTCCAATTTAAACAGTTTTAGCTTAAATAGTAGAAATAATAAACTATTTAACATATTCAACAGGATCATCACCAGTAAAGCACCTGAATTTTAAGGAAACTTTGAATTTTTGTAATGTAACGAAAAACTCGAATATATAGGATTTTAATTAAGCTATTTACCTTTAGCTTCAATAGTAGCATAATGTAAATTTAATTAAACTCAAATGAGAAAAAAAACTAAAAAAATGTTACTCACTCAATAAATTGTATTCCCTCAATCCTACCCACTACCCATCTTATCTCCAAGATTTATGAAACAAAATAACTATAAAACCCGCTACCATCCCAACGAAAAATCGTTATTCAAATTAAAAGCACTTTAATTAAAGAAACCTCCGAAAAGCGCCATATAGAACCTATCCCCCAATTTACTACCATTGCGCATAAATTAAAGATAGACCCTACACCCAAGAACCCCGGACTACTACACGCAATAAAATACCTCTCCTAGCCTGTCTAAAAACGAAATAGAGATACCCCATCGTGAAAGAAAGTAAAGTACATGTATACAACTTTCCTTCTCTCTCTCACTCTCTCTCTCTCTCCTCTCTCGACAGAGCAGTCAAAGAATCAAAGAGGGAGATAAGTGCGATGACTCGGCCGAAAAAAAGCCCACGGTTCACACCTGCCTGCGCGCGGCCTGCATTGATGTCGCGCACAAACGCGCGCGCGCTTTGAGCGAGAAAGAAGAAAAGGAAGAATCACCCTCGGGCGATCGCGCGAGATATAGGCGTGCTGTTGGAAAGAAATAAAAGAAGCGGCGTCTCATTGCTCTAGGCTGTGCATGGGTTTCAGAGCGACGGCTGGATGTAAGGAGATGGGAGATTGCTGATTAGAGAGGCGGTGTCCATTGTGCGCGACTAGTTTACTGTTGATAAGGATGTATGGGGCTGCTGGCTACTGCTGGTTTTTTTAGGCTCGCTTCGCTTCTTTTTTTTAATGAGTGATTTTCTGGGGGGATTGAGAGATGGGTTTATTATCGATGGATCGCGAGGTTGGGTATGGTATTTTGAAAATTTAGATGGTTGATGGAAGATGGGGTTTGGATGATGGAGTGTTTGAAATGAGCTTTTTATTTGGGTGAAAGGGGTTCTTAGACTGATCATTTTGTTAATTTATATACGTTGGTCCTTTTGTACTTACTGATATCTAATAAAATGTGTAAAGATGTCGAAAATTGAACAGGATTATACATTTTCTAGATAAATAAATAAAGCAGTTTTGGCCTATTAATTTATTTTTATTTATATAGTTGTTCGTTTTTTCTTATGTTTATTGAAGTTTAATAAACTAACTACATAATAAAACAAGTAAAGATGTCGAAGATTGAAAACGAAGTGAATTATAAATTTTGTAGGTAAAGAAGTACAGTTTATTAAAGGTGTGAGAGCGACCGACCAGCATTTAAATTAAAACTTGGAAAAGATATTCAAATTTTATAAAATTGTAATTTATAATTTAAATAAATTTTAATAAATTAGTTTTTGGTTTCATTAAATATTACAATACCCACATTTTAACTTGTAAAAATACACTCGATCTATATGCTTTTTTCTATCTTTAATAAAAGTAGTCATACATGTTGATGTAACCAATGATTTTAAAATAAAAATGAATTTTTTAACCAACAAGCTAGAAGCAGAATCCAAAAATAGCAAACCTAAAAAAGAAAAAGTATAAAATATTGTGATTAATTTTTATTGCAAAAACAATCGAAGTATCTTTAAAAGCCTTTACAACAATGCATATATCTCTATATACAAAGCATAAAAACATATATCCATTGTTCTTATCCACAAAACTGCTATATCCCAGAGCAAAACATTCGCGCTGTCCGTTTCCCCGACCATTCCATCCTTAATTTTTAAACCCCTACTGCACGCAACACTGTTGCTGCATATAAAACCAAACGACCATCCCCCCTCCCCGGTAGCCGCAGTACTCATCTCTCTCTCTCTTTCTCTCCACCCAAAAAAGGAGTAAAAGCACGCAGCGCGCGACCGAGCGGATAATAGAAAGAGCAAAAAAGAAGGGAGGAGGACGGGCTGGGACAAAGGCTCTCATGCGCGCGAGCGCGTATCATCAAAGAAACATTTCCTCTCGCCAAGTACTCGTACCTGCGTATACGCGCACGTGTATATACCGCACACACGCGCAATAACGATATTCGAACGCAGCGCCGCCCACTTCCTGCTGCTGCAAAAAAGGCGCATCTCGCGAAGGCAGCGGTAGCGAAATATAAAAAGATAACGGCGACGACTGGACGTGAACGTGGACGTGTGCGCGTGTGTGTGTACACGTTCGCCAGGACGTAAAATCGACTCTCGAGAGCTGTATTGGCTGAGGTTTTATGACACGTGAAGCGCCCGGGTATGAGATTCATAAGAAGGAGGCGGCGCGGCGAGGAGCTGCAGTGTTCTAGTGCGAGGTAGCCGACGCGCGGTTTATGAGCGAGAGAGGGATATTATTGCTTGTAAAAGCGACGAAGATGGGGGGGCATGTGTGGACGAGATGATGCGATGATTTGACATTGAATTTAGAGTGGGCTTTGTGACTTTGGAATTGTGGGCGGATTTTGTTGATAAGTTATGTAGCGAAAATTACTAATTGTTCAGTAAAATTACTGATTCTGCTCGATGTATTATAAAAATTGCAACTTTTTTACTAAAAATTGACATATTTATTGCAAAGTATAATTTTTTCTTTTAAATTGTATTATAAATTAATATGGTCTCTTTTTATAGAAAGTCAATTAGGTATGACTACAGTATAGATCAGCAATAGTCATTTATATTTGTGTTATATGCTACGTATGCAATTTCTCTCAATATAAGAAAGGCAAAACAATTTTCAAAGTATATTTTAGAAATTCATGAGTAATATTGAATATTACTGTGTTATACATGAACAGTCTGTTACATTTCCTTTAAAATGTATAAGACATCCTTTCTACATATAATTGAATTAGTTTCTATTTTACAATTGCCAACAATTAGATTATATTAATAATATAAATAATTCAATTATTTTCCAATAAAGTGATGAATATCTAAAGTTCCTTTAAATAATATTTCGTAATACGATTATAAGCACAATACATTTAAAATTTCTGATTCTATTACTCAAACTAATTCGATATCCAGAAAGATTAATAATCATTAAGCTGAAAAATTCCTCACAGTTGCAGCTTATTCTCCAGCATCTTCTATTCAATATTTCCAGCTATCGAAATCTTGTTATAAATCAGCAATATAAATAATTTTCATTACTGCACTTGAATACCGTATTTCCTTCCAAGTCGATTATTCTACTAAAACGCATTCTCGTGCAATATCGACACATTTGACTAAGGTCAAAAGTAACAAACTAATTTTCATTCAAAAAAGCCAAATCAATATCTCTATTCCTCGACCACTAATTCCACCCACTCCCACCCACATATTCATTAACATCTCCGCACGCTCCAGCCAGAAAATTCCAAAACAACCAGCGCAAAAATACCATCCACGCAGCAACCTCAGCTCGGCCATCGCGGACTTATTACACAAAGCCGCTACCGTTGGCACGGCGCGCCGAGGTAACAACCTCGATTCAAAAATGCCCGCGGCGGCTGCAGCCGCAGGAAAAAAATCGCTCTCGCGCGGCATAGGACCGCAGTTCGCGGTCGCGCGGTCGACGTCAGAGGTCCGGGGCCCCATTATTCTTCCCTCACGCATACACTGTACAATACGTGCGCGTGCGTATACGTACTTGCTCTCAAAAGCAAACTCGCTTTCTCCCTCTCGCGGTTCCGGCTGTTTGCACGTCAGTTTCGAGCTCGCCACTCGCGTATTATCGCCCCGTGGTGTGCAAAATGCAGCGGCACATAATACATGACGTGGGGGGGGGGGGGGGGCGCATTGTACGAGCGACGGGGCCGACGTACAATGATTAGACATTAATATCGCGAGCTGCGGTCTGTGTTTGTCCCTGGCGGTGGACGGGTATGTGTATATGTATTTTTGGGAAGGGTTTAGGGTGGTATGATTAGAGGGTGGTAAAATCGGGAATGGCAATTTTAATGTAATGTGGATGTTAGCGAGGGTGGGTTAGGGATGGTCAAGACTCAATTAAAGAGGGAAAGAAGTAGTCGCTGTATTTAGTTAGGTTGACTTGGGAGTACCCCGTGTAAAAAAATTAGTCTGGCACTAGTCTGGGATTAATCTGGCTTAACAAGTCTGGCGAAAGTCTGGCAAAAGTCTGGGAGAAGTCTGGCTTAGGCCACTATGCCAGACTTTTTTTGGAATTATGTCAAGATAACTCATTTTTCACAAGTAAATAATTAGAGTAGTACATTAATTATTAGTATCGACTAGAATTGTGAAAATACTTACTTTTCGATAAAAGAGGAGAAAAGTTTTTTTACATATTGCAATCTTGTTTAAAATATGAATATTTGCAAAAAAGAGACCAAAATTTAGGTTACTGGCAATTTGACATGACGCGATGCTTTTGTTTTGCACATTTTGTCTAAAGTCTGGCATAGTGGCCAAAGCCATACTTCTGCCGGACTTCTGCAAGACTTTCGTCAGACTTATTGAGCCAGACTATTGCCAGACTAATTTTTTTGTACGGGACGTTGTACATTCGAATAATACTAGGCGAATGAATTTACGTTAGATGGATAGAGAGATTTTTCCCGATGATAGTAATTAACGTAAATATCATTGTAAACATAGGACATTATGACTACAGTGAAAAAATTACCCCGATTAATAGTACGAATTGACCTAATTCACGAGAAAATTTACCGCACTGAACGTGATAAGAATTTAGGGTAATTTTTACACTGACTTTTACAGTAATTTTTATCAAAACATTTTGAACCCGAGAGGTCAGATTTCTACGTATCAAAGGCATTCACGATGCGATGTTACATTTATAGGTACGGATTCAAAAAGTCATTCTATTGGAAACGGTCGGTTAAGGATGAATCTGTAAATTCTTACAAATGTGTAAAATGTAAAATTCTGGTTGTCTACCTCGCAAGCTCCGTCCTATTTTATTATAAAACCGCACTTATATAGAGCAGAAAACCCACTCATTCTACAGAGTTGAAATTCCACTCTACCTTATTTATCTTGACGTACAGATACGCATCTACTCCAAACTATGCAATAATACGCGAGTTTCCCGCACTCCATCCACGCGACGGTACGATTAGACATTAATTCCACCCTGTCATACCCCATTTATGTTTGTCCACGGGCCACGCCTCTATTTTTGGCGACGGTTATACGCCTGTGGTACACGGATACACGCGCGTCGATTGAATTGTCTTCGGTGCAGAGGTATTCCGCGCACATACGTGCGTACGAAAGAGACGGAGAGATTATGGGCGATGGCCCGCGCTCTGTTGTAGTTTCGCTGGAACTGTTGTAGTCGGCGGCGTTGTAAAATCTGTGTATAATGCACGCGCGGGCGGAGGGGGTCGAGCGAGGAATTATGCGCGGAAGCGCGTGTTTTGCACCCGTGGTGAGTGCGGAGAGATGTGCGCTGGTTATCATTGTGTAATATACGCTGATGGAATTGAAATTTTGGCTTGGGCAGATTAGGGGACGCATGGGGTGTGGAATTATTTGCGTACGAGGATATCAGCTTGGGTGATTTGGGGGAAGGTGTTTTTTTTTTTGGGGGGGGGGGAGGTTTAATGGGTGTATGATGTTTGGGAAATTTGATGTTTTCGGGTATTATCGGGATATCCTTTTAGGTACTCGTATTTATCTTGTGTTTCATTGTAGTACGGAGTAAAGAGCATTACTTAATTTTGTTGCTTCTTAAACTTTATTTGCTCTTAAAATCAATAACGAAAACAATAATTTTAGTATTATTATAAAATAAATCTGCATCGAAAAAGGATCAAGTTATTCAATAAAACATAAGCATTTTTCGTTTGATATAAAAATTACATGCAAAGATTAGAAATATTTGAGACAAGAAAAAGAAAATCGCTATTTTATGAAGGAACGTTACATTTTTGGTAGAAAAAATAATAAAAAGTTGCTTATAATCAGAAAAATAATTAATTAAGAAATTTGTTAGATGTTCTTCTAATTACAAAAAAAAATTCAGGATAGTGTTACCTTTTATTAAAAAAGAAATGATCTGAATGCACGGAACCCTTTTTACTGTGTATGAAAAGTTGAAAAGCTTACGTGTCGGTGTCGTTCTCAATTCACATCGAAATAAAGAAGTAGCAATCTCTTACCTGAAACAATAAAACAAAACAAGTACATTTAATTATGGTAATAGCAAATCTCTTATAAGAAAAAAGTAAAGGTATCTTAAACCGACATATTTTTTGTCATTATTATAATTAGGAAACGGCCCCGGCATTCTTTCGGCACGCGAGCATGTCTCGAGCTAAAAACTTTACGACACGTAAGTGAAATCCAAGAAATAACAGTAGCGCGACGCTGTAGCAGTCTGCGAGCATTTTCACGCTGTGCTTGGGGGGGCATTTTTTGTGTCTCCGTGCGGTCGTAAGTGAACGGGAGCACGCTGGGTACGTAAAATCGAAAACAATAGCGTGTACCGTGTAATGCTTGAACAAATACAATACAGCTTTTTGCTCCCAGTGTTTATGCAATCAATTACTTGTTTTAAAATTTGAGCTTCTAAAAAATGAAAAGAAAAATGATGAGAATTTACAGAATGAGAAATTATAGTTTTCAATTTTCAAACGTTCTAACGTACATAAAAGATATGATTTGCTTAACCGAATCTTAAGGTACTCCATAATATTACATAATATTATCCATAATATTATAATATTACATATTATAAAAATTCAAAAATTAAACTGGATGGTTTTCATGTAGGGTATATACACATTCACGGAGAGAAATAAAAAGTAGAATCTACTGAAACATACATTAATTTAAGCTCAAATCAGATTATGCTTAAGCTTTCTTATGTGTAAGTTACAACAGCTTTCAGAAACTCAGACAAATCCTTTTTATTTTAGAGCTTCCAATGACATTTTAGAACTATTTTTTGGAACGCCATTTTAAATTATTTGAAAGGGCGACCGCATCATTCCGTTGTTCGCTCGTTTATATACATGAAAAAAATTCCATTTTTCTTATCAAAGTAAAATTCAACTCAAAATCACCAAAATACTTTTTCAAGCCTGACACATCCATCTAAAGCGCATCCCCCATGTCACGATTCCCTGCACTCGTCCAAAATAAAACCCACAAGTCTGACAGCTCAAACGCACCATCACCACCGCCATTTAAATCCAATCCATACCGCACCCCTCAAACGGCTCTTGATTAAAGAGACCCCCGTTGAATTAAGCAATAAGAGCACAAATCGAAACTGCAAAAAAGAAAAAAACGAAGAAGCACGCAAGCGGGTCGTCGTCGGCTGTGTTCTCTTATTTTCCATTTTACCGGTACGATGCACATCGCGGCGCGGGCCTCTCGCAGTATTACTGCAGTACAGTCGATCAGCGCGCGGTCGAGCCAATTAGCGCGTAAGGGGCCTCTCTTTCACACCGCGGCGTTTCGCACCTCGGGCGTGGGCGGAGAAGAGAGACGCAGAGGCGGAAGCGCGCGAGGACAAAGGAGAGGAGCACGCGAGTGGCGCATTGTTCGTTTAGAGGAGTTTTTGTTCCTTGTCTTTTTTCTTCTTTTTTTCTTTCCTAATGGGGAGTGTGTGTGGTGGATGGTATGAGAGGATCTTGGTTGAGGAGGTTCTGTGACCAAGATTGTAGAATGTAGTCTAATTATTTTGGTGATAGGATCCTGTCTATTTTATAATGAGTTTGGAGCTCTGGGAGAACAGTTGACGGGATATGGCATATGTTGTTGGATGTTAAAACAATATTTTTCAGAATATATCAGTAGAAGTACATTAATAAGAATTAATAATGGTATTCAGTTAAAATCAAGTGAAAATCTATCAATTTTAAAATGCTCCTTGGACAACAGAAATTTTTATTATCAATAATTCACACCTTTGCTTATTGTATCATAATGTGCCTCCGAATAAATTTTCAAGTGGATTGGTTAATCTCTCTTGCACGGAGGTTTTTTTATATTCCAACTTCTAGAGTTCGATAGACCTGCATTAATTGCAAAAATTTAATATTCTTTGGATTCACCTTAAACGTTGATCTCTAATGTATAAAACAATCATATAAATTTAGGAAAATCATAAAAAATGAACAAATACCCATCTTTCGAAATTTTGAACTGTTGGTTTTTTGAGAGTGATATTTTATTTTATCCTACTGATTCGCGCTGTACAAAAATATTATTTTGAAAGAAAAAGTTTCGGATTGCTTGCTGCATTGTGAGAACGGTAGAGATTTTTTTTCATAAAAACGAGGATCGTATTTTCCGGGTTTACAGTTTACAGAATACACGTTTTTCGAGTGATATTGAAACGTCAAAAATGAAACAACGAAAAAAGTAAAAGACAGTGGTATGTTCGAAATGTCAATAACTGATCAAAAAACGATATGTCTAAATAAACGACATAGCAACTAAGTAATTACTAAAAAATTATTATTAAAGATTTTCTATAATTTTGGCTGGATGTATGTACGTGTGGTATGTATACCCCACGATATCTCAGAAAAAACTATTAGAACGGTAAAATTTATTTTTAGTAAATATTTCTGCTCCTTATTTTAAGATAAATATATATTGTATGCTAAAAACTACCAAGTATTTATGTTTGTATATTTGAGACGTTATGAATTTTCTGTAAAAATGACCATATTTATAATAAAAAAATTTATATTCAGTTTAAAAATTGCCAAACAATTATCAAATATATTATAATATAAATATGATAAGTTTGATAAAAAAAATCGTATACGTTCCCAGTTTGCAAATAAAAATACTTAACTTTTACCGTAAAATTTACAATTTGTGTAATTAAATATAAAACTCTAAAACATATAACTTACCAGAATCAAGACAACTCTCCTATCCCCAAATCTATCGCAAAGCACCTCCCAATCAACAACCTAGCCACCAAAATACTCCGCACTCACCCACCCATTATCGCCAATCTCTGAGCTTCTCAAGAATCACCTCCACCACCTCCCATACTTACACTACTCTCCTACTCTCGCGCATAATAGACACGAACACGCACAAGCATCCCGCGCAAAACGGATTTTCCATGCACAAAGGACCCGACGGCGCATGCACGCGTGCACACGTGAAACGGACAATGGGCCCTGCGGCGCCCATTCAGGAGGTCCTCGCGAGCTGGGAAACAATCGGTTGGATTTTTTTTTCCTAGCCAGAGCGCGCGTGCTGGGTTCGGGGAGAAAGGTAAGAAAGAAGGGATTTGGAGGCACGCGCGTGAATTAAGCGGGAGGTGGGGGTGGGGGTGTGTTTTAAGGTCAAACGTTGCTGGACGAGGAGGAGGGTACATTGTTTATGGGGGCGAGGAGGTATTAGGTAGGTGTGATTGTGTGGAGGGATGTATTGTTTCGAAATGTTCGTGATGGGAGAGTAGTGGTAGAAAATTCATCGGTTCAGGTGGTTGGATTATATATTTCTATTATTAATTAATATTGATGATTTAAGAAATAGTTTTTATGTTAAGGAAACTGAATGTAATAGTCTTTTTACCAAGAATAAGCAAATGGCGGAACAGCGGGAAGTTTTAATTAGTGTAGGGGTAGTGAAGTTTTCAGGTTTAAAAACAGTAAAATAAACTTAATTTATTAAGAGACATAGAAACAGATAATAATTACGATTAAAAATTTTTTTATTCGTATATTTTGTTTTTAGAGAACCTAACCTTCAAAATAGCCCCCCCCCCCTAAATTTTCTTTTAGCGTATTTTCGAGTGTATAAAATAGTATTTTTTAATTTGGCACAGTACTACATATCGTTTTAGTCATCAACGTTCGTGATTTACTTTAATGGAACTACAATTAATTCACATAATAAAATATAATTTTTATTTTTCATATAAGCTAGAAATTAGCTGAGAGCTAGGAAATTTGTGAATAACAGTAATAAAATACTCTTTAAATTTGAATAAATAAAATCGTACCTACTCTACGTTATAAGTCATTAATCATAATGGCAACGGGCTACTTCTAATGTAGAATAAGTGAGATTTTACTTATTTAATTATTGTGAGTATGTATAGTGTATGTATAATTACACCCGTAATCCGTAACGTGTTTCTAGCGTGTTTTTTACTTAATCTCTTTTTGTAATAAATTGAAATTTCACGCTCTAAAATCGAATAACCGAATAGGGAAGAATACCGATTTTTAGTTAACAATATATTCTTGTAGATTGTAGTATAGTTTCTTTGTAATCTTTTAGAATTTCCACGATATCTTCAAAATTGAAGAAGTTATAGTTAAATCTATAAAAACAGTGTGACGTCACTCCGGCCGGTAACTTTTGATGCGTTAACGGTGTGACGTCACTCAAAGGACCTTTAATAAGCTATAACTATCGCAAATTGAGTTTCCTTTTGTAATTACAAACAGCCAATACACGTCGGCTTAGATTATCTACCATTTGCAAAAGTACCGATCGAATAATATATTTTGTATTTTTCCCTATTAAATACATAAATGTTGTAATGGACGGTATTATTATATCTCATTAAATAAACTTAATATATTTGCTAAAGCTATGAGTGACTGATCTCATTTCACATGTCAGACCTTTTAATCTTATAAAAGAGGTCGTCTGGTTGAAAGCATAATATAATAAAACATTTTCTTAATGTAGAATTGAAATTAAAATTGTATTTAACGATATGAATTTTAATACTGAAATATCATCGTCTGGCTTTAATTCCAATTTCATTCGACGTTTTTAAATTATTAAGAACAGAGATGCCGCTTGTAATATGATGTTAATAATCCGATTTATTTTCAATTGTTCAATGTAATCCTTAAGAACAACTTTATTTAAAACAGTGCGGTTAATTTACTCCGTTTAGTAAGAGAAATTTGCATTCGCGTTATTGTTTAAGCATTATAATGGGGTCTAGCAAGACTACGTGATTATACGCGTAAAATAGACAATAGACGCAGCGCTTTGCATTTTCAGGGGGAGTCGAGAAAACAAACGCGGGTTCACTTGATTTTTTAGACGCCTGGGGATTTAACGGGGAACCACGACAATGCAGAAAAATTGGGTGAAAAAAACATCTGTTAATGGTTCAGCGGGCGAAAAACAATATTCTTTTGTGATACCCTAATAATAAAACTCTAGACGAATTCCTTTTATTCACCGATCATGGCTAGAACAATGTGCTAAATTTGCTGTTTTCTTGTTTCTACTACATTTTTTGATACACTGAGAAAAAAAAAGAAATTGGCGGTGTCAGTTACAGAATAGAAGGTTTTTAAGTAAAATTAAATTCTTCATGTGAAAACACAATCTATTATAATAGCAACTTACACTTTCATTTTAACTTTTATCTCTTAACATTTTATGTTTAATTTAGAAAATAGTAAATAATACTATTTAATACTATTCTAATAATATTTAATACTGCTAGTACAAAAATGTAGTTTTATCGACTTTGTACTATAAGAAATCTAGTACATTTGTAGCAACTGCAGATACTTTTCATTTTTTTCTTCACTAGCTAAACCTAGTAACTACTTTCAATAAAAATTTGATACAAGTACATCTAAATTACTTTACAAAGTAAAACCAATCGTTACTAAATAATATTTAGGACTGAGTTCTATGGTACAAAATTTCTGCATCAATGTTGTTTGAAAAAAATTGTTTTACATACCTACCAAGTTTGATCTCTCTATGATATAAGCACAAACGTATTTATATTTATGCCCATCCGACTTGTTCATCATTATCAAATTTTTCCTCCTCGCGACGATCCATCAACGTTTCCTCTTTCTCCGCACAATTCACAACACACAATCCGCATCTCTATCTCTCTCTCTAAATCGAATCGGCCTGTAAGGGGTGATTTAAGGGAGCTCTCTATTCCACTGAAACTGGAAGAAGATCTTTCCAACTACAAGGCGCGCATTTGTGGAATTCACTCCTTTTTGCGATACGCACGTTACCATCATACAAAGCGTTTAAGGTGGCGCTCAAGTGATATTTTTCGAACATTGACCTATTTGATGTCCTAAATTATTTTAGTTAAGTTCTATGTTCGACATATGTATTGTATGATTGTAATTTATAGTAGTGCGTGGATGAATGAGTGATTGGAACGGAACGAAAGAAATAATGTAAATAGTATATGTAAGCTTTAATTATTGACGTGATAGATTCTTAAAATGACAGGAGTGCAATGTTTAATTGTGCCTGACGAATATATGTAATATTTATATTATGGTGACGAGCATTATGTGATATTATTGTTTTTTAAGAAAATCCTTGTATGACATTGATGTTTTTAATTTTTTGTATATACATATGCAAATAAAGTTTCCATCTATCTATCTCTCTCTCTCTCTTTCGAGAACTCTCCGACTCCCTCGAATAAATCTCTTCCTCTCTCGTTCCCCGACACAACGCACGAGGCAAACAAGTATCATCGGCAACGATTTTTCCCCCAAAGCCATCGGTGCGACTGCACTTAATTAGCTACTGCTCACAACCTCCTCCTCCTCCTCCTCCTGTATACCCGATAAAGCCTTCGGCAACATTCGTACTACCTCCCCCTCATTAAAATCCCACATCTCACGTTGCGATAGCGCCGCGCGTATACCCCGCAGGAGCCGAAAAAAGGCGCATCGAGTACACATATCGGAAATCGTCGTCGTCGAGGAGAGAGAGAGAGAGAGATAAATTCATCGTCTGCGGGGCGATTTGTCGTCCGCGCGCTCGCGTCCCTGAGAGTATTTTCGAGTTAACGAGACGAGCGCAGTACCCAGAGTCGATAAAAGGCTCCGGGGGCTGCTTTCTGCTCTCTCTCTCTCTCTCTCTCTCTCTCTCTCTCTCTCTCTCTATCTCTCTGACAGTTGGCGATGACGACTACAGTCGAATATCCCTGGACTGTGACTGATGTATCCGAAAAAAGTCTAATGGTACGTTATTGGTTGAGTGAATTTTGTTAGGTACTCTGGACTGCTATAGAATGTAATGGAATATTGATTTCTGTCTGCTTTAAAGGTTACTACGCTGAGAAAGGATTCTTTATAGTTATTAACTTGTGCATTTAGATGTTTTTTCTACTGCAGTAATTATAGTTAATCTAAACACATACAACAGTGAAGCACAAGTATTAACAGTTAAGTCACTAGATTACTTGAGAACTACGTTTCAACTGCTAAGAATTGCCTTTTTATCAGTATCTAAAGACCTACGTCTTCAATGCAAAGAACTCGGATTTAATATAAACATTCCTTTCTCTTCAGCGTAAGATAATAATATTGGGACACGGTTAGTTAGACAGTATTGAGGCAATGCAGGAATTAGAAGAACTGACGACATTTAATTATTTTTGTGCGATACACATAATAGAAGATATATAATTTAGGGCAGATTCTTACTGATTGATTATACATTCATCATATTCTCGATCATAATCGCATGACTCTGCTAAACAATAACTAAAATAACATTTTAAAAAGATGAACCTAAAAAGTATGTTTTTAACAAATGTTTTTGTTTGCAATCTGAAGTGCATCTAATATCAGGTTCAGTTCAGTAATGTCGTCAAATGTATTAACATTTCAAATTCTTTTCTTGGCCAATTCTTATCATGCTAGTACAAATCCAGTGCCGGGGCAATGCTAAAAGTAAATTAATTATTAAGCATAATAAAGTGTCAGCATTGGCCCACACTGTGCATTCTCTCCTCATACGCAGATTGTAATATAAGCAGCAAAGACAATCGCAATAAACCTGTATTCATTAAACTCATAAAACTACACAATTCTTTCCTTACCGAATTACGTATGTATACAAATATTTCGGTACAAAGTTCTTTATGCAACTTTCATAAAATCGTAATGAAATGTATTCGATGATAAAACCGTAATATAAATACGAAAAAAGAAACAGGGCTCTGCGAATATATAGAGCTAAAGCTGAAGTCACAGTGCAGGGGTAGACACAGTGCCGTGAATCACAACCCGGCGAGATTCGCCTGTAACTTTCACAAGGAGGAGCCCACAGCGCGACAGAGCCACTGTACTGGGCATTCAACTCGAGAGGAGGAAATTCCTGGTTGCGTCGCCGCTTGATTGACGCGCGCGAGCTAGCTCGAGGCTCACTTATATACCGAGGGGGAGAGAAATAAGGCATAGGAGGGTAGGGTGAGAGAGAGAAAGAGAGAGAGACATTTTAACCTCTTTTTTGTGCGTGTGCTGGAGAGCGACCATAGCGCGTCGCATAGGCTTGTGATTTTTTGAAAAGTCGGAAATGTAAGGAGGCGAGGGGAGGACGCGAAGGGTGACTCTGATTCCTTTGTGTGCGTGTGTGTGGGCTCTTTCACTGTTCTTCGACTTTTTTTTGTTCGGCGAAAAATTCTTCGCTGTAAACATCGATCTCGATGCGCGTCCCTTTTTTGTATATGTGAGTTGCGTTTGTTAAAGTGGAACACGGGTATTGGATTGTTGTCGAGTTTTTCACCCTCCGCTTTTTTTTTCGTTCACAGTATGAATATGAGCTTTTGAGCGCGACGTTAGGAGATTTAATTCACATTTATTGTAAAAATAAAATACAGTGTGTTTAATTATATAGTACGTCTAGTTTGTTAAATAATCGCGAAATAGAGAGTCAATAAAATGTTAATAAAAATAAATAAATCAATTGGAATTTGTTGTGTAATAGCACCACCACATATTTTATTAACATCGATAATATTAAATCTTTGTATACTTATAATTCCTTCACTGAGAGAAAGGATTCTTTGTAGTAAATGAATCGTGTACTTGCGGAATCGAATTCTCACGTACTTGCCGAAAATGTAGAATTCTTAATAGTTAAGAACTCGAACTTGAGAAGAGTCTGCACGAGTAAGAAAGGATATTTGACGATTTTCTAGCATATAATGATGTTTTTCAAGTATTAAAATATAAAAAGATCCTATACGTAGACATAATCGTGGCAGCCGAAAACTTATACTAATATGTAACGGTCATATAAACATCTTAGAAATATGAAAAATTCAGTTAACAAGTACTCAGTATTAAAACTATGCGTTTAACTGTTAAGAAATATTCATTTGACCGTATTCAAATCCACAAAACTTAACAATTAAGAAATATTCTTTGCCGCAAAGAATCCTTTCTCTCAGTGTTCGATGAAAACCTAAAAAAATGAGTAATGAGAAAATGAAAAGCTATCCATCGCTTTGAAAAAGAAAAACGCCCAGAAAAGAGACGAGCCTTAAGTAACTCCCGATCGCGTTTTAAACGTCTCCGAGCCTGCAAGCACGTCTTATCTTTCATACCTTATTCGCCTCTGGCAGACTTGCGCGCGCGCTTCGCGTAAACATTAGCACAAAAGCTGCTGCTGCCGCTGCACGCGGTATAAGGGCTTCGTTTCTGACGCCTCGCGTGTGTGCGCGCGTGCGCTCACTTGCCTTTTTCTCTCGCTCACTCGCGCAGTCTTCCACCTCAAAGAAGAGGTGGAACGAGGCGCGCAACGCACGTGTTCTCTCGCGAGATGGGTTATTTTCTCCTTTCTTTGCCTCGCTTTTCGCTCTCTCTCTCTGTCTCGCGTTCTCCGGAGATATTACGTCACTTTTAATTTGATAAGGACAGTTGAAGGGGAGGTTTTTCTTGCTTTTGTCGGATGAATGGTATATAACTGATTTTCGTTTGGAATTGTTTGCGATGCTGGGTGTAATCTTGTTAGTGCAACAAGTTGTTGTAGAGTGATTATCGGATTAGTAATTGTTCTGTAAGATTGTTACTGTAATGCAACTAATATTGTTATTAGTAATTAATGTGTAGTAACTAATATTATTATGAGACTTTCTTATTATCGGTAACTTCGTTTTAACTAGAATTATTAATGTCTTGTACTAATATTTACTACTTTATATTAGTTTAACAAGTCAAGTCCATAAGGATGTTTGAAATTCTAGATTACGAACTTTCCGTCAACAAATTTTCCAACATCGAATCCTCTATACAAAATCTACAATGCTATATTTGTACATTTCTATGGATAATTCATAACCATCAGGACTTAAAAATTTTATATAATTGTCCTTGTTAAATTTTAGTCATACTTTCTTATTTATTTACGAAACAAAGTAGAAACTCATTTATAACCACTCACCTTTTACTAGTTAATAATAATTCCAACCACCTGCTATTAAACACAGTAATAGACCACACAGCAAAATAGATTCCTCTAAATTCCTAACGCAATTAAACTCCAAGCCAGGAATCTCCTGCATCTCCCTCTAAAAGGATACACCACGTCCGCTCTCCATAATTCCCATCATCGAACCCTCCCACCACCACCATGTACACCATTTCCCTGCATCTCCCAATGAAACGCCGCGCATGTATATATATACGCTATGGCGTGTATTACCAGAGCCCGATATCTCGCGTGACGACGCTGCTGCTCGCGGAGCTCTTACCTACATCACCTCCACCTCCTCTAACTGTACCCGCGTCTTTGTCCGTCCGTATATATACCTTCCTCCTTGCTCTTCGATCCTCCTTTTTTGTGCTGCTGCTGCTGTTGCTGCAACTACTCTTGCCTTAAAGTGAGAAAAGGAGCGGGCGCTCGCGTATAGGATTAATCCGGCTCTCGCTCATGTTGGGGAGGCTGGGGTGGTATGGGTTTATTTGAGTTTGGGTAAGCGTAACTTGACGTTTGGGAAATGATATTTTGGGTATGATGATTGTATTTGTGTAGCAATCTTCTTTGAGAATTTAATTGTAATTCTAAACGAATGGACAATATGGTTTTTGAACAATAGCAAAGATATCAGAACGCGTGAGGTTTATATAAGTTTCTAGGAAGTATAAGAAAATACAGTTTGGTTTTGCTAGAAACTACTTTTATTTTCACTCAATTTACCTACTTTCATTTCAATTGTGTGTATTATTTCGCATCATTATACTGAATTGTATAACATATTGAATCTAAATGAAGCTTTGAACACTGACATTCTATAAAGACTACAAGAAACCTGTACCGTATAAATCGCAGAATATAATACCTTGTGAAATTAAAATTCAATTAGAAATATTTTCTATACTTTGAAAAATACTCGAACAAATGTATTAGTTATGTGTTTTTCAGAAATCGCATCCAATGTTCGACTTTCTTGACTTTCAGACTGAAAGTTCCACTTATAGTTCTTAACATTTTTACTGAAATTTCACGTTTATTATTACAAATAATAAGAAAAGTAATGGCGGCAACGCAAATACTCAATTAGAGCAATTATGAGTTTAACAAACACAGAGAAAATTAAAAAATGCGTATAAAATTATTTAGTTTTCTTGATTTTAAGGTGCTAACCACCCCAAAAATTTTGCATCCCAATGTTTACCTATAACACCTGCCATCTGTAAAAAAATTTCACCGTAAGACTCTTCTATAACTATACATATAAAGACACTAGAAGGTAAATGTCCCGATTTCTGCTCATATAAGCATTTTGTATCCGTGCAGAAGCGGCGATTCGCGCCTGGTAATAGTAGGCAAAGAGCAGCGCAGCCCAGCAGCAGCACATCGCTGGCTCAGCCTCCCAGTTCTATTCCTCCTCTACACTACCAGCGCGCGCTGCTGCACGCTCCCCCCGACGATAATTGCTTCTCGCGTTATCGTATCGGCGCCCGCGCGCGAGTCTGCAGCGCACTTCCTCGTTGTTGCCTGCGCCCGCAGCTTCGGCTCCGATTCGGCTCGCTTTTAATGAATCCCTTTACCGCGAGCTTCCTTCTTCCTTCGGCGAGCAGAAAGAGAGAGAGAGAGAGAGAGAGAGAGAGAGAGAGAGAGAGAGAGAGAGAGAGAGAGAGAGAGGAGGTTCTTATGGGTTTTTGCGCCGCGCGCGTGGTTCTTCGATCCTTCGTCCTTTTTCCTGCCGTGTGCGCTTTAGCGCTTTATTTGCTTCGTTTGGGTTCGCGTGTATAATGGGGGAATATGCGCGCGTGGTATTGGAGAGTGCGTGCGCTTTTTGCGGAATACGGCGAGTTTGGTGATTGGACGGAGATGACGAGGCGGAGATGGGGTTTATCTTTTTTTATGGGGATGTGCGGTTGACAGGGTTGGGTGAGTGAGTGTTGCATTGTTTGTTGTTGATTTTGGATTTATGTTGAAGAATGGTACGGTGTTGATATTCGAGAAGGTTTACGCGATTTTTGTCATTTTATATTTTATAGAAATAGTGGCTTCAAATGAGGATGGCGTCACGTAATATTCAGATAATTATATCTATATGTATGACAAAAACATACAAACTTTACTGAAGCAGACTCAATTCTTAATCCAAACTCCGATTCTGATAATTTTTTACGTAAATCCAAACTTTCTTATGGAAATTATTTGAAGAGTTAAGATATAACTATTGATTATCTAGAAGTGGACATTTAAAGTCTTAAAAATTAGAGCAAAATTTACTATTATATAAACAAAAACACATAATGAATTACTCTGCTCTGATCAGAAATTCACTCTGTAATGATAAAACCTATAGATGATTTTGAAATCATTATTTTTACTAAAAAACAAAAAAGAATACCTATTTATTTATTTTACCTTAATATACATTAAAAATGAGTATTATTTAAATGACATTCTGAATATTAAGTGATATTTCTGTGTAAAGTTCTAATTACAAACCATTAGTCGTATATTCGTAACTACTAATGAAGTACTCAAACCAAAAATCTATGAAATTTCAAAGTAGCAAAGAAAAAATTACTTTTAAATTGAAATCGAAACGTTAGCGTCCACGAGGTTTCATTCCAAGAAACTGTACTTTGATTCAATTGAAAATTAAATTACATCATTTAATCGAATCCGAGTCCAATCCAATCAATTTCTCTCGCTCCGAAGCCAACCCCGCATACCCCGGCGCACGCTTCATTCGATTTTGCAACTCGCGTGTTTATTTCGCGCAGATGTTCGTATAGCATCATGGCATTTCTCGCAACAAAAGTGTAGCAAGAGTATATAGGGGAAATTTCGCGAAAGCTAATATTAAATGCGCATGCAATCCGTCGTCGCAGTTGCGAGGGTATATAAAACGCGAGGATGGTCTCTTGTGTGCACGATCGTCGTGCACCGGATATTATGTGATATACCGATACACGACATCTACCCGAGGAGAGCACGTTGACTTCTTTTGATGTGACGGCAGGTCTTAAAGGTTTAGCAATAAATGTTTTGGAACAGTTTGATGTGTATTTATTAATAATCGCTTGAGTGGAAATACAAATTATGGTACTAATATCGAATAGAGATGATCAATGACTTTCTTGAATACCAAAAATATGTATGGGTTACCAAAATCGAAACAATAGAACTAGAAAAAAAAGATTTTTTTATATAACTTTTAACAAAATTGGATTTTTATCTTATTTAATTTTTTTGTTCAATCACAGTATTACATAATAAGGAATATATAGGTATATATCAATTTCTTGAACTGTTAAGTTAAAAGACCGAAAGTTGCGGTAAATGAAATAATATTTACTTTAAGATTCATCGATGAGTGGTCAATTTCACTTAATTCTTTTCCTTTAACAGTTTTTTCAACTCTCATGTTAAGTATAATAGAATTAAGTAAAAAATTAAATATGTAAAGTTATTATAATAATTGCTTAAAATAAATTATCATATCTTGACGCCTACCCCTTTATAGACCTGGTTATGTAAATAATAATAATATAACAATAAAGTTTCTAATTTGTATCAATACAATACATTCCTGAACATTTTTGTATATTTATCTGTACAAATACAAGACACGGAAAGGATTTCTTCATCTGTACAGTGAAATAATGTCATCCCGTTTCATCAAAAATTGCTCTAAAAGAACACAATTTCCAGCCTTTCGTAATAAAACGATCTCAACAAAAGAGTTTACAAAGCCGAGCGAACCTAAATCCAGCGAAAGCTAAAAGCGACGCAAATAAAAGAAAAGTGGCTTTTAAGGAAGTTTCTCTGTCTTCGCCGCGAATGCAAAGCACGATTTCCAGAAAGTTATTCGTCCATATGCCGTGATATAAGCGAATACTTGAAAGCGTATATATACGTGCTACTCGTGTTTAAACAAGCTACGCTGTTTATTTGTGAATTTCGCTCGGCGGAAAAGAAAACTTTGATCATGTCAGCTTGATCGATGCGTATTATTCCGGTATAAAGGCCACATTAGCGGAGAGATGCCTAAGAAAAGAGAGCGCAGAGATACAATGCCCATCGCATAATGTATACCATCTTGAAAGCGTACACACGTATAAAAGACCTCGGGAATATAACTTCTATTGTACGCGCGCGCTGCTGCTGCCATTGCTTTTGTATGGAGCAATTAGCGAATTTCAAAAGGCGGAGTTTTGAAAAATGTATTGAACGATTGTGCTGCTGGAACGACCGAAACACGAGATAAAGGACGCGGTCACTGAGTTTTACTGCTTCTAGGAATTGGAAGCGCGATTATATATACTGTGACTCTTATTAACACCTTTGTAAGTGTGACCTATCTATGGAGTGGAGAAACAACTCCATCAAAATGTAAATAAGTCTGTTCGAGAAGGCTTACACAACGTAACGTGTTATTATATCAGCAAAACCTACTATTTTCATATAAAATATAAATTGAATTTTTTGTAATTATGAGTTGAATAGCTTTATTTTGTAGTTCTATGCTTATAAACTTAGGGTAGGATTCTGATGAAATTAACTTTTTTAATTAAGTTTTTCATTTCACAATCTGCCGAGTGGAAATTTATATGACGTGTGAAAGACGATACTAAAAAATTCAATACATATTTTAGTTTGATTATTTGCAGACTTATTTATTACAACTTCTCAAAATGTCACTTACGTAAGGTATTTTGAGATAACGTTCCGCAAACCACAATTTAAAGTTAGAAACATATATTTTGAGAAGAACGTGTTTAAAATTTCAGTTTTCTGTGTCATTAAAAATACAGCATTGTCAATTTTTGTAATTTTAAAATTATTAAAATATCCCTTACAATAAAATAATAATAATAATAAAACCAATACTACTAATACTAAAGTTTTGTTTTAAGAACTCTACCTTAATTAGTCACTACCTCGATATTAACCATTAATCACATCTACAACTCAACCACTCCACTCGCAATACGCACAAAAACAAACCAATTCCCCTTTTAAAATCCCAGCTCCAGCTCCAGTCTCAAAGCTTTCCTTTCCACCTCTCACGTAGCTCTATACTCTCCACTTGCAATCTCAGCCTTCCACTCTCCTCTCTTTCTATCAATTTCCACGTACACACAAATGTCCCGCAGTATCGCCTTCTCTCCCTTCGGGCCTCTGTCTCTCTCTATACTACACGCGCGCACAAAAGCGAGAGCGAGAGAGGCATGGCGAAACGCTCCACGCATTCCGATTCCTTCGGCGTGAAATTAATTACTTCGCCGGTTAATTATGTGACATTTATCTCCACGCTACATCTACCCAGAAATCTTGGGTCTGCCGCGGCGGCACGGTGGAATTTGCAGTGCGAGTGAGTGGCTTTTCGCCTCCTCCGTTTTCTTCCTCCACTTCTGCTTTGCTCTTCTTGGATGGTTTTCTCCGCCGATCTCGGATGCTGTGCGCTTACTTATTTGGCGAGTGCAGCGAGCGTGCTTTTAAAATCTCGTGTGCGTGCGAGATGTGTAGGAGAGAAAGAGAGAGAGAGAGAGAGAGAGAGAGAGAGAGAGAGAGAGAGAGAGAGAGAGAGAGAGAGAGAGAGAGAGAGAGAGAGAGAGAGAGAGAGAGAGAGAGAGAGAGAGAGAGAGAGGGAGTAGGAGCTTTTTGTGCTTGCTAATTGCATTACACGCGGGAGTTGATTGCTGCTTTTTTAGGATTTCTTGGAAAGGGGTTTTGAAAGAAGGAGATTGCTGATTGATTTTCGGTATGTGGATGAGTCGACTTTTAAAGCTTTTTCATTTTTTTGTTTGCAGTGAAAACAATTAAGTTTCTTGTGGGTATATTGCTATTATGAATAAATAAATTCCAAAAAAGATGTTATACATTGAATGTCTTTTTAATATTATAAATACTTTTCGATGAAATCTATCATTCAAGTCTAGAATTTGAACATAATAATTCGTAAAAATTATTTTGCACAACGAATAACAAGTACACTTGGATGACTTTTTAGTAAATAAAACTGATGTGTGCAGACGTGCTGTAGTTCTTGCACATAAGAATCGTCCATATTTCCATTGTCCACAATTTAGCATGGGTCAAATTATATATATATATATATATATATATATATATATATATATATATATATATATATATATATATATATATATATATATATATATATATATATATATATATATATATATATATATATATATATATATATATATATATTGACCAATACTAAATTGTGGACAATTAAAATGTGGACGATTCTTATGTGCAAGAATCACAACACGACAGTGTGCATAGTTACTTAAGAAAAAAATTGTAATAACATTTTTAAAGCATTTTGATGTAGTAAGACAATTATTAAAGGAAAATAATTATCAATTTACAGTGTATGCTTATATCTTTATTATTTCAAAATATTAAAGAATAGATTTTTTAGAAATTAAACTTGGCATTTAAAGTTAGAATTTTTTTCTTTTTGAAATTACGAAAACTTTCATTTTGTTAGGAATGCAAAATATAGCATTACATTTTTAGGTGTTTCATCAAATTAATTTAATGGAAATTCATATGGAACTTTATATTGTGCTTTATAATGAAGATACTGATAAATTAATACTTCGTATAAAATAACTAAAATATGCACCTTTAAAATTACTATGTATATCTATCTATATGGTAAAATACCGACGACCATTTTATCGTATACGCCATATAAATTGATTAAATCATCCTCTTAAAAATGTATATTGAACGCACATACACGTTAAAAACATGAAAAATGAAAAAGCATTACGGCGTAATTAATTTGTTCTTTCCTGTCGTCTTTACCTTCTCCCGCTGCTTCGCGATTCGTATATAACGCGCGTGCACGCGTACTTTTATAAAAGCTCATACGCGTAAAGGCTTTTCCCAATGGCTAATTGCATTACATGACTTTTATTCGCATGCTCAAGGTTATCAAGTAAGGAAATTGATAACATAGTTCAGCTACTTTTTTGCTCGATGTCGTATATTCAATTAAGCAAATAGCCGGGATTTCATTGCCTCGACTCGCACATCAAACAACTTTTATAAATAAAATGACGCTACTTTGCGTATTTAAAAATTTACGTCCGCGTAAGAGCAATAACGCTCAAAATCGTTCCTTTGAAATTCTGGTTTGATCGTAAACATCCTCGCTTCTTCCAGCTAAAAAATTAACTGCACTCGCTTCGAGAGGCAGCCGATTAAAAACTTTCCGCGTGTCCCGATGCATTTCCGGCGTCTCGTCTCACGCGAGTACAAAAATACAAAAACACAAGTGGAAACGCGTATCCGACCATCTCTAAAAATACAGAATCACGGAGATAAATTCGCGGCGCTGCCAAGGCTCCGTTAAAATTAAAAACAGAAAATGGCGCTTCACGAGCCCACGGCTCTAAAAAATGCTTCAGTGGCGGCGTCGCGCTTGATAGAGTTTATTCAGCGCAAGCGCGATACGCGAGTAATTGGAGAAGACGCGCGAGACCGCGAAGAAGAAGAAGAAGAAGAAGAGATTGTCGGTGAAAGAGAAAAGGAAAGTCCTTCGAGAGCGAATATATTGTGAGACAAAGGGGCGAAAACCCTCCGAGAGTGTCAACATTTGCCTTGACTTCGTCTCGCTTTCGTTTTCACGCGTCCGAAATGATTGAAAGTAATCGTTAACAAGAAGAAAACATTGATATTACGTGGTTGGGTTTTTCCTTTGGGTGTAACGGAGTTCTGCGATTTTAGTATTCAAATAAGATTCAATTCAATTAAGAGGAAAATCATATTAGATGGTGAAACAACAATGTTTATTCATGTAATTACTAACTGAGATTCTTCACTCGCTAACGCGTCCTTGGATAGCTATTAATATATCATCATTATTTATGATGTTAAATAAGTCATAACTATATCCTATAATATAATATGGAATGAATTTGAAAGTAACTACCAGTTCTCGTTAACTTCTCGTCTATAGTATATCTGGTTATTTTTTATTCAGTCGTGATATATTTCTGGTTCAGAAGGTAAAAAAGTATAAGAAGTAATGATAATGATAATGATGATAAAGATTGAAAGAGAAAAATTCAAGACGCCCGATAACAACTTCAGATCTACTTCAGGTTACGGTTGTCTTGAGTTCTATTTGGGTTCACGGGTTCATTTGTTTGGTTTACGATACATCATAGAAATGTAGATATACAGTAAAAACAAAAATGTGAACCTGAAATTTAAGCTGATTTATATAAAAAAGTATCAGATAAAATCACGCTTCAAATCAAAATAACAATTACAACTACCGTCACAACTTCCACTATTCGCAATCAGCAAATCCACAATCAATCTCCAAAACCCTCCTAAAAATATTCCCCCAAAGCAGGCAAAAAAACTATCCCCAACCACCGCGCACCACGCGAAAACTCATTACTCCCAATCTCGGTACAGCGATCTCACTAGCACACAATCCGATACAAATGACACATTAAGTCCCTTTACTCGCAGCCGTACATTTCACAGAGCGCCGACTTTCTATGCGCGCGATATCCCAGCTGGTGCACATGCGCATAATAGCCATTATCAAGGAATCGCTCTTTCGCGCTCTCGCGACATAACCTACTTACGAAGAGACACACACAACGGCGGGAGGTCTCCGCGTGCGATTCGAGTCGTGCTAGTTTTTCACCTTGCTTATGAGGAACGCTAACCTAGAACATGGAAATGGATCGTCGCTTCTTTTGTATGTATGACACCTACGCGTGTCTTTTATGTGTTTCTTATTTCCTGTTCTGATAAGTTTTTGATTGAAGGAGCGAGATAGGGGAATTGGAATTTAGGGGATTTGAAGGATTTTCATCCGGTCGATGGTTTGCGTGGCCGGGAAGTTCACGTAAGATGAGTGGATGTGATAAGGGTACGGGTTCATGTTAGGTTCGGTGCGATACATAATTTTGTGGAAGTCAATTATATATAACGCTCTGGTATCGTGGTAACGTTTTCATAACAAGTTTCGTGAAATGATTATCATTGGTAGCGTACAGCAGGATTTCAATTTCAAATAGAAAACCAAGCTGATCTCTACTGATTTAACATGGAATTTTCATGAATGTTCACGAAGGAAAGAGATAAATTTGATTCCATGTTTATCTAACCGAGCAGATTTACTTTATGATAATATCGTAATCAGATTTGGTTGAACTTTGAATGCGAGGTTCTTGGCTGAGTTTATTTGATGTGGGAGCTCTTTCTACTGCCAATTTGCTGATCGAACCCAAACTTTCTATCGGGAAATTTTGTACTTTATAATACGGAATATACCATAGCGGGTTGATCATTAGCGTTTACTCTATGCAATCAAGCTAATAGCGGTTGGGCTTTATCCATTTTCCATCTTTAATGTATTCCGTGACGTGACCTTGATTCGTATTTGGCTTTTTACTTCATTTACTGTAGAACTCAGCCAACTAAAGAATATTTCTCACGCTTAATGCATTTCAAGCAATACTTTTACCAGAAGAGATATACATAAGATATACTATATTAAGAGAACTTCCTAAACTTGATACAGTAACCAATTTACCATCCTTATGCAAATCTTATTTATTGTTTCTAATGCCATCCCAGAAAAAGGAATTCAGATAAAAAACGTATACAATTTTCGACCTAAATTCCCTCCCTCGTAGATTCGCCTGCGGGCAACGACAAAAAAAATACACACACACCCATATAGTGCACGGAATAAGAAACGTGAAATGCGAGCGCATTAAGAGCAGCGCCGGAAAACCAAGAAAGATCAAGGCTAAATCGTCCTTATCTTGCGATTCCGAGCGTCGATAACGCGGATTACCGCGCGAATTTAAGGGAAAAAGGCGCGCGCGACGTTAATTCTCCACGCTCTCACTAAAAATAAAGAGAGTAAAAAAAAGGGAACGAAATCTTTCGCTGCGGGCTTCTATGGACTCTTTTCTGGTAGTATCGAGGTCCAATCTCTGGTAGACCGCAAAACGACGGAGCGATTTCCGGGTGCGCGCGCGCCCGCGTATATCTGCATACACATACACGCGCGCATTTGTACGTACAAAAAGGCGAATGAGTGAAGAAAAAAAAATAAGCGAAGGGTAGTAGCAGGAGCAGCACCGTAGCGTGTAGTACAGCAGTAGTAGTGGTAGTGCAGAAGGGTCGAAGATAAAAGGGGAGAACGAAACGATCCGTAACCGCTTCGATCCACCACCTGATATCCCTCCACGTATACGTACATGCGCGCGCGCGGCTCCCCAAAATTTCACCTACGGCGAAATAAGTGAAAGGAGGGAGGGAGAGAGACAGCGGAAAATCGAAGAGAGAGAGAGGGACGGAGAAATGGCCGCGGATGTTCCTAATACCCAGGAGAGCCAATGCAATACACTTTAGCAAAAAGCAGGGAGAGAGATAAATGGATGGGCTCAGACGAACAAAAAGCAAGAGAGAGAAAGAGCGAGGAGAAAAATGTATAAGAAGAAACAGGTGTGACTGCTGCTGCCGTGGCTAAGGCTGAATACATTAGGGCCGAGATACTTTGTATATTTACAATAAATAAATATTTATGCAGGATGCGTGCGTGTGGCACTAGAGATGTGATTGTTTTACGCGGTTTATCTTCAGAAATATTTATCTAAGTCATGTTAGTAGTCAACTTAGATTATTTAGAAGGAAGTTACTTCAAATTTGAATGAAACAAAAGGTGTATTTAAATTTGAATATGACTAATTCTTAAAATGTTTTTTTACATGGTTCTTGAAATACTAAAATTTTAGACGAATTCTTCCCCTATAGGTAAAATTTATTTTTGTTAAAAGCTAGGAAAACGTATGTGAATAATGTTTTAGTAACTTACCTATTAGTTTTTTATATCTTATGGTAATACAACGCTATACCATGCAGATATAAAATACACCTTTTTCTGCGTACTGTATAATACTATTGTTTCAGTTTTAAAAACAAAAATATACGATAAGAAAGTTCTTTAAATTATTCAATCTGCACTTTCTAAGAATTTTATTCAAATTTTTCAGTAAAAATATATCGATTTTATTTCGAAATATGTTTCAGCTTAATTTTACTGATTTGCAGACATTATATCATAATATAACTGTTAAAGCTTTTTTGTAAAGCTTTTCATCTATTCTATTATAATTCAAAAGTAATATAGTTAAAATACAAACCCATTCTAATTGATATTGGATTTTTTGGATGTTATATACGAATTGATACAATTAAGATTAAAGATACAGAAAAATTTACACTACGTCTATCTGGAAAATATTTTATAGAAATATTCAATTAAAGCAATAGTTTTCTGGAGAGCAATGTCTAACCACTGAAAAAACAGGTAAAACACGCACTAAAGTCCATCATAAATATTAAAAATACCTCTATTATGCATTAAACTCAAAGCGTATAACCCGCACATCCACATACACGTACACCCAAAACCTTTCTCGCTATATAAAACGCATAAACCAAGCGCCCTCGAAAAGCGTCGCATACTCGCGCGCCTCGACTTTCAGCCCTACCCAAGCCTTCATCATCAGCAACAGCAGGGGAACCTTAAAAAAGGGGGACAAACCCACACTCTCTCTCTTCTTCTCTCCTTCTCTCTCTCTCTAGGTTATCCCGGAGAGTACAGAAACCCAGTGAGGGCGCAAAAAAGGGGTGACAGCGAAATTTCACCGCAGGGACGTATAGTCGCGCGATGCATTTAGGGGCCGAGTTTCGTCGCCAAAGACAGAAAGAAGGGCGGCTTGTACACACGCTACACACAGCGGAGCCGCGCGGGAAAAAGGCGAGTAGTGGGTTAATGAAGATGAACGCGAGCGAGCGAGCAAGCACGAGCGCATGCGCGCGAATTTCCAATGCAAAGCGCCGGGGATTATGCGCGCTGAATTTATCTTTGTTCTCTCTGTCTTTCTCGTGAGAGGGTGGGGTAGTAGGTTGTGGAGGAGAAAAAAACGTTAATTACCTTTTGATAAGAGCAGGGTGAGCGCTTCGCGAGAAAATAAAGTAATTGATAGAGGGTGTGTGTGTGTGTGAAGAGTGGAGGTACTAGGTTGAGTATAGCAGTGGATATAAGGTGTACTTGTGGGAGTAAATATTTGTGGATGTAAATTGAGAGGAAAGTTGAATTGCGGGTATACAAATTAGAGCGTCATGTGGGTGGAAGCTCTTAGGAAATGGAGCGGAATCGTTTGAAATGTTTGTGGTAATTGTTCAATGATGAAGATTAATTTAGCGCTAAGTGTCTTTGTGTTTTTGCAGTGAAATACAATGATGAGGATACCGTACCATAGAAAATCTATTTTTACTTCTTTTGAATTTGAGTGGAAAGATCAATACATATTGTTTTGCACGCATACAAATATATATTTCCTTTTCATTTTCTTGTAGAGGTCATGCAATAGAACGTGACATATGCCCTTACTAGATGTTTGTTCTAAAATATAACATATACAAAAAAATTCATAACGCGGATATGCTCAAACCCAAAATAAAAGTTTTTACACTATTTGAATCATAAAAAAGTCACTTAAAATTTCAGATTTAAGTTGTTTTATGATCTATAAATTTTAACTTTTTTTCTATTTCGGGTTTTTATGCAACTCTGAGCTTTAAACTTATTTGTATATTTCACATTTTAGAACTTTCAAATTTAATATTTTTACATTTGTATTTATCTTCTCAAAATAAATGTTTAGTATTTGAATACTTCTAAATTCAGAGTGTACCTGATCTATAAGAATGGATTAGAAACAAATAAAGAGTTAAAAAAGACTACAAAGTTACTATTTAAATAACGACGATATTACTCCTAACCATTTCCATCAAATTAAATCGCGCACCTTCTAAACTTACGCTTGAACCTCCGATACAAGAAGCTCAAGATCTGCCACTCCGCGTAAATTAATTCTAAGACACTCGGAAACAAAGCTTCCTCTTCCCTCCCCCTCCCGCCTATCCCACACCAGCACTGATGTCCGTATCCGCCCTTTTCCACTGCACGCTTGTAATACACACTCAACGCGCTTCGCCGTCCGTCCAGCTCTACGATAGCGCCAAGTTAATTCAGTTGTCAGAGACGTCTAGCGCGCGGCAAAACTATTCTCATTTCTTCGCGACGGTATATATACGTGCTACTGCGTCTGTCCGTCTCGCCGCTCTAAAATGCTTTATAAGAGTACGGAGGCGAAGGCGGAGAGCTTCCAGCAGTCATTGCCGCATTGCCGGATGTTGACGTCGGATTTGCGCGAAGCGAGATGACCGTCGGCGCGCGTCGTCTAACGTTACGCGCTAGACGCGACGCAGAGCGGTGTCTAGTGTCTCGGAGGAGGAAGCTCGTTAGTGCGCGTGCTTTATGCGGTCGTACACCTGCTACTGGCGATGCTGGTGGTTTTCGTGTGGTTTCTTTGGTTCTGGTTTTGTTTTGGGTGAGTGAGGAGTGGTATGGAGGAAATTTTGGATTTGAATTATTATTCCGGCGGCTGAGAGCGTTCGACCCCACATCGGGCGCCAAATTGTAACATGGAGGATGTAGAGGCGATGAGACTATTTTTTTTTGTGAAATTGTACAAAACTTCTTTTGATACTAAAGTTAATATCGTTGTTCTCAATTTGAATTGTTTGATCGAATCCTACCGAACAATCAAGCGCATTTATCGTGTTTCCAAGATGGCGTGAATGAAAATCGTTGAAGCTGCATCTCTAATGCACATAGGCAGATAAAATAATTGTTTAAAAAGAAAGAAGATCTTCTCTTTTTTGCGACGCCATGGTAACATGAGCCATTATCAATTTTGTCGTTAAAATGAATTACGATGCTTCTTTATAAACTTATTCTTAATCAGAATATACTTTAAACAATATAATTCAATACATTAGTAAGTAATACAAGTTGTTAGTAATTTGTCTACATGCTTATATAATGGAACATAATAATAAAATCCGGTTTAAATAGTGCACAAGAAAAATTTTCTGGGTATATAGTTTTAAAATCTTTGAAAAAAGAAACTGGAAAACCTTACTCATTTATGCTGAGGCTCACTTTGTCTCGGTCTTCCGTACTTCAATATATTCAGGATTAAATAATTGTATAGAATTTGAAATATCGAATACGTAAACTTTGTAATTCAGTTAAGTGATTACAATCCAGAACCCCGCAATCTTAAAAAAAATACCCCGTAATCTAAGCAAACTACCGTCACCGCCCAGAGACTCGCAAAAAACGTCGCTTCCCCTCGCGACACACATACAATCAAACCCCTCGTACGTCGCCAAAGTTGACGCACCTGCGTTCAGTCGTCGCGGTTTCGCAGCCGCTATAGCGCTCCTCAAACTCTACAACTGCTGCAGCAGTAGCAGCAGCAGCAAAGACTCAAAGAGTCTCTCGCGGCATGCGGTCTCGGAGTCTCGGTTCGCCGAGCATCGTGTGAAATTCCGCGGCCGCAGCGGCGACTGCACAAAACTTCGCCAGGTCGGACGCAGCGAGAGAGAAAGAGAAAAGGTGATTTGATTTCGTTCGAGGGGCACGCGCGCACGTTTATGAGTTGCAGGGGATATTGAGTGCTCGGTATTGTTATTAGGTGGCTTGGGGACAAGAAAATTGATTGGTGGTAGGGGATGGAGTGCGGGCTCTTTGAGAGAGTTTATTAACGGTTTTATGTGGAATTCTTGGTCGGTTGCACGAGCCAAATAGGTAGGTTTTGAACATGAATATGAATTTGTGGAGAACGGTAAGTATTATGCGATACACTCCCCTAATTCGATAAAGAGACGATCAATTTTATATCGGTACGTTAACTTACGGTTACTGCTACAAAGTAGGAAAGAATGGACCAAATCAGATTCTTACCTGAAACATAAAAAATATGAACATAAGTATATCGTAAATAAATTAGGGTACGAAGAGAATAATAAATTAATAAGAAAGTATCTCAGGACTAATAATGATAAATAGTGTTTCATCTTTACATGTTTTGAGAAAACAAAAACTTACAGTAACAATATAAATGTATACAAATATTCGCTCATATGAGGTTTCTTCCATGAATATAGCTCAAAATAGCATTGGTTTCCTATCCATATAGAACTCAGTACACATCTTCTTGTAATTAATCGTATACATTAGGGTAATTAATCGCTGTGCATTTTATTGCATCCAAATTGCCAGACTTACATGAACTGTGAAATTCTACCTGTAACTACATATAAAAACAAAATTACCACCAAAGTACACAAACATTCGCTAAAGCAGCGAAATTACCCGTAACTGTAATTCGAACGCACCGAGCGGTCACTCTCCTCAACCTTCGCAATAAACGCCCCCAAATAAAGCGATACAAATAAAACAATCCCGATTTCCCTCTTTCGACGTCGTTAATTTTCTTTTCTCTTCCTCTGACTACAATACGACTTCGTAGCCGCATTCGTTTTCCCGAAGCGTGACGCGGTGGTTTACGCCTCGTGCCGAGGGTCAAGGGCGCTGCTGCTGCTGGTGCTGCTGCTACCGCTTGCTCGTCCGGCTTCAGCAGAGCCAAGCGCCTTTAATCGACGACGGTCACGGCCCAGAGGAAATAATGAAGTCGGTTTTACGGCCCGAACGATAAAGCAGCCGAAGACATCATTAACTCGCTGCCGTTGCTGCGGTTGTAGAGAGAATGAACGAATATTCCTCGTCCTCCTGGGCAGTCGAACGAGAAAAAGACGAGCTAAGAATCGACGGTCGCATTAGGGTTCGTTCACAGCGCTGTGAACGGGTCTATAGACATAAGCTGACCTGTCCCGAGTTGTGAAGTGCTCTTACGGAGACTCGATTAGACCTAAAACTACTCAAGTAGATCTAATAAGATCTAACCAGATTTGACTTGCACGTGAGCCGAAAGTGCAGTTGTTTTTGCACGCAACTGTAAAAGAAGATGGACGAAAAATGTTATATCTTAAGATAATAGCTAGCTTCTGGCTTAATTTACACTTGCTTTATGCACAAATATAAGACCGCAATATAGAAGAACAAGAAGAAATTTAGGCCAGATTTTATGACTATTCTTATTGCATACCAAGGAGTGCAGGAATAGTCATGATGAATGCAGACAAAGAAATGCACTTGTAAGGGGAATGCAGAGGAAGCTAGAATTGTGGTAAACAACTTAGCGATTATCATAACACCTGAACTATTCCAAGATATATATTAATCAATTTTTAAGACCATTTTCCAATCAAAGATTCAATTTTGATGTGGTTGTGTTGATGGAGTCAGATTTGATCAGGTCTGATTCAGTCTATCTTAAGTCTCCATAAAAGCATTGTTCGCCGAGTTAGGTTAGGTTAGGTTAGATTAGGTTAGATCTTGACTCAACAAACTCTATTTCTGGGATCTCTCTATCAATGAACCATATAATAGTCAAAAGTTTCTAAAGTAAATAAAAGATCCATTTTTCATTAACAATAAAAGCTTTATGGTATCAACAAATTATATCCTGTCGAATCGGATCTGAATCGGTTCGATTGGATTTAATTTACGTTTCCGCAAGAGTGTCTCGAACCAAGTTGAGATAGGTTAAATCTTAACCCGACCAGACGCCACTGTGAATAGACCTTTCCCCAAGAGAAAAGAATAGAGTAAGAATCTGCGGTAGTACTCGAAAAGTATACAAGATCAAAACGAAACAAAAGATAAATATTGTATACGTAAGTGCCATTATAAGGGCGTGTATACACTTCTCCACTCCATCTCCTTCTCGGAAGATATTATTTCCCAACGTAAATAGAAAAGCCTGCAGCGACGAGGAGCCACAGCCGGAGAGAGAGAGCAGAGAGCGTAGAAGGCGGTAAAACGATAAATAAATACCCGCGCCGGTAAGAGAGTGTAGGTGGGGGAAAAGGGGGAGAATATACCGCGCGCGGCTCTCCAAAATTGAAGCGCGCGGACTCTCTCTCTCTCCTTCTCTCTACCCATTACGCATTCCTAACCTCACTTTCCAGCCGCGCATCATTCTTGCCGCCCTCGGCTGGACCCCGCGCGGTACACCAACTCTTCTTTTTATCCAGGCGGCGGCGGCGGCTGAGGCAACGTCTCGCTCGTTATAAATCGTCGCGTCCCCTTGCATTTATAGAATTCGCGCGAACGCCGAGCGGTAAATTGATAATGCTTGTAGAATTATTGTGGTGTATACGGGGCTGTGGAGTGCGTGGGTGTCGGGGTTTCGGTCGGGTAGGTCGTTTTTTTGGTGGGTCAGGTGCCCGGGGTTTTTGCACCTCAGTGGGAGAAGATAAGTTTAATAGGGTTTCGTGTTGGTCGTTGAGATAACATGGGGTCTCGAATATTGCGTAGTTTGTTGAATATGAATCATGACTTGTTTCTTGTCAACTTTGGCTTTTTGTTTGCTGTAGTGGCTTTGTATCATAATCAATTTAAGTTAGTGAGATTTATTCGCGACACGTACGATATAGATGAAAAGATAATATTTGTTAATATATATATACATATTGTATATTATATTTTGTTTCGTATGTAATTCATTGACTAACTACATGGTACAGGGACCTACACTAATTCGGAAATATTAACTTAAAATATATAGAAAACTTTTTAATTTATTTATAAATACGAATAACAATAATAATAGTAATAGATATTATTGTTATATAAATTTTAAACGATATTGAAAAAACTAACCTGTTAAAAGCATGCTAAGCGAAGAAGCTTCTCTTCTATTAATATACCAAAATCAATTACATATGCAGTACATAAAACGAAAAGCATCTAATAGCATCTTAGAAATCCATTCCTCCCTCTATTTATGACTCCTTTACCGATCCACTCTCTCATATAGTAGGTTATTTCGGCTGGAAGTAGTAATTTTCTTTTTTCTCCTCTCTCTCTCTTCCTTTTCCTCCCCACGCACTCGTCATCCTTCCATCTTCCTTTTTTTCGTCTCGGCAGAAAGCCCAGCGCGCACTTCGACAAGAAGTATCTTTAGCCGGGCAAATGAAAAGGCGGTAGTATACCATACCACCAGCACGCATCGTCGTCACAATGGAATATGACACTCGAGGATATACAAAAAAAAGAGCTGAGAAAGAGTAAAAGAGCGAGGCCTGGAAAACGACCTCACGAGAGAGAAGAGACAATTCAGTTTTAATGGACGCGCGTGTTCGTACTTAAAAGATCGTGAATCCTCGGAGCGAGGAGCGACTGCGCTGCTCGGCGATAATGCGTCGTTGGATTTATAAATGGACGCGATTGCTTTTTCAGCACCTCGTCTCGCGTGGCTCGCTCGCTTTGAAGTGTCGACGCTGCGTTTTATATGCGCGTCGAATTTTTACCCGCCAGTATGTAATAGTAGTTGTAGTAGTAGTAGTAGTAGTCGCCACTTACAATACGTAACGGAAAAATCACGGGGAAAAGCATTTTGTTGTTGAGAGGGGCAATTCGGTGGAAAAAATGTTATTTTCTCGCATTGTAAAAGTGCGAGATGAGTTCACGCTTCGGCTACTTTGGCTGCGCTCTAAAATGCTTTCGATGTTCTTCGGCTGAATGCTTGACTAATTATATGGGTCTGTGGGTCCTATGTTAAAGCGTAAAATTGTTTTCGTTTTTATATGAAATTTGGAGTGCCGTTTTTATGAGATAAGCATTTTTTAATGATAACTTTTCTATATGTAATAATATCTACTCTTTATGTAATATTTCTGTAAGGATCGCTAAAATTAATTAAAAATAAATAAATTATTTCAAATAGAGATGATCCGGATAAAAACGGTTATATATGCTCTTATATCATTCTGTATAAAAAGATGTGTATGACTGTATATAATAACTCTTTTAATTATATAAAACAAATGGTTAATCATAAAATATATATACTCGTATATGAACGCATATAAAGTATGGCACTACACATAATATAACATCATGACATAATCATATAACATGATAATATATATATATATATATTCACAAATGCTGATATATATGCGCATTGCTCATACATGCTTATAGTACCATACTTTATATACTGTCTAATTTATACTTTTTACTTTAAAATGGACCCTGCGTTGAACTAATTAGTCATTCCCTCTCATTTCAATGTGAGAAATAAAAGTAGTAATTTAGTTTTGGTATTTTTATTGTTCAGCCACTAATAAAATATAATTAATAAGATAAAGAAGGTACTCAATAAAATAATTTTAAAAATTAATATAAGATTCTTAATAAGTGACTACATCAGTAATTAAAATATCCCAAAATAAACTTGTACTTTTATCTTTTACCTTGAAATAATAGCAGAATTACAAGAGAATTGATCAATTGGTTCAACGAAGGGTCCATTTTAATTAAAATTCAAATTTTCAGCCCATGAAATACATAAAGTACTTTTCTTACTACAAAAATAACCAAAATTTCTAGAATAAATAATTTTTAAAATATCAATAATAATACATGTATACCAATACCTCAATCAACATACCAGTCGATCAACCCAATCAAACCCAAACCCCCTCACAATCCTCTAACCTTCATCACCTCCGCCATCACATCACCACCAAACTCTCCAATTCGTAATTCGATCTCCAATCCCTACCACCCTTCCAGACACCAATCCTCTCTCCCAAGAAATCACCTCCTCCATAAAAATCCTCCGCTCTCTCCATCGGCGCAAAATTTCATCGCCTACCGCTCCCGAGTGCAGCACTAGAACTCTCACCCACCCCCCGTCCTGTATTTTCCACTCTCCCTCTTTCTCTCTTTCTCTCTCTCTCTCCAGCACTTCATCGCCCCGAACAGCGGGCCGACATCAATGACACCATTTAGCAAAGAGGCCTCCGCGGCTCTTGCAGTTCGAGACGGGGGTGGGGGGCCACGACAAGACTTTGCCAGGCCTGCGTCGACACCCTCGATCGACCTTATCGGCGCCGGGCGATCGCTCCGTCGCGCGGACAAACTATTGGCGCGCGCGCGCTTCCTTGCTCTCCTTCAGCTCGAAGGCATAAAGGAAAGGAGTGGAGAGGAAGAGAGAGAGAGAGAGAGATACGCAGACGCAGTGGCTGCAGGCCCATTAGCGCCTCCACAATTAAGTGAACGCTTCCGAGTCGAGTGGCACCATGGCGTTAATACTCTCTCGCTCACGCTCTCCGTCTTTCTCTTTTGCCTCGTGATGTGCGCGAGTGTGTGTACGTGTGTGCACGTGTGTGGAGTTTCACGTTTCTCAAAAGGCTTTGAAAGGGATAGGTCTGTCTGTCTGGGTGTGCGGCTGTTGTAGCGGAGTTTTTTAGTTTGATGGGCGCAGTGGTGAGAGATTTCGATGTTGATGAGAGGGTGTGGAATTTAGCGAATGATTATGTTTGCCTTTGAGTTGGGTGGATTGTGGATAATGTCGTGGATTACGTGTCTTTTGATGGTTTTCGATTATGATGATGCTCGTATCAAATAACGTGGTTATCTACCATGATGGTCGTATCTTTAGCTTACGGTTCTTGAACTACATCAGTGTTAAATCATAGATAGCTGACTAAAAATGGATCTAGATGTGCATATATGCGAGCATTTATGCAAAATATATATTGTAATATACGATCATATGTGTGCGGAAAAATTCAATTTTTCATACGTGATAAAGGTATTACAGTTTACAAAATTTCATCAGTTTTGAGAAACAAAGGATTACAATTTACGGATTAAACTGCGATGCGTTAAATTGGAATCTTAATGAATTGAAAACTCAATTGGCATCTGTTATTTGTATGTATTCTCATGAATTAGTTCGACAGATTTCATTCAAGCTATGAACTCTTAAATTTAAAACTAATCTTCAAAATTACATTGCAATCAGACATTATTTAAGACCAAATCTAAAATATCCATTCACAAGTAATAGATCTACTCTAAAAGCATATTTCTATTCCAACACCATCCATCCATTCGCTTGCACTACACCCAATAACCCATCGCCAAATACCCTCTCAACTCAATTCAACACACCCGAAGAACGTCATCCGTTCATCGCAAAAAAAAAATAAAGCTATCATACAATCCCAATCTCACCTAACCGTATGAATCACACGCTGCTAGACACCACTGTCCTGCAACGTCTCTTTCTTTCTCTCTCTCTTGCAGACCTTTCATCGGGAGCAGAGCGCGCACAAAAGGAAAAAAAGAAAGAAAGAGAAACACTCGAAGATTTTAAAGATCCCGCTGCGGCACTTCACGCAGAGCGAGAGAAGGAAGGGAGGAGAGGAGGCATGCCGGTATCTGTCAGATGACTTCCTTTTTCAAAGACGATAAAAGACTTCCTCATTATCCAATGGAGAGAGAGAGAGTGAGCTCTCTTTCTCCTGCACCTTTCTCCTACAATGCTTGCGTATAAGTTGCCTACACCAGCTGTCCTCTCCTCTTTTGGATATAAATAAAACGGCGTGTATAGGCAATGTCTTTTTGGTTATAGATAACGTGGTATTTTTTTTTAGATTTTGATTTTGAATTCTGCTTTATTGGATTTATACAGAAATCGATTAGAGTTGTATGAAATTTTATTTCTATCGAAGAATGTGATTGTATTTTAAGTTTTTTGAGAAACATATAAAATTTATATTTTTATTCGATGTTCTGGATTTATTGACTGTCTATAGAATAAGACGTTTCTAAAAAAACTTTTTCATTGAATAATAAATGTATAATGAAATAGAAATATTTCGGTCTGACAAAAAGTGTCACAGATCTTAGCTGGAACTCTGGTACATGTTGCTTGATACAAAAATATGAATAAAGCGAAAGCAGTTCATCTTAATATTTCATAGTTTTAATATTGCAAATGTATGATAGCAATATTTTAAGATTATGATTACCTAAAATAGTGATACCTCAGCTTGCAGAAGTTTAATCGAATTAGACAAAAAGGAAAATTAAACTAGACAGAAAGAAATTCATTTGGTTTCTTTATAACTTATAAAAATAGTAACAGTTATAGATAAAAATAAGAGATACATGAAAATTCTGTCTATTTTTTAATATTTCTTGTCTCAATCAGAAATAGCATTAATACACTATCCTTGTAACATAAATTATTATCCTCCTAAGTTCATCACAGTTCAAAGAGAATTTTACTGCCACTGTTTAATACCTCACAGTACAATAAAACCTCCTACAAATGCTACACTTCTATACTATTTACCATTCCTCCTCCATTAAAAACAACTAAAATCCATTCTCAACTACTTTACTACTTAACCAACCGAAAAATGACGCAACATTCCCCGCCATCTCCCTCCAGCCTTCTCATTTATCTCCTCCCATCTCGCTTTCTCTCCTCTCCTTCAACCATCCGCCCTCTAGTCACTCCACGTCTTCATTCCCATTCTCATTTCCCGAGACCAACGGCGCAGCAGCTGCACTCGGCGCATGCAGGCGGCACTCGAATCTGACTTTTGCCTCTATACTCCCCCCACACACACACACTAAAAGAAAAGACTTCGCAGTGTCGCGGGAATTTGAAAAAAGGGCCTACTGCTTCCGCCCCCTCCCTCTCTCTCAGAGACCAAGAGGCACGCGCTGCTGCTGCTCTCTTTTTTTCTGCACGGGCTTGTTAACAAGTTTTTCGAGAGCAGCGGAGGGACAGAGACAGACAGACACGCAGACGCACGTGACGGCTGTCAAGGCGGGCCGTCTCTTACACAAGTCGATGATATACGACACTTCCGCGGCTGTGCGTGGAGAAGGAGAGAGAGATATACTGCGTACGCGAGTGTATTTTAAACTGTCTCGGCTTGCGCGTGATCTAAAATTGTGTGGGCTCGCGGAACGCGTCTGCACCCGCACCCTTCGATTTTTCGAGCCTGCGAGTGAGGCTGGATTATAACCGATGGTGCACCGATGGGCCTGCTCTCATTTCTTGGGTTATTTGCACTGAGGAGAGGGTGATATTGATATTAATATCGCGTCGGTGGAATGAGAGTGTGATGAGTTGAGATGCTAGGTTTGTGTAGAACCAAGTGTGCAGCGTCAGTTTATTTACGAAGTAGAATGCTTTTATTGTCGAATTTTAGTATTGAATTGAGGTTTTCAAGTAGTTTTGGAAGCGTATGATGGGATAGTTTTTCTAAAGCTGCAATATATTATGTTTTTATAATAGTTACAGTAGGAACATTTGGAACAAACGTGTAAGAATGTTAACTATTGATACACATGTTAATATTAATATCTTTTTCTCAGGGTAGGAGGTAAAATTATTTGAAATGCTAGCGAATTATAAAAAATTATAGAAATATATTATTCTAAGTGATTCCGTATTAGAACCCATAGTTATCAGATGATTTGATCAGAAATTGACATCCTGTATTTCTGTTTACTAGCAGGAAAATAATTGTAAGCTTACCCAACCACACTGAGAAAGGGGTATTATTGATATTAACATATATATTAAACTTCAAGGTTCCCACGTTAGTATGAAATGTTGATATCGAAGCTATCGCAATATAATACGCTGTTATTATCAAATAATATCCTTTTCTCAATACATTCATTATGCAATACTAATTATACCTGTAAAATTAATTATTATCTCATTATTATTTTTAAAAATTGAATCTATATTTATTTTACTTATTTTATAATGTTTATTAGTTGTGGAAACTATGATTAAAACATCAAATTTTATAAGCCGTTCAATGTTTCAAGTATAAATACTGGAAAATCGTTTCTATAGAATTTAATAGTACTTTTGCGATACTAGTGCGATACTCTGCAAGAATCATTTTTATCACGTGTATCGAACATTATTTTTTGACACTCCGTGCGATAAGTGCTACTTTTGCGTACGAATGCGTTGTTACAGCTCGGAGTGTCAAAAAACATATTTTGAACTTATTTACATCTTATTTGATAAATAAATTTATTTGTAATTAGCAAGAAGAAGAGGAAGAAGAAGAAGAAGAAGGAAAGAGGGTGTTGACAAAGAAAGAATTAAATCTTGGCAAGCTAACATCATAATGTGTTATTCTAAGGTTAAACGCATGGAGTGCTATCAAAAGAACCCAAAACTTCACAACACACTTTTTCAAGATAAATAAATTCACGCTACCGCCGGAAGATAACACTGCTTCTTCTGTGTATACCCGCACATACTTAAAACATTATTTCCTCTTCCTATATAATTACGAAAGATGCGACATATTTGATTTACTACATAAATTACCATATTTATAGTTTATTCAAATTGCTTTAGACAACCTACAAATAGCTATAAATATATTAAATTTTACTACGAATATAAAAATGTTGAATACGAATATGTTCCTTTTATAAAAAGTCAAGCAATATACTCACTGTACCAACATAAATAGTAAATTTTGCTATACAATTTGTAACTCTCCTCAGTCTATATCCTCTTTTTCCCTACAAAACAAGTCCACCATTTTCCACAAACAAAAAACCAGCGTCAAACACAAAAAGCTCGCATCCCTCTTGAATCCCTCTCGGCCAGCCGTACACAGTGTTTAGTCCCCAAAGAGAGCCCTCGCAGATTTTCCAGCCCCAAAAGGAAAGCACCGCTCGCTTGCGCATGCAAATGCACATCCCTCTACGCTCTTTCCACGCGCCCGGCCCGCGAAATAAAAAAGAAGATATGACAGCGCATATAGAAATGCCAAGAGCGAGAGAGGGCCACGCGAAAAATGCTTCATTCGCGGAGAGGATCAAAGGGGGGAAGAATCTCTTTTACACGCGTAATGTCGCGCCATTCGTTCTTTCTTTTTTTTTTTCTCTTTTTCACGAGTCGTTTCGCCCAGACAGAGGGACTACCAACGGTATACAGCGAGTGCGGGAGGAAGAGAGAGAAAAAGTCCCGCGAAAGCCCAGCCGAGAGAAACGATTCGCGAGTAACGTTCGGTCGTTTCGCGTCATTGCTTATACGACAGTGCGTTTTACGCGCATTGCGAGAGAGGGAGAGAGAGAAAGGCGGAGGCGTGGACAGTGCGGCGGAGCGAAAGGACAAGGAGGGAGGGGGAAGTGAAAATGGGAGGAAAAGGGGTATTGAGAGAGGGAGGGAGGTGGTTTGTTGAGGATTGTTGAAAGAATTAATTTTTATGGGGTGAGGGGGATAGAGCGGGCTCTTGCTGCATGCTTCGTTGGGGGACAATGAATTTGGCGTTTATGGAAGAACGAGGCGCCAAATACAATTGATGACAGAGAGATGCAAAAAGTGGTGATAGTTAAGGACAGTTAAAATTTATTAGTCACTGGTGTAATAAATTGTAAATATTTTTGGAAATAAATTTGACTGTGGTATTCTTTTCTAAAATCTTCCTAAAATTGATTGAAAGTTCTAGTGACATTTCCTTTTTATTGTTGCTGCTTAATACTCTATAATGCATTGAATAACATCAGTATTCTTTTATTTTGCATTTTTTGTTGTTATTTTATCGTCTGACTTTTCACTCTACTTACATATATTTTATTGTTTATTAATAATTATCTGAAGTATAATTTTTTTTAAGAAATATGATTGTAATATTTATATCTATATATATAATACTGACTAAAAATCGGTTTGTTTGCTATTTTTTGAACGGACGCGTAACTATTTACTAGTAAATTATAAAATATTGATATGTATTCGATTATATTATAGACTTAAATCAATTGATTTTCATTTGGAATTGACATTTAGCAAGATTCTACTGTACAATCGAGTTAATGTCATGAGAATTCTAGACGAGCATAGGTAACTCCTTTACGGTAGCTTCCGTAATAACATTCAAAGTGTAATTTCTCTCAACTGTACGAGGAGAGTGAAGCTTGTAAAATTGCCTAACAGATGTACTTTATGAGATACTGAAAGGACGTCTGAAGTTGTGAATTTGTAGTTGCATTACATCACTGTCACATTCTTTATTCTTATGGGAAAGAAGTCAGTCCTTCATTTTCTTGTAACAGGTACTATCACATTTAATACATTTATGCTTAATAACCAATTTCAGTCATATATCTATTTCATTGCAATAATAACAAACTGAAATTTTCTCAATTTGAATAAATATCTCTTTGAATAGTTAATAGAACATAATTATTTACTTGAATAAAGTAAATATTTAATAAATTTAAAACCGCTTTTTTATATGAATATAATTATTTACTATTTATCAAATAAATGTTTTGTTTTTCTACTATTGACGGAAATTATTTACTTATGCATCTCAACCATTTTGCTTTCAGTATAGATAGACACTATTCAATACCTTATCTTTGTAATTGCTCATTTGTATAAATAATACAAATTTTCATGAAAACCCGAATCCCGCAATCATCCGAATTACCGCCATTACTCGTACTTCCGGCAAAATAAAACCTACCTTCCCTCCTAATCTATGCCCGACCTAACGACACGACACCACTACTCGAAAAAGTTGTTTCCCCGGCCACACCATAATCACCCGTCTAACCGTCGCATTAATCACTCCACGCTCAAACTTCCGCGGTGATCCTTCCTCTCCTCAATAAATAAAACCAATTTAGGTCGACGATCCTCTATACACCCTACCGACATCGCGAGCAAAAAAAAGTAATTAGCCCACCCTTCCACCCCCCTCCATGAAAATCAATTTCGTCGTTAAATTTTCATCCTCTCGTCTACTACTCCTGTCGCCAAAATCGGCGAGCATTTTTTTCCATCGCCGATTAGTGCCTCGTAAATCTCGTTCCGCGAGTGCAATTTTCGACGTGTGTGTCTGTGTAGTATGCGAAGAAGGGAAGGATTTATCGATTTCACGTCACGAGTCGCGCGTTCTTCCGAGATCCTTTCGCGGCGCACGTGCGCGCCACGTGTCCTGCCTTGCCTTCCGCCTATATACTTTCTTTCCTCTCTTTTTTTCTCTTGTCCTTTCCTTCCGTCGATTCGACCTGCGGTGTATAAGCCGTCGTTCTTTTTTTGGTAGTCCGCAGGCGAAGAAGAAATTAATTAAGCTGGAGAGACAGAGGTGACAGGAGTCCTGTACGCCCACTGTTTCTTGGGTGAGAGGTTCTTTTTTCTGGGGGGGGAGGAGGTAAGTGTGGTAGAGGAGGACAAAGATGCAGAGTTTGACAGATTTTCGGGGGGAGAGAGATGAATTAGGAGGGATATTGACGGATTTCGGGTTGTAATTGAGATGAATTTGATGTCTGATAAAGAGTAGTTAATTTGATGTGTTTATAAGAGGATATAAGTCATTTGCTCGAAGATGCTTGACAATAAAGGAGAATTAAAGATTCAATGTTTTATTAGTTTTATAAGTATACGGCTTTTTATAATTGTTGTGTTTGTTTTTTTTTTATATTTTTTTATGTGCTTGTACAACTTTGCAGATATAATTTTAGGGTCAACAAGTGGTAAGTGAATTCGACATAATGGTCAAGCTACTCACGTAGAATTAATTGGTATACTTATTGAAAAGTGTAATTTTACATATTTATTTATCGTTTTTCAGCCTTTATTAAAACAGCCAATCACATCAAGTTCTATTATAATTCACTTTTTCTAATATTCACTTTTTTAAAGAAAAATATATCACAAATATCACTAGAACAAGTTATTGGATAAAATTATTATTTATTACACTGAAAATTCGAATACGTAAAAATGCACGAGCTAAATGTGTGAATTCATCATAAACGTGTTGTTTTAACATACTTGACATGTTGCCAATTTTACACATCTTCCTGTATCATATGCTTACATAAAAAAACAATATTATAATAATAAAAACGAAATTAGACTCATAGAATCTTGTTCTGACATATTTACCCACTGTGTATTCAAAAGTTAAAAAGTGCATATAAACATAGTATTACAACCATGTTTCCAAATGATTTTAAAAATAATAATATCTTTCAATTTAAAAATGATATTTACTATGTACTCAAGCCACAATACCTTTAATCAATCTACCTCGTAAAAACTACAAAGTTCCTCTCACAATACTTCCAAACTCCAAACAGCGCTCCGGATAAATTAAAGCCACTCCAAATAGACAGCAAGAATAACAAACACCATGGGCGTTTTACTCGAAATTAAAGACAGACCCCCATGTCGAAAATAGAGATTATCGCCGCTGTTTCCACTCCTCCTCTTCCTCCTCCGCGACCTGTCACTTCTCTTAATTAAACGCGTAAAAAGGCACAGCGATCCCCAAATTTTTCTGGAATCCTCCTCGTCTTCTCTCCCCCCGCTCCCAAAACATCACCTGTCACCGCGCTCCTGATTAAACAACAGCAAGCGCCCTCGGGGCGAAATAAGAAAATCTCCGCTCGGCCTCTTTTTCTATCTCTCTCGCGGCGAGGAAAGTGAGAAAACGGACACCCGCAGAAGCAAAACACGAGGAGTCGTCGAGGCTTTGACCCGAAAAAAACGGGAGTAAAAAATAGCGGCGGAACCAACGAGGAGAGGAGAAAAAATCGCTTGACGCGTTAACGCCTTCTCGTCGCGTCGACGTTGACGTTTACGCTGTCGCGGGGACTTTCGGTTTCTTGCTGTTCTGCTTCGGTCTTCTTTTAACGCCAAATTCTTTTTCGGGATTGAGACTTTTCACTTTTGCAGTTGAGAGAGATTGGTGTGAACGATTTTTTCAATGGGGTTCTCGCGTATTTCGTTATTTTCTTTTATGATAACATCTTATAAAAAAAAATATCAATATTTAATATTTGAAGGAATATTGAAAAGTTCTTTTTTACTATTAAAATAAGTTGGCTAACACTAACAAAAAGTAATTATTGGGTAGGAATGTTGCGTCAAAAATGAAAATAGAATTATTCGGTTATGTTCAGGTTCAGGTCCTCCTTTATTCATTACATTATATTCATTATGAACATTTAATCCATTTAAACTCCAATGATGCTATTTAAAATTTTAAGTTTAAAGTACGTATTTTATGTATTTATTCAATGGTATTCTTGCACTTTTGCATCTTCATTATTAAATATACTCAAATGAATGATTTTCTATTGACATAAATCAATCGCAATAAATATCAATGTGAATTAAGAAATAAAATAATATTTTCAGTAACTCATTAAACAAATTAGACGTCTAGACAGGTAATTAAAACAAAATCTTCGACAGCGCTCTACCCATTATGAATCTAAAATAAAGTTAATTCAATAAACATTTATTTCAAGATATTCATTCTTAACTCGTTGTGAATATAGGCGGCGAGCGCAGCATACTACGATCCCCAGCAGAGTATTACACGAGATCATCAAAAATTCACGACTACATGTCGCGACTTCTTGCCTCTCCGATGCATAAATCTACCGTATAATACACCACTAAAAGCCATCTTTTAATAACTCTCCGATATTTCAAAATCCCCCGTAAATACAACGTCGGCCAATCTCTTAAAATACAATGAATAAATAATTCACCCCTCTACACCCGAGAATTCGAAAATCCGCGAGCATCGCAACACGCGCTATACATAACAAACGCTCTGCACCCTCCTCGAATAATAACAGAACAACAAAAAAGGAATCCACGCCGCGCGATTGTTTCCGCGAACGCATAAATTCCAATATAGTTCACTTATAACACAATGAATAAATAAATAAGGCCCTCGGTCGCGAACGGGGATATATACGTACGGGATACAAAACGAGGAGAAAGAAGGAAGGGTATACACACACGCGCAAGGCGCGAATTATTCGAAATTTATCGCCCCTCGATGCGAGAGAAGACACTCGCGCGAACGAGGAAGAATCCCGCGGAGAGGGAGAGGAGAGAGAATCTCCTCCTTATATGAATCACGCTCTCCGTAATGCACACGTGTGTGTGTGCGAGTGGAGAAAGAAAAGCGCCGCCTTCGCCGTGAGAATCCGGGATTCCGCGGACGGATGAGTACCCGGGGAGAAAAGAGCGAGAGAGAGAGGGGCAGAAAACAGCTGATTTATCGTCCTTGCGCCGCTGAAAGAGAGAGAGAGAGAGAGAGAGAGAGTGAGCGCGATAAAGACTCTTTGTCGAACGATCCGCTCCGCGCGCCGATGATTTACTCGCGCAACGTGTGTGCCTGCGTCCGTTGGTCCTTCCCTTTTTTTTCCGCTTTTCTCGCCGGGGTGTTTTTTGGCTCTCTTTTTCCCTGCGACACGGTAGTGCAGCGGACCAGCGCTGGTATTATGGTTGTTATTATTGGTGCCCGAGTGACCGCATATATGCGTGTCGGATATAGGGGGGGTTTCGGAAATGTGGTATGCGTGATGGTCTTTGTTTCGTGGAAGGGAGTGAAAAGATTTTTTTGACGGGATAAAATGAAAGTTTGGTAGATTTGAATAAAGGTTTTTTACGTTATTGGCGACAAATATTTACTTTAAATTCATAAACTGTTTTTAATACTTTACACGAACGGTTGTTTACTAAAATAAAATGAGTATTGTTTATCTTTCTACGTTTATTAAATTTAAGTTAACAAGTTTTAGAAGTTTGTAAATAAACGTTTTGTAAATAATATTTGTAATGTTTTTGTTCCGTGTGGTTTTCGTGCTTCGTTACAGATTTTTTTTGTTACCAGTGCAGAAGTTCGGTTTTCAGATACGCAGTATTTACTGAGTAAATACACATTTTTACGAAAAATTTGTTACCTTTAGTTGGCACGCAGAACTGAAGTTGAGTAAAATCTGCTTGACAAACTGAGCAAAATATACCTAATTACTCGGCCAGCTAAGTAAAATCTACTCAACCGCGGCGTATTAGGTACATCCAACTAATCCATTCCAGCTCAACTTTTTAAGCAGAATTTTACTTGACTGCTGAGTCATGTTTACTAAGCATTCTTTCCGTGTATACAAAATTATGGTTATTGTTGACGTTACTTCAATGATCATTTTAACAATTAACTTACGTGAAGCTCCAAATCTATTTAATGTGCGTCTGAATGAAACGTATTCTTACCTGAAACATAAAACAAGAAAAAATTATTAAAAACAGCTGATTATTCATTATAAAAATAACTTCCTCCTTAACTTTCTAAGTCATATCTCATCTAAAATTACTACTACGTCCTAAACAGAAAATCAATCGCCCACAAAAAAAGCATTTTGTCCTCTCTATCATTTACATCCCACCTAAGCTCAGCATTCCCTCGTATCCCTCCATTCCCCGTATCTTTTTCCTTTCACCCCGTGCAACACACTCGCGCCTATATGCTTCCTTCGCACCACATAGTCCCGAGACGCGCAGTCGATAGATCATTAAGTGAAATTACGGCGCGTTTTATCGCGCCTTGCCTTTGATACGCACTGAATCACGCTCTCTCTCTCTCTCTCTCGGCGAGCTCTTGCACAAAGCCCCCGACGTGCGCGAGAGTATACCTATACATATACGTACAAGCTGCAGCGCGGCGCGAAGAAAGAGACAAGATAAACACCGCGCGCTCGTCGAGCGCGGAAAATAAAGAAACGCGAAAATGTGCGATTTGCTGGGAAAGGGGACGTGGGGAATACAAAAATGTAAAGTGAAGTACGTGTTGCCTGTGTTGAAAGCGATATTCAACTGGTTGATAAGTTAAAAGAGCTTTAATTAAATTTAAAATGATTATCTGCAAGTTAAAGTCCCACAGGTTAATGTGATTAAAATTAGCTTAAAAACGTAGTAAGACTGTAATAAAGAATATGCGGAGACAGTTAAAATTACAGATTTATTCATTAACTTGAATTCGAGAAATTTCATATGCGTCTTCGTATTAAGTGATTTCCCTCGTTAGTTCAATGATCACAATCTGTTTGACATTTTTAGATGCTCTTTTTATTAACGTTAAAATCCTATGAAAATTTTAAGTCGATTCAGTAGTTCGTTCTCGAAATATTTTAACTTTTGTTTGTATTGAGAAGAATATATATGTTTGCTGGCTGTTGACGTGTGTATGTTAAAAATATGAAGAGATTCTTTTGAAATTAAAGGACATATGTATGAATTTTAAGTACACAATTTGTGATACTTCTATTTTGACGCAAAATTTACTTCAAATATTGAGTACTTAGTAACACTTTTTACTTTGAAGTTAAATAAGAGCACACTAGACACAAAGCAATCTTTACTGTGTGTAAGGGGGGTGCTACGGCGTTATATTTATTTATCTGTCGGAAGAGCGAAGAGGGTTTTGTATTTTCTATCTCAAAAGGTCGCGAGAGTGGAGAGGATGTGTTATAGGGAAAGTGTGAGGAGAGAAAAGTCGCTCGTGCGATGCATTAGTGCGATTAAAAAGATGAATATTTGTTTTGTAAAGTGAGGTAAATTTAATATAAGGTGCATGGAATTCTATTATGATTGGTTTTTGAAAAATAAATTTAGAAGATATTTTCAATGTAATCTTTTCAATTGTATATTTTATTAAAAATACTAGAGATGTTTCGGGACACATTTAAAACATCTCGCAAATGCAAAAATTTTGTGAAAATTAAATAAAAAGGTTTATAATATTATAATCTTGTAAAATGCTCCATTTTATAATCATATATTTTTAGTTTCCTCGAAAAAAGGTTAATTATGCTACAAACCAAATAGAATTTACATTTTTATTTTTATTATTGATTTATTTGTTTTCATGGATATAAAGTAAAATAATATATAAAAGAAAGATACAAAATGCTTTACAATCATCAATGAGAAATATTTGAGGTACTGAAGCGTGCACATATCATAATTCAAATGTGAACATTTAGAAAAAGTATATTTTACATTTATTATCTTATTTAGAATGATAATCAACAAAAAGTAAACATATTGAATATTTCAATTTATTTTTCTGCAAAATAAAATGAACACAGTTAGAAATATGCATTCTAAAATTAATTTCCTATAAAAATCCAATATAATATTTAATTAGACGACACGCTGTCAGAGTTGCACAGAGCGAAGCAATTTCTAATTGGAGAGCAACTAACTGAAGTCCTCCGGGGTCTCCATCTTAAGGTCCTCTCTCTCCTGTTTACTCTATTTGCAAATGATATATATCGCGAGCTTTGAGCTGCACGTCTAACTTCTTGTTTGTCGAACAACCTCAAGATGTATGCTCAATGTTCCTTTGGGAGGAGAATATAAGAGGAGTACATGGAAAAGTACGAAATCGCGTACTCAAATAGACAGATGTCTTCAGCTTAATTTAAACATATAAGATTTCATATTTAGAGGTTCGATATTGAGATGGGAAGAATAACCGAGAAGGAAAGTTTTGTATATTCTTCATCACAGTTTTTTTACCTTGTTTATCAAATTTAATTTCATTCAGAAATAAAACTTTGGAAGTTTTCAACGATGTTTGTAAACCTTTAGAGAAAAATGAATTATGAATCAAAGTAAATTTCAAAGATATAATTTAATAATTCTCAAGTTATATTTTATTTGAAATATACATAATAATAATAACACTGATAATTGATTCTGAGCCCATGATTCCATTTCTTGCACCTATTATTTCTAATATTATTTAATTATTTCTAATATTTATAGTATTTAATTGAATAAATACATTTTTTATTGATAAGCGACTGACAATTTATTTTGTATCATTAATAAAATCTAGTCTACATTTATAGTTCAATACAGAAGCCATTGAAGTTAACGGGGTGTCAAAGTCAATTTTTATCCTCCCTACCATACCGATTCGAGAATTCTAAAATATGGGTTATAATTAAAAGAATATACAGATTTATGAAAAACTAAGAGGTCATTGCCCTTAGTTACGTAATTATCTACCACTGTGTAAAGTTTCAAGTAAAAATGTTGTGGCTTATATCAATGGCATTGTAACAAAATTTCATGATAAAACAGAGATCTATGAAAGGTGAACCCAAATTTCGTTCAAATACCATTAATATATGTAATAAAATTATTACCTGAAACTTAGCAGAGTGGTAGAATGCTACAAAAGGAAGGGCAATGAGGTCTTGGTTTTTCATAATTCAGTTTATTTATTAATTGTAATCAATTGTTCATACCTCAGTAAAAGATTTGAGGTTAGGAATTTCAGTGAGAAATTTGAATGGTTTGACACCCTCTTAAGTTAAACATTTTAGACATTCACGGGAGGTAAGGTTAAAGCAACCCTCAGGGTATAGACAGCTTTCTATATATTTCAAAATAAATAAAACTTCTGTTATTACACATTTGCCCTATCACAAAAACGACTAAATTTGCTTACTCCAGTATCAGTGTAGATAAATCATCAAAGTACTTATTTCGATAGAAAGTTAAGAAAAAAGACTATATCGTTGACAACTTCTTCGAATTCTTGATTATTTTCCCACCTTAATCTGCTTATGAACGTAAAGTTCTTAAAACCATCCATCCTGTTATCTACCAATTCACTTATCTAAAACAACCAAAAAGACTAAACCTCCACAATAATCCATTGTACCGAGTGCACTTCACTCTAATACCTTCATCTCTCAGAAAGATTCTCTCTACCGTATATACGCAAGGTGCCTCTCCTCCACACACACGCGCTAACCTCTCTACTCTCCTCATCGCCAGCTGACTGCAACAACGCGGGCGCGCTAATGTGAAATACGGCACCTGGGCTGTATACCTCCGCTGTCGAGGGGATATGCGCGCATACCTGTCTGTGCGTGCGTATACACATGCGCTCTTTACGAGACGCGCCGCGTGCTTTTGGAAGTTGCGAGGATGAGCGTCTAGGTTCTTCGGGGGCTTGAAGCTGGTGCGGTGTGGGATTTACTTTTTTGGAGAGGTGATTTTTTTGAGGGATGGGGTGGACCTAAGTATTTGTACATGGGGAAAAGATGTGTGTGTGTGTGTGTGTGTGTGTGTGTGTGTGTGTGTGTGTCTAGTGGATTTTAGAAATGGTTAATGAATTTTTACAGGAACGTATAGTAATTTGGTTATAAGTTGTAACTAAACGCAAACATTACTGTAGTTTCTTTACAAAAAATAAGTTTTCGCGATATACGTAAATATATTTTTTAATAGTGTAAACAAAATTGTTTACTTGAGTGAATATTTATTAAATTTAAAAATGTCTTTCATCTTAAATAAATATATTTACCTATTATTACCGAATAATCTTCTTTGTTAGTAATTAGAAATGTTTACTATAGCTCGAATATTTTGGTTTCAGTGTTGCTAGTTTTACTATGCAAGTTTTACTATGAGTATAATAGTTTTTTGGATTTTGATGGCTGTGCTATACTTTCTGGTGTATATCCATATAGTATAAAGTCAGATACAGATTAAGTAATTATAGTCTTCAATAAGTAATATTATCTAGACAGTACACAATTATTCAAAATGAGTGAAAATTATAAGCACTAAAAATACATTTATTTTAGTAATTAACCTTATTATAAGGTATTATAACACGTATTTTAATGTAAAATACTTTCGCCTGAAACATGAATAGATAATGATAATTAAAAATACACAAAAACATTATTACTAGTAATCATACTTATCTCTTATGAATTAAAAATGTTTAATGCAACTGCTTAAATTTTCATGTCTCCCTTCATCCCTATATCTACCACCACTTTCCTTCGCTTTATGTTTCTCTTCTTCGGACAGACGCGCGGCTTATCGCACGGGTTTATTTGCTTTACTGTTATTGAATTTAAATTTATTTGGCCACTCGAGAGGTTTAGCGGGAGGTAAATTTTGTTGAAAGGCTTGAATTAATGGGCGGACCCCGGTCAAGATGAAAAAGAAACGAGAAAAGGCCGCGCAGCCAAGACGCGCGGAATGATATTTTACATTGATTTACGCGCGTTGATAATATGAGAGGTTAAACTGGTTCATTAGGCACATTAAAAAAAATGTTGCATAAAATATGCAGCACGATTATGTTCTCACTGATGAAATTAGTGGCATGTAAGAATGCAAGAGATAATATAGAGTCTCTTTTATTGTATCAAGAGAATTATTGATTTCGTTAATTAAATTTTATACATATTTTTATTTGTTATTTTTATTTGTTCAATAAACAATTTAACTTTATTAAGTAAGGACTCTCTTAATCAACAAAAAATTAATCTTTGCTTTCTCAAAGGGGAAGCTTTGTGATAGTAAAAGAAAATTTTTGCTGAAAACATGTTAGAAACATGTTATGAGACGAAATCAAACTACACTATTTTTAGAAAATGTCTGTATGAATGTGCGTCTATGTGTGTGTATGTGTGTGTGTATGTTTGTGTGTGAGTGAGTGAGTGAGTGTGTGTGTGTGTGTGTGTATGTGTGTGTATATGGACGTGGATCAGCATCACTCTGCCTATACACGGTAAAACATATTGTTTCAGGGCTCATTTTTTTATTTCTTAAAGGAAGGAAGCACGATACATTTTCTTGTACTTTATCGATTCGATTTTTGAGTTTTAGTTTTTCCGTTTTATTTATGTTAAAAAATATTATGATCAATTTACTGTAATGTTTAGAAAATCATATTGGTTTTTCACCATAGAATTAAATAGAACAAATAATCTCATATTGGAACAATTTATAAAGTTTGAGGAATCTAAGTGCCAATGAATTGGCAGCGGTTTTTATATTTAATTCTCAGATAATAATACATTACTATTTAACATTTTTAATTTACCTAATTTCTATTTACAATGTAACATTAGATAACATTATATAATAAATGTATAAAAATTATTATATAACAATAAAATACATACAAATTGTTCACTACCTAATGGTACAGTCCTACTTAAAGTAGTTTTAGAATAAACGTACTTTACCGGCTAATTAATTCCATCCATTCAGTCAAAGAATAACACAATGAACCTCTCTTACATCCCAGCAATAACAATCTTCCCAAAAATCCCAATTATTTTGCCACCATCCAAAAGCGTACTACACTCCTCCGATCCTAAAACCAACAACGCGTACATTTTTCGTACACATCCGAGCACCGCGACGACAGCCACCACGGAAATTCCCAACCTCGTCGTTCGACGAAAGAACTTCCACAAACACTGTCGTTGTCACCCATACCCTCTTTCCCCCCCAAAAAAAGCAAATCACCTCCCGAACTTATAACTCTCCGAGGCGTTAATTAAGCGGTCCGCGCCCATAGCGAATCGGTCTGCATCTGCATTACAGCCGACTGTAATATAGGTATACACATACGTGTATGTGTGTATAATGCTCGCGAGGCGTATAGCGCGACGCCCTCGCAAATTAACTCGGCCCGACGCGTCTTAATTTAGGCCGCGGGCGGCTGTGTGTGTGTGTGTATGTGTGTATAAGTACAGTAGTAGTAGGAACTGCTGCTGCCGGACGCGCGCGTCTCGCTCGCTTAGTGCAACAAGAGAGCGCACATGTGCGAGAGAAAGAGAGAGAGAGAGAGAGCTGGTGATGCAGGCTTCCGCGGAAGGTATGTGGCAGAGAGAGAAGTTGGCTGTATATATGGGAGAAGTTGGAAGGGGTGTGGGATGAGAGCGTGGAGTGGAGTGGAGTGGAGTGCAATTAAAAGAGAACTGTGAGGGTTATGGGGTTATTGTGCATGTTGGTTGTGGGGGGTTTTTAGTGGTTTTTTAAAGGGGTTTTCTGTAGAAATTTGTGACAGTTAAATCCTAATTGGTCACACTAGGTTAAAATGACCAACGCCTTTTTTAAATTGCGTATTCAATTCTTTTTTCTTAATTTCAACATTTTTCTGAAGATCATGTTAGTGAAATTATTCATTAGAAAATATACATAGTTTTAAATAATAATAATTAATAGTTTAATAAAGTGTCTTTATATGCATATTCACGTAATGTCATTTCTAGGTTAATTTCAAAGGATTTTAGAATATAAAAATAGTAAAAGGTAGAAATAAAGAGTATGAAAGGATAGTTTATAATGGAAAAACATTCTTCAAAGGTTAAACTTCATCACAGTATTTCTTTTTATAATAGTCTTTGAATAGTGACTAATTGAAAATTGATCTGGGTCTAGCCGATATGTGACATAATTTTGAAATAAATGAGACAAGCTAAGTATAAGAAAAGAATTTTTATTTATCGTACTAAAATGTTTATTTTGTATTTGATAATTTGGTAAAACATTATTCATACTGTGAATTAAATTTGTAATATTCTTATTATTATTAGTTTTTATCTTTTCTCTTTTTTCTATTTCTCCTTATTCTTCTTTCAGTAAATTTCTACGAGCTAAGTTCTATAAACAAATAATGTAACGACTAATACAAAATTCACATTGTCCAATACACTACAAAAAAGAGCTCTCTCGCTCCCAAAATAATTGCAATGTAAAATAGGAAATAAATCGTCCGCGAAGAATCCTCCTCCCGAGACACCCAACGTACGCAAAACCCTCAGCAAGCCCGCACGCGCAAAAAAAAACCAGCTAAAACTAAAAAATTCAAAAGGAAGAAAACAACAATCCAGCGAGAGCGAATAAAGGAACAGGCCGAAATACATACCTACACCTATATACACGCAGTACGCGCACAAGCAAGCCAGGGAGATAGAGAAAGCTCTCGCGCCGTGGGAGGAGCCGTCGTCGTTCTTATTCGTCGACGTCGACGCGCGCTCGCGTATAACAGCCTGACGTTTGAAAGTGTTTGGCAGCGCGGCGTCGGCGCGGCGTCGGCGCGACGTCTGCCTCTTTGCTCCTGCGCGCGCGCGGGATCTACTTAATTGAAAAATACCGCGACGGCGTTTTCGGGGGGTGCGAGGGTGGGACTTTCAATCTTTTTCTAATCTCGCGAGCTGCGGTGCGGCGCGCTCGCCCGCCCTCCAGGATGTCTACATTACCGAATTGAAGCGTTTCGCGCGAGCCGGAAATGTGATATATTTAATTCTATTTTTATGGGAGAGTGCGGGGTTTTTGGTGGTAATGAGGCGGGGTTCAAGTGGGTAGTGGGAAAGATTGATCGAGTTGGATGTGTTGAGTTGGTTGGGTAGTTGATAAATTTGTTAATTGATTAATGTTTCATTTGGAATTTACTTTACACAAGGTTGCGTGTATTGTGCAGTTTGTATTTAACAATTATCTTATATTTTATTTATGTTATGCAATTGAAGAACTGAAGTTTGAAGACGCTTCCATGTATTATTAAATAAATAGATAAGTAAATAAATAAATAAATAAATAAAGCAGGAAATAATTAGGTAAATAATAAATTATGCTTGCTGCAACAATTGTAAATATTATTAATGATAATAATTTAAAAATCTTACTGTTGAAAGTATATAAAAAGGATTAAAGTATCATTTTATGTAACGATAAATCATTGACAAAATACATTAAACAGTGTAAAAAAATGAAATAGAAATAGAAAAGACACGGGACAATATTTATACCGTGTACTATGACAGCTCTATCTCATTAATCCATCTCTAACGTTAAAAATACCCAGTCTATATTTCTCTCCGGGACTTCTCGAATTACCGGAACAATACAGAATTAATTTTTCTTTCTCGACATTGACATTTTTTTGAACTCTTGTGAAAAACGTGAAACCCGAGGTGGAATTCGATATACTCCTTAGAAAAGAAACATAATATGTCAGAGACAAAATAAATAATAATTTGTATCTCTAAAGCTGATATTTTTCACGTGACAAATGAAAATAAGAATATCATTATTATATAATATTATATTATCATTGAAAATATTAATTCAGATCTTAATATATGAAAACGTTTTTTTGGAAATCTATTACTGATAAGGTTTTAATAACTAATTAATGTACATATCTTTTCGATTTATATTTTTCACGTTACATGCATGACAAGTAATGTCATTATTATTTCAAAATTGAAAACATTAATTGATATTTTAATATCAAAGTATTTCAGTATTTCGCAACTCAATCGCTGTTTTTAATTACAGCAGCAGAAATTAACATTTCCAGAAAATAATACATTTCACGATTTATTGACATTTGATGACATTAATGAGAATAATTCGTTACTTTTTAAATTTTATTATGGAATAAATCTCGATTTTAATTTTAGTCTTACTGTATTATATATTATAAAATTCTTTTTTAAAAAAAAAACTACTTTTACTTAATACCTATTCTGCCTTGACTGATTTCCAATAAAAAGAATGTTCTCAAACAATGTCAGAACAACGCCCACGCTCCACACTCTCAACAATCCCTAAAAAAAACACCTTCCTACGCGAACTTTCCAATTTTTCTCCAGCACTGCATCGCACCACAAGAACAGCCACCAATCAATCCCCAACTCTCTCTCTCCAAAATCTCCCTCCTACCCCGTCCCCAATAAAAAGCGAATTTTTCAGCCACTCAACATCCACTGTTCGATTTACTTAATGGAAAAAAATCCCTCCTCCCAAGACAGAAGCCCCCACCCCCCCCTTCAATCCCGCGATTCTCCATTCGCTCTCTTCACTCGCGCGATATTTCAAAGGCGCTGGTGCTCGAAGTTTGCGGTGCCGCGACGTCGACGACGACAGGCTCATAATTTACGAGGCGCGATATTAGCGCGTCGAGAGTTCGCACTTTGAGCTTTTCTCTGCCTGGCGGTCGTTTGCCGGCGGGCCGAGCGCACATAGAAGCTAACGCGAGTCTTTACGACTCTTGCGACGTCGCCTCGCTGCTGCTGCTGCACCTTTTCGCGAGAGATGCGTTGGTGGCGCGGCGCGGAATTGTACCTCGCGGGGTTGGGTGATGCGCGCTCGTCAAGGTGGAGGGCGGATGTGCGTGGGAAGGTTTTAGGAAAATCTCTTGGGGCTGTGAGATTTTCTTTTTGTATTTAGTGAGGGATGGAAGGGGATAGATATACTGTTTATTCATCAAAGACGAAAATTCTTACAGTTGCATGTACATGTATAGTTATAATAATTAAAATATCAGTCAGTATTATATATTTGTTATCTTACGTTTAACATTCAATGCATTTCTTATGTATTAAATAACATTATTCGCTGTAACAGTTCGTCAGTTTATAAAATCTAAATATAATGAACTAGTAATAGTCAAATGGCACATCACAGAACATGCTTCGTCAAATACATAAAATAAAATAAATAAAATAAAGATAACATAATACGATAACATTAAAAAGAATACATACACACACTTTACTAAATTTTTACGTATAACTATCACGTCGAAAAATTAAAAACACACTCATTCATAAGAAGGGAGAGTGAGGGGTTTGTATTGAGTTAAGGATTGGAAGTGGATTGAGTAAATTTTAACTCTTTAGTGTGTATCAGTGAGACGAGTCGTTTTAATAAATGTCCTAATTGTCGCCTTCTGCGATAAAATAATTTCTGCAATTTTCTGCAATAATTTCTTCTTTTTTGCAATAAAATAATGAAAATTATATTACTGCAGAAATGTCACCAAAAAATGATTTTACTTTATCAGGATGCTTTCTAGATTCATAGTTCAATGCATTTTATATCCGTTTCTGCAAGGATTAATATATTTTTGAGGCATATAGCACAATTTAAAGAAAATGCGAGAAAGAAAAAGAGAGCCTCGTGAATTCGAGATTTTTAATTGAGATTTAGCGCGGCAATATTTAAAAGTGATACACAGAAGGCGTAAATACGCTTTTAGAATAGTGTTTATCTCAGAAAAAACTGAAAATTTATAACACACATATATATGGTAAATGTCTAAATTCCTCATTTCTGCGATTTCATAAATTCATTGATTCAGCATACCAAGAAACCTCCTCAACAATGTTTCATTTCCGCAAAAATCGTTCCACAAACTCTCCTACAATTTACCTCACGCGCACGCATACCCCCAGCAACGCTTACGAGACACACTTCGCAGGCATTCCCTCGCGGAAGCAAAATGAGCGACGCGCCCATATTATCCTCGTCTCTCATAGAGCTCCCCGTATATATACCGCGCACATCCTCGCGCCAAACGTGCCAGAAGAGAAGAGAGCCTCCCCCCCTACCCCCCGCAGAGCGAGCGAGTATATAAGCGCGCGGGGCGCGACGCGCGAAGTTTATCGATTCGGAGACAGATGGAGAGAGCGTGCGAGGACGCATAGAAAGCCGCTAGATATTGGAAGAGCGCGCGCTCGCGTACCGAATTCGACGAACAATTTACATAACCTAACTCAATTCGATTTCAATCTTCCGCTCAATACGCGTGCGCGCGCGGCGCGAGAAATACGAGAGAGAGAGAGAGAGAGAGGCGGAAAAGGAATAAAGGGTGCATTGCGCGAGAGAATTTCGTGGTAGTGGTGGTGGAGGGGGGCGAAGGGAGTTATTTCGGAGGGTTAGGAGTCGCAAGCGAGGAATTCCGCGGCAGCGCGAGGTTGCCTCGAGTAATCCTTAGGATATTTGATTAATCTGATTTTGTTTAAGTGTGGGGGGAGAGAGAGGTGGATTTTCTTGCCGCGCGACTGGATTTAATTGCTTTGGCAAAGTGCAATTTGTGAGGTGTTCGAGGATTTGTGCTGTTGTTATTCATTAATTAATAATAATAATTGAATTTCATGACTGTTATTTCATGAGAATGACAACCAATATCTGTTGTTATGACTAAGATTTAATAACAACTGAAAAATAAGAATGGTCGAGGTTTGACCGTAATGTCAAAACAGAACTCTAGTTATTTTTGGCAGTTTTAGAATTACACGATGGTAATTATATAGTTTCATAAATAAATTATCACAGTTTCGTGAATAGTTTCCAAGCTTTATACAAGAACTTTAGTTAATAATTGGATAAAAATATAACAGTTATTTAAAAAATACGCGATTCTTATATAAAAGAAACTTTCTTGTGCAACAGTTTGCATCCAATCTCATACTAGCTAAGAATAAAATGATCGACATTATTTCCATATAAAATGCATGACATAACAAATTCAATAAAACAATTCCAAACAACCTCACAATAGTTTGTTATTATTCATTATTTATTATTATTCAAAATAATACATACTTACACTTTAAAAATAACATCAAAACACATCCCACCCTATCTTCCCCACCTTTCATAAAAAATTCAGTCTCCCCATCTATATCCCGCCAAAAGGCCATATAAGCGCCTCGCTTTTCATCTTTAAAGAGGCATCCACGCAGGCGTTCTCTCTCTTTCCTCTCCTCCACGGCTATCTTTAATTTTCGCCGCCCTTCGAGGCCTCATCAGCGCGCGCAGCCTCTCTCTCTCTCTCTCGCGAGTTCGCGGGCCGCGGGTTACGAGCGTCGACAGGTCGATCGTAAAGCGACTAGTATGCGCCGCGGCCGCGCGCTATAACGCGCTCAACTAAAATAAGCGGCCGCATAAACTTTTCAGCGCGCTGTAAAATTCCGTCGCCGCGGCCGCGGGATTATATAAGTACGAGGCGCGTGGAGAGTGCGAGAGGAAGGTGGAAAAAAAAAAGTGGGTGTGCGTGTCTGTGTGCGAGGTTGGGGTCGGGCTGAATAAGGGATGGTTTTTGCCGGTGACCTCGCAAGCGGGTGACATTCGATGGCCCGATGCACTGATTGTTATTGATTCGTTGGGGAGATGGTTTCTTATGTATAGAGGAAGAGGTTATTTCAGGTGTGAAATACTTTCGATAGGATTAGTATTAGAATGATCTCGGAGGAAGATTTCTTTTATTTTAACCCTTTAGTTTTGAAAACGTTCTATTATATGTGCTTGTCTATTATTGACAGTTTAAAAACGATCTGAATCAAAACTACTAAAAAAAATCATAGAAATAAATCAATTTATCAATAGAATTTGAAATAATAATGAGAAATAAATGTTTTGAATTAAGAACAACAAAATGATTTTTACAGGTATTAATTAGTCATTTTAGTTTTTGGTTGAAAATGATGCAAGAATTCGAATAAAGATCAAATTCGTGCTGTTTTACTTGAGAAATAGCAAACATCAGCAAATATCGTTAAAATGACTATTTACTTTCCTCCCTGTCACCCGAGACCTCCAATTTTCAACTTTCACTTCGCCCCACCACCCATCGACCTCCAAAACTCCTGTGCGAAAGCCATTTCCAAGCCTCCCCCCATCGAAAGAAAAAGTTCATATATACCCACTCCGCGCAGTAGTCGGTTAAATATGCAGGAGGCGTGCTTTCTTCATTTATTCGCCTCTTCCCCGCCTCTCAAACCTCGACAGCTAAAGAAAAAAGAAGAAAAAAGAAAAAGAAAACACACGAACGACTGTCTAGTGTCTATACCATACGAAAGAAAGAAAAACGAGGAAAAGGAGACACAGTGTCAGCCGATCGACCGAACTCGAAGAAACTATTTCGAGTGTGGCGCGCGCGCGCCTCGATATACGGAATTCGCGCGTGCACGAATAAACACACGAGGAGCCTCGTCCTGCTAAAGTATTTAAGGATTTTCGAGGAGGAGGACGGCGCTCGACTCGACTCTACTTTGGTCGTCGATTAACCGGTGGCTGCGCTGACGTTGGGGGGGGCGGGAGGTCGACTCTTTTGAAGGGCGAGGCGACGCGTCCAATTTTTCTCTCGCCCCTTCCCCACCCTGTTTGCTCTCCTTTTAGAGCCAGGAGCTCTGTCTTATCGAGGGGAGGACGAGAAAAAAAGAAGGAGGACGAGACGTAGAAGGCTTTTACGGCGGAGAAAAGTGGCGCGCTAATTGTGAAAGGACGAATAACGATTGTTGGCTATTTTTATAAAAGCGGTGGATAGGCGTAGTGTATTTTTAATGTAGGTGTTAATTTGCGAGAGGATGGATGCTGGTTGTAAAATTTAAATGGAATAGATCGAGAAATTAGATTGCTCGAATAATTAAATTTGTAGAAGGCGGTAGGAGTAATTTAATTTATTAATTTTGTGATTGAATAGTAAAAAGAATTAGGATAGAATAATAATAGTTACATAAACAAATAAATGTCTTATGACTTTATTTAATAAAAATTCAACCTTTTTTGTCGTATAACAGGTGTTAATATTTTACCCTCGTCAAAGATAAAAAAAAAGCTACGATAGCATAATGAGCTTAAAAATAAACTTTCTTTTTAATCATATCTCACAAATGTTTAATAGTCGTAACTGTAATGGAACACGTGGCTATTATTGTTTCATCCTAATTAAAATACCAACGAGCATTATAATCAATTCTATAAAAAGAAAATTATTGGACATAATATGATTTCAACAATATTAAAAAATGCATTAATTTTACACCAATTACTTATCTTAAAATTTAATTTCAAAGTTAAATTAATCAATAATTCCCCAGCTTAACCTCCCTAAATCTAGAATTTCGAATCAACCTATAAACCCCAAAATCAAAGTCAATCTTCCCCAAAAACCTCGCTCACGAAAGCAAACATTTTGCATAAACAACTCGAGAACACTCCTCCTCCTCCTCCCCGAAACTCCGCCACTCACCTCCAAAAACACGTACAAAAGCCGCACGCGTCGGAGCCGTCGATCCCACGCACCCCCCGCGCACTTTCCTTCCCCCCCCCCTCTCTCTCGTCACCGGAATCAACGAACGCGCGAGCTTTCCCTCCTCTCCGGCATCCTGCTATCGACCGCTTCTCCGTCGTCGTCGTCGGGGGCGTTGAACAACCAGCGGCATATAGTCGCGCTGCGTATCACTTTCTCTTTTCCGCGACGGCGGCGGTGGTGGTGGCTTTTCGGCCGGCTTCATTTTTCACGCGCCCGCGGGTAAACGAAATTAAAATACTCGGCGGGAGCGAGATGTCTCGTGTAGAGGGGAGGAGGTTTGCTTGGTTGGTTGCTTTCTTTATTTGGGAGAGGAGAGCGTTTGAGGAATTAGGAGAGGCTTTGATCAGCGATTGGATGGCTTTTCTTTTTGAGGGAGCTGCCAGAGAGAAAGTGAGAGAGTTTTGGCGAGGATTATTGGGGTGGCCAGGTGAATGATTATGCGAGGTATAGTTTGATAATGCGATGCGGAGATTGGGGGAGTAAACAGACTGTTCGTCGGAAGTAAAAGTCTTGTTTCTTAAAATATGATGAATAGAAATTATATGTTGTTACGCGAAAGGCTACGTAGTTATACATTTTATATTTATAAAAAGTTGTATTTACTCTGGAAGAATAAAACAGTGATAAGTATGTCAAAGCTGTATGAATAGTAAAAGCTCCACTTATTTAGCAGTGATTGGGAAATAATTTATAATCATCGGTCACTTTTTATTATTTCATTGACTATTTCTTGGTTATAATATTCATAAAGTATTATACAAGATATTTTAAAAATTAGCATTAATTTACTAAAAATCGCAAAAATCACTTCTGGTATACTCTGAAGCACTTCCAACTTGTTACAAATAACTTACGGTTCACTAGTGAACAATTTACGGGTTATAATAGAAGAATAAAAAGTGTGTATACAAAACATCAAACCAGTACCGAAAACTATCCGAATGTAAACCTCATTAATATAATACAGGATTTTAATGATCAATCCAACATAAAAAATAAACAAGTTAACAGAAAATATGATATTGTTCCGATAAGTAAATTATAGAACAATAAGTAAATTATACAAAGACCATGCCTCTCCAGAAACTAACAAGCCCAGATAAATCAAAGCATACATCGCCCGTTCAGCTGACCATTACCACCATAATGCACCTATTTCTAAACATCCTCAAAGCCATCCTCTCCATTACCTCCGGCATCCTCCTCGAAACAAAACAACGCGCTCTCGTATCACAAAACCTCGTCCATTCTCCATCGCCGTGCGCATCTCCACGCACGTGTACACAGGCAACGAGATTCCACACGCATCACTCTCCCAATTATACATTCCACCTAAATATACCCCTCGCGAACGTGTATACCGTACGTACGATACGGCTCAGCTGCTCGCATCAGCTCATCAAAAAGCCTCTCCTCGCAACTTCGTTCACCACCGCTGCGGCGATATCCGCAAGTCGCCTCGGGCGGAGAGAAGAGGAGTACACCCCGATATATAAAAAAATGCATATATATATTTCGCGGTTAGAGAGAGAGAGAGAGAGAGAGACCGTCAAAACTGATGGAGGAGAAGATGCACGAGACTCGCGGAGCCCTAATTAGGGCCTATCGGCAGCAATTAATCAGCGCATTCCGCGGGTATATGTGTACGAACGCTGCCGGTGTATATATATATATATATATATATGTGTGTGTGTGTATATAAAACGTCGTGTCGCGGCATCCGGGGACAAAAAAGGCCCGCGGTGTTATGTACACTAGTGCACTACTACTGTGTGCTTCTTCGCTTCGCTTGCCTCCTTCTTTCTCACGCTCTTTCGCTCTTTCTCATTGTTCTTGTCGTCGTCCTCCTCGTCGTCGTCGTCGTCGCCGCGAAGTTTATATTCGCTGTATGGGAGGAAAAAGTGCCGGAGAAAATTGGAGGATGGATGCGATGTGTGTGTTTGAGAGAAAGATTAATTGGCGCGTTTATTTCGTCGAACTTTTCGACATTCTTTATATTGTATGGACGCGATAATTTTGTTTTTGTTGCCGAGGGGGATGATGATGCGAGAGAGAAAGAGCGCGGTAACTGTAGTTTGCCATGGTGTTTTAAGTTATGGGCATTCTTGCGTTTCGCCATGAAATCGTGTATGTGTGTGTGTGTGTGTGTGTGTTTGTGCCGTCTATTTTTGTACGGATGGAGAAATTTTTCGGGGCTATGCGTCTTTGCGTAGCGCTTATTGTCTTGTAAACTTTTGATTTATAATTTCAATTATTTCTGCGCAACAGACGGGTAACGATATAGAAAAGTATCTTCTAATTTATAACTCAATGTAAACAGATAAAATAATGTTTTATCAAAAAGAATTAATGGTAATGAAACTAGACTTTTGAAATGGCATTAAAATTATACTTTAATAAATTGTTTTTTTTTATAACATTTAATGCCATTTTAATTATCATCGTGCTTTATAATGCGTGTTATGATTTGTGACGATCTCAGATGTATACACATAAAACAGTTTACATATGATATACATATCCTACATTCATTCTCGATTCACATGCAAATTCCTGAAGGCTTGCAATGCAGAAAGGGTCACAAAAAGTGGAACACCATTTTTTTCCGGTATCATGACATATGTTATCACTGGGCATGGAAGAAATTAAAAAATTCACATGACATTCTAAGCTAATGATTTATTAACAAGTATAATTTGAATAAAATTCACGAGAAGATTTACGATAGGAAGATAAGCAAAAACATTCTGCACTACATTAAAAACCCTATAGTCACTGAAATATTGCATAACGATAAAAACAGCAATACTTAATAAATAAACTTCGTAATGATACCAAGTGAAAAAGAAAGAAGGAAAGAAAGAAAGAAAGAGAGAGAGAGAGAGAGAGAGAGAGAGAGAGAGAGAGAGAGAGAGAGAGAGAGAGAGAGGAGCGCGTACAAGGGGGGAAAATAAATATAGAGAAGCACATATAGAGCGAAAGCGCGGGGAGTTCTAAATCCACAGAGACAGAGAGAGAGAGAAAGATAGCGGCAAGGCAAAGAGAGATAAAGTAAGTAAATAAATAGGGGAAAAATGAATATTGGTAAAGGAGGGAGGACAAGAGACAGAGAGAGCATTACATGATCAATAAAACTCGGAAGCTCCTTTTTTCTCCACGCAGCCAGAGAGATTAATCATTGCTTTGTGTAGAACGCGATACAAAATTAGTACGGAGCACAGGGACACATCATAAAGTGTATTGCCACGGAACAGTGAATTTATATCGATTTAAAAAGTTCGCACTGGAGTGGCTTTGGAAATTGTCTCTTCTTCCTGGCTGACTCATCGGCGCCAAGCTCTTCTTTTTTCCTCGCGTTTGACGTCCGACTGCGAATTGAGAAATGAATTTTTAAAGGACTGCCATCATGAATCGATACAGTGTTCTAGTTATTTTCAATAAATGAATGGTGGAATTGATGATATTGCAGTGAATTTTCAATTGAGACGCTAATGTTATCAATGAGTTTCAAAAAGCAAAGTGTATTAAACTCGAATTAAGATACTGCTTGCAGCCATGGGTTTTCTTATAACGGATGATAAAATAATTGCAGAGACGTTACATAATATTTGGGGACAGATCCGACGCGTGATTGATGGATTTATTATGAACAATTCATGTGTGTCTGTATACTGAAAGCAAGCTGTTCGAGCTGTCCATCAGCATTGCGTTATATCATCTTGGCGTGCAGATACACTGGACCAATCTGATTGATATAAGGTGTCACGTATTTTTTACGCATGACAGCTATCCATTTACCTGAACATGGCAACAATTTTCACGTACATCGTATCTGAAGAATAGACAGTTAACAATGTTTGCAGGATCGAGTGTTATATATATTACAATAAAGCTCAAATATTCATCAAATATGCGACAAAACATGCCTTTCTATATCATATTATTATACTTATTGATTAAACTTGTTTATTTTGCAATGCAATGATTTCTATAGACCTCGATATCAATATTTATTATATTAATTATTAATTTCACGTCATCGTAATAGAGCATTCTAATAATAATGAACACAATTAATCCCATTTAATATAATTATCTCTCATTAAATATTTTGATGTTCAATATTTCTTTTGTCATCACATCCGCAATATCAACGTTCCATTTCCAAATTTAGAATGCCAAGCATGAGCCAACAATGCATCAATCCTACAGGTATGGATGTCCATGTATTCTGTATTATAATCACTAACCTCATTTCTCTAGAGTAGCTAATTCTAATAATAACGAACAGCCACAATTATTAATCTCATCTACTAATAACTACCACTACTACCTCACTACGCTAACCAACATACGTTCCACCTTCAAATTTAGAATGCCAAACACGACTCCAATTCTAAATCTCATCCTCTAAAATCCAACAACCAACAATTCAAGAACCCTCCACAACCTTCACCTTCGCACCTCCACACCCCGCTCACTCCCCAAAAAGAAACTCCACTACCACCATCGTCATCCCCATGTTAACCACCTCCCCCATTTCTCCATTTTCAAACACCCCAGCAAAATCCCTTACTCCCTTACCCCATATACGCAGCTTATCTCTCTCGGCGCAGCGACCGGCGACACGATACACCTCCTAACCCAGGTACAAACACACGCACAACAGCCCCAGTGTACACACTCACACGCATAGACTTTGTCGTCTTCGGGGTAGGGGGATACGGGAGTAAAGCGCGCAATCACGTAAGCAAAGTGCCGCTGACCACATTGTAAGTTCGAAGACAAACACCTGCACGTGCCGTCGGGCCACTCGAGAGCAGCAGCAGTAGCAGCAGCGGCGCCAACCGCGGAATTGGTCACGTACGCGGTTATCTACTTAGCCGGGACCCAGGGAACGGCGACCAACACCTTCTACGCGATTGCGGGAGTCTTATTCTGCGTTCGCGTCGTCCTCGTCTTCCGTGTTTATTTGAATGAAGAACGAGGATCGACACTCGGTTGGTGGAGTGGAGCGTCTTTTATGTGGGAGCGTGGATGGACTCGCTTTAGCCGGATGCGTGTAAGTGCAGTGGTGCGGTGTTTGTGTGAGTTCTCTTTGTCTCGAAGAGGCGGTGGTACACTCGATGAAATGGACTCTAAGGGGGGTAGTTAAATATTCGGAAAGATAAAATTGTATAAAAGTAAAGTTTGGAAAGATATTTTATGGAAAATGGAAAATTCTGAATAGTTAAATTTGATCTTTTTTTAATATACGGGTATTACTGCCCTTATCAAGTTGCAGGTTGTATATCAAATTTTCAGTATTTTAATCTATAAAATTATTATTGATTTTCAATATTCTGGCTGTAGGAATTTTTATTTTCCATATTTTCACCCTTACGATTTTTTTTTATACTTTAGTCTTTCAATATTTCTATATTCAATGTTTTCTACTAATGTTTTCCGAATTTTATTCTTTGCAAATTTAACTTTTCATAATTTTCCAATTTCCATAAAATATCTTTCTGAATTTTATCTTTCCGATTATTTAACTACTCCCGGGGAATCATTTTGATACAAGTAAAATCTTCTTAAATTGACTTCTTCGTGGATTTATGAAACAAGCTTATTCTTGAATTAAAATGACACGAAAAGTTTCCGTGCATAATGATCTTCCTTTTAGCCACTTATTTAAGATTATTCTTCTTGTTTCAGGAGACCAGTTCTCTAAGAGTATAGAGCTGGTGTAGAGTGTAAATAAATTTTTTTAAATAGTTTTTATTTGATAGTAAAATTTATGAAAAGGAAAACATTAGAATGATTTAAATAGTGTAATTTTGCATTGTCTTACAAATCCGATGCCGTAATCTAAAGGTAGTTTTAGCATTATAAATCAGTTGAAAACTTAATTGTATTTTAAATTTCCTTATAACAGAGTTATTTATGATTTAAACTGTAAATTATTCATGAAAATCCATTTTTAATGTAGCTTTATAGGACGTAGAATGTATATGTTAAATATTAAAAGATGAATAACTCGGCTTAGCGAAGATTCAGTGCTTTCAAATTGTAACCACCCAAATGTATACCGTTCTTTTAAAAACATGCTAAAAATTTTAAAAGATTCCTAAAAGAGTAATTTTTTTCAACTAACTTTAATACATTATACAAATGTTTGTCTAATATTTTTCAGCTGCATTATTTACAAGGTGATAAGAAATACTTATTTTCTAGTAATGTAGAATAACTAAGTACGGGATTTGCTTTGAACAGACAAAACTTGTGGGATTGAACTTCTTAGAAGAGAGTAAAATGCTTTACGTTCAGAATTTTGGAAATTTCATTACTCTAACTAGTTGAATGTCATGTATTATTAAAACTTAAATCTCGTCTTGGATAATCCTCAAGTTGCGAAGGTGCATTATGCTCTACTAAGTTTACTGACTGCTAACTTTTGACTTTACCAGGAGGCGAAAGTTTTACCGAGCAAGTAATATTACATAAAGCGTTCAATTTTTGTTACTCTTATAAGTTATTTTATAGTTTTCAGAATATTTATCAACAAAATAATAGTATTTTTGTAAAATGTGTTTGAAAACTAAAACCCTCTTTCCTATAAAGTTCATTTTATCTTGCAAAAGTGAAGATGTATTTTTCAAAAGTTCAAGGAAGTGCAGCATTTTACTCTTACTTTAACTTTATGAACTTTCAGCGTCTGACGGACACCTAAGAATTATAGCATTTTGAAAAATATATTCATAAATAAATTTCAAAGCCACAGATTCAGTCAACGAACAAAATCTTTAAAAGCACAAACTTTTTGATGAAAAAATAGCATGAAAACCTCATTTATATTCAACAATTCCAAGTAACCTATCAAGTTTCCATTCTTTACGGAGATAAAGGAAGAATAAATTGTTAGTGTTAATGTTATAGACAAGCTATGGATACGGTAGTTTTTCCTTATCAAAATTTAATTCCTGGTCACATTTGTTTAAAATAAATAATGTCTAACGTATTATTACAAATATTTGATTAATGTATATCGACGGTCCGTATGCTTATACGTACGGGTTACTTTCTTCTTCTTAAGGACCGTCGATATTTAGTTGTTTAAATTATTTAGTAAGTTTTATGTTAATATGAACTTATGTTGATTATAACACTGATTGAACATAACTTCAAAATATTGATGAACCTTCTAACAAATAGTTTAGCTACTTTTAAAAGCTCTTATAACCTATATACAAGAAATCAAAACTAGCCTTTTATATTAGCTAGATTCAACGTACTCTTACAACAGATCCTACATTTTACTGATCTCCGCACTTACTACACAAACCTAACGATCTCACCTTAATCCATCGATATTTCGTCGCATTTACCACTCGCGAAAGAAACTACGCTGCGACGAGTTCTCGTGTCGACGTTCAAGCCCATACACTCCCCTGTACAAAAAAAAGAAGCAAGAAAACGGTATAACGACGAGAGGCTTCTCGCGTCGTCGTGTGTGCCGTGCTCCTCGTATAAAAAAACTGAGACGAGGAGGGAAAGACGATACCTAAACGCGAGCGCGCGCGCCGGCGAGAGTAACGACGTCGTAGGCAGCGCCGGACAGAGAAATATCTCGCGGCGCGATGCCCCTCTCGCGCCGACAGGTTCCGCAACGAGAGAGAAAGGAAGAGAACGTGTACTTGGCGAGGAGGCAGTGCGACGCGCGAGAAAAATGAATTTTGGATAAGCGGTGGTGCGGTGGTGGTGTGTTTTTTTAGAGGATGCTATTTTTCTTTTTTAGTGATGGGATCTTCTGCCTCTGGATTTGAGGTGAAAGAATGAGACGTTGGGATTTTCTGGAGGGGGGTGGGACAGTTTTGGTGGCGTGGTCCGTGGTTGGACATATTGTGGTATTTGTCGTGAGCTTGAGTGGGCGATTAATAAGGTTTAAGCTTTCTTGGGTGGAGTTACTTACGAACAGGTGACGATTGGATTTGTCAGTTTAGGATGTTTGAATGAACTTACCTGAAACAGAAAAGAATGTTTGATTAGTTGACAGTTATAACAACAATAAAATTAAGAAATATTTTTTTTTCTAGCATAAATTATCACTTAAGAGCTAGTATTCCAGCTACGCAATCAATATCAAAAGTTAATTATCAACGTAAAATTGTCTGTAATTTTGAAGATGAATATTTGATCAAGTAGATCAGCGATAATTGCTCTAATAAAATACAAACCAGTAAATATAATAACTGTTCCAAAAATAAATAAGTTCCAATATCTTTTAAAGTTCGAAAATAATTTTGTCATTTCTGGAACAGCGCAAAAAAAACTTTTGATCAGGAGAAAAATATCGTTTTTTTAGATATTAGTGAAAAATATTGGAACCTTTTTATTACAATGGGATTATTCCCGAATTAAAAGGCTTTTATATTTTATTAGAACATAAAAAACAGAATAAGTTTATAAGACAAATTCATATTAAAATTATCTTTAGATATAAGCCAGAGCAGCCTTAATATACCTGATCCAAATGGCTAAAAACTATTTTCAGTAAAAACTTCGCATAAACCACACCAGAAAAAAAATAATCCCACTTATCATCCCACATAAACGCTCTACTACTCCAAATCACAACAACAGTCGAAAAAAGAGCAAGACAGCCGTAAATCCAACCCCAGAAGAGAAGGAAAAACTCCGCAGACACACTTTTTCTTTAAGAGCTTGTTTTGAGCATTCAGCTCGCGCTCGCGTGTGCATCCGTACCTTACAACCTAACCCCGTTCCCAAAAAAAGAGAAAAAAAATGAAGAACGCAAAAGGCCAATAAAACTCGCCGCGGAAAGTTCGCGAGAGCCCGATCGAAAAACTTCTACCCGGCACTCGTTCACGTGCATCGCGCACGAGAGTTTCTCTCTACACTACGAGCGACAGTCCCCCTCCGCTCTCGTCCTTTAGCAAAAGAGAGATAGAGAATGCAGGGCTATAACGCTTGGTTTCTCTCTGTGTACGAATTCGCACGGCCGAGCAAATTTGCGGACGCTTCCAAGGTAAAGAGGAGAAGCCCGACGCTGCTAAGTGCTGTTGGCGCGGTGGAAAAAAGAAACGCGAGGCGTCCGCGTAGTTTGTTGCTGCAATTAAAAGTGTTGTGTGGGGCATTTTGAGGGTTTTGAGGGAATGGGAGGGAGGGAGGTTGGCGGAGGCTGCTTGAATTTTAAAACTGGTTTTTTTCGGTGCTGATGAAGCGAATTTTAATTTGAGGAAAGGTGGAGTTTAATGGGTTTTCATGGGAGGGGGGAATTAAAAAGTGGTCTAGGTTTTAATCGCTGTCGTTATGTTCCTACGTGAGAGTTTTGCTAATAGCATTTTTCTTGGATTTCTGCAACAACATTTTAGTTTAAATTACTTGGTTCAGATGTAAAGATGCTTTGTTATCTAACTTTTCGTTTGATCAACCAGTTGCATAAAACATTATTCATCTGTTTCATCTTTATACATTTTTTAACAATATTAAACCGATAAAAGAAAATCTTACTAGTTACTTTTTTGAACTCTATCGTAGATTGGCTATTTTTTATTTCGATTTACTAAAAACGGTAATCTTTGCTTTAATTACCTTTTGGTTATTTAATAGTTAAAGAATGGTGTACAAAACCAAGACCAATAATCTTGCAAGATTTAAGTTATTAAGTATTCTCAAGATGTTTTTATTTACGCGTCAAATCTATTCTCGAAATTTCTCTTTTATCTTCAGATACTGTCTTAATTTTCGAGACAAGACGATAACATATCGATATATTTCTCGTGGCCTGCAGAATAGAAGTCCTACGCCCTAACGACCTAAGGCAATTAAGAGCAAATCGATCAAAACAAGACTAATGTCCGAAAATCCGTATTTCGTCATGTCGGTCAACTCGCAGTATACCGACGCATCGCAGCACATCCAACACACAAGTGGGGAGAGTCACTCGTAGTCGGAAAAAAAAAAAGAAAAATGAGACAAACTAAGAGCGATAGAAGGAAATAAAAAGGGGCCAGATATCAGAGGTTGCGAGAGCGATGGAGAAAAGAGAGAAGAAAAAAAAATAGCCCAGAGTGTCCGGGATGGAGAGAGAGAGAGGGAGACAGAAGTAGGGAGTCGGTGAGCGACCGACAAACGATCGGGAGTCAACGAGGGAAGAAATAACTACTGCTGCTGTGTCCGCTCGGAGGAACTCCGAAATTCCGGAAACGACCCTTTTTCTGCACAGTAGAGTTCTCTCTCTCTCTCTCTCTCTCGCTCGTTTTTTCCTCTGTTTCTTTCCTGCTCGGCTTTTTTTCTGTTTTGCGGGGGAGGAGAAATAGCCAGTGGCGCGGTGGTGGCGCGGTGATTGGCGTAATTTTTTTTGTGCGATACTTCGTCCATTTTCTCCTTATCGTGCGTCAATCGATGGGTCTCTCTCTCTCTCTCTCTCTCTCTGTTTGCCTTTTTTGGGGTGGTGGTTTTTTGGTAGCTCGTATTATCACGTTCGCGGAGAGATGAAAAATTTATCTGTTTTTGGTGGTATTTCGTGTCGGATAGAGGGGAAAATTAATATTTTTTGTATAGGGGGGTTGTGGTCATGTATATTATCCATCATATGTCGGTTAGAGTGATGATCATAAAACATTAATGTGATGAAGAGTGAATGAACTCCATTTTGATAGGTAGAATAATGTATTTTATCAAGTATGTTTGTTGCAATGACTATAAGTTTATAAAATGAAATAAGTTTATATGGAAAGAATTACAAATTGTATTGAGATTTAACATCTGTCAGCATGTAATATTACTTTTCTTTCTCCATCATTAGCGGAAATGTATAATTTGGGGACATACAATATTTTCTATAAAAATTATCACATTCAAAGTAAAATTGAATATTTATTTACGAATCTTTCCTTTGAATATTAAATTTCCTCCTATAAAAATATATATATACATCAAGTATACGATCCCAATGCACAAAAATATATAGCAAATTTTACGGTACAATTCTCTTAATGTGCTCACCGCCTCTACTTTATTAATCTTTCGAATCGTTCTTTTTGTTCACAAACACGCCTTTTATCCTCGGCTCGCGCTTGTGTGCATTGGCCACCGCGATACACGTACACGTTTGTATATCTAAAATGTGTAGAGATGTAGATATTCAAATGACGTGGCAACACTATACACCGGCGCGCGGCGTGCGGCGGTGTAACCAGGAAAAAAAAAATAATCAACATAGAAAATTCATGCACGCCTGGGTCATATCGAAAGATTTAATCCGACTAAGCTCCGCCATACCGGCATTAAAGCTGCATGACTTTACACGACTATATATACTGTATATACACACGAGTATCCGTAATCCAATATTAATTAACGGGATGTTAAGGTATAACTTGCAGGAGGAAACTTAATTTAATTATTAAAGGAAATTGCGAGTTAAAACGTTTGTTGACGTACGTACAATATTCATCATCGAAAAAAAATTTAACATCACTTTTTAAAATTAGTTTTGGATAATAAATGTTTGATGTATTGAAACTTTATTATTCAGAGGATAGTGCTCATTTTAAAATGGTCTTATATACCTAAAGTGAATTATGTAAATACTGTTACTTTGAGAAAATAATATCGCGAGTGATTCGATACCGTCGCATCCCCAAAGAAGACTATTATAAACAAAAATCGAGAAACAAGCCTAAAAAGAAACTTTGTCTATAGACTATAAATTGCTTCACCTTGAATTTTATTATTATACATTATTATTATAGACCTCCAAACTAAAATTGTATTTTCTTACAGTCTTGATCTGGCTCTGTGCAATATATTTACGTCAAGCTCAAGAAATTTCATATTAGTAATTTATCACAATTTCGATATCATATAATATAATGTATTCTAGGATATGGTTTTTTAAGCTAAGCACCATTTTGGCAATGATTTGCTAGCAATTCAGCTACTAACTAAATCAACGTCAGATTAAATTAAATGTATAGTTTCTCAGCCATCATCCAAAATTGAAATTGTATATACCTACCGAAAAAAGTAAACCTAGATTCTATCCAATAAAACAGTCGTTACTCACAAAACTTCCTATATCTACAACACCCAATAATCCCCCCCTCCTCCAAAAAAAAGAAACTCACCACCAGATTAAGTTCCCGCTTACACGTACCCCACCCTCCCGCCCCCAAAAATCCGCGAAGCGAATCATCAATTTCTCACCGACCGCGATCTCATCAATTATACCATCCCCGCTGTAAAGAACAAAGAAAAAAAAGAAAAACACTTCTCCTCACGCTCCATTTCCCATGCACCGTCCCAGCTCCGTGCCACAAAGCATCCACCGACCGAACGAACCGAACTGCAGCGGAGCGCGCCGAAGGCGAGAAACCGAGAATCCGTCGTCGCGCGCGCCCCATTCCGAATGTTAATTTATTTAAAGCGCTCTTTCTTGTTTCGCGCCAAAGGCTGCATACACGAGGATACACGTATATGTGTACGAGAGATCCTAGCTGTACAGGAGGATAGCTACGGCTCGATTCCGGGATCTTCCCTTATACGGTCGCGCCGCGAATGGGATTTCCGGATGCCCGTGCCGACGCCGCCGCCACGGAGTTTCGTTTCGTACACCGCTAATGGACGGTATAAATCCCGCGGAGTGAGAGAGAAAGAGAGAGGGAGATGCTGATACGGCGCTTCGATTTATGACGTTTGCGAGAGTCCGGGCAAGAGCGCGTAAACAATGTCGGCGAGGTGCTGGTGCACGGACTTTGGCCTTTTTTATAGTATGAAAAATGCTAATGTGTGGAGGGGGTTGTGAGGGCGTTTAATGCCTTATCTCGGTGTACGGATCAATGCGCGGTGAATTTTGCAGAGTTCCATTCTGAAAGAGCGTGCTTGGTTTTGTTGTTGTGGCTCAGGTGAAAGTATTTCTAGTTTCTTTTTTTACTTGAAGAAGGGTTTTTGACAATTGAATGAGGACATTTTTTGAAGAATTAAAGCATGTTTGTTATACTAAACAACAAATATTTTAATCAAAAGATTGCTTTTTGAGTTGAACGAATATAGTTGTATGTTTGTCAAGCAATGAGAAATATCATCCATCAGTAACTTCACAAACTTTTTTTGAGTAAAAGAAATTTTTTCTCAGTTTATTCATTCTTATCGAGTAAAGGTATAGCAGAAATTACATTATAAATAACATTTTTTTCAGTGGGTCAATGTTTACTTGAAGAAGGTTGGTTGCGTTTTCTATTGTCATAAGAGAACAAATGACTTTCGTCGGAATGAATTTCACTCTCACAGGTCATAATTTGTTCGAGTGTAAAAAACGTAAAATGTTTCCACTTTGTGCAGGGTGATTTATTTATCCTTAAGAATCAGAACATTTTTCAAAATATGAAAAGCGTACTCTTTCTAAGTGACTTTCCATTTTAAAATCTACTCGTTAAAATAGTGAATTTTAAGTAGAAAAAGGTATAATTGTATCTTTTATTGAGAGAGTTTTACTTCCAGAGATTTAGCATACCCAGACTCGCTTTATCTTTTTCTCATCAAATGGCGTTTACATATTGGTTACTTTAAAAACTGAAAAAAATATACTCTGTTTACTCTATATATACTTAATATAACTTATAATTATCATACGAGTGTTGATTTATCATTGAAAGTTAAAGCGAGTCTCCATTGATTCGTATGCGCATAACTAGAAGAACAGAGCGTAAGAGAGGATTCAAGGCTGATCTTGAATAGAGGAGAGATAGCGCAAGGTGAGCTTTTAGTGCTAGAAATTGTGTGTATATGTATAAGAGGAATCGCGCTATTGAATTTTGCGATATAAGGAGGTGTTGCAGATCGTTCGCCGATTGTTGCGGGTTGGAGGCTCTCGGCAGAGATTTGGTTTACGCTTGAATCGGTGAGTTCTGAGGCTGGATAAGACTGTGGAGATGAGCATTTTGAGATAGTGCGCAAGAAGTCGAGTGTAAAATTTGCGGCGCGATTGTATAATAAGTGTTAAACGTGGCTGATTCCATTGTATGGGAGGAGATATAAGATATATGTTTTTTCTCAAATACAATATAACCAGTGGTACTAATATGTGCATCCAGATATGCGCGTGTATCTAATCCAGAAATCGTATATATTCGCAAACTAACTGTTATAAAACTAAAAAGTAAGTATGTTTCTTTAAGATAACCGTTTATAAGGTACCACAAAGTGAGCTTATATCTATAGCGAGTCATTCTTACTTTTGTTTTTTAAATTGTATTAGTAACTATCTTTTTCAAGATTCTGTATAAAGATACTGTAGCATTGTTTCATCTTAAAGTTTTTAAGTATCAAAATATGAAACATTAGGTATACAGAACAACATTATAGAACAAACAATTTTTGCCAATTTTAATAGTTCTTTTAATAGGATATGATTTGTTTTTTAGAAGTTCCTTCCTACATTTCTGTATTGAGAGATGATAAATACAAACATCATAATTTTTCATTACTAATGACTTCTGCTTTTGACACACTAATTATCGTTCGTAAAAATCAATTATTAGTAAAAGAAATGTCGACAGGTCATTTGTGTACCTACGTCGAAACAAAATATATAGCTCTGCTGCAATATTTTCGAAGTCGCAGTTTCGTACCCCAACGGATGCATATAGTTATTAGCCAGATTTACAATACCACTGATGATTAAATACGAACCACCCATCAATAATTCACCGAACAATTTATTAAACAATAAACAACGTAATTTTGCAATACAACGACCATCTCAAGTTAATTAAATTTATATTACCTGCATTGTCATCTCCGCCTTCATAAATCTTTGCGCCCACCGAACGTACTCGGTACTCTCTCCCTTATAAAAACCCTGATTTACCACACATTCTCCGCATCCACCTCTCTGTTTCTCTCTCCGCGCGCATTCCCGCAAAAAGCCCCAAAACAAAGGCCTGCAGGACCCTAAAAAGGAATCCAACGAGCAGAAAGAAAGAACGAACGAAGGGAGAAAAAAAAAAAGACGAGGCGACTCGGAAATCTCGACAAGTGGGCAAAAAATCAATCAAACGCTTAACGACGGCGGCAGCGGGAAAAAAAGCGCCAGCGTAAATCAGGAAGAAGGCACGAGAGAAGAGAAAACCTCTCGCTGCACGCGCGTTCGCTCGCTCGCCTTTTTCAATTCCCTCAAGTGCATGACGAAAGGCATAACATCGTGCATGCGCTTGCCGTGAAAGGGATATATATATACATACACGTGCATGTACACATGCACATACTGGAGGCTTTCGTTTCTTTACCCAGCGAAAATCGTTTTCTCCCCCTCCAAATTACCATTCTGCTTAATCGTGCGTAACTCGCTGCTATGTATAGTCGAGAGTCTGGAGCCAATGGGCCTCTCTCTCTTTCTCTCTTTCTCTTTCTACTTTGTGGAACACTACAGACATCATTTTTCCCGAGTTAATATGCCACGCGTTGACCCGCCGCTGCCGCCGCCGCGGGCGGCGCAGGCCTATTCAGTGCATGCAGGGCTATTATGGATTTTCTCTCGTAAGTAGCGCGACAAATCAAATTCTACGTGCGCGCCAGCGAAATGCTGTGATAAGCTCGGCAGGGGATTGCGTTGTTGTCGTTGTTGTTTTCCTGTGTACTCGATGTATAGAAGTGTAATTGTATACGTGTGTGTGCGTGTATGTGTTAGTGTGTGTCTGTGTGTGACTACGTGTAGCTGTGTGTGTATAAATGTGCATGTCTGCATGAGAGTATTGTTCCGTGCATGGCGAGCGATGTTTAGGAATGAAAATATATATAGTAGTTTGCCGCTGGAGTCGCGGGTACACGGATGTATATAGTTGAGCGTTTGTCGCTCCTGGGCTTTGATGTGGGTTGGGTTGTGTGGTGAAAGTGTGTAATGTTGGATGAAGTGAGAATTTGCATGAAAAATTGTGCGGTTGGCGGCGGGAGTGCTCGTAAGGAAGTATGGATTTAAGGATAAATATTTGAATGCTGAGTGGAGTTCGAGCGTTATTGTGCGGTATTTGACGAAGTGAAATGTTATTGATGTATTTGGCACTTATTTTTACATGTTGTTGATTTATGTGCAAAAGGATTTTTTTACAGAATTATGAATGAGACGTTGGAATAGTTGACGGCTCAATGTCTCCTACCCTGTTCGAATATATTCAAATATTGAACATGGATTTATTGAATAAGTCAATACATTACATAATGTTATAAGACATATACTATTTTAATAACATATATTTTTCGTCTTTTGACCTAATGCTAAAATTTGATAAAAGACATCATATTGCAAGTAAAATTATGCATAAAATATTCAAAAATAAAACTTAAAAATTGTTAATTTAGATATCTATCTTTTCTTTCATAACTGTTAAAATTTATAACTTGTTATGTATGTTTGTACGGAATTATGATGGGATATTGTTTATTGTAGACTGAATATATTTATAAAACTATTGGACGTTCGAAATATTAATATCCTTTCGCATACACGGAATGACACTGCACTCAAAAGTAGAGTAAACCCATTAAACGTCTTACTTAATCTAGAAGAGAAAAAATTCCACGTTGAAAATAAGCTTGGATAACTAAATGATCGTACTTCATTATATAACGACTGTAATTTTCATTTTATTAAGATTTATAATGTCATTTCAAGTCATTATCATATTATCTAATACATGTAATTACGAATCATAAATGCTCTACACCCAAAGGGTACATATCCAAGAAGGATTATTTAAAATTAATTTAATGGCCGTAATAAATCATGAATTTTTATCGCAAATATTCCGCGCTAATTACCTAACAAAACAATGTAACAAAACTATTATAGTTTAATAAAATAGGTGCAATACAAATATATTTTATTATTTTATACTAAATTATCAGGCTATAAAATTCATATACACAGCACAATGGATTACTATTTTTTTTACGATTTACAATTTGTCCTTAAAATTGTCGCATTTTATTCCAAAGAAAACTACATTTCTAAAATAAGGATCGTTTTTAATGCGTACATTTAATTTCCTTTGAAGAACAACTACATATATGCCATCCATTGCATTAAAAGTTCCTTAAACTCCTTTGTCTTAGCCCACTTCCTGTTCAGCTTCGTCTCTCACGACAATCGTCCATCCATTCCGTTATGCTACCGTCACACACACGCAGACACTCGCCATCATCATTTGGTCAATGTATTGTCGCCGCATCTAACAAATATCTTCCGCGAATGACGCGAAGCAAAAACACTACAAAGAATAATACACGCAATTTTTTCCATTCCCGTTTAATACGGAAGGTCTTGAAAATGGCATTTCTGAGAAAACGCGTGCGCAGGCGCGCGTACATATTGCGTAAACTAAGACGCAATCGAGTTCTCTCGAACGGGATTCGCAATCGCGATGCGAAGAAGAGGAAGCTCGTGTATGCGAGGTCCAAGGCTTCTTCTTCTTCTTCTTCTTCGCCTACGAGTATATTCATCGCGATGGGATTCTAGGCATTTTTCTCGAGCGTAATATACCGGCGTGTACGAGATTCCTTTATTGTATTCTGATGATGACGCGTCGCTGAGAATTCTTATAGCTTACGTTGGTCTGAAAGTTTGTTTGACTTCGGTATATCAGTGTTTGACATTGTTGTGTATTATTAAATGATGTATAGAGATGTTGTGGAATATAGACTTGTTTTGATACGCTGCGAAACTATTTTCTTGATTATTCATTCTAGATCTAATTATTTTAATTATATGCGAATAATTGATATGCTTTTTAATAAGTACACGCTTAAAGATAATACGAATAAACGAGATGCATTGAAAATCATGAAAATTATTGTGATTAAAACAAAACTATCGACATCAAAACCAGTGTAGCCTACTTAGATAAGAAAATTATGTTAATTGATACTTGCATTATACTAGCCTACACCAAGAAACACGTTATTATGCGTCCGATCGAGAGTAATCATCTATTATGACTCTATCTCCGCGGAATCAGATTTACCTTCAGCCGCAGCATAAACTCAGCAAAAACCCGCATAAATCCATCCAGGACAACCGGAATAACAGGCCTCGGTAACAATGAACGCAAGAACCGCTCGATGCAGCCCGTCCACTTCCCATTATTTTGAAATCCGCATTTTTCCGACACCGCGATCCATCTCCCATCCGAGAAAAAAAGCTCCCCACGTCACGCGAAAGCCTATCATCATCATCAGCATCCAGGCGCTTAACGAGCTAATAAACAAGCTTCATAATACTCTCTCACGCGCGACCCGTCGCGGAAAACCGATTAACAAATCGGCATTCCGCCGGGGATCGATCATCGAGTATATAACGTACCGATAGCAGTATCGTGGCTATTATAATACACGCACAGCAGCGGCAACAGCAGCAGCAATGTATAAGTCTTGTATGTAATCTCTTCTACGGCGAGCTGCCGTTATTTATGTGAGCGAGAGAGAGAGAGAGGCAAGTTCTGCGCGACTACTCGGTTACACGCCTATTAACCCAATCACGAAGAGGCCGTGGCATTAGAAAAGTCGAGTCGGAGATGAAGAGAGAGAGAGAGAGAGAAGGAGAGAGGTAGAGATTGTGAATGTACAGAGCAAACATTCTATTATAAATAATTATATGTTCGCGGGCCTTTGTGTAACGAATGTGAGCGGAGTTGGCAGCGTTGAATCGAGGGTGTGTATGTGTGTGCATCGAGTTTTTCCGTAAGTTTTGTTTTGCATTTTTTTGCGAGGTTTGAATGGTTTTCTCGAGATTAATTAAATTGTTATCGTGGGTGCAGACTGGAGCTGCCAGGAGCTCTTGCTACCAGTCGCTACAGACGTGATTCATGATGGGGATTTGGATTTATGGTTTATTTGTATTGAGAATGATTATTCGTGCTTTTTTTGTGAAATATAATTATTTTCTTGGATCTTGGAAATGATTCTTGCAGCAAATTGCTGTGGAGTGTTTGCACTAGAGATTGCAGATACATAATATGATTCTAGGTTATTTCCATGTCTTCAAGATCAAAATAATCTCGTGTGATTCTACGATTTTCTTTTAGCGGTGAAGTAATGTTACTGACGATTGAATACACGTTTTTACAAAATATATATTATGACACGTCAGAAGCTTTTAAAGCCAGAAGAAAATGTAGACTTAATAGAGAATAAATCTTAGTTTTCAAATATTTATAGTTTAAATTTATGGCTAATTTATTTACAAAATTTAAAATAATAATATTAATAATATTTAACATTTATTAATAATAATTAAACAATATTTAATAATAATAATAATAAAATATATTTATTTTGTAGTTTTTTTTTAAATTTGTCTTGCTAAAGTAGAATTAGTGATAAGAAGAAATAGGAAGGAAATATAAGATAATAATAGGGAATATATATGTATATATAAAAGTACAGTATAACTTAGTGGTAACTTTGTGGCATATGTACTTGAAAATAAATACAGACATGAATCAATAATCCTACAAAATATTATATACTTTTTATTTTCGTATACAAAGAAGAAGTTTGTTTAAATTATACAATTCGTTTACAATTACGAGTGAGTTCAATTTTTAGAAAGCTACAAAAGTCTATTGTATAGGCATTATACTATCGGTAAATCGACATCTAACTAATTTATTGACAGTTCTCTATTATATAAATATAAACTGGAATTTCGACATCGTGCATCATCCCTATTAGTAGCTACATCATCAAATTTGCACGATCCATTGTAGTCATTGTTCAAATACAGGTTTACTGGCTCGCAAATCCTATTTTACGAATTTCAACACTAATAAAACAGAATAGGTCTCACATCAATGCTTCTATATTTATATGATAACTGGTACTGCTCGAGTAACCATACATATTGCTGTCGTAGCTATATTATAGTGGTCGGTAATATTGTATAGTTTTTACAGCAAAATAATATTGCTGTGAAAGCAATAACAAAGTATTGTTGCAGCAGGAATACGCAGTTTAGTTCTATCAACCAGAATCTGGATACTCGAGTAATACATTTTTTCAGTGAAAGTTCAAATCCTCGAATTTACAACTTTCCAACGTCAACCCCCATCCAAATCACCCACCCTGTGTCTACGTCGTTTCGATAACAACATTTACATTACAAGCGTATAACAGAACCACGTCACAAAAATATCCTACGATCATCAATCCCGTGTACAGTCATCCCCCACTCAAGACGAAGACCGACTGTATCCATAACCTAACACACATCCCCTTCTAAAGATTGAAGCCCAATCGAGACGTCGTCGTCGCAAAGTCAGTCCGGGACGACAAAAGGAACCACGGCGCGCGTCCATCCCAATCGTCGTCTCGCATCCTCGTCAATGAATATACGCGCACACACACACACATGCCACCAGCCAAGCAGCGAGTGTCAATGGTGCGAGATTTATGGACGATCGCGCTAACGAAATGATGACGGCACGACTTTTTCACTCACTCTCACTCTCTCTTTCTCTCTCATACCATCTTCAGTTTCAGCTTCAGCTACTAGCTTCACCCTCGCAAGCCGCGCGTGCACGATATTGTCTGGCCTTTTATTGGCTCGGGCGTGCGTGTACACACACGCATATGCTCGTCGTCCGACGAGGCGAGCAATACAAGGCTTTTCCCACAGTTTAGCGGGCGCAAGAGTACACACCAGACTGCAGGAAGTTCAATGAGTTGATAAATCATTTATACACCGCGCTAGTGCTGCTCCTGGCCTTGGAAATTATTGCGAACTCGCGGCGCGATGGGAATATGGGCCCCCAGAATGAATATTTATTGCGACGCGATGATTGCGTTTTCGGCGCCTGTTGTTGTTTGCCGACCGATGATACACTTAGCTGCGCGTGCGTCTCTCGGTCATAATGACCAAAGGGTGCCGGTGTTGGGAATTCGATTCTTCTTCCTTTTTTTTTGTACGCTGCGTGTGCTTTGACACTGCGGGTACAGTGCTGATGCGTTTTGTTTGTTTTAGGATCGGCGGAACGGAGTTTTCGATGGTTGTCTTTTACTCTCGGGGGGTTGTGGGGAGAGAGATATGGGTGTAGGTCGGTGGAATTGATGTTGAGGAAATGAGATTGGTGCGAAAGTGCGGTAGAGGCAGGGTTAGAGGCAGGATTCATAAATTAGACGCTGTTCGGAATGACTTTTTAATTTCTTAATGGCGATGATGGTAATTTCGCATGGAAATGATTGGGTAAATCATAAAAATATAGATAAATCTCAATTGGTATAAGACACTTGCAATTATACTAAGAATTTGACTTTTGTTTTCGCAATCTATATACACTAATCTACATAGAGAAATTTTTTAAATTAAATTATAGATATATTCGCGATAAAAATAACTGTGTACGTTATTAAACTTAAGTGATATTTACTTGGGAGGTCCCTACTAGACCACCTCAAGGAAGACAGCTGACCAAGGGTGACAGCTATCAATCAATTAATCTTATACGAGTATTATAAACGTATATTAATAACCTTACTATTATTGTAAGCAATAATGATGCTGTAATAGTAATCAGAAAAAAATCCACGTTTTTAAAAAATAATTTACACCCATCTAACCATCTATTTAGTTCATATATAAACTATTGTGATAATTTTTTCCGAGGATTATATAGGAAATTTGTATGCTCTATAACAGGTAGATTTTACCGTACATTGCGGTAAAATGTATTTAAATATCAATATTAACTGTAGCAATTCTACCATGGCACATGGTAATTTTGACCCTGAATTAGTATATAATTTTCATTAAAAAAATATTATCTCTGCATTGTCTCTTATTCATATTTTTACAATATCAAAGTTTATTTCAATGCCATTCGATTTCTTCTCCCACCTTACCCGCAATGAAAAGCACTTCAACCCCACCTCAATCGAAGCCTCCCTCAATAAACCAAAATCCTTCCAGAACCGCACGCACAAAAACGCGCCTCCATCAACGCGTCCTGCACTCCTACATCCCCATAAAAATCCACCACCTTTTGAAAAGGCGAATAACACCACCAGCGCCAGCAACACCTACACCCGCACACCCATACAAAAAAGCCTTCCGGGGGGAGCGAAAGAGCTTCGAAATCGTCGTCGGCTTGTTCGCGGCTCCCGCATTCGTATTCCGGCGGTGCGCTTCCTCACACGGGTCAAAATGGAGGCCGGGCCGACGGCGGTGTCAACGAGATTTAGTAAGTAGCGCGCGCGCGCCCCGCAAACTCTCTCATACACACGTACTACAACGCACGAAGTCGGCAAAGAAACGCCGGCTGCTGCTCTCCGCGGGCTTTTCGAGTGCAGTAGTAGTATAGCGTCGGCGGCGGGTCGCCCTTCGAAATAATCGGAGTATACGCGCGGGCCGCCACGTGACCGTCCTACGTGAGTATGTGTGTATGTGGAGGGGAGAGAAGAGGGCAGATGAGGGAGGATGGAGGAAAAGCTTTGGTGTTGGGCGGGAGGTGGAATATGAGGACGGTGCTACTGTTGCTTCTGTTTGCTGGAAGTGCCGGCTGATGCGCATGTATAGGGTTGTTTTTTGTTTCGCGGAGAGGTGGACTTTGAAATATGGACCGAGTGTTTGCATTTAAGTTTAACATGTATATTTATTATAAAATCTTACACTGTAATTCTGACTCTTTTCAATTATATTGGCTCAACCAAAATCGGTATATACATGCTATTTAATAACCACGATTGAGTGATATCTTTTCTGTTTATAAAATTGATGGTGTAAATTGTAGGAGTTACATTTTGCATTGTAAAAACATATAATTTTATTCTAATGCCATCTAAAAAAATTGCACTATCATTGTTCTTTCCACCAATCCTCAAAACAGCTAAAAAAAAACTTACCAACCTCAAATTTAAAATTGAAAAAGCAGCCGCTAATTGTATAATCACTATACATCCCTAGAAGAAATCACCCGCTCCCAAAAGACCTCATTCCCACAACAAAAGCTCTCTCATCAAAATAACAAGAAAATAAAAAAAAGCCGACAACAACCCAACCTCGCGTACGCACGTCTACTCTTTCTATCGAAACAACGACCGACGACGTCGACGTAGCGCAACAGGAGCAGACGCCCACCCCTGAAAAGCGAAGGCATATACGCAACCCGAAAAAGAAATAAGAGAATTTTTTATCCGTACTCGCATTGTACGCAGGTCGGCTTCTTCTGTACGCCAAAAAAAATGAACCGTCCCAATTCCACACGTACACACGTACATTTGTATACCACACACATGCAGCGCACTCTTACAAGGGAGGAAGGGATAGATTCGCTCTTTTGTCCGGTAATGCGAGGCGCGTGTAACCCTTGAGCGCGCCGCCGGCGGCAAGAAAGCGAAAGCAGCCATTAAAATACATCTCTCTCTTTCTCTCTCTCTCTCTCTCCCCCGCGCCTTTACCCGAAAAACGTCGCCGCGGCCGTCGCGCTTGTTATTCCGCAGGCGAATATCCGCATCGACGATGTTACGTTACGTTACGTTACGCTGCTTTCTAGCGAGCGCTGAAGTTCGATCGATATGCTACACGTAGCGAGCTATTACCCTTCGCGTAACACGAGAGAGGAAGACTTTTGTAATTATTTGTTACTGGGAGGTTTTGGCATTTTGGGATTTTGGAGGTGTCGTGACGGTATCCAAATTCTTATTGTAATTGATACTATATTTCTTCTCTTGGAGATAATACTTATTACTATTTTAAAGAGTCTATTTAAGTTTACGATTAGTTTATCAATACATTGTTGTAACATTGAACTTGTCTCGGTGACCTTTAATAAATATTTACATTGTCTTTATCGATCCCCCATTTCACATGCAAAGAAATAATTAAATACTGAGGTTTTCCTTTCTGTTGATAGCACAAAGAAGTATTTTTGACGAATGTTCTGATAAGAGTGGCATTGCATCTCAGAATAGAATATTCTATGAAGAGCAATAAAAGCAATTTGAATAATTAAATCAAATTATATATTTATATTAAATTTTTTACAATAACTTACGTGATAAAGAAAAGTGGTCATTTAGTATATGTCAGTAACTCACCTGTAACAAAAAGAAAAATCAAAATTAAATATTAAGTATATCAGATGAAACAAAAATGATATTACATAATATATGCCCCTTTCTATTTTAACCTACTGCATTAGTCAAGTAACCGACCATTGTGATTGTCACATTCGCACACCAGTGTCAGTGAACATTTCAATTACTTCACTTCGAATAAAAGGATCAAATAGTGACCTGATTGCCAGTCAGAATCCATCATGATTAAAATTCTTCAACTTCAAACATCACCTTCATTCCCAAGCTACGATTCCAACTCACTCGTACACAAACGGCTCTCAGCTCTCCAACAAACCCAACGACATAAAAAATCGCACCCGTTGCAACAGCTCTCGAGTCCTCTTGCTAATGAAATCGACACTTATAAACACACCGGCACCTCGGCTCCTCGACAGCTCGTGCATAACTCTTATCCCACAAGTGCACACGAGAGCCAGCGCGAGCCACCATTTTTTTTCACAATAATCGAAACGCGCTCAACTCGCGGTGCTCGTGACTTTCCAATTTCGCAAGAGCCCCGGCAACGCTCGCCACTCTCCGCATGCACCGACTCTCTCACGATCTCTCGGTACACACTCCGTCTATACTATATACATACGTACACACACACGTAGACACACAGCATCGGCATTTAATTTCAATATCGTCTCCCGTGCGAGCAAGAGCAGCAAAAGAATGCCGCCTCGGTGAATCCATTTCGTTGTTCCGGGCTCGCTGCTGTTGCTGTCGGGGCGCGTTTCGTCCGCTTGACAAACGATCTGCTCCACATCGGAGACAGTTCTCGGACCCAGAGAAAGCGCAAGAACATCACGATACACGAGAAGAGTGAGAGAGAGAGAGAGAGGGAGGAAGATAGGGATATGGGTATACGCTGTACGACCGCCTTGACAAAATGCTTTAGGTCGTAGCGTGCTGGAACACACACAGCCCTTCGCGGATGTGCTCTCGAAGCGAGCTGCTGCGTACGGGGAAAGGGGAAAAAGTCCGTCCCCGCTGGACCTTCGTGCAAGGCAAGGGCGGGAAAGTGTGTTGGTCGATGTCGAGGGGGGATGGAGCAGAAAGGATCAAACGAGAGAGAGAGAAAGAGAGATAGAGAGGGGGTGGAAGTTGGAGAAGTGACGCGGGGGATGAGGAGCTGAACGTGAACGTGAACGGTGAGCGATAGTTTTTGGGGTGTATCGAGGATAGGGGTACGTGGAATTTTGAGTTGGGTTTTTAAGGTCGAGGTGTATTGAATAATTTTAGACTCTGGAGTGGAAAACTTATTTTGAAAAGTAAGCTAGTGTGCTAATTTACCTTCATTAGTGTAGAACACATTATTCTCATGAATCTACGAATAATATTAGACGATTAGTTATATACGTTGTTTTTTAATAATATATTTCACTAGAACAATCAAAACCATTGTTTACATTCACGATAGATAGCTAATAATTTGATAGATTCTAAAAATCGAAAATCCACACCATGACGGTCCTTTAGATTGACAATCAACAGAATGGCTTACATTGGAGGTATGTAACTAATCGCTATATACCTTACATAAATCCATGATGATAATGTGTTTCAGGTATTGATTTAGGTAAATTAACTTTGCTTACATTGAAGGTCTGTAACTGATCATCTGATAATTTCCATTAATCCATGATGATCAAGATATTGATTTAGGTGAATGACAACATTACGTACATTGAAAGTATGTAACTGATCATCTGATAGTGTTGATACATCCATAATAATATGGTTTAGATATTGATTTAGGAGGATAAACCATATAGATTGCACTAAATATATGTAACTAATCATCTGACGACATGATAATGACGTATTATAGATTATTTTAGGTTAAACTTAAATTCATTAAAACAATTCCAACTCAATTGCAGTCTATTTTTTAAATAACAAGTAACAAGCCAGAAATAATAAGTAGTAATATTATACAATCGTTACCACCTCCATAAAAATGAAAAAAAGCCAGCGTCTCGAATCCTCCGCAATTACGCAAAACCCTCATGAGACATCCAGCGTCCCGGCAAACCATCGGCAACAAAAAGGCAGCGCGTGAAAATAAGTTAACCGAGATCCTCAGCGCATTTCCAAGCCTTCTCTCGTCATCACCCCGTCCACAAAGTAGAAAGAAGCGAAAGGGCCCTGTTCTCTCTCTCTCTCTCTCGTCAACCCGCGAGAGACCGCTGCAGAAATAACGAATTTGAGAAAGAAAGACGACTGTCTATTGCTACATACACAAGACCAGCAGCTCCAGTGGAAACTCGCGTGAGCCATGGGGTTGTGCTTCTGCCGCCACGCCAGGGGACCTACCCACACACATACATACACGCACCCTCGCACACCAGCATCCAGAAAGAGACACAGAGGCGCATCCCTCTCGCAATGGGGGGATGCTGCTGGCGCGCGTCGCTGTGTGTCGCGGGACGCAACTGGAATAGCTAATATCGCCGAGGCCAGGCCAGGCTTGCAGTCGTACCAACCGAGCCCGTGTCTACTACGTGAGCGCGTCGTCCAACTAGCAGGAATGGGGTGCAGCAGCAGCAGCAGCGGCAGAGCCAGACGGGAATATATATCCTCCCCCGTGTATGGAAGTGGGAGGAGGAGGAGGATGAGGAGGAGAGAGAGAGAGAGAGCCAGACGGAAGAGACGACCACTACGACGAGATGGAGAAAAGACCGCGCGCTATGCCAGCGGCAGGATATGCTGGGCGGTAGGTATATAGGGAGGTTCAGGTTCAGCCTCGGCCTCCTCCAGGCGCCTCTGAGCCATAATATTGCACGGCAGCGACGCGATGCGATGTCTCCTCTGGTCCTGCAGCTCTGGCTGTGTGTGTATGTATATATACCTCGTACATGCATAGTCGGCTGGCGTTGCTTTGTTTTTGCTGGGTAGGGAGGCCCCTTTTGCATATATATTGTGGCCGAGTGCATTCGACGCGCGGAGGGTTAGCTGCTGAAGCTGCTGCTGCCGCGCGGTTCGTCATCGGGATGAGGGTGTTGGTATGCTGTGGACGTCTTTAAATTGTTGCGCTCTCTATCTCTCTCTTTCTCTCTCCCTCTCTCTCTCTCTCTCTCTTTCGCTCTCTCTTCCTCTCTCTCTCTCTCTCTCGCTCTCTCTAGGTCTGGTCTGTATATTGTGAGATATTGATCGTGAGTTTTCAGCGAGGTGAGAGGTATATATACACGAGTTTGGTGGTTTGGTTCCGAACGTGCTTCGTCACAGATGTTGTTATGATGGTTTCATTTGGTTGTAAAATTTGGTTCGATATTGCATTGATTAATTCAGAATTGAGAGGAGACATTTGATTTCGAAGTTCTGCGGATACATCTGTGAACGTTTCGTATTTACATCGTTCTGATATATCACGGCACACAAATTTAATTAATTGCAATCTCCTCAATTTAATTGAATGTAAACATGGAATCTATTCGTGTATGATGTTGATAAAAGAGATTCTGATAGTAAATATGATTCTTGCCTAAGGTTATAATAGTATTTAAAGGAATTAAATCTGTATGGATGTTATGAATGGGTTATAATATAATAGCTTGTGTAAGATGAGCTCATTCATAGAATTTATCTTGCTGAGAGGTTGTGAGCTAAAGGTAAAATTAAGTGGTACATATACACGAGCGGTCTAATCCGGATTTAACTGGAAGTTGCGTGTCAACTAAAGTATTGTACGAATGAATAAATATTACAGGTTCTATTCTGAGATGGGGTTACAGTATATATTTTAATAATCTCATCTTGATTCTTTGCAGTCACTAAAGCTTAAACAATATAAATAATCGAGGAAATTTCTTTATCGAGGAAATTATTATTAGTATTCTGACCCCAGGAAGTGCCAATAGGTTTAGGATTTTAATTAAACTATTCATTGATATTGAATAATCAATTGAGCTGGCTCAGAGTTATAATTAAATTAATTTATTTGGAAATTTTCCCAAGTTCACGATTAATTAGACGTTTACGGCTTATTGCATAATTGTTTTATTAATTTAATTACTTTATTGTTATTAACAATTATTCTAGCTAACCTACTAAACTTATTATTTGAATGTTAAAATTGAATTGATTTCACTACGATTCAAAACTCTCTAATTGTCCAACGCACTCTCCATAGTATTTGACCGTATGTATAAATTCAATATCTTCAGTAAAACGGATCCTTTAGATAAACGTCTCCTGCAAACCCATACGCAAAAGATACCCCGTAGTAAGAAACACAAAAATAAAGAAGAAGAAGACGACGACGACGAAGAAGAAGAAGAAGAAGAAGGCGTCGCGTCGTCGCGTTAACGGCTAAACTTCGCCGTTTCTCCAACGCCACCTCCTCCACGACAGCGTCGCATGTTAATTCCAACTCCGGCTTTTTTCCCTTCCTATCCTCTCTGCGTGTCCTCCTCCTCCTTCTCTTGCGACATCCAGCTCAGCACTTCGCCGAAAGAGAGAGAGAGAGAGAGAGAGAGAGCGGCTCTCGCTCCTCCATTAACCGTATGAGGGGCTAAAAGTTGGGCCGTGATCGCGCGGCGTTAAAATTAATTAAGGACCTCGTCCGCGCTACGGCCCCTCCCGAAACTTACTAATGAGAATACATTATTCCTGGCGCACATCCGACACATACACACATACACACACACGTGCGCGCTCACACATAACACACTGCGCTGCTGCAGCAACGTCCATGCGAGACATTAGCTAGATGGAGAACTGTGTAGAGCTTTGGCTCGAATACCAGATAGCTGCTGTTCTAACTCGATCTACGCGCTTTCCGCATTAAGGGGCCCGGGGAGATCAATTTCCAAGTTGCTGCCGCGAGGAGCGCGTGTTGTGTTATGCGAGAGTCGGAGCAAGGAGAAGTGCATGTACATGCGTGTGGGTGTGGATATGAATGCATGCTTGGACGGGTTGGATGCTGTTTTGCTGGCTTATGTTGCGAGGATGAGAGTTGTTGCGCTGGGAATGAATTATTTTGGCGGGTGAAGTTAGTTTTGGGATCGCTGGAGTGTTTTGGTTTGACTGACAATTGTGAGCTTATGTTCATTTTGAGAATTTAACTATTTAACGATGAGACAGTTTGTTAACGAGTCCACGCGAGAACTGAATGTTCTAATGTAAATTACAAAAATAATCATTTGATAAAAAATTTATGGATGAAGAAATTTAGCTGTGACCGATGTAATTGATCGGTTTAGTAATTGATGCTGAGTTGTGCACAAATGAAAAAAGAAAATGGAACACCAGTAACCTACATAGATCAAGATTTAAGGCTAAGGGTAAATATTTACCCAATCTATATCAGTTTCAAAGTTGATAGAAAACGACGGCTTTACTTCATTTATGAACCTCATTTGTCAGTTCTATCCGTAGATTCATCACTTTAATTCTGACAATTTTAAGCATTTTTATTTTTAATAATACAATTAAATTTCATTCCATTGTCTATTGTATCATTGTTTCTCCAATCATAACCTTTGAAAACAATAATCTCACCAGAATCCAACGAATAAAGCAACGTCTTACAACAAAAGACAATCATTTTGAACAACCCGCTCTTGTAACCCAAAGAAAAACCTCATCAATAATCGATCCTCCAAATCACGAGCACAAAAAAGCCCCTTAACAATCTCTCTACCTCCCTCAGCTCCGCAAAAAGAAAGATAGCAAGCACGAAGCATCCAAGAAGCATACTATCGCTGTACCGTTCTCTCAGCGCGTCACGGAATCGCCGTCGAAAAAGTCTGTCTGCGCTGGCGTCCACCGCTAGCCTTCCTATTCATTGCGCGGCAAAAAGAGCGAGAGAAAGAGAGAGAGAGAGAGAGAGAGAGAGAGAGAGAGAGAGAGAGAGAGAGAGAGAGAGAGAGAGAGAGAGAGAGAGAGAGACAGAGAAAGAAATCAAGAAGACACAACGCTCTCGGTAGAGATCTGGTACAAGTATAACCGAAGCGCATCGCCCTTAACTAGGTCGTGAAGCGCCTGCTCGGCTCTTAGCGGGAAAGGAGAGCATCACAAGCCCCCCAAGAGCAGAGCAGCATCAGAGTCGTCGAGAGACAGAGGCTCCGAAGGTATATAAAAAGGAATAAAAAAGAAAGAGAGCAGAAAAAAGCCCCGGAGACGACGACAAGTCGAGGGAAGAAAAGGAGCGCTACAGCTATGACTACAAGCAAGAAGAAAAAGGGCTGAGAGAGAGAGAGAGGGGGGGGGGGGAGAAAAGACAAAAGGAGGAGAGCAGCGGCTCTTTGAGGCTGGCTGCATAGGAATTGTTTGCCGAATAAATCGATCGTGTGATTCGACTCTCTCCCTCTCTGTCTCTACGGTGGTGCGGCGAGATCAGATTGCCCCGTATCTACTGCCTACAGGCACGGCAAGAGGCGAGCCTCGAGGGGGGCTTCTTTTCTCTGCTTCCCGTCACACTCGCCTTTCTTTCTCTCTTTCTCTCGCAGAAGCTGCTTCTTCTTCTTCTTCTTCTTCTTCTGCCTTCTTCGTTCTTCCTTCTCAAGGTTTCTGCCAGTAAATAAGGGAGTTAGCAGTCGAGGTACTCGTTCCTAGCTTATTTCTCCTTTACCGTCTATCTGCTGCTGCCGCTATTGCGCGCTTGGAGATTATTTTTATTTTTTATTTTCCCGCGGCTCTGTCCGCTGTATGCAGAGAATATATTTTTCACTGATGCGAAGGCCGGGATGAAGCTGAACGTTTGCATGGTGCGTGATTTTTGTTGCTTTTTTGGAAGGAGGGGAGAATTTTTCCTTTTGGGGGGGCGTTAAATTATGCATGCAATTTTGAGAGATGCCCGAGCACCGGGGGAAAAGAGCGTGTATATGTGTGTGTGTGTTGGTGTTGGTGTGCTTTTTTCGGAGAGATGTTTGCCGTGGCGTGCATTAAGTTTTCACACTCGTTGTGTATGGAGGGTAGAGCTTGCAGTATGAAAATGTATGCCTTTTAGTGCATAGTGGAGCGACTTGATGCTTGATGCTGTGCCTCTAAATTTCGTGTTTAAAGGGGTATAATATAAATATAGAAATGTGTATTTGAGTATGATTCAAAGCTATGATTAAGTAATTCTGAAAGATAAATTAAATAACCTTTAAAGCACAAGCTTTTACAAATTATATGGCAAAGTAGGAATAAAAAGGAAAACATGTTGTTGATAAAGATCGTTTAAGTTTTCTTTAAAAATAAATATATTTATTTTTGAATTCATATTTTATAGATAAAGTATCAAATGCTGCTTGTTCCAACTATATAAATTATTATAATTATAACAACTACAGCTACTACTCACTGTTGCCACAACAATCAGACGCAAAAATGCTTGAAATTCTCATCAAGCCTTACTTATTCCTCCTTCACCTACTTTTTCTCCCACACCTTGTTCTCTCTCCTCTTCCTCCTCCGCGCCACAATAACCAATGTACTACCTCAACACCTCGCTTCTCATCCCACTCCACCATCGGCCATTCATCGACTTCTTCCCTCGGCAAAGCGCATTAACCTCGATAAAGCTACGCGCCAAGGATTAATTCGCGACGCACACCGCGTAATTCCCACAGAAACTTATCCTATAAAACGCGGGAAATGTGAATGGGACTGCGCGCGGGAACTCAATGAAAATCCGAGGCAGTAGTATAGCGCCAAGGTAAAACCACAGCCGCAGAAGCACCGCGGAGAGAGAAAGAGAGAAAGAACGAAAGAAAGGCGAAGGGCGCGAGAAGATAAGAGGGTCGCCGTGTTAAGGGGCCACTGGAGCTCCAGCTACAGCTCCGAAAAAAATGGGATGCAGCTCGCGCGCGCTCTTTTTTTATTCTTCTCCTCTTTTACCTGCAGCGAGGTCTTCGTCTTCTTCCTTTTTGTTGACGAAGCGTTGAGAAAGAGCATTGGTGTGTGTATCGGAGAATTACAACAATGGGGTGTATTGAACGGATTACGCTGGTTGAGTCGAGTACGCGCGAGGCGCGCTTTATGCAAGTGAGATGCACCTTTTTTATGGGGATGTAGCTTTTGTTGGGTTGTAGAGGAGCCGAGGTGAGAGCGACGAGGAGGGGCGTGCGTTAAAGCGAATCTTTATTGTGAGAGGTACGACGTACGGTGGAGCCGGCATGAATAAAATTTGGATCAGGGTGTATACGGGTGTATCATGTACAGTTTTGGCGTTACATGATATCCGTTTTAGTACTGCGACGTATATGGGTTATTGATATGGGGTTGAAGTATGAATTATGTAAAGATTCAAAAATTTACGGTAAAAATTTGTAGTTACCTTTCTGATTATCCTTCATTTTATAAATAAGATTATATTATAATTGGCGTTATCTATTTTGTTCACCGTCTTTATTGTTTTACAGCCATTATTATTATTCATGAACAATATTTATCGCCGATTTCAACTCGGAAATGGAGTATCAATGAACCGGATATGATTTTCTTTTACATTAATACTAACTTTAATCATGGCCGTAGACTTAATTTATTGTACCTTTATCATCAATTTTGTTTTTTATTATTACTTCTAACAACAATATTTTTATAGCATCTCATCTGAAAGAGGATCGCGATTGAATTGAGAAACTCCGAAAGTAGGAAAAGTAATTTGAATCGAATCAAAACCGATGAGCATTTTCGAATTCATTTTTTGCATTATAGAATCTTCAATCCGAGTTACCAAGTGTTTCCCTTTATATACACAACTTTTTATCAAAACTTTGCAATGATTAACATTTCAAAGAAACGTTACCAAGCGAAAAATATCAGCTCGATCTTTACACAACTAACTTTACCATTCTTTTGTCCTGAAACACATCACAAGCTTAAATCCAATGTACTTTTTTGCCTCCTCTCCAATCTCGCCATCCCTAACGATATTCACCCTCGCGCATACATCCTTCCACCAACAACTACGACGCTGCGCAGCAGCAGCAGCAGCAAACTCAAAAGGAGCTCATCAAAGATACACCTCTGCGTTCTCTCTCCTGGCAGAAAACTCAATGCACACGGCGCAGCGCGCGAATCGATACACACGCTGACGAGTCGCTGTTGTTGTACCCTCTATCACAAGAAGCAGTGGAAGAAATAAACGAGCGCTGTGCGAAAAAAAGCAAGTCGAATAAAAGGTGAATATAGCGAGAAACGAAGTCCGCGGAGAGAAAAAGACGGAGGATCCGAGAGAGGGAAAAATCCAGGTGTGTGTGTATATACGCGAGAGCCCGAGCCAAGTGATTCGGGGCGCGCAATTTTTTGCCTCTCTTCTCTTCTCCACGACTAAGAAGACGAGGGCGAGAGAGTTGATGATACTCTCCCTCTCTTCGCTCCGGAATTGTTTCTCGATTACCGAGAGAGCAGAGAGCGAGAGAGAGAGAGAGAAAGCGAAGAGCAAAAACTGGCGAGCGTGCGAAATTTATGGCCGCGACGGAAGTCACTCAGTCTCTTCTCTTCTCTACTATACTCTACTCTACTATACGTACATATACATGTACCTTCGTGGATGGACGGAATGGTTACTTTTACTTTTCAGTCTCTTTTTCGACCGCGCGCGCGCGCGACTTCGGAGAAAAGTGCACGCGTTATATATCGATGCGTCATTTATAATTCACAGCCTCCTCTCCGCTGACGAAGATTTCTCCGCCTGCTATTGCAGCGTTGGACGGAGAGTGGAAAAACGTGGGAAAGGGGGGAAAGAAACAACGAGATAGATAGAGAGAGAGGGAGAGTAGCGGCGAGGACGTCGATGTCGCGCGATTGGAGAAAGATTCATAATTCATTTTGTGAGGGGAGAGAGGATTGAGGTGCACGGGACGAATATAATTACTGCGGGGCGATTCGTTTTCGCGCGAGGTATAGGAGCAGAATTTTAGCGGAAGATTTGCGGATGATTGGAGATTGCGGATCGTGAGTGATTGGTCGGAATTGTCTTGGGTTGGCTCGCGTTAATTGTCGATGAATATGGAATCGGGATGGACGTTGTATGGGTGTTTAATCGTTAACGGGGGTACGGGGGTGAAATAAATTGGTTTTTGTAAATTTGGCGAAAGGGAGATTAAATGATAGTTGAAACGTCAAGAAATACATTTAAAATTATTTTATGAAGAAGCATTTATATACGTAGGTGGTAGTGCATAATAGTTGTATACTTATAATTATTATGGTTAAACGTGTTTTTAATTTTTGGATCAGGCATTCTTAAGAGGTTTAAATAATTTATAAATTTGAAGAGGTAACGTAGAAGACGTAATGTAACTTTAAAGTACATTGGAAACCTTTTTAGTTAAATAATAAAAAGAATGGCAAATCTATTAAAATATGTTACTTAGAATCAAGTTTTTCATATCGGATAGCAATATAACTTTTTCTTCTATTTAACTGCATTGAAAATATCAAGTTGAAATGTTTATAGTACCTTCTAAATTAGATACTCTATGAAAGTAGGTACTAATTTTGAGACAAGTTGAACCTTTTTTTGTTATAAACACTATTACGCAAAGCACTTTATAGCTGCAATTGAAATTCCTCTTTTTAAAAGTTCACCATTTCTTTTAAAATAATATTTTTAAATTTCGCACGTATTTCCAAAGTAAATATTATATAGATTATGAAAATGTTTGACTTTTGTCCTACACAAAGTATTATGGCAGTTCTGCTGCAGGATCGGAGGATCAGCTTTCTTAAAGCTTACCTACAATTGGAGGATACTCAGCGTTGTTATTACAAAACAAGATAGAAGAAAATTGTTTTATCTACTCAAATATATAACAAAGGTCATGAAAAGAATTTACCATTCTTCTCATTATTTACTTAAAACGAATAAATATAAATTCACACTACGTCTTCAGGTTTCTAAATAGCATTTTATAAAATACTGATATTTAAATTCTAACATATTATAGACCTTAAATCACTATTTATTTTCTGCTATAAATATACTAACTTTTTAAATGTCAGTAAAAGAAAAATTCTCAGATGTTTTAAACTACCAATAAACCTACAAAATCGCAGAAAAACCATCCATTGCTCAAGCAAGAAAAATCAAATTTCCCTATTACTTTCAACCACCCTCACCCACTCCAAACTCTGAATCATCCCAAAAAGAAAAATACAAATATTAGCGAAACCGTGTTATCCCTCGCTCACTCTGCCGTTGAATTTCTTTTCCGCCGCTGCTGCTGCTGCCTAAATCAAATCCCTCGATATCCTGCCGGCGCCGCTGAATTCCATAACGCCGGCGCTGCAGTTCCGCGAGCGCGCGCAACAAAAATGCACGTACACGCGAGCATGTATATATCAGCACACTTTACCAGGGTAGCGGAAAAGAATGCCTGCGTCAGAGGAAAATTTCCGATCGACGATGCCGTCCCCCAGGAAGAGGAATTTTCCTTTTTTTGCAATCTGCCTCGAGGAATTTTTTTTTAGTTATTTGGTGCTTTAGAAGGTGGAGGTTGAAAGAGTTACTCGTGGATGGGGGTGGTTAATTTTTTAAGCGGCGTGGGTACTTTGAGGAAGGATTTTATGAAATATATGAAATATGTAGAAGTTAGTATTTTATATACATACATACCGATATATCGGTGAACAGGTCGGATTCTTACATCGAAAAATTCTTAGGTAATTTAGAAAATCATTTAATTTTTATTTATTACTTTCTTTATTTTTTAAAGCAATGATATTTTATTGAAGCAACTGTTTATTAAAATAAATTAAATATTATTAACATTTGTTTCAAACGAATGATTATCAAAGGAGTATATACTAAATTTTTCTTTCCAATGTTCGAAAAATAAAAAAATTGGTTTATCTGACAATATTTTGCTATTGCGAAGACCCTTGGGAAAAATATGTGTATAGAAAAATATCATTTCGTTCGTTGATACTCGGATAAGAAATTCTTTTACCATGCGTTTATTTTTATTACCGGAATTCACGTATCGTTGCAATCGCAAAATGATAGATGACTAGAAACACTGACGCACAGCATTTCCAGAAACAAACAACTTCTTCAAATTAATACTAGTTTTTACACTCGCCATGACGCATCCATCCGCTTTCCTATTCATTTTCCTGTAAAACTCCACTCCAAAGAAATTCACAAACGGGCATTAACAAACATGCAAGCTCTCCCGCGCCGCGTTCTGTTTCAGTATACAGGAAAAAAATAATACCTTATCAAGAGGGAGAGAGAGAGAGAGAGAGAGAGAGAGAGAGAGAGAGAGAGAGAGAGAGAGAGAGAGCAAAAAATACTTCGTTGGAAAAAAATCCGATTTCCGATACTGAAACAAGCATTCTTTGCCGCTCGGCGCGCGCAAGAACTTGCGCGTTTATTATAGCTACGCACTGTGTATGCAGGTGCAATTTCTTTTGTTCCACGCGCGCGTCGATGCGCCGCGCAAAAAATTCATGGAATCTTGATTTCAAATAATAGCAATCAAGCGTAGGGATGAAATATTCCAAAGTTGATAATGCCTGTTAATAACGAAGATATTCTATATTTATGTGGAATAGTCAGTAGATACCGGAAGTGATGAATTTGTTTATATTTCTTTAAAAAGTATCACAAACAATATAGATTATGGAAACTGGGATTTATCTTTAAAGTAGCAACTGGGCATTTAGCAACAGCACTATTAAGAAAAATGACTCATCTTCGGTCCTTTGAAATTAAAAGGTTTTATTCAAACATTAATTATGGATTCAAAATGCTCATTTTCTGGCTATTATCTATAAGAAACTCAGTTAGAGACAAAAGACACCAGAGACCATACCCTCTAAAAGCAACAATAATCATGACATTCAATGCTTGATATATATCGTATTTTAAAAATAATATAAAAAAAGTGATTTATATTATACTGATAAGATCCTATTTACTTTACATTTTTTGAGCAATTATTAGTTTCCTATTATATTTAACCTATAAATTAGGTTGTTTTGTCATCTTTTTGTAAAATGCTTTTCTTTTACATCAAGCAAACAATATCGTAACCGATAAAATATGTTATCACAAATCCTGGTAGAAACGTTTCCGGGTTAAATTTCTAACTAAATTTTAGCCATAAATACATAAACTGGTTTGTTCATGCTTACAGTTCTGGCTACTAATCCGGTTAAAAACGCCTCAAATTTAATTCAGTTTGAGGTTATGATATACGAGTATATCGTCAAATTTACAACATGAAATACGGTACAATTAAAGAACTACAAAAATTCAACACAGTCAATCCGCAAAGAAATTTTAAATTAAATTAAAAATAGTTTTTACTAGTAAATTTCTACGACATCGATATCGTAATGCTTCGTCACTCGCTTTTCGTAATGCATCCATTCCAGTCGTAAATTATTTTTCCAAAAGAATCCAAAATATCACGTAGATTTCCACCAGGAACGAGCGCGTTTTCAATTAGTCTCGTTCCCTTCCACAAAAGCGCACACCGAACCCACCCTATAAAAAAAGAAAATCAACAAACAACCCTCAACGATATTCAACATTCATTAAAGACCACCCACAACCTCGCAAACAAATTACCGAAGAAAGACCCCCGTACGCCCAAACACACAAACACTATACCCATTGATTACCCATATACACCTCCAATACCAATACACCTCCAACCCTCTCTCTCTCTCACTATACACGGCATTACTCGCTTTCTTCCATTGTGCTCCACACTGTGCGTCGCGCTAATTTGTAAGTCCGCGAAACGCACACACACACACACATATTCCCCATTCGCTCTCGAACATTCCAGCTCCGCGCATTCAGTTCCAGTTCCACCAGAGGGAGAAAGAAATCGTGAACAGCGGCGGCCAGCAGCCGATCGATGCGAGAGAGAGAGAGAGAGAGAGCTCAGGGGCGCGTGGGGTGTGCAGTGCACGCGCCACTCGCCGCCACCGGGCTTAGGTAAACGAATTATCGAAATGCCGGCGCTCGAAATTTCCATCGCGGCCGACGCGCGTGCTCTCCCCCCTGTAACAGTGTGCGAGTGGTGTAGAGGCTGTAGGTGTCTGGGGTGCTTTGCTGTTGTGGAGAGAGCTATTGTGCGTGTGTGTGCGTGTGTGTGTGCGTGTGTGTGTGTTGGATGGCGGAGTATGTGGGAGAGTGTGATAAAGGAGGATGGAGATGAGAAATTTGGATAGGAAGAATTATAAGGATGGGGCTGGGGGTAGCTTTCTTTTTGGGTGCGAAGGGGAGGGGGTGGAGGTTGTGGTGGAGAATCTGCATAAAATTGCTGTTAGAGAGCTGGAGGAGAGTGGATAGTTTGATCTTTGTTGGAGACAGTGTTGATGTTTACTTTTCTGAGCTTAGAGCTTTGGTAATATAATGATGTGACTAAATAGATTAGGTAGCGTCCCTGGTAGATGGAACGTTACTGGTGGTGTTCGCGAAAGCTGGTTAAATGAAAGTTCTTAACCACTTCAGTACCGATAAAAAAATCGTAATAGACAAAAGATGCATTTTCATGAGTTCTAAAAGTATTGTTTAAGGTATTTTGATCTGAAATCTAATCTAATCTATTGAAGGTAACCGCGACATAAAGTACTAAAAAATCTCCTGCGGCAAATTTTTTGCCATTGGCACTCAAGGGGTATTTAATACAGCTTCAAGTATGGAAAACCCTGAACTTTTTAAAAGCTTAAAAAAGATAATAAAGTTTCATGTAACAGAAATCCAGTTATAAAAAAGTTTTAATAATATTTCCTTTTGTTTTTCACGGTAAAAGAATCCGATACTACTCGAGTACGAAGATTTAGAAAAACTAAAGAAAATCGTTAACGATTCTGATTACGAATCTATAAAGTTTGGCATTTTTAAATTGTTGGAATTCTGGTTCATAAATAATCAACATATTAAACTACAATTAATTTGATAAAGGTCTTAAATGCAATACTATTACAGAATCTATAATTAAATATGAACAATTCAAGTAATAAAAAGCATTTTTAGGAAACTGTATATTTACAACAAAAATACTCAAGAACTGCTGAAAATTACCATTTCATTCTTAACAAATTTTCACGATCGTCATATAAAATGGACATTGTTATAATACACAGCTACAGTGACGAAAAAACCGTTGGTACTTTCTTATGAAAATCGCTATCTATTTTGTTACATATGTTGTATACAAAAAAAGAAATCATTGCATAAAGATAAAATTTAAACAACCAATACAATAAACCAAATATCTGCCCATTGGCTCTCCTTCAAATCCCCCGACGAGCATCCACGAAAATTCCCCGGCAGCGGTTGCAAAGCGCGAGCAATTTCTTCGGCGGGCCGGCGTAAAGTGCCGGCCGCCAGCTCGCGGCACGCTAATTACAAAAGCAGCATCTCCAGCGCGCGGCAGCGGCACTTCTCCCATCCGGCGCATTATCGCACTCGATAATCCGCGAAACAAAGTTTCAAAAATCTCTCTCTCCCACGATTGCTACTCCCCGTTCCTCCTTACCGCCACCCTCATTAAAGACCCTGCGAGCGAGTCTCACGAGTTAATCTCTCCCATATTCTCTCTGCTCGCTCGCTCTCTCGCTCTTTCTCTCCCTTCTTGCTCTCGACGCACGCGCAATTACATTCGAGCTCGGTACACTCCCCCCCGAGCTGCTGCCGCTTCGGCAAAGAGGCTGCCGCGCTCTCTTAGCTCCAGCTACGGCTATGTACTCGTATTATACACGAACGAAGAAGCCTCGAAGAGAGAGAGAGAGAGAGAGTAGGAGAGCCCTCGGCACTCCAGTGGCGCTACTGCAGCTAAGTATCATATACGACGTACCACTCGCGGTGTGTATACTTATGTGCAAGGAGGTGTGTGTGTGGGTGTGAGGGAGGCATTTCGTGCCGAGTGCCGCGCTGGAAAGTATAGTCGTGGTAGCGGTGGTAGTTTTTGGAGGAGGTTGTTTATTTATGCTTGGAAGTGTCGAGGGCTATGAAGTTTTAAATAGTTTTGGGAGCTGGGAGTGGGTGTGACGCGATTATTGTGGATTTTGATAATTTGGGGGGTTTTTACAATCTTTTTACATTTTTATACTCGTCTTAGGTATAAACATTATCAGCAGTTAGAGAACTTTCCTGAAGTTCAGTAGGTATCTCTAATCGCTGACATATATAATGCTATCTAATCTTTGTTAACCCCATTTCCAATAGCAAACGAGCCGTGCATTCAATCATATCATACTTAAAAAAACTTGTGTACATCATACTGAATGTTACTGAACGGTTTTTGTAATCAAAGACTGTTTCGATGCTTCTCAATTTAAAGTTTACTCAAATGTCTAAATTTAACATTATTTAGAATATGATCTGCGTGAATTCTTTGTTTTCTGCGAGTTTTGAATATAATTTCAAGAACAATTACTTTATATGAGCACTTTTAGCCTTTGAAATTAAAGTTAAATAGTATATATATGTAATTGTAGAGCACTTGGTTTCTGAGTTGCAGGGAAAAGCCAAGCAAAATAGTAATTTTTCACGGTAAAATGGTCGTATTTTAATCAAAAAATGTAAATCCCATTTTAAGCAAAATTAATGACTCATTTTTAATAAGCAGTAGATTTAGAACCATGTCGTAATTGTAAAATATTCAAAATCTCCCAACATGAATTTTATGACAAAATGGTATGTATTGCCGAAAAGATCCTTAGACTTTTATTTAATTTATATAAATATTAGGCGTACGAAATATCTTATAGTAAAAGAAATTGACAATACTAATCGATAATAATAATAATTATTATAATGATAATTATTTACTACTGCAATAAAGATATAGCGAAGATTTGATTAAGAATGTAATAAAAGAATTTGTTTCTTGTACCTGATTTACATGATGATAAATTAATGATTTAAGAAGATTCAACAATGCTTTCTCTGGATCCGTTTGATAATTATTAATTTATTTTTTTGCTAATACTTCATTTCCTATAAATTAAGTATTCTTAATACTTCAAAATTCTCTCAAGTCAACAAATTGAATGAATCATTTTCTTTATAACGTATTTCCTTTCTTTTCTTTTTATATAAAAAGACTGATAATTACAATACTTATAGTATAATCTACTCTAAAGTACTTTTGCCAAAATCGAACTCCAAAATCGAAAAGGCGAGTCGGAAGAAATAAGAGAAAAGAAAGGGTGACTCACCGTTAGCTGTGGCATAGGGCAGCAGGCTCAGCAGCGGCAGCATCGCCACCACCATCGCCATCGTCATCCTCCTCGTCCTTGGGGCGGCTGCGAACCTCCCCTTCGTCCCCAGCATCCTGCAACACACAAGCACCACACCAACATTAACACACACATACGTATATATATATATACACACATGCACGTCGAGCATATGAGCCCTAGCGCCGCTTGCTTTTCAATTGCGCATAAACGCACTTATGAGAGCGCACAAAGAGAGGCCATAAATATCGCCGCCGATATTGCACCGCACCGATCGAGAGAGAGAGAGAGACAGATAGATAGAGAGAGAGAAAGAGAGAGAGAGAGAGATTCGCAATGCGAACGATAGACAATTGAACGAAATGGAAAATAAAATCGAATGCGAGCGAGAGAGAGAGAGAGGGGGGGGGGGTAGGGGGAGATAAGGAAGGGGAGGGACAATTAAGTGAAATGGATGATAAAATTGAATGAGACGAGTTAAAAAGATAATGGACAGGAGTGAGAATGAGAGAGGTTGAGGAATGCCGAGAAATATTAAGGAAGGATCGATGATTTGATTGCTGGCGCGATGCTTCATTTTACGCTTGGCTTCGCGATTGATTTGTATGTGAATTTAATGGGTGGTTAATTATTTTAGTGCGATTTATCGGTTTAGTGTGACTAATGAGGATGATTGGTTATAATTTTAATGTAGTCAAGTATATATAACTAGAAGTATAATTCTTACCGATTTTTGTAAAAATTACTTGCTTTTTTAGTCTAACAAAAACGTTTAATAAATTATATAATTCGTTGTATAACATAATAAAAATTGTCTTTTTACGGACTCTTAACAGAGAAGTAACTATTTTAAGGTTGAATAAACGATTTTTAGACTAGTAACCCGCAGACATGCTTTTTACCGATTTTCGTAATAATGGATTGTTTTTAGCTTATCGTGTCACGAATACTCTAATTTTAACTAGGAATTGTCATAGAAAGTTTTTATAGAATAAATCAGCATATATAATAATATTAAATAAATATTTATAAACATTATATAAAAATTCTAGTAAAATCATACATCGATAGATTAGAATTTATTCGAGTTTTGATTGACTACGTCCTTTTGTTTAGAATAACAAATACATGAAAATCATTACTAAGAAAACTTTGGCTGCTAATATATAATGTTACTATCGTAATTTATCAATTCGAATTGTAATAAATTGTCATAGCAACGTCTTAAAATAGTATATAATAACTTAAGTTTCCTCCTGCAGTGATATTCTGCTTTAAGAATAAACATAATAATATTAGATTAAACAAGTAAGTGTCATTAAAAAGAACGTTATATTAAGCATATTACACCATTCATAATCTACGAATACGCATTCATTCGCAGATACCACGGACGAATTATGACATCAATATTACAAAACAGTTTCGCTCGTCCGCGCCACAAACGAACGTCAAAAAATTATCGCCTCCCGCTGCACAATCCACCAGTACCACACACAACGCACACACATCCAATGCAATGTCTCAATTTCACCCCTTTCGCGCACCTTCAAATTAAAGGCCATCAATCGCCGCGTCTCCTCCCTGCCCTTGATATATATAAAACGCACAATGAAAAAGTCCCGCGCGCGCGTCATGCCGAATAAATTCGCCGCGGCTTTTATTAGAAGCTCTAAATCACAGGCGGACATTTCGACAAAAACCTTGTGGTGCTCCCTGACTGGCGCACTCGTAAAAACTGCGGCCGATGTAAAAGGGACGAAAAATATTTATCAGCCGCAAATTCGTAATTGAATGTTTAAGCAGTGCCACCCTGCAGCGTTTTTCACTGTCGCTGTCTCGGCTGCGTGATTTGTCTCTTACTCTCCGCCTTCTGTTCGCGGCAGTTTTTTGAAGTTAGAGCGCTGGATTCATAAAAGCGGGATTTGGTTCAGGGGTGTTTTGTGAAGAATTGTGTTAACAGTAACGCGTTGAATGATAATAGGGGGAATTAAGAGACTTTAGAGAATGGCCATTGTGAGGTTACATGGAACGATTTTTACTCTAGTAACTAGACATGTTTTACGAATTTTGTAAACAGCTTGTTTCTAGTTTAAAAACCGTTTCGAAAATAGTTCTGATTTCTAATAGAGATAAATTTCGTAATATTTAGTATATATGTTCTAATAGAAAGTAAAGTAAATGACTGATTTCATAAAATCTAGATTCAAATAATGGTTAGTTGTGTTACTTTGTTTAGCCCAGCCCTAAAGAGTATTAAATGATTTATGAAACGCGTTGTGAACTAGTTATTTACATGAAGATCGGTAAGAAATAGCAAGTTACTAATCTAAAAAATCGTTTAATCTACCTGAAAATGTACTTTTCTTCACAAAATTTCTAAATAAAATAACAATTTGAAGCCTACGTGAAATCACTTGTTGACCAGTAAGCATAGCCCAATTTCTAAACAAGTCTTAAAAAAACCTAACTCACCCTAGGACTTCCGCTCTCGTAAAACCACTCACACCTCCTCTACCTAACCACTCAATAATTACAAGCCTCATGAACCTCCCTCCCAAAATAACCTCACCACCTCCATAACGCAAGGAGGTCAGAGTCACACTGCACACACACACACACACAGCGATACAAACCCAGCTCACAGAATTTCGTCGCGACCGCGAATAGCTAATTGGCAATCCCCGGGCACCCTTGCTCTCCTCTCCTGCTTTTCTAGGCACCTCCTGCACACACACACACACACTGCTTACTATCTCCCTCAAGCAGGAGAGAGAGAGAGAGAGCACCAGCAGCAGTGGCAGCGGCAGCGGCAGCTAGGCGTATATTTGCCCATTTTCGCGGAGGCGGAACAAAGCATTCTGAGGCGAGGGCGCCGCGCTGCTCCATGCTCTCGCAGGTAAATACTCGGGACTGCGCGCGAGCGCGGCCGCAATAATATTATCCTAATTCCAATTATTTGCACTATCGTTTAGCGGGACAATGCGATTATCGTGCCGTGTCGTTCCGTGCGCGTGTTTGCGGAGAAGAGAGGGAGAGAGAGACAGAGAGTGTGTGTGTGTGGAAGGAGTGGGAGAGTGGCGCACATGTCACCAGTTGGATAATAATACGTCATATTTTTCTGAGAGACTATAGTGGGTGTACGGAAGTGTTAGATGATGCTTGTTCGATGAAATTTTCTTTGTTGGGGTGGTGAGGGGATGTTTTGGGAGTGGTGGGGTTATGCATATGGTCAATCGTGGACCTTAGCAATGGGAAACACTCTGGTAGAAAATTAGAGGTTTTTCTTAATAACTTATTATTCATATACAAACTTTCGTAAAATAAAGAAAATAAGGTATGAGTTTACTAGACTATAGTGGGTGTACGGAAGTGTTAGATGATGCTTGTTCGATGAAATTTTCTTTGTTGGGGTGGTGAGGGGTCATGCATATGGTCAATCGTGGACTTTAGCAATGGGACATACTCTGGAAAAAATTAGAGGTTGTTCTTAATAATTTATTAATCATATGCAAACTTTCATAAAATAAAAAAAATAAGATATAAGTTTATTACTAGACTTCCCTGGTGGAAAGTAATCAAGAACTATGTAGATGTATCTAGTTAGCCATAGAATAATTGTGGGCCTTGATAAAAATAGATAATTTTATACCAGGGTTCTTTTATAAAATAATTGTTTGCTTGATAATATAGAGTGCTAAAGTGCATCAAACTAGAGTGCTGAAATTCATCAAGCGAGAATGTTAAAATGCATCGAATTGACTTTACGCTGCAATTTTACGAAGATAAATAATTAGTTATTTTTAAAGAAATTTTGTAGGCAATAAGTATCGGTATTGGTTTAATTAATAATATGTCTCTTAACTGTGAAAAACTACTATTTTTTATAAGAAAACATTTTGTTATACAAAAATGCTCAAATATTAAACAGGGAAACAGCTTTTAGAGAAAAAAAATGATAAATTTTACAGGAATTCAAATTATTAATATTTTATTCAATTTACTAATTAGATTTATTATTTTACTAATTAGTACAGAAAAAAAAAATATTTTGCGATTGTTTTGTATAAACATTTTTGAATGAAAATAAATGTTCAACTAAATACGTTATAATATACAAAGAATAAAATTAGCCGCATAGTAAAGCACGTAAACCGGTTACTGGAAAATTAAGTACTCAATAAACGTAAAATTTATTCCTCATTATATTTACTGCAAAATTCGAAAAGCTTATTTTAGTTTAATATTTTAATATCGTTTTTAGATCATTTTTAAATTAACGAGATTTTCAATAAAATTAAATATAATGAAAAACTGAAATGAGATACCATAAATTTGCAGTATAAAGTATAGCATAAATGCACAATGCCCATTATACATTGAAATTCACTTATATCTTGATAAACGAAAATTAATACGCAATAATATCGGAGATGAGTTCGATCGATGGGGGTACTTCACTGTTTATGCACAAAATATACTAAAGAATATATTTTATTTTTAAAACTGATGTATATAATTTTATATTTGTATAAAATATAAACCCAGACCTTTTCACTTTTAATATAATTGAGGTAAGAAAATAACTAAGCTTTTTATTTATTTTATAAATAGAATAAAGTTTGGTATATTTGTATGAACTTAGTATAATATAATGCTACATTTTTCATTATTTTTCATCAATTGATGTTTTCTTATTTTTTAAGTTTTCAATATTCAAAATCTTGTTGGCGCATACCAAAATAACCAATCTTTATGAAACTTTTAGGATACGTTCTTTGAAGTGTTCTCAACATTAGTTAGCTGAAATGTTTTTTAAATATCTATGACGAAGTTCATGTTAATTTTTTTTAAAAAACAGATACTTGAGTAAAAATTAGGTGTTTCAGCTAACTTATTTATTTTACTGTCAAAAACACTATCAAATTTTTTGGGTAATACATGTCATTGTGATGTGCGCTAACAACGTTTACTGTACAACCTAATTATACGTAAAATAAACCTATTATTCACAATAACTTCAATATTATTTCATAAAATTTTTAAAAAATTTGCGTAATAATTGATAATATCATTATAAACATGCTATATACATATTATTTTGTTAGCCTTAAAGCTACGGAAGTTTTATTTTTCACCGGAGAACCCTCTTAAATTAAAAATTATTTCTAAGAATGGATTGACTATTTCATGCGTTTTTCTCACATTTTGTCATATTGTATCTTTTTAAATGTCTTTAAATTTATGCACAATAGTTTATAAATACATACATTCATTCAAAGTTTATTTTTAGAAAGTTCTAGATTAAAAAGTAAATACAACGTTTAATACAAGCATATTATTTATAATATTAAAAAGCAAAAACTTTAATTATTATAAATAAAAAACAATGAATGAACAATAATGCAAAATAAATTTTTAACTTTCACATGATAAAATACATAAATTTAATTTAATTTAACTAAAATTTATTAAAACCTCTTGCGTTGCACAATATTTCAAATAACGCCCTCTTATACAGATTTTACAGAATACCAATACAAAGTTTCATATCCGCTCTGAGTTTATTATATCAATATACGTAATAGATAGTTGTATACTACACAATACAAATTAATATTCTCTCATATATAAAAAATTTTCGCTTTTCCTTAACTCCACCCCTCAAACTAACCAAAAGCATTACCCAAATTACGCTTAATAAGAAAACGAAAGCGAAAGCGACAAAACGCGCTCGCGACCTCCCATCTCATAACCCAACGCTCGCGCATTAGCCATTCCACCTCCGAATATTTCATACCCCCACCCTTTCTCTCTCTCTCTCTCTCTCTCTCTCACCCCCATCCCCCATATCCTCCTTCTCGAGTACCTTTGACATAATGCAATTAGAGCGCGATACGCCGGAGCCGCGCTTCGCTCGCGCACAATGAGATAACTGACGTGACTGAATTATTACGCGCGCGCGCGCCTGGGAATGCGCGCGACATATCTCTCCACATATCCACGCCGGCGTAATAATAATAATAAATGCGCGAGCGAGAGAGCGTTTTTTTCCCTTCGTAGGCGGAAAATGCGCTTACTCATTGACGGACGCGAGATGAATGGGGGAAGAAGCGTGCATGAAACTTGAACTTGAACTTATGCAGAAAGCGTGAGCTTTTATAATTATGCATGAGAGAGAATGAGCGGAGGAGGTTGCGGATTTTATATCGCATGTTGCGTGGCCAGAGAAGGAGATAAAGACGAGCGTTACAAATGGCGCTCTCATTGTGACGAGAAGGAGATAAGATGCGCGAAAGTTGCGTTTGTCGTTATCGTGCGTGAAGAGTGCAAGTGTGCGTTGATTTAGATGAAATTTAGGATGTATTCACCGTTGCAGTGTTGAACGTAATTTTTTCTGTTTACGTGTATGAATATATTTGTTTGGTTTATACGATTTATCTCTTAGTCTTGTTTGCAATATCGGTTATTTCGTATACCGCAAGAGTGTATACTATATTTGTTTTTTGGAAAGCTTGAGGATAATAATTGGGCAATTTAGCTACGACTTTATCGCATTAAAATAAACAAACAGGCAATTACTATATTTAGCAAAGTGAGTGAAATAAGCTTCATATCTGTGCTGTGTTTCTTTTCAATTAAGTATGTATACTTTGTTAATCAAAGTTCATTATCGTTGTGTTAAATATGATTACTATAAATAACATTCTTCGGTGTACTCTTTGTATACCTACAAAGTTTGAGCGAAAAAAAGCTATCGTTTTTCACGACAAAAATATTACCCATCGCAAGAAATACTTTTTCTCGCGTGTAATTCTATTTTAGATCCAGGCGATATTTCATTTTTCAGATCGCTGAATCGAAATAACTAATAAGTCTATTTTCAAGACCCCCGGCGCTATTTCATATCAGTAACAACGGACAGCGGATAGCGGCGTTATCCTCTGTTTTATCGCATATCGAAACGGACAAGCCATCACTCAGCGGATCTCGTCGAGACGAAACTACCCCCATTCATAAAACGGGCGAAAAAAATATTGCACATCGTTTTTCTAGAGGCTTCGTGAGCGACGTGCAGCCTTTTTTTAGCGAATTGTAAAACTATATTTTTTGTTCTTTAATTTAAAATGTATTTATTAGTTCATGCAATTGAAAATAATCTTAGGGTTAACGTTACATTGATTTCATATTCAAAAATCTATAGGTTATTATTTTTGTACTGTAATTTTTTCTTTTATTACCGTCACGGATGCAATTTTTAATTGGAGAGAAGTAAATTTTTATAAAATAATAAATCTACGTGAAAAATTATTTTTCCTATAAATTTAGATATAATACCCAAAATACAAAGAACACACCATTTTTATTGTACAAACACCTACAAATTTTAACACAAACGCATAATATTTAATCAGTATTTCAAAATGTTTTCAATACAATTATCTATTTCCCGACTGACCAAAAACAAATGAAATCATTCTTTCCAGGGAAAAATTTTCTCTGCTCCTCACTCCTTCCAGCTCGCTAAATCAATACCATCCCACTTTCCGAAGCACCTTCAAAACCCCATATAATACCAACCCCTGCGCGCTCGGAATAACAATTCTGCACCGCAAGGCTGTTAAATCTCTCCAGCCCCCGGCCGCTTCATATCTCGCGCACATCGAGCTGCAGACACCGCCACCACAGATATATATAATCCATCACTCGCCTCCGCAACATCGCATCAGGCGTCGAAACGATTATGGGCTACTAGGCCGCCGTATTGCCGTGCTCCGAAGCGAACTTTCGCGTTAAAGAATTAATTGGAGAATATCATTTACCTTAAATTTGCTATGTTCGAAATTTATGTATTAGTTCTTTAACTTCTCTTCTTTATGAGAATATTTTATTAAGCAGAAGATATTAAAATTTAGTAGTAGAGAATTTGTTAAAATAGAAAGAACGGTTTTATTTCATTACTGTGTCCTTCCAATGCTAGTTTCTATGCCCTCATATAAACGCAGAATTACTAATATCGAAGTAATTGCTGATGTTATAGCATTTCTCGTTAAATGATAATTTCAGTAAATATTTATAATACTCAGAGAACAAAAATAATCACCATTACTAAATGGTCTAGTAAATTTAAGAAATTTAGAGACTTATTCCCCAACTCTCTATGATTCATTACAAGAAAGTGCATATACGATCTCAAATACTTTCATTTTTAACATTTTTCAAAATTTCTGAAAGAAAAATATGATTTTAAATATTAAAATCTAGTATAGTGTATAAAATAATAAAATGTTGTTGTTCATTATTAACTTAATTCAAGTCGGCATTACTTATTAGATTTCATTCACTAAACAGGTTAGTAATCATTTCTAGCTCCTGCTAGTAACCATTGTTATTTCCTTTTTCCGTGTCCATTTTACAAAAAACGCATTGCAGAAGTTATATTAAGAGAATCTCTTAGAAACAGAGATAGCTCAATACTTCAATAATTTAAAAATGTAACATACCTACTAAATTAAATACTAGTTTAATGCGAGGTTTAATGTGATTAGAAAAAAAAATACATTTTCTATTTATCTACAAAAGTTCTGTATTCAAGTATAAAGGCACAGTAATCGGGAGCAGTACCCCACGCGCCGCCTCAACAAGCACGAAAGAAAAAACAAAAACTAACGAAAAAAATCAACCACGCCAAGTAGAGAACGGCAAGCATCGTATTTCCAGGGGCAGCAGCTTCTCCTCTTAATGGCAGCAGCAGCGGCATCGCCGGGGATTTGCATCTCGAGCAATCATCTGCTCTCGGGGCGCCGCGCGCAGCAGCAGCATCAGCTTCAGCGATTTATATCAAAGAGCGCGAGCGCGCGCGATCGCTCATTCGTAAAACATAAAGGATGTTGAAGGAGAAGAAGGAGGAGAGGAGGAAGAAGCGGCTTCTTGATTTCTTCTCTACGGCGGCGAGTGAGCTTCCAGCGGGGCTTCCAGTGCGGCACACAATGGGGTGATGAGGGGGAGCAAAAATCAAGAGCGAGAGAAGCTGAAATCGCACGTATGTGTGTCTGTTGCGAGCCACCGGCCAAATTCCAAGGTGCTGACGTGCGCGAGAGGATCGATTACTTTAACCCTTCTTTTTGAGACAGGGGGAAGTCAAAAGCGTGATTCGTGATCTGAGATTCTTTTGCTTTATGAATGATGGTATACGAGATTGTAAAGTGAACGTATTTTGTTGGTTAGAGATGTATAATGCGCGATTGGATGTTAGTTTGAGGAACAAAATATATGCGTAGATGGCTTACAAATATTTGTTGATGTATTGCGCATAAAAATGCAAGTGGAAGAAAATAGTATACAATTCTGATTTGACATATTTGCGTTATAAAAAGCTTATTGCTTTTACAAGCAATTATATATTGTAGAAGTAAAGTATAATTTTTAACAAGAATTAATAATTAATTCTTTTGAATTGATGTTGAAAATGAATGTTCATGTTTATGAAGTTTACGTAAATTGAAAACTAAGTAATAAACATTTAGTGTGATAAAAAGTTTGTTCACAAAGCGAGTATAAATTTCTTGAAGTTGTTTGAATATGGAAACTAAATAATTTAATAGTTATTCTCAAATAGAAATATCGGCTTGAATAACAAATGATATAAAAATACATTTTTTTATATTATTCTTTTACGATGCATGAAGTTACAAGTATTATGTTCTATTCTATCTTTAAATAATTCAAATTCGTAAATTATTCCTGACATGTCATAATCATAAAATATGCATTCTCATCCTTTTCACAGTTATCATTCACTGATCTAGTTGCATAAACATTGATTATTTAAATAGATTATTGAGTACATTAATTTCACAAAATTATTATTTAATTATAAATTTGTGTATAATACAAAATGAAGAAACCTGTCATGCTTCAGAACATGACAATAATCTTAGTGATTCAAAGAAAGCAAACCGAGTCGCAAAAAATATTTCTTATTAAAGATACCGTAAATAAATTCATCACTACAACCGTATCGGCTTATTCTCTTTTTTCCTCCCTCCTCTCTTTCTTTTTCTTGTTTTACTGTCAGCCAAAGTCGTCGTCGTTGTCTCTGCCCGTTTTTTTTTTCTCTCCACGCCGGTTTCGCCCGGCAATTTCATTTATTTGCTTCGACCGACGCGATGCAGCGGCAGCATCAACCTTTTCCCTTTTCGTCGGGTGTAATCGAGACCTTTTGAAATTGAAATGTTTTTCTTGCATTTCGATCATCAGCATTTTTCTTAGTTTGCAATTGTTTACTCTTTCGCTCGCTCGCTGCAGCAGTGCTGCCGTTATTTGCAGAATCGATTTCGTGCTGGGAAATTAAATCCGCTTGACCGTAAACAAAGTTGATTTATGGAACGGATTTTGGTCCAATCAATGCGGAATTTGGTTCATAAAGATGTAATTTTATCAGAAATTTATTATTTATTATTTTATCTCTAAAAGCCACTTTGTATAATGCATAATTCATGTGAAAGAATGAAAATTGCCAAGCACTGCTAATTCAAATATATATTTGAAAATGTATTTCAATATGTATACATTTAATATTTTATCTGTATACGTGTTCTTATTCATTTGTATGACATTTTAAACTATGTAGAAAAGAATATAAAAATACATGACGTCGAAATTTCCCTGCATTAATAATCGATTCCAAAAAAGTTCATATCGCCAACCTTAAACTTAATATCGCAAAATCCAATCAAAGCGCTGAAAGCATTCGCCGATAGGCTAAAATTTGAACGGCATATACGTGCCGATAATTTAAATATCTAAGAAAAAAATACAAATTACCAAGCTAAATATAGTAACTTATCAGCCCGAACGCTCGGCATTAATAAGTAATCTTATAAAATGAATTTTTGTACCGCTGGCTGAATAAAAAGTGTTATCGGAGCATACTTCAAACATGAACACCAAAAGCGTAATGTACTCAATTAAATTTTATATCTTATTAGTATATATTTTTAATATTAATAATTTACGATATTAAAATAAACTGTAATACGCTGCGTACACCACGTGAAGACATAAAGATACTGTAATAAATATTATCAAAAGCATTACACGCCAGTGGCAGGAACTCATACCATGTATCGATAATTTAAATATTCATATAATGAAAGGAATTAATAATTCAAACACGTACATAATTAAGTATCCGCATTCAATATCTGCATTAGCAATTTAATCAATTTCAAAATTCATAGTTTTTTCTTTCACAATAGAGCACATCTTTCTTTTTCCGCGAATCGACATATCCTCACGAACCTCTCGGAGCCCTCCGAAAAACTCCCGAACGAATTCCCGAGACGCATACCGCGCACGCGCCACCCGAAAAAAACCTCGCGAGAATTCCTCCGCGAGTGCACCCAAAGAAAGAAAAAAGTACCACACACACGACTCGAACCCTCCACCGGCAATTTTCGTCAATAATTAGCCTTATAAACCCCCGCGTGCCTATATATCCTTCCTTTTTTTGCATCGTCTCTGCCTACCGGTTATCCCCGCGCACACACACACACATATATATATACAGCGCATCCTTCTTCCTCCTTCTTTTTTTGTGTGTTACGTCGCTGCGCTAATGCTCCCCTCGGCCGCTGCTGATGCTGCTCTTTTTCGCCGCGAGCGAAGTAGCAGTGCAGAGATGATCTGCTGTTGCTGCCTTCTTCGAATATGCAAATGCGGATTGTTCGTATGTTGGAGATGGGAGGAGGGAGGGAGGGAGAGATAGAGATTCGATAATGCGAGTTGCATGTTTCAATCTTGAGCGAGTGCAGCGCCCCGCGTGGAAACAGGTAGGTGAGGACAGTAGTTCTCAAAAGTATGGCGGGCGAGGGGAGTTTTGAGAGGTGAGGTGGGGTATTTTGAGTTTGCCACTTGTTGCGTTGCGTGACTCTTTTTTGCATCGTCTTTTTTTTTGAAGATGTAGAGGAAGACCCCATGAAAGAATTTCCAGCAGTGATAGTTCGGTCCGATTCTGGCTGAATATTGTATGTCAGTAAATTATTTTTCGCTGCTGAACCAATAAAAGGATTATATCGTTTTGATAAGAATGGGCCAGTAAAATGAATCGACGTAGGCCCGAAAAACGTCTCAGAGTCGGTGTAATACTTTTTGCCGATGTTAACCTACTTTTTAGGCTAGTTTTTAACAAAATATTAATTTAATGTACGATTACTAAGCTTACGTGAAATTTTCGGCCGCGCGATAGTAATCTGTAGTTATGATTATTACACTAAACTTTGAGTGAAGTGTCTCGCGTGTGCCTAAAAATGTGTATTTCTTGTACAATTTTGAATATATCAAGAAGAAAAGTGTTGTACTGGACCATTCTTATCACCCCCGTTACATCTCAGTGTTGGACCTCTAACGTTTGCAAACACTGGTAGTGTCGGCAACTAATACTCGAACAGTATACTGCAGACAGTAAATTCTTCCATGGGACACTATAATGAATCGTTTTTTTAGCAATTTATTTTTTTCTTATCTTTGGTTCTACCCAAGGTATTGACCAAGTTTTTAAAAATCATATTAGAGCCTTAAAAAAAAGTTTGAATAGTAAAAATTCAAATAAGTTATATGTTAAAACTGTGTCTTCTAATATTTTTTATTGAAACTTATTATACGTTGCAGAATGTAAAAAAAAAATCAGCATATGAATAATATAAACGACTAAAAGATTAATTCTCAGTAGTACCTCCACTCGAAAAAGAAATATTTTATAATTTTTGCAGAATTTCTACAGTTCAATGGAAAATATGCATATACAAAGAGAATTTCCTCGTTCACATTCGTATTTACTGCAAATTTTGTATTTACTATGGAACAGGTTGATGAAATTCTTCATGCACAAAGTAAAATTGTTTGAAATGAATTTTTCACTTGCTTGTCACGTTTATTTCGGAAAATAAGAAATTCTTTGAAAATTACATTCTTTAAAAAATAATAAAATAGTTTACATTTTTATTATATATTTCTGGAGATAAAGGATATTTTAATAGAGAAAAGTTAACCTTACAAAAAAAAGTTGCGCTAAAATTTGCATAAATCTGATGGTACTATCAATTAGTATATGTAAAAATGCGTAATCTTTGAAGAGGAAACAAAAATTAACAAAAATTATGATTTTGCAAATGTAGCTTTTAAAATTAAAAAAATTACACAAAAGATAGGGCTTTTATTGTTTTTCATTTTATTTAATTAATGACTCAGGTCTCATTTTGCGAAATAGACCGAAAAAGCATATGATATAATTAATTTAATAATACGTACGGGAAAAAACATTTTATATACGTACACAGTGTATACATATATTATACAAATAATCACCTTTAACTCGTACACAAATCATGTTATAATTTAATTTTCAAAATATTCATAATTCCATACAAACATAACAATATAAAAACAGAGTTACTCTTTTAAAAGCGTATTTTAATAATTAATTAAAACTGCTATTTCGCATACGCATACACATCTCAAATGTAATCCGCTAAATCCTACTCCGACCAAATAGAACATATACTTTTGACCGTTAGTGTATGCGCGAATCGTACGTGCGTATATACCTGTTTCGCATCTCCTCGATCTCTCGGCTACAGCAGCTCGCGCGCTACACCAAGCCAAGACTTCCACTACTACCTTACAATTCACTGTGTCTATACTCCCGCTCCTTCATATCTCGCTCCCCCGTTGTTCCTCCTCGCAATCACGTATATATGTATACATTATCCGCGTATTAGCCCCCCTCGCGCTTGCTTTTAATGTCAATCGATGGTACGCGCCGTTTCCCTCCGCGCAAAATTGAGTTTGGAATTGGCGCGGAGATAAGGCGAATTATACGGCCCCGCAAAATTCTCACGTGTTATTCGCGGCGAATATTTAGTTTGGCGAGTTTCGTGCTTCTTTTCTTCGGTCACGTAGATTGCGCGGAATATTCTCCTATAAGCGGCGAGCGCTCGTGTTTTTAATAAAGCGCTGGTGGGTTTCTTCGTCTTTTTTTGCGCGAGGAGAAACGAGCGCGGCGCGGCGCGGCGATTTTCGATATTGTGTATAGTAGAAAGTGTACGAGTGGGGTGTATCATTAAAATGGAGGGAGTGGGGGAGGAAATAGTTGTAGGTGTTTTGGATTAATGAAATTCTTATTGGTTATTTGCGCGAGCGCTAGGCGGATTCTTTTGTGTAGTTCTTGCGTTTCGCGGGGAGTTATTATGAAAATTCTTGTGCGTCTGGATTTTTTGTAGCTTGAAATTTGTGAAAACGGAATTTATGATTTTTTAATATTATCGCATGCGTTGAGTAAACTTTAGAGTTTATACAATATAAATTCCGAATTACACGGTTTTATAGAAAAAAAGTATTCACTACATTAAATTTTGTTTATTCTTATGCGTATCACGTTAAATATTCCAAGTGAATACCTGATACAAAAAAAACAAAGAGAAATTCGCGTGGTTAAAAAATTAACTTCAATAAACGAAAGTATAAAACTTGAATGTTATTTTCCAGTCATTTGTAAACCTTGTTGACTCGACGTTTATTTAATATACTCGCATTTTTTTTCTTTTCATTTCAATCACGTGATATGTATATTTTAGCATAATGTCGAGGGTGATAAAAATTTTAATGATATAATTTACATTTCTGCACGTGTTTTTCAATAATAAAAAATTTGGAACATTTTTAACATGCGTATATATTTCGCTCATTTGCTTCAAAAACACGTATACATTCTTAACATGATAAGAAATGTACTTCAAGTTTTTCTCGTTAAATGAGTTTATTAACGTTGTGAGTAAAGGTTATATACAGGTATATGACTCGAGCTTACTTTTCATATTGAATTGCGGAAAATAACACATCACCAGAGTTAAGAATTTTCAATTTTAAGATTAAATTTTTTTTCAAAATTATAAGCTAACAGTTTGTATAATATTAAAGACCGGTTTCATTAATCTTTAGTTGAAGAAGTCCATGACGGTTATTCATAATATTGGCAACACGTAACTTCACTTCTTCTTATCCCCTTTATATTTGTTGATATATAATAGTAATGCATGGAAATTCATGTTACTAATAAAACAACTAAATATTGTAAACTTTGTTTGATGCAGTCGACTCTCGATAATTCGGAGTTCAAGTGACCAAAAAAAATTTGTATTGGTAATTTCCAAATTATCGATCCAGAATTATAAAAAATGCAATGTTATTAATAGGCTAACTTCAACTTTAAGATACTAACTTTGGACTACCAGTAATAAAATTTATAATAATCCTCTAAATTGAAATGAACAAGATATTCCCTACATTGTTTAGCATTCAGCGAAAATCCGGACTAGCAAAAGCTTCGAATTATCGAATTTTTCAATCGTTGGACGAGGGACCGAAAGAACATTAAAAGTAACAATATTCGTATTATCGAGAGTCGACTGTATTTATATACAGATAAACTCTTTAAAATCCATTCTTCTCCATTGTTTCCTCCTTCACTCACCAGCTGCAACAAAAAGCTCAGCCTCTCTCAACAACCCCCTTGCAAACAAACAACTAAGTAAATTCACGAATAAAATCCAGCAGCCACAAAAGTAACAAAAGAAAAACCATCTTTCTCACACACATACCCAAACGCGATCTAGAAGCTCCCTCACGACCTCGGGCACACGTGGAAAATCCTCATCGATTAACCACCTTCCCTCGCACAGAGGCTCTCCTCCGCACACAAAAGCCCCGCGAGCGTTTACATCGATCGACGCTTATACACATCCATACACTCGCAACATCGCACATGTACATACATATACACGGGAGCACTTAAAGGGCCCGCGAGGTAGCAGCAGCAGCAGCAGTTCGCGCGTGAGAGATTGCGGCGGCGCGTATAGGTGAAAAAAAACGAGGAGGAAGAAGAAGAAGAAGAAGAAGAAGAAGCGAGCCGGGCAGCGGCAATCCACTTAGCCGATTGGAACGAAATTGAGCACGATAATCGCGAGCCGGCTGCTCGTTTTCTGCGAGAGGCTTTATTCGCTTGCGCTTCCATGGCTGCGCTTGTGATATTCGTAACGAAGGAAACGAGAGAGCCGAGATGAGGAGATCTGGGTTGTATTGTGGGATGGAGCGAGGATGGGGTTTCGAGGTGCTGGTGAGGTTGTTGAGTTGTACGGTGGAACGGATTTGTTGGGTGCAGTTTGTTTTGGGCTGAAGTTGGTTTGTGAGTAAGATGGGCTTCCACTGACCGAAAGGTGAGCAAAGTATGTATAAGAATCTGTGTCAATCAGAATGTCCTTTGATTCTTTGATCATTTGATTCTCTGGTACAGAGGAAGAGCTCTAAAAGTAGATACCTAGATGAATTTCGTGTGTCGAAACAGTAAGAAAAGAAGAGTTATCTAATGGGAAAAAGAAATTGATTTTTGAAAGATTAAATTACATTTGATGATTGTACCAATGTAAAATTGATAGTAACGAAGGCTCTAAAATGCCTGAGGAAAGTGAGTGAACAAATTTTAAAAACAAAAATCAAAAAGATCTAATCGCTTAGTACAAAGAACAGTGATAAATGACATTTGGATGAATAATGCTATTATTGAGCTAATTATACTCGGAGAACAGATTGTTTAGAATCTAGACCAAGAAGAATAATCTTCAATATACAACGAAGATTCAATTCAAGAAAATCCTACTTGTATAAATGAAGATTCCTTATCAACCGAAATAAATATAGTTTTAGTTCACAACTATTAACAACTTAATATTCAAGTTTAACATGAAAGTGTACCATCACATAATCTATCTAAAATTCTAACCATGCATTTATATAACGATTTTTAGACTACAAGTAAGTAAAGATAATAAACGATTCAATACAATCTCAGAACGGTTAATTTCCAACCAGAACAAAAGAAACTTGATTAGGTATCGATGAATTTGCCCAAGCATTTTTCCCCTTCAGTCCCAATACAAAACACCGCGAGACTTAATAATCCTTAAAATCCAATCTACAGGTATGCGAGCTTCTCCGTCTACCTCCGCGCGCAAATCAATTTACCGAGAGCAAAAACTTTGACGCACCGAGGGGCAGATCATAAATAAAAGGCCAGCGCGCAATACCTCCGGCGTTATTCGCAGCGGCAGCAAAGTGCTGCAATAATGCTCGATTCGTCCGGAAAACCGATTTACCTCGGTGAGCGCGCGCGGCTCTCTGGTATATATATATATATGCGGCTGGCTGCTACCAAGGCTATGCCGCCTCGTCGAAGGTCCAATGCCCTTTCGCCTCTCGGCGGATCGTCCCTCGTCCCTCGGATAGAGTGTATAAGAGGAAGCTCGATCCCCAAGTAGAAACGACTACTGCCACGGACATGGATTGTGCCGTGGGCACCCTCTTATTCGCATGTACTTCAAGTTAACACTTTTCGTTTGGCTGGAGTGTGTAGGCTTGTTTGGATTTGTTAATTCGTTGGAATTGCGGTGCATACGGTTATTGTGGTATAAGAGAACAGCTTTTGCTGAAGAAAAAGTATCATCTAAAATGCTTTTAAAAATATGTGACTATGAAAGTAATCCGGTATGAAGTGAATATCATTGATATTTTACTTTTCTTCAATTAAAAATATATAGAATCCTAGTCATCATCAAAATTGTATGCATCAAATTTAAATGGATGTGTACTTTTGCAGAAAAGAGAATATTCTAACAGTTTTTAAAAAATGTGACAGCAAAAGTAATCCAATAGAAATTGATCTATGTATATTACTTTTTTTGAAGATTCAAAGAGTCCTACTTAGATACCATCCATTTGTATTTATCAAATTTAAGTGGACTTTTACATGGAGAGAAGTGGCTTGTATCCATCAGAATAGTTAAAGTCCCGCAGCTATTAAATACCCAACTGCTAAGGTAATACATACAAAAATCTCTTATCAATTTCCTTTTTCTTATCTAGATAGGTAACAATTATGTTAACCCTTTTTATCTGTGATGTAAGAAGTTATCTTTGAATACAGAAGATTTTGCGACATTATTGGTATATGGATCATGTTAAGGTTTTGAGATCGCTTATTACGAAAATTTATTCAAAACGAATGCAATATAGCAGCTACATACGCATGATCATCATCAAGCATTTTGAATATTTTTGCAGAAATCAGAGTATAAGGGTTTACATTGGATGCCCCTCAATTAATTTTACGAAACGTATAAGAAAGAACAAATTTTAATAAATTGGCCAAAATTGTATATCTCATGGTCGTGCGCCCAAATAACAGAACCACTACCAAAAAACGACCACCTCAAAATACACAACTAACAACCTGTTCGGGTGTCGATCCAGTCCCAACATATCCACGCAGAGTCACCATACCAGCGCGCGCGCACACTTCAGTCTCTCTGCCTCGAAAATTCTCAATTTCTCGTGGGCCGAAGGCATCATTAGGGTATGAATCGACGCGCTTTTTGCCCGAAATTATCCGTCCTGCCGATCGCTCTCAGCTTCTTCTCTCTCGCTCCTCCTCTTCTCTTCCCCTCTGTAATTTCATCCCAACAGGGGACGACGACGACGACGACAAACACGACGACGCACCAGCATATACGCCTCGGATAAGATCGCTGATTCCTACTTTCGCTCTCTCACCCTCTCTTTCCCCCCTTCGTTCTTTCTTTCTTCACGTTTCACCTCGACTCTTCGCTCTCCGCAGACCGCATTTATGCGTCTAGCAGCAGCGGAATTAAGGCGGACGAGCGTCGGAGGAAATTAGAGAAACGATCTCTCATGCGTGTTTCCGATGCCGCCGCCGTCGCCTCCTACTACTGCTGTATATGTAATTTGCTTGATGTGGAGCTGCTTTTTGGGGGCACCTGCGTGCAGACTAGGCGAGAGATAGGACCTTGGCTTTTTGCTTTTTTACGGAATTTCGCGAGTAAATTGAATATGGGCTCGGGCCTGCGGCCAGGTGCGCGTGCGGGTTTTATTGAAAAGGACGGCAGAGTTGCGTTGGCCTAGGTATTTTAATATTTAATGGCGGAGTGCATCCAGGTTGAGGAGTTTTCGAGGAAGTCATTTTTTTCCTGAATTTTTGCAGGTGCTTTATGGAGCATTAAAAAGCGAAACTGCCCGTTTAGTTGCAGGGACGGTAAAATTTTGGGTGTAGTGCGTTCAATTTTATGCTATTAAAGTTATGCTTTAACGATTATTTTATGGAGAATATGGATGACCAATAATGTACTTATATTTAGCTGATCGGAAACAAAATTGCTGTAATATAGCTTTATATTTTTGGACAAGCATAGCGATAAAATGTCTTTGTTCCTGCAAAAAAGAATAATCCATGATCAGTATATAATTACATTTATGACTTAATTGCAAGTGACAGTGTAAGCCCTTGCCAAATATTATTCACGACATGACGTCAAGCTAGCTGGTTATCTGAGCCATTATCATGATTGCAATTGATAATTTTTGGCAAAACATTTTCCACGACATTATCTAAATGCACACAAAGGATGCTGTCAACTTGGAGCACTGTTAGATTACTTACACGTTGCTTAAATTAAAAAAATCAATGATAAATGATCAGAAAATAGCTTATATCTCTATATAAAGAATGTTAATCAATTATTACCATTCAAAAATTCATATTCTAAACCAGTTTTTAATGAAAACTAGACCAACTATTTTATCAGATGACACCGCATTAATCTTATCTTTCACAGCCTTAAGTAAATCTATTTTGAAACTCCTCAAACATCGAACAACGTTCGCCACCACACAAAAGAACCAGTAGCTGCTCATTTAGTCACGAGTACAAGCAATTGCAGTCAGACAGACCATAAAAACCAAAAAGCTAAAACGAATCCCGTACCCCTCCCGAAAACTTTCAACACTTCGCACACGCGCATCCAACTCGCCATATTAAACTTCGCTCTCGCTCTCGCTCCACATCTCCTGCAGACTCGTTAAACTGTTTTCACAAAGCACGACGAGGGGCCATATACCTATAACCTCCTTTGTGAATCCACGCACGCGTCCGGACGCAAACATAGACGACGAAATACACACGCACACGCACACGCATATTGCCGGCGGTGGCTGCCATTTTCCGGAACTAAATTGAAGGGCCCGGGGGCAGGCAAGCAAGCGTCACACAATGACGACTCGTCCGGCTAGTTGTCCGTTTATCGCTTCGAGCCCATCAAATACCCGATAGAATGAGAGACAGAAAGAGAGAGAGAGAGAAAGAGATAGAAAGAGAGAGAGAGAGAGAAATAGCTCTCGCGTAACTCACCTATTCCATTCTTCTCTCCATTATGTTAAGGACTATGCGGGTGTTCGGGGATGAATTTACGAGGGACTAATTCCTACGAAATCCCCTCATTACAACGCCGGCGTTGGTTTCACTGGAAAGCGGGGGAAAGGACGATATAAAGTACTAGAAACTTCGTCTATTACTGCAGTGGGGGATGGTATTTTCGGGAAAGACTGCACCGCGCCGCAAGTCGCGTGGAAAGTGTAATACCAGGCCGAAGAGGAATGCTCTCGAGTTTTATGGGGCCATCGCGAATGGATGGAAATTAACGAGTCATCGGTAATAGTCGAGTCTAGTTTTGAAGAGCCGCTGATGCGTCCGTTCGAGTGTTCGTTGGATGATGTCTTGCTTTTTTCGGGTCGATGGTTTCTTTTCTCTTTTTTTTTTATGCCGACGTTGTTGATGCTAGATCGGACTGTAATTTTGGTGAATGCTTAATGATAATGACGCTATGACGCGGCTTGGACTCTGTCGGCTGATGTTCACACGTTTGGAAGAATTTAAATTCTAAATGAGTTGTATATGAAAAAGTGTGGCTATAAAGAGATAGACGTGCAGACTATTAAGCCTAGCATTTTATTTCTTTCGGCTAGATTAAAATGACCAATGTAATCATCATTTATCTATTTCCTGAACGTTTGCTAATGCTTTATACATTGTTGCAGAATGTCGGCTGTCGTGTTTATAAAATATTTAAAGACTTTTCAAGGATTAAGGTCAAACATTAAAAAAGTTAAATTCTCATTTTAATTAGTAACAACATTTTTTTGTCAATATCAATTTATCAAATATTTTTTTCTGTCTCCTTATTAAGGATATATAAGCATTTAATTTTCTCTTCTACTAATTGCAAAACTTCATTGTAGTTTGGATGCTTGAAACTTTTTTTGCCATTTTCTTTTGCAACTTTAGGTTTTCTCTTCTATATTGTGCTTTTTATGTAAATCTTCATTCCTTCTTGTAGATGCACTTTTAAATGCTGATATGAATATTGTTAGCGCTTCTAGCACTTTCTATTGTTCATGTTTGCTGTTAACAAAACTTTTCAACGCAGCATTTCCTTGAAAAACAATACACTTTTTCAGTTTTGATGTAGCTTCTTCTCGATACGCATTATAATAATCGGTACTATCAAAACAATTAATAAATATGAAACAGGGCAAACATTAATTTAAAAAGTAATGATCACTACACCGAGACCCTAAGTGATTGCATCCCAGAAAACGAGCAATAAACAACTCACACGCGTCTCCCATCCAACCTAATCCCCAGTCCCCTGCGTGCATCCCAGCCAATAACTTTCCTCTCGCGAAAAAGGACGGAGGCGCATTCATAATGTTTAATACAAAATTTCATTCTCACGGGAGCCTCACTCACACACATACACACAGTACGCCGACAACCACAAGAAAGAGCGTCGAAGGCCAAAAGAGAAGAAGAGTGGGGAGGGGGGAACCTCGACCACAATGAGAGATATTAAGCTCCCGATATTTACGTCCTAAGTCAACAGAGCGCGGAATTCCGCTTTATTGCCGGCGCGCTGCACTGCTCCGCTCTGCTGCTGGCGGATATTCTCGATGCGTCATGCCCGGCGCGTATATATATATAGTCGCCCGCGGCGACATCGCGACCTAACCCCTCTCTCTCTCTCTCTCTCTGTACTCGGTGGAGATATGGAGTCTGCTCTCTGAGTGTACTCAGCGTCCGGGTATTATACTCTTTCCGTAATATCCCCCGCTTGCGGAGACGCGCGGGAAACACCTTCGACTCTGTCTCCTTTTGCTTGCTCGCTCGCGCTTGCTTCTTCTTTTGTGTATAGAGGCTGTGCTTTCTTTTTTGGGTTGGAGATTGCGAGCGAAAAGTGTACGGCGAGAGTGCAGCGTGACAGTGTCACGCGGGAATATTCGGTATCGGATGAACGCGCGCGTCATGCTTCGTGAGGAGATTGCGGGATTTTGAGTGCAGTAGTTTGGTGGATTTTCGCTTTGCCGAGGGAAAAGCGTTCTATGGGTCATGAACATTATTATTATTATTTTGGGAATAAGAAATTTTCATGAATTTCAATTGTGCGTGTCTGTATATGATTGTGTGTATGTATGACTGTGTATGTATGACTGTGTATGTATGTGCATGTCTGTATATGTGTGTGTGTGTAATATACATGTATGTATATGCTATGTGTAAATATGTGTATGTTAATTTGTGTATGTGAATGTATGTGCATGTCTGTCTATGTGTGTATGCGTAAGTATGTCTCGGTAATATATATGTATATGTATGTTATGTGTAAATATGTGTATGTTTGTGTATACCTAAATATATGTGCGTGGGAGTGTGTATGGATGTGTTTGTGTATCTAGACAGGATTTAATGATCTGAGGATAATTTTTCTAAAGCTCGATCCGTATTGATTGCTTAAAGAGCTAACAGGGAATGAATCATGTCCCTAATTGTACAACTAGGAAATGATGCTTCTAGTGCAAGTATCGATTGAAGTAGTCTATGAATTTACTGACTCAGAGTAAAAGTCATCTTAAAGTCCAATGTTTACATTTATATCCATCGCACTTCATACGTTTTCTTCATATACTATTTCAAAGTTTATGTTATAGTCTTATAGTCTGTCACTGGTATAAATTGCTCTCTTATGAGATCCTTTCATTGAAGCAATCCACTGTACTTGAGATACAAATGACTTTTGAAATAAATATACGAAAATTACCTCGATGTCTACATTAAATTTACAAAACACACTTTCTGTCATGAGAAAAAGTTAAAAGCATACATTTAAGTAAGAAAAGAATATTTTATGCAAGTAAATACAAGTCGTTCCAAATTGTAATTTATAAAAATAAAATAGATTACAGCTTTTTTATACCATTGTTCTTACATTTAGTGTTTGACTACTTTATATTTTAAGTTTTAATGTAACAATTGTGTAAAGAATCAAACATATATCATATAAAACAATACAATAACTATTATACTTCACCTATAAACAATTAAATTCTTTGCCATTTCATTATAAAACACACACAGGTTTCACATACGTAATTCAAAAAATCAACCACATCAAAAATCGTTGATTCCTCGCTCCACGCCTAACCGTACACCTCTCCATTATTTCCCACTTTCCTCCAAAAAAAATCCATAAAAACAAATATCTTCCATTCCATTCTCTTCCCCCCTCCCCATCCATCTATTTATCTACCTCATTCCAGCGCGAATGCACCCCAGCGCTCTGTTTCGGGGGGTGCCTTGAATATATCTTTTCTCTCGGTACTAAGTTAGCCCGGCCCGCGGCGACGCGTTCGATCGCGCGCCCTCGCGTCAGCTGGCGAACAAGCCGCCTGCACTCCAGCGCTGTTTTATCTTTTTACCCGCGGTGTTTTCAACGTCGGCTTTAGTTTCTCGGCACGCGCTCGTACCTACATGCAGAGCGATACACAAGCTACGTTTCATTAATACAGACAACTTCGGCTCATTGAGCGCGAGCGCTGCTGATGTCATAATTGCGCTCGCGAGAGAGAGAGAGGAGAGGTTATGTGAATGGCTTTTGTGCCTTGTGTAGGGATTCTACGGATTGCAATTGAAATTTATCGCTTTTTTTCGTTCACGCTAATCAAGGGGATAAGAGGCTTTGATGCTTCGCTTGATGAGAAAATTGTTTTTCGTTTAGCGGTGACTGCAAGATTGGTATGTGACCTCTTATGTGTTGCGTCAGGACTCGATGAACAGTTGGAGTTCAAGTTTAAAATATGTGATTGAGACATTTTCAAATAATAGAACTTTTATGGACCAATTTAAGAAATATATATGTATGTCATGGATCCAGTTCTCGGACAGGAATTTATATAAATATTTATATAAAAGTTACTATAAATTTTTATTAACTGTTATGACAAGAATATCACAAAAATTGAATCTTCTATAAATTTTGACTATAATTTTAATTTTCTTTTAAAGTTTTGTGAATATCATATTTATTTATTTATGTATTTGTTTATTTGTATATTTAGGTAAATTTGTATTGAAAATATAATATTATTTTTAGGAAAAAGAATTTTTTAATATATATTTGATTTTCCATTTTTAACAATATGTTGTACTAGTACCAGATTCACATTTTTCTAGAATTTTCATGTGATAAACTTTAAATTCTACATGAAAATGAAAATGTTGATCAAAACAAACTGGATCTTCCTCATCCCGAAAGATGATTAAAAGTTATTGAATAGCAGTTTCATTTCAATAGAAGCTGAGCAAACCAATTATTCGGTACTCCTATTCCTACAGGATTAAAATAAAGAATACGCGAACTACTCGATCCTAACTATCCGAAAACTGGGTACATGATAGTAAAAGCATTAGAAATAATCTACGTATCATCTACAGTCAATAAATAAATAACACTCTTATAAATTTTCATCATGTTTATAAGTAAACCCAAAAAGCAATTATAAGAAACTACGTAAACAAAAACCTTTCTTTTCACTCTAAAGTCCCTCGAACAAAGATGCAATATAAAAAAACCCAAGCTAACACACCCACGCGCACGCATTGATATTCAATCTAATCCTCCGGTAGACTACATCGCGGCGGCGCATCTCAGCCAACGGCATCTCTTACACATCGGCCGCCAGGCGCCTCAATAAAAATCTATCGGACCTCATTCGCCGAGGTAAGACGCAAAATAAAGATCCTCGGCAGTAGCAGCAGCAGCGGCCCCCCGGATATTGGCAATTTTCGGGCGGAAGCGCCGTAGCTCCGTCTAATCCTTCGGGAGCTAGACTACTGCGTACCTATATACCTATATATACACACAAGGGTGGAAAGAGAGGGTACAAGGAAGAAGGCAGCCGGATGAAGAAAAAAGGAAGAGGAGGAAGAGAGTACGAGTTTACGTGGTTGTACGTACAGTTGCAAGAGAAAGAGAGGTAGTGGAAAATTGGATTGAAGAGTAAGGAGGGGTGGGAGGGGTGGATATAAATGCGCGACAGTCATTGTGAATGCCGATGGCTTAAGGATGGGGAGGGCTGCTTGTGTTTTAAAGTAGCTGCGCGGGAGAATTTATTCGCGAGGGTGGAGATGGTTAAGCTGTATATTGGAAGATTCGATTAAGCAGTCTTTCTTATAGGCTTTTTCGGTCGATTGGAACGAGGGATAATATTGAGGGATGTTGATTGTTGAGAGATTGAGGTGTATTCAGTTTATTGTGATTAATATGAAGGAAGACGGTGAATTTTATTGTTTGACTTACGCGACGAAGAGGAGTATGGTAATACGATTGTTTCCGTAACTGACCTGTAACATAAAGAGAAATTCCTGGTTAGATATATATTTAAATGTTTAATAATACTATATACATTTCATGATTTACATGTATGCACTATCTATCAGTATGAGCAGTTTCTATAGTGTTATATTTATGCATCTATACAGCAAGTATCACAAAATTATTGGTTATAGCGCTAATAAAAATTCAATTTCTACCGATGCAATATAGAATTTATGACGCGAAGTAACTGTTTCGATGAAATAGTGAGGTCACATGCCGCGCTATCAATGCAAAAGAAAACACAATGACCGTGCTGTGCGATGTGGGTTGCAATAGCAAATAAGTTCTATGCATTATACGCTGAACCATAGGAGTAACGTGCACTGCATTGATTGACTATGTAATATATTTTACAGCGGCGTTACACCGCCCATATTGAATTTCACCAAGATAATATTTTATGCGTTACTATACAGCTACAATCTGAAACTATCGTACCGCGCCGTAGTTAATATATATTTAGCTTGGTTTTATCTCTCAAAAAATCACAGAAACACGAGCGTTTACGCGTGCAATCAATCAAACCTTTTCTTAACTTCGGTGATTCCGAAAATAAAAGTTTCATCAAATTGATCTCCTGGTGCACATATTTGAATACACATGGGTGGGTCTTTTTATTTTTTAACTTTTATTTTTTAAAGATTATACTGTTATATCTATATAATTTTATTGTTTAAAGATAGATGTCCAGATGAATAGCTTATTGATTTACAGTTAGATTTCTTATCTAAAAATAATCTGAATGATCGATTAATTACTATATTAGCCAATATTAGCCATATTTAAGTCAGTTGTAAGCCAACAAATACGACGTTGTAACCAAGGGTTTGAATCAGAAGGTTAAGTAAAAATCAACTGTTTGATTAACGATTTGTCAATGAAATACTAACTTTTACTTCTTATTAATCTTAAAGATTAGGACAATTTATTGGACAAGATCGTTCAAACTTTAATGTCGTTAGTCGTTTGGTGGATCATATTCGAACACATGGGTTAACAGTTGAGTTATATTTAAAAATAATTCTCGCATCACAGATGTTTCACATCTAACTTATAAAATCTTTTATTTCTATTTCGTCACAATCTTACAAAATGATCATTTCAGACGAATCAATCTATTATTAACACAACAACCCTGGTAGAAAATAATCTAGTTGTATCGAGGCCCTCGATTATTCCCATGGCAAACTAGATAGATCTACATAGTTCTTGATTAATTTTCCACCAGGGAATGCATACAAGAATAAAGATCCACCTATCCAACCCCAGCCAAGCCAATAACCAACCTCCTAAAAAGAAAGTCCAAATACCAAAAGTCGCATACATCTCCCGTCAAACTCACGAATCCCTCCATCTCTGTCCCCCTCACCCACGCGCACTCCGCTCCCTGGACCGGTCCTGTCGTGCCGCATCCAGCGCTCATAAATCCGATCGAATTCTCTCTCTCTCCTCTCGATTAGCAGCGCGCGTCTGTCGGCGCTTGGACAAAGGCCTCTTCCAATAAAGTATCGCGCGCGAGCGCGACGTGCAAGTGGGTCGGACCACGTATGCGCGCCGGCCAACGTACCGTACATACCGTATGCCTCGCGTACATAGGTGCATGGTGGGTATAACGTATCGAGCGTGGCTATGGCGGCGCGGTGCACGTGACGCGGCGTCTTCTTCCGCCTGTGTGCGCAGTGTATGTCTATGGAGGAGTGGAGCGGGACTTATACTTGTCGCGCGAGCGATGCGTGATTATGGATAAGTGTACGAGGATGAATTGACGCCGCGGGAAGAGACATTGGAATTGTGACGTGGGGTTATGGTGTGCGTTGGGCTTTTTTTTTTGTTGGGGGAGAAGGGTTAGGTGCGATGTAGGTAGAGAATGATACTGTTGTTTTGAGAGGATGGATCAAAAAGAATATGGATGTAAAAGTTTATGTTTATTTGGTTAGTCTAGTTATTTTCTGGAATATTGTATTCATGGTGGAACCACTCTGGAATTTTTCTCGCGAGTTAAAATTTGTTATTTGGTTTTTTTCGATTTTTGAACATTTTTGGTCAGCGAATGTTTCTGAATTGTTAAAGTATTATATGCCTTATTTTATTCTTTAACCAGGTTACATTTAGTAACAAGTACAATAACTTATAGTGAGATTATGTTATAAAGATTGTATTCTGAAGAGACACATTTATTATCATTATTAACAAAATGACAGGCTTCTAAAGTTGGTACTATAGAAAAACAAAAACACTGAAAATGAGGAATTAGAGGAATTTCGCTTGTGAAGACATTAATCCTTTCATGAGAAAAGAATTAATAAAAATGCTTACTTCCTCATACGAGAAATATGATCCTTAATGAAATTACTAGAACTATCTATTGTATGAAGACATCCTCTTGATACAAGAAAATTGTTTTACTGTTTTTCAAGTTAGCATGATGTGGATTTGTGTTTAAGGTCAGTCACTCGGAAGGGTGTGACTGTATAGTGTAAAGATGATTAAGTCTATGTAGGGTGAACCACGTCAGTTGTGCTTGTTTAACAAAGTTTTGTAACACGTCGTTAACTAAACTTTTTGTTGTTCGTGTGACTAAGCGTGCTTTGTGAAATACTAAAGTTCTATAATATAATCTTTATTTTCAGAATCATATACTTTCTATACTTTTATATATGTACGTTGATCAACCTATGTTATGCTCAATATAATGATATCATGGTCACGATCCCGTAATTCCTATTACCCATATAAAGTTAATAGGCAACGATTTTTACAACCGCACTTATTCAATAACGCTGATTAGATCAGCGATTAAGTGTTATATGTCCAGAGGAAACGACCGAAATTAATCGCGGTCATTCCAGTTTCAAATTCTGATGTGACCAGTATTATAAAAATACATTTGAACCATGTGTTATGTTATATCCTAGATGGAAATTAAATTAGATTACCCATCAGAAAAACTAATTTGTGGTTATTTAATAGGCCGAAAATATTTTAATTAAATCGGCTCAAAAATTTCTTGTATCTCCATGAGATTAGTAAAAATGAAGTAAAGGCTTAGAAACTTAATAAAAAGAAGTGATACTGTAAAAATTATTGGGAAGCCGTATTTTAGTCATAATGTATAGCATAATTACGAGTGAACGAAACAAAACCAATTAGCGTCTGAATGGATAGATAACCATAAATTTATACAACTCACTGAATAATATACAACTTCACGTTATTTGTTTCTTTATGAAAATGTATGAATATATTATTTAATTGTTTTTCAATATACTTTACTAACTACTACCAAATCAAATAACTAGAATTTTGTCATAACATTTTAAGCTTATCCGCACCTATACTTTTACTCACAATTTATAATGCTTTAAAATTAAAAATATGAGAAGATCCATTACATTCCGCATTGTTCATTTTATCCTCTAAAAATGGATTCAATTTCTACACGGTATTATTGTACAATAAAAAGCTCTCTTGGAAAAAATACCACCTTTCTCCCAAAAAGCCCAAACCTCTTCCTCAATAGCACCATAATTTTCCCACCTAACACCACCACCTCCAACTCCTCCATCATTCACAAATATCCTACACCACATCTCGGTAAAATATAAATTCCCGCGCGCGCAAAGCACGCTCAAACTCTCTCGCTCTCTCGTGATCCAGGGGTGAAACCGAAGCTTAATAAAGCATATACGCACACGAAGACTCTTCTCTCGGTTTCACGCGGCCCACGCACCGGCGACAAGCCACGCGATACATAACGTAACGAATGCGCGCCTGGCGCCCGTCTCTCGCATTGTTTATCATCTTTGGAGGTGCTGCAGCGCGAGGAGGAGTAAAACGGGTATATCTCGTGGTTTATACAGGGAAGAGCACGACACGGCTGCGTGTGCCGGATGAGACAAAATGAGGAGGTACTTTATTATAGATTGGGAATGGGTTTTCTTTTTGTGAGAGAACTGGAGAGGTGAATTGTATGTATGAGAGAAACATTTTTGGTAGATTTTGAAATTTGTAATTTTATAGTGGTTTGCTGGAAGTTGTTGTAATGGAGATATTGAGTTGTGATGCTGTTTTTTTTTAGATGGTACAGTTATTCAGTTGGATGTAATTACTTTGTCAATAAAGTCTGTCTGCAGTTGATAAATGAAGATTTTGTTATAAAACTCTTAAATATTATAAATTTGAAAAATTTATCCCGTACTTTTGATAATGGCTTAATTAAGAGGGACTCGGAGGGACCTTATACTCAAATTCGAATCAAAATCGATGTTTTTGCAATAAGACACAGTCTTTCTTGTCAGAAATGATTGAAAGTGTTAAAATGGTTCATTTTTGAAAGATTTATAAGATTTTCACAATTTATTGTCAGAAGTGTTAATACAAAATTAGCAATATAGTTGATTCTTTATTAACTTTTTTCATTCAATCGATTGACATTGTTAGTAAAATTTAAAAGAAAACATTAATTTTCAATAGTTTGTTTAAAAAAAAACAAATAAATATTACTTTATATTTTTTAATTATGCAAAAGAAAAAATCTCCTAAATCGGTAAAAAATTTAGTTCAAGAGTTAGCAATATGGTAATGAATTTTAAAAATGCCAACTATATAAATATAAATAATTAAACATTTTTCAGTACAACGCCTTTCTTAATGAATACGTTCCTCATTTCTACAATTTACTTTACAGTTAAATTCGTCATCCACGTGCCACCGAAACCCTCGAACAATAATTGTCGTTCACATCTCTCAAACAGGAAGAAAAAAATCCCCGCGCTCCGAAACCTCCATACATCCATCCGTCCTGCACCTTGTACACATCAGCGAAGTCGGGCGCCGATTTCGCGCGTTCCACTTTGTGAAATCCGACGACCCTTTTGATCGAGCGAGCGAGTCCCCTTCGTTGTTCTTTCGTCCTGTATTGCGTTTTTCCCCCTCCTTTTATTTCTCGTCCCCGACGACGACGGCGACGGCGACGTTCGGATTTCCAATTATATATATGCGCGCTTGCGCGCATTTAGAGAGAGAGAGCGAGAGAAAGAGACGAGGGTGTCGCGTTTCGATGCTGACGACGACGACGTGAAAGCCCGCGTCCGACCGCAAAACGTCCGAGAGAGAGAGAGGTAGAGGTAGAGAGTCTAAAGTGCCTTTGATTTGGGGGATAAATTATGCGGCGAGGTTTTAAAAGCGGATCATTGTTTCGCGCGGTCCATTGTTGAGTAGCGTGCGCGCACCGAATTTCGTTTTATACGAGTGGTTAAGGTGGATTGGAGAAATGGAAAATAAGTTTCGGATTTTTTTACAGGTGCGGTAGGTTTTATGGGCGAGATGTTGAAGATGGTGGGTGAATTTAACGATGAGAGCAAAATTAGCATAAGACATTTTAGGAGAGGTCGGACATTGACAGATATTTTAAATATTTACTTTATTTTTTAAAAGCAGATATTCACATTCGTAAGTTTATCGGATAATATTAAATGATGAATCTAGAAACGTTGAGAAAATTATATGGGTTAGTGAAGCTTTTCAAAATTATTCAATAGTATATAAGAAAGCGATTAGTACATAAATACCTCTACACAGAACGTTAATGTTTTATAAAGTTATCCATAAATCATTTAAAATTGTATTATATACCCAAAATAGAGTTGAAATTTTTTTAATTTACCTTAGCTGCACCAATGTTTGAAGGAAAATTTAAGCGGTATAAATGTTAAAAAGATAATTGAAGAACCATCTTAGATAGTATACTTATATTAAAGTTGAAAATGAATTCAAGTAAAAAAACATTTAATTTTATTGAATCTAATTTTAGGATAGCGGTACTAAATAAGAAACAGCAACAATAGCAGCGATACTAATCTAAACTACACAAAAGTGTCTACTTATAATACCATCCGTTCCTCATTGACTCGCCTATAAAATCGATAAATAACTCACGTGCTTGATATACGCATTACCTACTTCGTTATAACCGCATATCGAGCCCTACAACTCACGCCCGTCTCTACGTAACATATATAAACACACACACACGCACACGACAAATCCACGTTCCGAGCGACACGCGTCGATTAAAATCCCAGATAACGTAACTAAACGACACTTTGGAAGCGTCGTCGTACGGAAAACCACCCATTTCGATTTCCATAGAGCGCGCGCGCGGTACGCCGAGATTTTTCCTCGTGGCCTCGGCCAACGGTAAAAAAGAAGAAAGACAGTGGAGAGGACTGTCACACACGCCACGGGAGGTTCGAAAAGCAGGAGAGAGCGAGATAGACTTGCGTAAGAGAGGACCGGAAATTCGATATGTATGTAGGGAGCGATCGAACGAAACGAGGCTGAATGTTTTTTCGTAAACGTGGTTTTGCCGGTGAGTGCAAAGATGCTCGTAGAATTTCGTGGATTGTCTGGTATTGAATGTGTTAGAAAACGACAGTTGGTGCAAATTGGTAGATTTCCGTTATTTGTACGTTATTTATATGGTAATGCAATGATTGCAATCTCTACGATTGTAGCAAAATGAACATTTTAGGGTTATATAAAACCATTTGATGGCCAGATATAAATTAGCCATTTGTAGCAATTTTTGTTGAAATAGTCACTTTCCGGGTTAAAGAATGGTTTATATACAAGTGGTATGATATCTGCAGGAGTACAGTTTTTAATTATTCTATCCCAAGCAATACCGTATTTTCAAACACTTTGATTCATGCTTGTGCAGTATTGCTATGATTGCTATCGTAATAAAAGTAGCTTGTATAGTATGAATCATGTTCATGCGAAACAATAAAAGTATATGAAGTGGCGTTTTAACAATCGTCTGATAATTCTTTTACGATCTTCAAACAAACATAAAATTTATTCATGATTTAGTATACCTTCTATTTTTGATCGTCGGGTGAAATTTCAATATTACTTAGAATGATCACTTCGAATAATGATAAATAATTAAAAAGTCATAATTATATAAAACTATACGATAAAGGCACCAATTAACAATCCTACCATACGTAATTTGTGTTTGCAGTATGAAAGTGGTATACCGGCATGTTCCGATCCGTACTGCTAGTACTGAACTAAAATTCATTAATTAATCTTGGTCTGATATTATCGAATCGGCACGGTTTCACAGTTCGGTTATTACTAATTAGTTCATAACGCTAATTATATTAATTTCACATTTTAGCGAAATAGCGGGCTTTATTTTAGTTGCATTTTAATCATCTACAATTAATATCAATTCAATGGATTTAAGGAATCCTGACCCACTTTAAATTAAAAATAATATTTCTATAACTGAAATATATTAGCAATATTAGTAATTAAAAGATACCAGAGCAAAAATAAATCATTCATCATATTTCAATTGATTTTTAGAAAAATTTGCATATATATTATATCAAAACATGAAAGAAGTCTTGTTGTAATATATTTATAGATGGGTATAGATCTCCAATTTCTTGTACACTGCAAGATTTTGAGAGTCCTAATATCCAGATGATACTCTCAAAAGAATAATTTATAATCAAATTCTAAATAATCAAAGAATTTTAACCTTTAAATGGTTGTAACTTTTTTCAATCAAGTTTTCATTAAATTCACACATTTATGAACTTAATATATCGAGTACTATATATTTAAATGTACTCGCAACAAACTAAGAGATTGTAAAGCCCAATTTGATCACTTGAATTCTCAAAATCATGCGGTGTATGAACGATACATGTTTTCATTGCAGCCTATCCAGCACTAAATCTTTATCGTCTTCTTTATAATTTCGCGAAATATCTTTAAATCTGAAGAGCAATATACAATAAACCCAACGTACAAAGAAGACACCAACACAAGCCACCAGGTCAAAGTAATCAAAAATCAAAGTATCGCAAATGGATCACCAGCTCGTATAAACGCACAATATTCACCCACCTACATAACCATCGCAGCTCGTCATCAATTCTCTCTCGCGCATAAGAGCATGCGCAAACACGTACCATCGCACCATTCCACCCACCCACACACACACATCCCATGCAAGACACAAAAAAAAGAAGAAGCACATCGGCGCGGATATACACCACGTGTGGGAAAAGGCCAGCAGCATCATGACATGCACGCGCACACACATGGAGACTATATCACCACGTAAGTGTAACTATACGCGAATAGCGCATCGCGTACGGCTGCATTATTTATCGAAGTACACGTGTCCCAGCCTGCTTCGCCTCTTAACGAACGCGAGCGCGACACCGAGCTCGACGGTATAAAATAAAGGCAAGAGAGAGCACATACGTGTGCAGTGTGTAAGAGAGAGAGGGATAGTGCTATGATTGAATTTCCGTAGAGAGGAGCGAGAAGAGCCGGGGAGAGAATCTCTTTGCAGCTCGTTTTACCTTTGGAGAGTCGGAGTTAGTGAGAGAGAGGCTTTATTTATAATACGAGGGAACGAGGGTAAGAGCTGGGTATCTTGCTGATTTGTAGAATGTCATGCGTTATGTTGGTGATGCTTGGATGTTTAAGGGTGTAATGTTGGGGAATTGAAATATCATGAGGGAGGAGTTGGTTGGTTTTGGTTGAATAAAAGTTTTGAAACAAAAATTGGTTAAGTTACGAATTTGAATGTGCGCCTGATTCTTTTCTTTTTATTTAAAAGCTTACTGAAACCTTCGCACAAACTTCTTTTGAAGGTTCATATCTCGGTTTATATAACTGTAAACATGAGTGATATTTTATCAACTTGCCTCCCCAGAACTTAATACCTTAAGAGAGTTATCTTTCAAGCGTTAACAATTGAAGAGCCTTTTATTTAATTGAATGAAAAGGTCTTTAACATGTTCAATGTTCATTCATAGTATTTAAATGTGTATTCACTTGTGCACTTATCCTACATAATACATACAGATGAGAAGCATTCATTTAAATTTAAAGATTTGTTTTTAATTGTTTATTACGACGAGAATATAGTGGATACAGTTAAAGTCTTAAGTTTCAGTCATTTGAGCTATTTATGCAGATTAGGCATTTTATAATGTACGCTATAAAGAAACTGTCAGGTTGTAATGATCTTCTCTACATCTGTTTATGGTAACTGTGACATTTTTGTTACTCTTGCTTATGAAATAGGTACTGGTTTTAGAGCGCAATAAAAATTTGTAATATCAATTTAAGAATAGTACTCGTAATCGTATACGAACAAGAAAGTCTGTACTTTTTAAATTTCATGCACAATTTACTATTTCATACAGATTCAATATCTTCATTTTTGCCTTTATATATGAAGAATAGTTATTTTATTGATCTTCCCTTTGTTGTAAATTTTACTGCAATGTAGGTCTATTCGAATTCATAGAATTTGTAAAATCGTGTCAAGGAGTTATGCTAAATCAGTTGCTGCCATAGCCTAACAATTGCAACTTTATTATTCTGAATAATTAATAGTTATATATTGTTTACTAAGAAAGTATCTTGCCTATCCAATTTACTTACTGCATCAAATAAATAAGATACTAAATTTTATTCTGCAGTTGTTATATATACTAGAATACAAAGCATAAAAAGTGGTAATAATGAGATAGTTTTTTGGGACAATGAAAGTAATCAAAAACTGGGACCTGTCGTCTGCTTAGCTGATCAAAGGTGGGTTCGTGACACTATAACCTATGAATAAACTTTTATAGACTACTCCTAAATTTATTTATACTTTATTTCTCCTAAATACGACACCCACATTTTCTCACGCCTCCCTGCACAATCATCGAAATCTACACTGAAAAAAAAATTGTTAAATCTAAGTAAACGTTTCCTTGAATCGTACTAAGAAAAAATGTATTTGATAATAGTAAATATTTAATTATGTTTAGACTGGTATTCATCAATTCAATAAATATTTACTAAATTTATGAAATATTTACTTTATTTAAGTAAATCTTTTCTTATTACGATTCAAGGAAACGTTTACTTAGATTTAACAAATTTTTTTTTCAGTGTACCTCTTCGACTCTCCAATCTTCTCAAATAAGGAAAATCGCCTCTGCGACGATCATCCCGCTCACACATAAACCTCGAAATCCACGCGCGAAGCGAAAAATCTACCTCAAATTCACTGCTATCCATGCTAAAATTCTCTCTCTCTCTTTCTCTCTCTATCTCTCACCAAGCCTCTAGAAAAGCCAGCGATATTTTTCGCTTAACGCGCATAATAAAAAACTCGCCTCCGCTCTGCAGCGCACTCGGCAATTCAGCACGCGCACTTGGTTGCGTTCTCGCGCATGCGCGAGCGGCGCGCGCAATTAAAAATTACATTCGAGTGCTTTCGTGCACGTCCTCTTAGCTCTCTCTCTCTCTCTCTCTCACTACTCTTGCTTTTTTTTTTCATAAAAGCGAGTGGCGCGTTCGGAATAACAAAGGAAAATGCGCGTATTCGTATGTAATAGCTGCTTTAGTCGCGTGGATGTTTCGATTGCTGACAGAGCCCTTAATAGTTTCACTTTCAATTGCCTCATTAAAAACTCTATCGGAAACTTTACATTCTATCGTATTTACGTACTTTAATAACAAAGATTATAACATTATTTGTATACAGTAATATACGTCAAAACATAGTAAGTGGAACTCTACCTAAACTCTAAAAACTCTATTCTCTTAGATCTCTCTTCATGGTCCGTGCTTTCAAAGCAGCTTGATCGTCATTAAAAAAGGAGATTCTCTAATTTTTAAAGTTTCTTTATGTTTTTTAACACGCTATTTTAGTATATTGGAAACAGCGATTCTAGCATTTTATTTTTTCCGTATAAATGCATACTAATAGCTTATAAACACGGAGAGAAAAAGTTAGTAATGATTACTATACTAGGTTAGGAATTCGGAGACGCAGAGTAAAAAGGGGTGACAGTACTACGCAGGTTAGGACTCAGTACTAACCTGTATAGGAATGAATAAAATTTCGTGTAACTTCCAATTATTCCGCTTTTCATATTTCTATTTTTAAAAAATGCGTATACGCATAGACTGCATGATAATTATTTAAATACTAAGACATTTTTATGTATAACATATAAAATAAGCCAAATATTAAATAATTATTCAATATTATTCAATTATCCAAGGATGATTGATTACTAAACTATATTAGGAATCAGTCGAAATAGGTTTTATCGGTTTCGATTTACCCACCTTGCACTGCACTCAGTCCTAACTCCATTTAATAGTAATTACTATATTTTTCTCTTCGTGAAGCTAGAGATAATTAGTTAAAATATATCATTATCATGAAATATTTTAAATACACTCTATTAGAGAGGCGTCAGTATAGATGGTGTTGGTAGTTAGGGCAGAATATATGTTAAATATCTTGAAGGTATCAGTGAATGTTCAACCCGATATTTGGCAGCTTAAGAGCGTATATAATAATGACACACCAAAATACTACGCATTTCTCATGTAAATTATTAGCTAAAAATAAATCAAAATCTGACTGCTGTTTAAAGGTGTTCGGTAATCGGGACATCTACCCTACTGCTGTTAATACCAGCGGTATGCGCTAGCGCACAAGTATATGTACGTATATATAAGGGTAAGATGAGAGAAGAGCCAAGTGCTGCTGAAATTTCAAGCGGCTTCTTGAAAGGATAGAAGGGAGGAAAAGAAAGAGAGAGAGGAGAGTCGTTAATAAGGCGCGTCGATAAAAACTATTATGAGGCTTATGAGGACGTAAAAGCCAAGCTCGCGTATCAGCACGGATTTTTTCCCCTTTTTTGTTCTTTACGTGGTCGGATTTAGCTCACCGGGAAGTGTGGGTTGTGATAAGATGTGCGACGTTTAATCGAAGATTGTCGTAAAAATGGATGATCTAATATATATTTTGATAGGCTAAAAGTAGATTGCAGTGTTCTGTTTGCCTATATTTTTTTAATGAATATATGATATGAAGCATCAACTTAGTTTACTGTTATCTCCGTTTTTAATACGTTTAAAGACCACTATACCCATAGTATCTACGCACTTTGGTATATTTTTGTTTATTGCGATTTTTTGTTAGTTAAAAATTATCAAATATTCTAAAATTATTTACAATATCAAAGTTTAGGCTATTAACAAATATGTACTTAATTTCGAGGTTAGAAAAGTATGTGTAAATTTAACTTTAGGTGAAAAACTAAATGAAATCTCGTAATTAAGTGCCAGTACATTGCGTAAAGCATAATAAACATTTAGATATTAATATTTAGATTTTTTATATATATATATATATATATATATATATATATATATATATATATAATTCTAGAAATACTCTAAACAGTGATTTATTAAATTTTTCTTTAAACATAAATTTACAGGGTTTTTAAATTGAAATAGATGTCGTTTAGGATTCTTGACTTTTTCCAGTTATCACGTTTTAGAAAGTTAATAGTAATAAATGAAATTTTCATTAAAAGATAAGGTACAAGTAATGTTACTTATTGATTTTGTAGTTAATTACTTGCACTTATGTCAATAGTCACTTAAGCAAAACTAGTATACATAACAAATTTCCAAATACACACAGTCTTAGCCAATTTTTCAATAAATTTCATACTAAATTCTCAGAAGACCTGTTTTTCTATCTTATACGATAAACTGTCCTTCGATACTTTCAACAACGACGAAAATGGTTTGGAAAGCCGAAGCAAGAAATGAATCGAAGGAAGCCTTATCTCACGTCCGCGACTTAACTCCACAAAAATTTTCGAATTTATATAAATTATAATCAAGGTACCCACTTCTTCCTCGAGCATATCTTGCGCACTTTTTCATTCACCTCGGTATACGCACAACCAAACAAGTTTCCTTTTACAAAACTCACAAACATCCTCTCCACAACACGCGCACACTTACCATCAACATTCCCCCAAGAATCACACTAATGCGCTCGCTCCACTTTATTAATAAGCTTGCGGTAATCAACTATCGCTTCCACCATCCGTATCACCATCGAAATCCGATAAAAAAAGGGCGAATTTCCCTGATACTTGCTTCGTCAGCCACCGCAAATTGAATATATAACCTGCCGCACGGATCGTTATTGCGCATAAAAAAAGAAGCCGCGCGCGCTCACGGTCAGTGGAAAAATAAAAGAGCCCGGCGCAGAGCCAAGGTATTATAAAAAATTCAGAGCCTAATCCGTGGACTCTCTCTCTCTCTCTCTCTCTCTCTCTCTCTCTCGGCGCATTATAATCGACGATCGAGCCACGCCGATAAGAAATTAATGGCCGCGTCGGGCATTATCTCGCGGGATTGAGAGTCCGACGTTGACGGTGGTCGGCTGGTATAAAAGTGAGATCTCTCGAGGTGGTCGAAAAGTCCGCGGTGGGATTACGGAGACGAGTGTGCATGTGAGTGTGTGTGTGCATGTGTTTTGTGCAGCGAGCGGAATGCATATTTAATTCGAGAAAATATATAACGCGGACAGAATTTTCTGATAAAAGTTACCAGGAAAAATATAATAAACGTGGGACAGTCGAAGTTACGAAATAAATTACCCAAATGTACGGTGAAATTTATCACGGTGCAGCATGATAAAAATTAAATTACCGCGGATCATGGTGAAATTTATTGCGTACTAGGGTAATTCTTTCCATGAAGTCAGAATGTGAACCACGTATACCGTATATTTCATGCTAACATTTATAAATGAAATTTTATAAAATGGGAATTTATTGAGAATAAGAATCGATCTGAATTCCTGGTCGATAGCTAACAATAAACTGACTTTTTGTTTTTGGTACAAATACTCAAACCAGAAAGAATAAAGTGTGCAAAATAATATACAGCTTGTACATTTGATTTTAATTGACGAATAAAGATAAATTATAGTTTCGTATGCATTGCTAACATTTGTTATTAGAAGAAATGTGTGATAAACTATTATATTACATTCAGTACGTTATATGAATTATTATAAAAACATAAAATTAAAACATAACAATACATCAATGAAATTGTATGCTAATGTTTATTAATCTCGAATAAATTTGCAATTGGTTTTAGAATAAACATTTAATAAAATGAAATAATAGGAAAACAGCATTTGCTTATATGCATGTTTACTGTAATGTACGGGTATGCATGCGTACATACTTTGGTGTGTTGTATGCGAGTATCTATTTATGATGTAGAGGTCAATTATGTGCTCTAAGCCACGTCATTTTGTTCTTGTTTGACGCCCTGTTTACGCCTGTTTAACTTAAGCGTGGAACGAAAAAAAGAGAGTAGAAACTGCGTTAACTTGTTTCGAAATAGAAAAGTCGATGGCCACAACAATTTTTTCTAGTTTTGAAAATGACACAACTATGTTTAAAACTGTATAAAAAGTCAAGGTAATGCAACTTTACGAAGTACTAAAATGTATTGCAGTCATTGAAAAACAAAATCCTTAATCAATCATCCAGACGGCACTCATTTCTTTGTACATTTTTTTATTTATAAACTGTACGCACTTAAAAATATGTATGTATTTAAGAAATTGAATATTTTTCACAGAAAAAATACCTTCTAAAACTTAAGGTGTAATATCTGTCGACTTATAAACATATTACATGTAGCATTAAGTAATCACAAAAATAAATCTCTAAACTTATGTAAATTTAATTACACCAGCATTCAATTAATAAAAGCTTCGGTCTCTTAATTATTCACATAGTTTCCCGTTTTGTCAAATTTACGATCGTCTTCCCGACAACATCCGATACAAGCTTAAAACTGTATACTCCTCAGCTACATCGCATGTAAATACACACCGTGAATCTCTTTCTCCTAAAAGGTGAAAACTCGATTTTAATAGACCGAAAATCTCTCCGGGCAAGCTTAGAAGTAGAGAAACGCCATTTGTCAGTGAGATTGATGGTAGTTTTCTCTCTATCTCTCTCTTTCGTTCATAGTCATACGGAAATGTCGTGGGCGTGCAAAAAATGGCGCCCAAATACACGCGTAAAGTTTCGGTGTTTTCCCTCCCAAGACGCTCGTCGCACATATTTATTATTCCCCCGAGCATTTAGCATTACAAGCCCGAATGTAGGCCACCAACCACTTCGTTCTCTTCCTGCTCGCTGTATTAGGAGTATAATATACACGTTTCGCTTATTTTACGATGGCCGAGATGAAATTGATGATATTGCCTGCAACGAATTGAAAATCGATGAATCGCGCATTAACTCAAAGGAACATGATGTTAATTGAAAAGTAACTTCGAGTTATTTCATGATTGTCCGTTCAATTCCTTAGTATTTCCTATAAATTCGAATTATTCTTCAGTATCTTTAATTGCTTTGTAAACAATATCTATATATCTATCTCTTTCCTTTATTATTATTTTCGAACTCAGAACGCTTTTAGTTTAGTGACAAGTTTATGCACAGAAATCTATAGATACAAGTCGAGGACTATATACTCTGTCCAAACATGTTTTCCGCAACTATAAAAAATCTATGCATGATTCACGAAGGATATATTTATCAACTTACAGCGGTTTTGAACAATCCTCTAATGGCTCCCAAATGACCCTCACTTAAGATCCTCTTTTGTCGTTAATTTTAATGTCCATCAGCTCTACCGCGACCAACAACAAGTTCCACCGACTACGAGATATTTTGCGGACCGCATCTTTTATGATTCCGACGACGTCAACAACGAAGAAACTCCCACACACACGTGAACATTAACTCAGCTCCTCTCTGCATTTTCCCTCCCAAGACGCACAATAATCATCGTTCTCGCGATCGCATTCAGCAACAACGCCAAAGCCACGGCCGCACGCAGTCGGATTTAGGCCGGTTCGTTTCTTTCCTCGCTATATACCACCGTGCATGCACACTTCACGTCCCATATGAACTTCACAATATGAATACATCCGAGAAAGAGACTCGTGACGCGTGACGCGCATTAAAGTCTTTCGTCATTTATAATGGGACCCTCGCCTTCAACCGGTTCCGAATCTACATGTATCCTATACACACGTATATACGTTATATCTCTCTACGTGCAGGCCACACGGAGGTGGAATATTGTACCGCGTCTCTTTTCTCCTCTTGCACTGATATTATCCAAAGAGGATAAAGCTACAGCTCGCTGTACGCGTACATAAAGTACGTGTGTGTGTATGCAGTCCACAGACCCTTAAGTATGATGTTCACAGTGCCATAACTCGAACAGAAACACGACTGTCCACTCTCGTTATGCCGGCAACTCGTCCGAAGAACAATGACCCTTCATCTGACGTTTCGAATACCCCTTCTCCCTCTCTTCTCTCTCTCTCTCTCGCTTTGCTCTCTGTTCTCTCTGGCTCTCGATCTCTCTCTGGAGCTGGAGCTGTCTCTTCCCTTTGTATTGTATTAAGTGACCGACGAGAGAGTGAGGGAGAAAGAGGGATAGAGAGCAAGCGAGATGGAGAGATTCCGAAATGCTTTAAGTCATTTCCCACTCTTTTCTTTCATGGGAGCAAGAGAACTTTGAAGAGAAAGAAGGTTTGGAATTGTTGAAAGTTTTTAGCGCGCTATAAGTTGCTTTATGCTAATTTTAATGGAAGATAACTCAAGAGCAAGATCGCGACGATGGGCTTTTTGTGGTGGGTTACTAGATGAGGAGCTGGAGAATTCGGTGAATTGCATGGTCAGACGCTGAAATGCTATTTCTGTGTATTTTGGGAGGGAAACGGTGGTTTTTTAATTGATTCCATGTTTATTGTTATGAGCCGCAGTGCATTAGTGGTGGTTGCCGCGGAATGTCTTAGCTGTGATTAAGCAATTTTCGTAGAAGGGTTTTGCTGTTTGAAAGGTCTTTAAACCGTTCAGCTCTTAATTCGTACTATATTAATCTATAGCAAAGTTATAGAGATTTGTAAAGAATATCTCTGTAAAGAATCTTCTGTGTGTAAACATGCACAATAGCTATAAGATAGACATTAACTTGTTCAAATTATATTGTAATCTTAAGTGGATCTTTGTTTTGGTCAGAATTTTTCATCTGCCTCTATTCATTGCATTGTTACTGCAGGTCTCCTTTCACTATTATATCGAGGATAAATGGCGAAAGACGCGGTAAGAGAAATTCGGGAAATACTTTGGTCTTTGCATCATTTTCAACTTTCTTATTAAGATTAAAAGCATTTCAATGTTCAAAGTTTCCAGATACTGGTTTGTTTATCTGAATGAAAGGCGCTAATGGGGAATTTCAAATCTTCTCCAGGCAGAAAACGAAAATATCCAAGTTTCATGAAACTGCTCCTATCTTTACTGCACGCTTCTTATTTATTTTGCTTCTCTGCATTATGCCCCTTTCTCTTTGTATCCCATCGAAATGACGGAGGAATAGCTTCAAACTTCTTGCGTTATTGTCAAATTTTCTACAAATTCAGATGCTACTTGAAATTGAATTTTATAATTTACGCTTCAGAAGCGTGAACTTATAGTTTATTCAACCTTTATAAAGGAATTGCAAACATTTCTAAAATCTTTTGTAAAAAGAAAGAAAGACTAGAAGTTTTTCGTAATATCGTAGAAGTAAAGAGAATATTTACATCATATAGAAAACAATTCAAGAACAAAGGGGTTCAACCGAACCAAACAAAAATGTTACACAATTACTAATCAATATTCCAACATGCACAAAGCAGCAGCTTCCAAAAACACCGTAAACTACACCTCCCAACTAAAAAGAACCCAAGACCCTCTCCAAGCATCACAATTACAACTAAACCTCTCCTCTGCTCCACAAGTGAAAAACCCAAATTTTCGCTGTCAGTCCTTCTCCGTCCTCCGCGTACATCCTCTCGCTTTGTTTGACGCGCGTCGGGGCCGCTCTGTGTGTACTCACCTTAACTAAACATCTCCCCGCGTCCGTCCGTCCCACCAGCAGCTCGAAATTTAAATGCAAACAAAAAGCGAGGAGCGTAGCCGAGTGAAAGCGAGAAAAAGAGAAGAACCAGAACCAAGCAGCAGCAGCAGCAGCAAGAAGGGAAAGAAAGAAAGAAGGAAGGAATCCCTTGCAGCTCGTTTTTGCGGGAGAGAGCGCGGAGATACAGATTCGTCCGATCGTTCCTCCTCCGGCATTCCGGGCGAAATCGCGAGCTGGAGGGCCGACGACGACGGCGGCGTCAAGCTGAGTAAACATCGAGGAAAAAGATCGCCCCGGGACACGCGCGCGAGCGCCCATGGACGTGCATACACACGAGAGATAGATAGAGAGAGAGGAACGGAGATCACGAAATGAGGAGAGCGAGAGCAAAAGGAGCATGCCATTGAGGACGAGAAGCTGCGGAGCCGAGTTGTTCTAGGCTGGGGGTGGAAGTTGTTGCAGTTGCGCGGGGGGGTATGCGGCACATCGCGGCCTGTGATGTGCCGCTGAAAGCGCAGTTGAATGTAGCGCAGGATTTCTGGTGTTTTTGCGGTGCTGGTGGTGAGCGGTGGTTTCCTCTTTTTTTTTGTTTGATTTTGGAAAATGTAATGGGTTGAATGCAGGACGTGGTAGGAGGAATTTTAAGTAAGTGTTGCGTAGTTAAGAGGTGAGGTAAATTTAACTGTGGTGACGCATATTGAGCAGGTTCGTTTGCTTAGGGATTTTAGCAAATTTGACAAAGGTGGGAATGTAGGATGTAACTCACTATGAGTGACGTAAAATGTGCTTAATTTTTGTATGTCATTAGCAAATGGTTTCTTATTCTTTTTAGGTTACGTTATTCCTTATTTACGTTTGTTCTCGAACGAGAATGTGTAAAATTGCTCAAAATCTAATGTTTGAACACGTTTGGACACTACACAATACCACTTCTTCTAATGTTAATTTTTTTATTACAATCTAACTAACTAAATGTTTAATTAACTTTAATGATATTTATTAAAAGAGATTGAAAAAATTACCATCAAGCCTGAAAATGAATTACTACGAAAGTATACGATAAAAATAAAAAACAAATTATACGAATATATCTCTTCTCTTTATTGAGGTCATATATATTCCATTACTTTAATGCTTTGGCTTTGTACTTGACATTTCGAATGCGGTAGCTTACTAGGAAATCGTAAAAAAGTTTTTATTCCCTTTAATTAAATGACATCGATAACGATCTCCAGTTAATTAAAAAAAACAGCCATCACACCGAAGTCCTCTGCTTCACTATATGTATAGATACTTCGTTAACTTCAAACTACACGCATACATCCTTAAGCCATAAAAAAAAAGAAAACTTAGAACCACGTCAAAATTTGAATATAACCCTGCGGCAACAATCCACCGGCAGAAAAATTTCGTCCCGAACCAGCTCATTTATCCCCAATATCCCGTTCGCTCGCTTCCCCCCATAATCTCCCTCGTACTCTCGTCTCTGCAAATCTCTCTCCTTCTTTGTCCCTCTCCGACGCTAAGTCTCTGCCGTAAATGGTCGACTCTGCAGAAGCGCTCCAGACGCACACCTGGTGTCCCTACTACGTCTCTCTCTTTCTCCTTTCGGACTTCGGGAAATTGAGGAAAAAAAAAATAAGAGTAGAGACAAGGAAGAAGGAGAGTACACGGCGAGAGAAAATATAATAACGATGACTAGGCAGCAGGGGCTTGAACTAATTACTGAACTGTCAGTAAGTAAATGAAAAGCGACAAGAAATGTAGAACCTATAATGCCACGATTACGAATATTGAATATAGCGTTTGATTACTTAATACACTGAAAGAAGAATGTATACTATAAATAAATTGATGCATTTAAAATATTATAAAAAATACATCGCACCCTAATTTAGATTCCTTAACTATTCGAAACTTTGGATTTAATAGGCAAAAAGTTCGCCATATTTTAAAATAGCTGACTTAACAGATATAAGGAATCATATTAGGCACAAGGGAACTCTTTTCTTAGTGTATATTGTTCAAATATTAAATGTTTTTAGGTAATAAACACACACACACACGCTAACAATATGAATAAATTTTACGCTCCTAAGATTTTTATTTCCAAAATTGTTTAAAAATGTGATATAGCATTCATTACCCAGCTATCTCACAATGAATCCTGACCAATCGGGTTAATGAATCCCTAAATTTAATATTGTACCAAATTCACATAGACTGCCTACTATAATAGTTATTATTTGTTATTCTCCGTGTAGAATAGGAATGCCTGCGGGAGAGGCTTATCGATGGGCTACATCGTCGGCCCCGCCGCGGGGCTTGATTACAGAGACTTTTCCGCCACACGCGAGAGTCTCCGCGCCGTGGCGACGACCGAGCTCAATTATTTCCTACTTCGGAGAGGTATCCTCGGTGTGGTGCCCTTTGTTTTCCTCGGTGTGCGGCGCGAGGAGTATACGAGAAAGGGCAATGTATCGGAGAAGGCGGATGTGTGTGGTGCTGAACTGAAGGCTTCTCTTATGTTCTTTTCTCTCTCTCTCTGGGTTGATGGTGGTTAGAGCAGTGGTGGTTGTGTTTTAGGTGTGGGGTGATTTTGATTGGAGGATTACGATATTACGATGGACAGTATGGATGATCGGATACGAATATGCTTTGTCTTTTTACAGATATACGAGGGAATATATATGCATGACTTTCTGGAATAACGACATAGGTTCAGATTTTTAATTGAGTTTATATCAAAGCAGTGTAGCACTTAACGTACTACTCTCGGTTATAGAATTACCGTTCGGATTTTGATGAAAGTCAACATACTGGTACACATTAGTCTAAATGTGACTCAGATACATTTTTGTAAAGCCAGAGTACGTGGAAGAAAAGTTATTAGCATTTTCATTATCACGCGTTTAACACAGAGCCTTATGGGAAATAACTAAAATTTACGTATATTACGACCGCGACCAATCAGTTTTTGTGAAAAAATTTTGTAGTAATAGATAAATGTTTGACAGATATTTATCACTTTCGAAAGCTATGATTAGGTACCTATAAGTTTAAAAATAAATTAATTCAATATAAAAAGGTGCATTTAACCTCAAAAACCGAGTCAAATCAGAATCTGTAATAAATTTTTTTAAATAAATAGGATGAATACATTTGTTTGATTTCAATGTATAGTCGTAATTTGGTGTTAGTTTATTTATGCGAAAATCTAAACAAAGTTTACCTCATTAACAAATAAGAAATTGAATGTAAAAAAAGCGTACATATTTTGACTAGTTCAGGTCCGAGTGTACTATCTTAACGTTTTAATAAAGTCTATTTGATTAATATATTTGTCTAGAAAATAGCTCATAAAGTTCTCTTTATTTATGAGATTTTATTTTGTTAATTGTTAATATAATATTGAAAGAGAAGCATATTTTTCTACATTTAATACTATGCTATTATTTTTTATACCATATTCAACAAATAAAATTGTATCTATTATCTCTTATGTTTCCCATCTAACACATTAGTATATATTCAATTATTAAAAGTTTAATATCTCGAAACCACGAAAATTGGATTTAAGGAAAGCACTCTATGTAAATGGGTCAAAAAATCGTTTTTTTCTTCTTTGCGGAAATCGATAGTTTTTAATGTAAAAAATATGTTCCAAAAATTCCAAAACTCGTGCTTGAAAAGACGTAAAATTTGTACTTAAAACTTTGCACAGTGGTAGATAATTACAAAACGAAGAGCAATGACCTCTTAGTTTTTCATAATTCTGTTTACTCTTTTAATTATAGCCAATATTTTAGAATTCTCGGATCGGTGAAATTATTAGCAGAATCGAAAATTAGCAATTACCTGATTATGCTAATTTTTATTCTGATGACAATTCGAGTGTACCGCTATGTATTATCCGTAAATAAAGCGAGCCTGAAAATAAATTTTTATTCTGATGAGTATTTTTTTAGTAAATCGAAATTTTCGAATACATTTATCGGCGGGTAAAGTAGGTCTGACGCATCCCCTTAAGCAATCATTCCAAGAAGCCACAAAATTGCAGCACGATAAAAAAGCACTTATTTATTACACAAAAACAAGTAACATTCAGCATAAACTTTTCTCCTTTTAGAACCGCAATAACTATCTAATCAAACCCCAAAAATCCAATCCAAAGAAACTTCATCATTCCAAATCACCTCGAGAAATTCCCAACGCTCAAGCGCAATTCCGCACATCCCTCTAAAAACGCTCTCTCCTCTCTCCTCTCCACCTCTTGCCGCCGCATATAATAATCGTCCCCTTGATAAATTGCCGTGCGCTTTCCATGCGCCGCTGCCGCCGCGCAATCATATCATAAAATCAGCCTGCAAGCAGCAGCAGCAGCACAAAGAAAAGACAGCGACGAGAAAGAGAGAGAGACGGACACGGTCAGCGGTATAGTAGCCGCGCTGACGCAAAAAAAAGCACGGCGAGGGAATTAACAACACCTCTTCTCTCTCTCTCTCCGCGGCCGAGCTGTATTCCGAAACTCGTTCCTCAGCAGCGCGCGCGCGCAGTGGCAGATTATCGCGAGCGATAAACGAGAGAGGAAGAGAAAGAAGAGCAAGAGGGGGAGGGGAACCTCAGAAACATACTTGTTGAAAACGAGGCGCGCGGAGTGGAGAGGCGACCGCAGGCGCAAAGACGGACGCGAGAGAGCCGAGAGTCGAGAGAGTTTGTCGTATGGGAGGAGAGGAGGTGAAAAAAAGACGGACGAACACGAAAGGCCAGGAGGGGGCTGTTGAACGTGATTCGAGGTTGTGATAGGGGATCGCCTTTTCTTTGGGGCGCTGATCGCTGGTATTGCGCTGGTGTGTATATATTTCAAATTTTTGGAAGAAGAAGATGATGGGGGCTCTTTTGTTCTTGAGATTTTGTGCGAAATTGATCTGTCGGTGTGATGATGGTGTCATTCAAATTTAAGCTTTATAGCGAGCGCTAGGTCGAAAGTGGCGAGAGTTTTAAGGTGTCAACGGTGCAATATGCTATACATATAAGTACAAATTATGTGCAATAAAAGTGAAAGATATTGTTATGCTTTTAATAAATGATGATTCATGAAAAGAATCGTTCCGATGGTTAAACCAACATTGAAGCAAAATTCAAATTTCGTTTAATGACCTAATTTAAATCGCGTAAAAAGTATCACGAAAAGTTGTCGAGTATTAGTTAACGAAAATTTGGCAGCCAAGCATACATAGATACATACAACACTGGATGAAAAATTCTGAACAAATTTGTTTGCATTTTTTCAAGTCCTCTGATGGTTAGCGAAAAACTCGGCGAAAACGAGTGCTCTATTTAATGAAGTTGCAGTAACTAAAAAAAATTCAAATAAATTCGATCAGAAGAATTTATCATCGAGTGTACATGCGAATTGAATTGAGAACCTTCTTTTTTGAAGTTGGTTAAAATATCAACAAAAATTCTTATATTAGTGTCGAACCGAGAGATGCGATGCGAAATTGAAAGCTTTTAATTGGCATGAAATCGATCGAAAAAGCGGGGGTTGAATTTCAATTTGATGTGTAATTCGATTAAATTGAACGCCGAACCGTCATATCGAGTTTTTATAACAATTTTATATAACGTAACCGAGCGAAGTTATTTAATTTCGATATACGTTTCCTTTAACTTTCGACATTCAATATGCGGTAAATACTGCGTAAAATATTCGGAAGGCTCGTAATTGAACACGAATTTTTAGTTTTATAATCTGTGTGACGTGTCAATTTTATTTCTAGCACAATAAATTATTATATAAAAAATGAATTACTATGTATTATATAAGTTACACTGAAAAAAATAAAAAGCAATGTCAGCTTTGTGAACCCAAGCAGTATCTACTTGTATAGGTACCAAGCTACTTTTTCTCAGGAGTTCGGTAGCTTCTACTTGACTCCAAGTAGATTTTGCTTAAAAGTATGATGCGCACAAGCAGATGTTGCTTGGCTCTCAAATAGCTGCAACTTGACTACCTCTACTTGAGAGTTTGGATAACCTGTTATTTTTTCAGTGTATAATACATTTTATTAACAATGTAGTATAATCGTGAATACTTGGTGAGTTTTTATAACTATTAAATTATTCTATCTCTCCAATCTGATTGCACTGAAATTTATCTCAGTATCTTACTGATACGTCGAAAGTACGTATTACATGTCTTCCCACAATAACTATTACATTATTAAATCCGTTATTTCCCAATTAATTGTCCATTCCTTCAACTTCTCGCTCACGCCACCTTTTTTGGTCTTCATTTCGGATCCTCGATCCCATCCGAGCACTCCTAAAGAATTCATTATTCCCCGATATATAAACTGTTAAAGCCATCGGCCAAATCCACTGGCGAGACGCGCGGCGCTAACGATAAGACGACCAATAAAACGGCGAATCGTCATTCCACATAAGAATAATTTAAACGACGAAAATACCCTATACACACAGCAGACCAGACCAGACCAGACCAGCCGACTCGTTATAAAGCAGACGACGACGACGACGTTGAGACTCGTAAAATCCGTTGGACAACTCTCCAAGACGAGCGTGGACCACGGCGCAATCTCGCCCAATAAACTCGCCATCCTCCTCGAGAATAAAAATCCACCAATCACCCCATAAAAGAAGCCTTCAGCGTATACACAGAGCTGAGAGACAGACCTCCTCTCATAAAACGAACCGGCGAAACTCGCAGTTCCGGATACGCATCTCCGTGCACTATGTGTGTGTACCCCTTTTTTACGATATAAAAGAGGGTGGACCGTGGTGGCAAGATTGCCAAAAACGTGGAAAAATTCAGCGGGCTGGAATGAATATGTGGGGTATCTTCTTTTGAGTGTACAAGGATGAAGAAGCAGCTGAAGATGGTTGGAGTAGGAAGTAGCCGTATTTGGGATTGGATTGACGTTTCGTCTTGTCAGTTGCGGATTACTGAAGTGCGAGAATGTAAAATTTGTAGTGGGTTCCTACTGCGAGCATCGTTTATTTTTAATGATGATGATTATTAGCTTCGTTTTAATGCTCAAATTCATGATTCAGTCAGGAGATCATTTGCGATAGCTGTGACTTTATATTTAGAAAAGTATCTACTAGATCATAAATAACTTTCGAGATTATGAGTTTATAAAAAGATAATGTTATCATGAAATCATTTATCGTCAACAATTTGCTATCAACAATGTCTTATTGAATGTTAGTTGCAACTGAAGTATTTTCTAAGCAGAGCAATGAATGTTACAGTGCAATTAATATATGCAATACATAAGATTGTACTTGAATTTCCTATTACATAAACTAAAAGAACTAAACCTAGTTTGAGCCCCGAAATAGCAATTATATATGAATCTATAAGGGAGTAATTGAAATAAAAGGTTTCTAATGTCTAGTAGAACAACAGTTAACATGACTTACTTAGCTACTTTATTCCCCTTCAGATTTAACTTTCTTGTCAGAGACTTCTAACTCTACAAACATCAATCGTCAATCGCTAAAGCTTACATCTTCAAAGTTACAACTACACAGTATACGCGAGTTAAGAAAAGATTCTGATCGCTTGAAATTTAGACAATGGATTTATTTGTGACCGGTCTAATGCTGCATTGATAGCACTATGACAATGAACTTTGCACACCTGTAGTATGTAAAGGCATTATTTCTTCTTCTTTTAATGGTCTACAAATGGTTTACAGCTTTGACGGTGTTTCAATGCTTTCACACGGTCCAACTTCTATAGAAAACTAGACGCAGGATAATAACTCGATTGAGTATCGAATGAGCACAATACTTTTAAAAATTACAAACTTATGCTGTATGTATAAGTAACGCACAGAAAATGCATTACCCGTATAAGCATCTAGATGCATTTTTTTTATTGACTAAATTGACTAAAAACGTTAACTTGACCTGACCAATCATCGATGCCGTCACCCTATTTCTTCCATTCGTACACAACTAAAAATTCAAGATACACTATTATCAAAACTCCCCGGTCCCAAAATTTAATCTATAAACCCCACCCCACAATCGGCTCCATCAACCCCATTCCATTCCACCTCACGACACCCATGTGGCAAATTACGCGTATTACTTCGCTACACGCACACCGGCTACTACTCCTTCGACTCTTCTCTTCCAAGCATCTCCGCCTCTCTCTCTCGCTCTCCCTTTGTTCGAGTGGAGCAGTACCACTCGCTGCCTGCACACATATAGACTGTCGAGTGTTATAGCTGCAAGACTCCTGTTCCCCGCTGCAGCAGCGCGGCACGATATCGCCAAGAGGAAAGACTCGCAGCAGCAGCAGCAGCAGCCAAGGAGGAGGTACAGGCCGTTGTTTCAGATTCTTATCTATCCTCGAGACGAGCTGCACCGCTGCGAGGCAAGGCAAGGTCTTCTCTCTCTCTCTCTCTTTCTCTCTCTCGGAGAGTCGGAGGAGGAATCGCTATGCGCTGCAGCAGCGGCGGCACACAAATATATATACATATATATATATATATATATATATATATATATATACGGCTACAATGCCAACGAGATGAGAGAAAGAGCACAAGGGTATGGGGAGATGCTACTACTACTGTGTACGCAGCGAAAAATAATTTGTTTTACATGGTTCAGGGATGGGAGCCTTTGGCTGATCGTTAGGCGGAGATGGGACGAGCGAAGGTTGCGTGGATGTTTTTTTTTCCGGTGGATTTTAAGTTTCGTTAAAATACGTGTAGTGGTTATAGTGGAATAAAATGATCTGTTGGTTATCGCGTAGTAATTTATGAATATAGAAACGTTAACGTTATGGATAGTTTTTGTATACGAAATAGTATAAATGTAGATTTTAATTAGCGTTAGAAATCAGTTGCAGTTATAATGATCATTAAAACAATTCAGTAACTATCACCAAATAAATAACTTATTTAGATTATCCAGTCAAATGTGTAAAAAATAAACCATTCAGAAATTAAAACTATTAAGATAATGCTATAACTATACGATTACAAATTAGTTTTCTCTATTAAATTGCAGCGTACTTTCGAACTGATAATATGCAGGTTGCTATAACTATATACTTATAGGGTTTTTTACGGATTGGTTCGATTGTTAGTACGATGTAGCATTTGATTGTTGTTTGGAAGATGATGAATTATCATTATATAATAAAATTTTATTTTATTTTACGTAAAAATATGTATTAGGGAACTTCGACTGTTGTTATTAACTGTAAGCATAGTTTTTGTTTTTTCAATACAATTTATTTAATAACATTGCAAACTTACACAAATTTAACTTATTATGAGGGATTTTCATTTAATTTAAATGACAATAATTATATTCTCATGTATATATTTTATCACCTACAATGTTATGTAATAAATAGGATACTGACAATTTGATAGGATAAATTCTTACGTACATAATCTTCTAGCACATATTAGACGTTGTTATAAGCAATTGTCACTTTCGTAATAGTAGGATTTATATGCGTTTTCTAAGGCCGTATTTTAAATAGTAAATCACTTAGAGTGTTATTAATCATGTAGCGTGATGTACTTAAAATGCTGCTAAGAGTACCGTAACCAAAGACTTGAAATGTTAACTGTTCGTCTTTCGTATCGTTAGATGTATACATTCACTACACGAATATTGAATTACTGCTTAAGAAATGTGTCATAAAGTGAAAAAAACTTTTTCAATTGTCTACTTTATTCTCAGAGATAAGTTTAAAGTGAAAATTATTTTAGCAAGCATGCTTATAATAAAAATGAAAGAAAGTTATCGCGCTTTGTTGATCTTTCACTTGTTGCACAAGTAGCATTTTTCCACTTGCCACTGGAGGAATTCAACGAGCAGCACTACTTCATCTGTAGCTTTTATCAGTACGTAAATACGTAAATATAGTATAATTAAACCTACTTTTGAGTCGTAAAAAGCGCGAGCGACTTCAAAATTTTAAACAACCGTAAAGTTAGTATTGTATTATAAAATACGTGCTACTCTGTCAGCGTGAGGTAAATGAATCAAATAAACGCTAAATCATGAGGGTTTATGCTGTACTCAGGCTTGTCATAGAAGAATTCTATTGTAATGAAAAAAGCAAAAGCCTAGTATTTCCACATCCATCCGCCATATGTTTTTGGAATTCTTTTCGTACATTAATTTTTATTAGCATTCACAACTTATCTCTCGCATATATAGAATTTATCTATAAAAATTACCACACATATTTTCAAAAATTCTTTCTTCCACTAATTTATGAGTCATTAGATTTTTAAGTAAAAAATGAGTAGTTTTCCTTCAATATAATTAACATTCTTAAAATAATTTAGAATGATTTACAGTACTCACAATAAAAAAGTGTGCATTGATTCTACACAAAAATTCAAAATTGTATCTCTGCTAAATAACTTTTTTATAAGATAAACATTATTTCGTTTGAAACACAGGAATTCTTTTTTTCAAAATACTTTAAAAAATGTTCACATCAATTTTTAGTACATTTCAAAGAATTTCTGTAGGTATAGAGTGACTTTGAGATTATCGTGTTTTATTTTCAACTTTTAATCTATTTCTTGCATTTCTGGTTAACCATTTTTTTTCAAATGTTAATAAACCATCGATATTAGGTAATTACAAAATTTAACGTACTTAATCTTTCTATTACACATACATTATTGTATAATAATTGATAGATCCCGTAGTCTGATCTAAAATAACTCAAAATTCTTGCGCATAAAGAAAAGATTTGATTTCGCAAAATGACTCTATTTTGTAAAAAAAAACATCCTCTTTCAGAAAGCAAAACATTTCATTCTCAAATATGAATTTCTTTGTTCTAATACATCAATTTTAAATTATTATATCTCTTTCTAATTATTCTTAATAAAATAATCTAGATATATTATTATTTTAAATACTATTAGAATTTTTTAACAATAATATCACATTTTCCAAATCAAAAATTCTCTTTCCATAATTCGTAATTTAACTACAGAATGAAGTTATCAGAATAGCAAATTGACTAAATTTGCCTCTGGTCGTACTCCACAATTGGAATATTAATAATCGCATTCACTCCCGGCGCAAATTCAACAGGATATTCCCACCTCGTCCATTTTCAATGCCCGTTCTATTAAAATCCCAGCCCGCAGTAAAATCGAATCCGCCACACATCTCAAAATCCAAAATCGACAGGCATCACCCCCCCCCCCCCCTCGAAAAAAACCAGCTCTCATCTCGCCTAGACGAATCATCCAGATCCTCCATCCTCATCACGCTCCAGATCCCCTATAAAATCCCTGCTCCCAAAGAATCATCATCATCATCTCCTTCCCTCTCTCTCTCTCTTACACATCCGCGAGCGATTTTGCGCTGCATAGCCCGACTCTCCTATATATTCTCCTACACTCCACGACGTTCAATGTCACGGACCGCGCTCCGGCTCTGGAAAGAGACAGACACACCGAGCCTCGGGGCGATGAAAAAGAGCCGCGCGCGCTGCTGCAGCAGCAGAGGAAGACCGTGAAGCAGGAGCACAAGAGGAAAGCAAAAAAAATGTGCCGACGTCAGGGCATAGCCACAGCCGCGGCGCGCGCTTTTGCCTCGTCAAATTACAACGCACTTTCGTCCGCGCGCGGGGGAAAAACGAAAAAGAGGAAGACGGAAGGAGCAGAAGAAGAAGGCCAGTGGAGGACGGTGAAAAAAAAAAAAAAGAAGGAGAAGAAACGAGGGAGGAGCGCGAGGAATTACGGGCGAAAAAAGTGGGAGGATGGATGGGACGGACGGGTGAAAAATTTTCGGTGGCAAAAACGTCGCGGATGCCGAGTCGAACTTTTCCGCGGAGTGCGTTGGCCGCGTATTACGTGGCTGTGTTTTCTCGGCTATAATGCCGCCTCGCGGTCGATTAAATTTACGAGCCGCGCGCGAGCCTCGCATGCGTGCGCGCGTGTTTATAGCGAGGGTTTTCTTGAGAGCTGCCGCGAGTTTGTAACGATGTTGATTTTTTTTTTCTTTTTAGTTGGAGCGAGAATTTTCATTGCGCTTTGGAAAAGTGAATGTCGTACTTCGTGTGACCTTTTTTTTTTAAGAATTAACAGGTTGTAATTATTGAAAAGTTATGTGTTTTTAATAAAATAGTTTTTTTTTATAGGTGCAAAATGATTCACATAGAGGGAGAATTCTCATTGCGTTTCGGAAAATTTAACCTATTAATTTTAAATAGTGAAGTTTCACTTCGTGAAATAGTGAATATTTACTAATTATCAGTGATAAGTAAGCCACTGGTTAATCTAGTTGCTGATTTATCACTGGAAATTAGAGAATATGGATTATTACCTAGTGAGTTTCACTATTTCAAAGTTATTTCGAGTTATAGATAATAACTCACATAGAGTGAGCATTTTCATTGCGCTTTTGGAAATGTAACCTCTTCAATTTACACAGTGAAACTTTCATCTCATTATTACTGACTAGTGCGAGGTCTATTGATAAGTAAGTCTCTGGTTAATATCAGTGAGAATTAGAGAATATGCACCATTTCTTAACGAGCTTTACTATTTAAAAATAAGCGAGTACACACGTACGTGTCATTCTTTGCATATAACTTTTTTCTTTTAAGTAGTGGCAACTTATAATTAGTGGAAATCGTGTGTTCTAATAAAATATTTTTTTCTTCATCTAGAAAATAACTTATTTACGTAAATAAGTATTACGTGTACAACGTACGAGGTCTTACGTATACACGTATAAATATTACTTAAAGTACTTAAGTATAAAATATAATTTATGTGGCATCTTCTGAGTGAGACAATTATTGGCGTGAAATATCCGCAATATACACAAAATATCAATATATTCACGTAACCTGCAATGAGCAAGTAATATCGTTTTTAATTCGTATTCTTTTAATGCTGTAATAATATATGATTACTTAAATACTTATCGTGTTCGAGAGTTTTTCTAGTACGTATAGAAGCGTTCTTCAAACGACTGCTTCTGCTATTCAGTGCTAATGAGTTTTAAAAGCAAGAGTCGCATGCTACTCTTATATAGGTTCAGATTTGCATCTTATTTTCCTTGTTACAAGAATATCGCCGCGAATAAAAAATTTCCATCGATAGCATTTGTAGAACATTTGTATTTAGTATGTTTAGCATAGACACGTTAACAATGTTTCCAAACACGATATACTGTTATATTTTACACCTCAGGAGGAGATTTAAAAGTAGCTCTAATTTTGTATTTCTTTCTAGTCAGTCAATGAAATACTTTGTGCTCAATACTACTTATCATTTTACGAATTATTTTGAAATACAGAACACTTTAATTTTATTTATATGATTCTTAATATTGCATATTGTAAGTCATAGGCATTATTTGAGAATCAGTCTTTAACCTTTTATTTTTTTTTAAATCGTTAAAATTCATCCATAATTATTATAATTAAGATATAAGAACAATAAACAAACATTTATTTAAAAATTGATAAAAATGGCATAGCGCGTTTCTTACACATAAGAATTATACACTTAATTATTCTACACAATTTAGCATTGGTAAAATTATATATAGATATATTTGACCAATGCTATATTGTGCACAATAATTACGTGTATAATTCTTATGTGTAAGAAACGAACTATGCCATAAAAATCACCTGTCTTGTAAGAAGCATCGCAGATTAACTAACACTTTCACCGGGTTAACATCTCATTATTTATATGTCAAGATAGTACTTTGCATGTTTTTTTATAAAATAAGATATGATAAGAATCTTCAAAACAAATTTTGTGCCTACAAGTGTTAAGTAAATTTTAAAAACAAAAATCGTGTTTCGAACAATACACTCTATGTTTCGTTTGAAAACAAAATTTCCCGTCAGAAAATTTAATAATTCGAAACATTTTTCACTTTTAATACCATTTTATTTTGTTCGGCGTGAAAAGAAGTCAAATGTTAATTCTTGTGACGTGTTCATATTTTGGAGATATAAATGATAAGACTGATTTGCAATTGTTATCAACAGCCACATCTGCTTCGTAACGCTTTTATCTATTTACGACAACTCAAAACAGCAAATAATAGTGAAAACTCGAATATGCTCTGATCCATAATAAATATTACGTGAATTTAATACAATTCAGACAAAGAAATACTCGATTAATATTATTAAATTAACAGTTATTTACTTTATCAAAATATACACTACTCATCCTCATTCTTCCACACACAAGAAAACCGCACCGGCTAACAAGAAACTCCAAGAAAAACACAAAGAAAAAGGACACTCACCTGCGTGATTTTCAAGACGGTCACCGTGCCCCGTCCTCCGTAATTACGTATTTTCTTCTCTCTCCCCGAGTCTCTTTAAAGACACCAAGAAGCCGACGCAGAACAACTCACACAAGTCAGGCACTTGTATCGAAGTACATATACCCAACGCTGTTAAAAATTACACTCTAACAATCATCATCATATACGTAAAATACCGCACGCACTTTATATCCTATAACACTCAATGCAATTAAAAAGAACCACCTTCGTTATCTCTAGTTTCCTGCACAGACACTTATCATACGTGTTCACCTTCCACCAGCAACAACAACAAAACACTGTAAGTACGCTCGGTACTGCAGTTACGCACTGGTTCAAACCCCCTTATTTTACCCACGTCCTGCCTCGAAATAAAACGAACCCTCTCCCAACAACGACAGCGAGGAGAACGCAAAATTCGCGCTACGCGACGGTGGCGTTCGCTTCTCGCAGGACGCCAGGGTTTTATAACACGCGCGACACCTGTCAAAGGAGCGGCTGCTGCTGTTCTTCTCGTTCTTCCCGATGGCGTCCAGCTATTACGCTCATAACCTCAATCGCAGCGGTTCACCGACGCGCATCCTTCTTCCTCTCGATTTTTATCACACACCCTAAACATCCTTTAGCGTATCTATCCCACACTCCTAGCAGTACTCAAAATTACGCACGACACAACTAGCAGACGCCACGCGAAACCACACAGTGTTATCACCGGGGATGAAAATGTAATTTAAAAAAACCGGCAAACGCACGATTCGCCAGATGTATTCGTGAATGTATCTTCGGGGTCCTCCTGTGCCGAGTCGAGAGAGCGAAGAGCGACGCGTCCTCGGCAACGGTACACGAAACACTGAGGGGGACTGAGCGGCGACAGGCGTTCCGCGGCGCAGCGGCAGAGAGCGGCGCGAACACTAGTCCCTACCGATGTGTGCTACAACGCCAGCCGTCGAGCCGCCGACGCGTTTGCCAGACCCGTGGCGGTTCTCTCCGGCTATCTCTCTCTTTCGCGTGGTGTAGTATATGGTATAGTATAGTACAGCCGTGCCGTACGGAGTATACACGCGCGCAGCGGCGGCTGGGTGTATGTATATAGGTCTGTCTTTGTCTACGCCGGCGCGCGTTCGCGCTGTAGTACGCGCCGGTGTTTTAAGGCCGCGTTGCCACGAGGGGTTTTCGTGAGTTTTGGTTGGGGAACGAAGGTTTGAAGTTTATTTTGCGCGTGCAATGAAGATTGTTACTGAAATGCGAGGAGAAGATGTACTGTATTTATAATATTTTGCAATGTAGTCTTATGATTACCATGTGAAGCTTATTCAACGTTTGAAGTTAAAGGCGAGACGTTGTTGGAGTGCACGTGGAGACGGAGCATAACATAGAATGAGAGAGAGAGGAGAGCGTTGGATATATAGGGTGGAGGGGGTTCGCTGAACTCGACGGAGAGAGAAGCGTGAATGGGAAGCGTAGCGAGTGCGAGAGAGAGAGAGAGAGAGTGAGAGTGAGTGAGAGAGGGGGGAAATGGGGAAGAATAGAGAGAAAGGGAGGGAGACGAGGGGAGGTCCGATTACGCGTCAGGGGATCCGTCAGCGATGCGGTTGCGTGACGACGCGGGGAATTGGAGAGGAAGAAAATAATAAATTATACAATAATAATTGAAAAATGTTATTCAGTAAAATAAATTACTTAGGTTTTTCTTAATCTTTTTCTGAATTTATACAAGAACTATTTTTCTTAAGGTGGTGCTTTTTATAGACTGTGTATAATGTATGTAATATATCGTAATATATTGTTCAGTGATGACAAATGTCCATCGATGCAGATATTATAATAATAATTAATATGTAATTAACTAAGATTATTATAAGAAAAAGCCCGTACAAAGGTGTTTTATAACTAACTTGCGTACCTTGCAGAAAATTCAAATCTGCGAATCGGAATATTTATAAATATAGTTTAAAAACAAAGTCTTACCTATAGGTATAAATCAGTTCATGATTTTTGTTAGTCAAAATGAAATAGATTGCCAATGTCCCTGGTGCATATAGAATTCTTTATACAGTCTAGAAAAATTCCAAACTTAAAAATGAGATCATTTAATTTAAATTGAAAAACAGTGTTTTTACGTAATTTATAGCTTTTTTCAGAAATAATTTTTTTTCATTTGATCTAGATCAATATACAGCACCTTAGCGATACACTAATTTCTTCATAATGCTAAAAAGAATATGTCAAATTAATTTCAAAAAGTTTTGACAAAAGCTATGCACCTGGAATGTTTTGAATAATGAAAACAAAAACTGCAGAAAAAGCTGTTTTTCTTAAGAATAAAGTACATTTACCTTAATGTATAATCGTAGTTTAAAATGTCATTTTCAAACTGAAAATTTGAAGAAAATAAATAATTTGAAGGTGTCTCTGTGTTAAAAAAGGTTTAAAGAAACGAAAACAGAAATAAAAAAAATGAATTTTTTGGCAAAAAATGGTAGTGATCCCCTTAAGCCGGCTTCAACGACTTTTAATAAAAATGTATATATATACACGTCGTTGATATTTACCAAAAGTGTTCTTTTAACATTAATGTTCTGATATTTAAAATTAAAATCTGGGATCAATGACCAAATTATCGAAAAAAATAAGCTTAACCCTTTGTGGCCCATATTTTTTTTCTTAAAACGCAGCTTTTTTCGTTACTTGTTTATTTATAACTATTTAACAATAAATAAAATATCAATTTTTGTTAATTAATATTATAGAGAAACCTCTTAGCTATTAGAAGAATGTAAAATCATTTATATACACCTATAAATAAAATTTTTATACATAAAAATCTTAGACGAAAGAGGTGGCTATTATAATAGCCACTAAGCCACAAAGGGTTAAGAAAGTCACCTCTAACACGTAACCATATTATGAAAATGAACCGTTTGTCACATTTTAATAAATTATAAAAAATGAGTTCTTAACATTTTTAATATGCAATTAAAGATTTTTTGCGGTGAATCTAATGACTTGATCAAATTTATGTTAACGATCAAATACAAAATATATTGAGGATAAACGTTGAAGACGTGCTTCTGCGCACATAATAATTTTTTGTTATAAACGTTCAGAGGTAGATTACAATTCTTTAGAATAAAATTTAAATAAGTTAATTTAATTTTTAATTTAAGGTACCAACTGCTGAAACCACTTTAAAAGTTTTAATATCAGTAAAATTAATTTCCTCAAAAATAATTTAAAAATGCATTGTTTAGCTAATTCAGAACGTTTATGAATAGATTTATCTCTAGTACTGGTAGTATAATTAAATTAGTATATAATACGTTCCATTCGAAATAATGCAAATGGGCTATTAATGTATCTAAAGAAGAATAAAATTATTTTCTTGCATCATTGTCAACTTTCTTTCATAATCATCTACATGTTCATGATGATTTCCCAAACATCAAATGACATCGCAAATCATACCATTCGACGCGAGAAATGACCGTCACCTTATCCGTCACACTCCAAATTCAGCAAGCAGACATAATAACACAGGTGGAGGGAGGGTCGAGAGAAGCAGTCCACCTCCACCCTCTCTCACTCTCTACTCTCGAAGGGGCGAACGAAGAAAAGCGCACGCGCTCGATCGCTGCCGCACGAGTAAGGTAAAAGTACCGGTTATGGAACGCTTTTTGCTCAATCCAAGATTGTCGTCTAATTTTTCATTATTAAGAATGTTAATAAAGAAAAGTATTGGGTATGGTTCGAAGGGCTGAGTATAGTAGATTCATTTACAACCTGCAAAATGCAAATTCGTTACGAATTCTTATTATTATAAATAAAAAACTAAAGCAACAGCATGTACCTATTATGAAACACCGTTTTCCTAGCTTGTCCCTGTGTTCCAAGATTGAAGCCCCTATTATGGAACGAATAATTATATGATAATATGACTTTACTCTTTAGATTTCGCTTGTAAGTGATATAAAGATTATTAATAATACATACAATGCACACGAGGAAGGAAGTAATCATTAAATTTACGCTCTTTTCTAAAAGTTATTTAGTAGCAATCAATGAACATATATAGGGTTAAGTATACCTATATGCACCGCTGAATTGACTGATGGTTGTAGGTTAGAATTTTCAAATTCAATATACATTAATACATTGAATTTTTCACATTTATGAGGCATAAATCATTCAAATATAATATTTATAACACTATGATATAAAAAACAATACCTTGTCAACTTAAATTATTATAGAAATGTTCGTGCAAAGGTGTTCAATAAATATGGACATAACGTAATTATATGTACCCATTATGAAACAGTCAAATATTTAATATAAATCGTATCAATATTAAAATAACATTGTTATAACTTGAATCTATGGACCGAAAACTATTATTTAAACTAATATACATCTTATAAAATTGTTTAGATTTATAAATACAGTGAAAAAACGAAGTTGTATGAATCAACTGTTATTGCTCAAAAAACGACGAATTTGTGCGACATTGAAGACACGGATGATAAAAGTTTTTTTTTTCAATGTTACTGCTTGTGTAACAATATATATTCTTTTAAATTTGAGAACCATACATAATTATATATCCATGTGATTTTTATATTGGTTTATATATATCATATTCACATTTTATTTAATCACTATGTTTAGTGTTCCATGTTAGGAGCATGGTTTAGAAGGTGTCCCATAACCGGTACTTTTACCTTACTTCGGCCAACTCCGGAAGCGCTCGGCCGGCCGCCGGCTCACGCTCTATCCCTATATATCCTTGTTTATCTCTCTCCCGCTCGATCCTTACTGGCTTACTCTATTCTAGTACACACCAGGACAAAATGCATGCGCGCCTTCGTATTAGGAAGAATCGGTATATATAACAACCAATGTCTATTTATTGACAATAACGAGATTGGTACAATGTATTTATGTAACTGTTAAGAGAGTAAGACTGTGCTAAATTTTAAAAATGAACATAAACGATTGAGTTCACTCTAGAAGTTTGCCTTTGAAGCTGAGAATTGGAAACATATTTCAAACAATATATTACATATAATAAATAATGAGTATTTCAAAATTCAATTAGAGCGATTATTACATCTAGATAGCTCACAGTTTCTTGAACTAAAAATATGAACGGTTTAATATCGACGTTCACTTGGCATGTATTTATATCAATCTAAAGCAGTGATAATAAAAACAACATATAAATGACATTTTATGCATAAAGTTGGTATTAATCGTCTAATTATTAGGGTTTAAACTTAATATTTTAAACTATTTGACAAATATTCCTAATCAGTCTGTGGTCAATTGGTCATACATATGTAATAAACGTTCTCTAACAGTTTTAGCTCGATTCATTAAAAATTGACTCGAAAAAAGGGAGTGAACGTTGATGTTTAAACTTTTATTACGGTATGAAAGTATAATTATCATTCAATCTTTAAAAAATCTTGGATGTATGCACAAATCTAATACTAATTTAATCATCATTGCATAGAGAACTAAAAGATAAACAGTTTGTAAAGAAAGCTGATATGTTTTAAATCATATATAACTAGGGCAAGATAACTTTTTAATGAAACCAGCTTATAAGGTACGAAATACATAGGGTAAAAGTTATCTTACCCTTTTGTGGTAAAAATATGAGTATTACAGAAAAAATACTAGAACGTAAACTTGTCCGCATAAGGATTGTAATTAACTTTCAATTGAAACTTTTTTTCTAAATGCAATATTTATTAAGATATCGTCAAAAAACCATATTTTTACAGTTATCATTATTGTTAATAACAAATAATCCTGTGACATGCGAGGTCGAACACAAAGAACTTCTAATTCTGCATCATCCAATGAACAGAATTGCATTGAAAATTCACGTCGACCTCGCAAAAATACAGCAAAGGTACCCGGCGCGTGGACTATCTCTCTTCCCGCAACACTCATCGTCAAAATATATGGAGCGAGAGTGCGACAGCAGCAACGCACCGCGTGCGCGCTGCGCATGCATCGACCCTTTAACTCTCTAGATTATTTACGCAGTGCACGCGTGCACGCGTACGTTACAAACGTCCCAGGCGGAGGCTGATTGCGGCTTGTTTTTCGGAACGCACCGCTACCGCTACATCCACGGATTTTTTGCGATGAATAATTCCTATTTTTCTTTCATATTTTCCTGCTCCGTGCGCGCGTCTCTCTTTTTTTTGTGCTTCGCATTACTACTGTGTATCCTTCGTGGTATTTTTGTCCGTTCCTGTGTTCGACGGACACTCGGACACGTATACGCGGGAAATACGTGGACGGAAAAAGGAATGATAATGGAGGGCAGGTGGGGATTGCGCGCAGCGAGCCGCGCGGGGGTGCAGGTGAATTTTTGAAGAATTTCCGGGATCGTGTGGTCTTTTATTTTTTGCAAAGGGCTCTCGATGCTCTTTGCGTTTCGCTCGGTTCAGCGCGCGCGGTGGTTTATTAATTAGTTATACTTGTTACTTTGTTCGCTGCGCGTTCTGGGAATTCGAAAATTCGAGGGAACGGGAGATTTATTTTTTGTTATTTTGAAAAATAAAAGGGATGTTTGTTTGATACGTGGGGTGCGTTCGTGGAGCTGGAATTTTATAGAAAGAACGTTATTTTTTGATTAAGCTTCGTGCGCGATGGATAATCCTTGAATTTTTCAATTTTTGCCTTGCAAACATTTACGCTGTTACTCGGAGCTCGTGGTGTTTGAGCAAGAATATTAATTCTTACTAAGAAATAATTAGGTTATATAATAGTTTCGTTTTAACATTTTTAGATTCTTTTGTAGTATTATATACAGTATATGACTTAAAAATAAATTAAAATTAAGTGTATCTTTCTAAGAATATAAAGTTTATAAATTTATGAGATGATTTACTGTTTGTTTAGTTTTAGTTTTTTTTTTAAATAAACTTGGGTATACCGTGTGTACGTAATACTTAATACTTTGAAAGCCGGAGTGTATATATATATATAAACTATGTGGGGATTTTCGTTAATTCCAAAATCCATGCTTTGGAAACTAATCTATTATAGTACGCTTGAAAATAGAAGACTGCATTTTCAACTTTAATTTCGATTCTATACCTATTAATATATATTTTCTAAAATATAATATTGAATTAAAAATTTTTGCTTTGTGTTTCAATTTTTTAAACAATGGTATTTTATATAAATTTAAAAACATATTTCTTTTAATATAAAAATATATAACATTTACTAGTTTTCAAACTTGATTTTAAAATCAGGTCAGTAAATCGATGAACATAATAATAATTTAGTTTATTTAATAATCGGGATAAAAAACTAAAGATAATTTTGTATCTGACATAATATATATATATATATATATATATATATATATATATATATATATATATATATATATATATATATATATATATATATATATATATATATATATATATATATATATATATATATATTTTGTATGTGACATAATATATATATATATATATATATATATATATATATATATATATATATATATATATATATCAATGTTTTTATTCTTTAGTATCTATTCTCTAAATACACGTCTTATACAAATTTTACATAAATGTCATAAATTTAGAGAAAACGACTTTACATTCGCTTGCGGAACCGGTATACCAAAACAAAGAATGACCTCTGTTGAATATTACAATATATTCATATTCAAATATTTGAAATACGATTATTAAAGTTTATTATTCTTGCTTAATTATAAAGAAAACAACATTTTTCTTTCTTTTCAAGTTTTTAATTTATTTTAGCTCCAATAGAATAAGTTAAATAATCAAATATAAAGTTACTGCAATTTATTGGGATTAGGAAAAGGTTGCCTATATATTTAGTTTTGAAAAGCGAATTCAAAACAAATAAATTTATTGTCTACTTCAGTCATTCGTTAGCCGATTGTTCTCCACTCGTGAAATCTAAATAAATTCTCATATACAGTATATTTTCTAAATAAATTGTAAATTTTATAGGTATAAAAAAATTTTGTAAGTACTTGTTATGCTAAAATATCTTTACAAAAGCAGTTTAAATGTATACGAATACATTAATATCCTTTAATTTTTCACATTTAATGGAATGTTCTATGGATTTTATACAGTTTTATAATTCATATTGAATTTTCAAAATCTTTATAGAATATGGATTTGTGTAATAAAAAATATACTTTATATGCCAGAAGTGCAAACATTTCTCTTCGATGGCTGATTTCTAGGAGAATAACTGACTTTGAAAATGCTGTTTAAGATGATGTTAAATTCACCTGTTATTATTTATTTAACGACTTTTAAAAATGGAAAATTAAATAAAAAAGTGACTCCTCGTTATTTTCGGTAATGAGTGGATTTAATTGGTAAAAATAAATCTTTTTTCAAAACATAACCCAACTTTCTATTATAACATTTAAACAAGTAAATATTTTCAGTTCAGTTTAAGAAGATGGGTTAATTTCGTATGTGTATCGCGCATACAATATTTTAAGGTCACTGAACCACCTAACCTTTTAAAATTCGATCTTTTTTATTACATTTTTCAACAAAGAATATTGAAACGAACTTAAATTTAAATGATCAAAACCAATAAAAGCTGTTTTCATGTTCAGTTAATTTCGTTGATGTTGATTTCCGGAATCCTCCGGTAGGTACAAAAAGTATGTGATTGTTCAGAAAAGTCATTTTAATTTAATTAGATTTTCTATGCATTTCAATGTAAAAAAATATCTTTTTGTCATTTTGAACATGAAAATAACTTTTATTAATTTTGAGAATTGCAATTTAGATTCGTTTCATTATTCTTTGTTCAAAAACGTAATAAAAAACACTCGTTTTTTCACAGATTTAAAGTAGTTCTAGGCCCAGTCGATCAAAATGAAATATTTGATGAAATAATCTAGCGGAGGCTAATTTTTGCAATTGATCTAGCACTTGAAATACGCTTCTTATCACATATACAATCATATTATGTAACGATTTTGGAAACATTATTTTAAAATATGGATTATGACATTGTTTTTATATCCTTTAAAATATCAAAAAATATTCGTAGAACCTCCCCTTACAATACGACCCATACCGCAGCCAAACTCCAAAAAGAAGACTACCAAATATTTGTCCCTTCACCTCCATCCCCCCTCCCAAACATTCAAATAATTCGTACAGCTATCTCGAACGGCCAGCAAACAAGCTAATAAATATAAATACACCGAGTATACCCACTACTCCTCGCGCGTTCGAAACCTGCGTGGCTAGCAGACGAAAGCGTACAGCGGGAAAAAAGCAGCTATATAGCGAGCGCCCCGCCCTCGTACATCGCGATATAATATTCAATTTAATACATCCTCGATTGACGGATGCCATAAAGCGGGATTAGAGCGCGAATATTGGCAGTAAAAGCTCTCCGTCTGCGCCCGGAACGTACGCACATCGCGCACCGTATACCTATATACAGCGGTGTATACCAGGGGGGGAGAGACGGAGAAAACGGGCGGTGCTCGCGCGTGTAATCCAGGATGAAGCGGCTGGCGCGATCTGTCGGCAGACGGGCCAAGTTGAAAGTCCGCGCGGCGAAGGCGACGACGACAACGACCCGAGACCGGCTGATTATACAGGCCGCTTTCCCGCGAGAACTGAGCGCCGCGAGTGGCGAGTTTCTTGCGGGCGGAAACTCGATGTGTACATTTGTATGGATTCTTGGGAGCTGATCGTTATTGGGTTGGGTTCGGGTTATAATTTTGATTGATGGGAATGGAAAGGTTATTTATTTATGTACGTGGTTATACTTTTTGTAGTAAAAATTATATCGAGGCTAACAGCTTGTGAACAATTATTTTACAACTTTTTGTTTTCACGACTACTTAAATCTATCATCTTGATATCTTTGCTGAGATTTTTAATTATACTTCTTGAAATGTTTAACCCTTTACTTTTTATTTACCGAAATTGTTCATAATTTTATAAGAGTGGTCGAAAGTTGATACAAATTTGAAATTATCCGCTTTGAATTTTACGGGCCGATATGTAAATGATTACATATAATATATGTGTGTAGTATATAATATAAGTGACACCATTTGGTGATTGTTTAAGGGGGGATGGTCATATAGCGGGTCCGAAAGATTGATTATTTTTCATTTAATTCGATTGACTTTGGAATCAAAAATATGATGCAAAATATTTTAAAGCAATATCGAACTTTATAGCAGACCTACGAGCTGTGCAAGTTGCAGTGCGTGTGTATTTTCCAATTGGCAAGTGGAACTTTAAACGCGTTTTTCTCGAATTCACATTTTTTAAGTTTGCGTGCAGATAACTCAAAAAGTACTCAACTAATCAGTAATTTTTAACCAGAATTTTGAAGATAAATGATTTCTCTTGAATATACACCTATACAATTAATAAAATAAATGTTTTTATATAGTTTTATCGCAAATTTTGAACAAAATTTTCACTTAAAAATCGTACATCATTTTTCACGCAGAAAACGAAGCCGTTTTCTTTTCAGACAAATTTAGAAGTCTCTAGACGTCATGCAGATAAACAGCCTGCGCGCTGGGATAGTGGAATTCAACTTTTAATATCCGACCACCATTGATGTTTTTTAACACAAATTTTTGTTTGTATTTACTTACAATAGAAAATTTATTCTTAAAGTTTCAAAATAATTATTTGATTTCTACTGGTTAAAAATTCCTAAGAAAAGGAGGTCTATTTTGGCCGTATGTATGACCTTCCCCCTTAATTATTTTTTATAAATCTGCTAACAGCTATAGTCAGAACTTTTACTAATTAAAAATTATTTTGGTTTTATAGCTTAGACTTGCAGATCAGCAATACGTTTGAAATCTTGAGAAAATTTTTGTGCATAATGCCTTATGTAATGGTTTTTATCTTCATTAATTAATACTACTTATTATAAAAAATTGTTGCAATTGAACTATATATAGTATCATATATGTAAATCATCCCTAAAAACAAGACAATAAATTCGCCCATTAAACAGCATATATCCCCTAATTTAGCTGCTTAGCTAATTACTAAAACATTTCTCATAACGCACCATCACTGCTTAAACAATCCCGCAATAGAACGAATTCCTATTATTTGCCTATATAACGCATAAAATCATACTTCGAAACTCACCAACGCAACTCCGCTAAAAATCTCTCTACCGCTCCTTTCATCTTCCTCGAACGAAACGCGCCGCGAGGGCCGCGATCGCGTTTATATTCGCCGCTCCGCTCACTCTCTCCCTCTGTTCTTCGACGCCGTTCTTCCTTTTTTCGAAAATGGAATTTTAATATTTAAAAAGGCCTGCGCGCAGCACGCTCATATAGACATAGACAGCACTGTAGATAGAAAACCGAAGAGAGCAGCTATATGGATGTTGGCGGTGGGCAAACTCGCGCGCTCCGCTCTCAAGACAAATATCGACGAGTAAGTAGCGCACTTCTTTCGCTGCGCGCGGCCATTGTTCCTGTGCGCACGGGGCGCGTACTCTTTCGAATTTTCTCGGCATGGGAGTTTCCGTTTCGAGAATTTCGCCGGGGAAACGAAAGGAGAAACGTGCTCTTCGGAGATTCTGGACGCGTGTCCATTTTATTTCGTGCTTTGGTTTTTATTTTACTCTTTGCGTTTGCAGGTGGAAAATTGGACGCGATGGAATTATGCTGCTTAGATTGTTTCAAGTGTATTTTAAATTTACTGTTTAAATTATATTGAAAATATGCTCTTAAAATTTAATGTGTTGCGTAGAATGTAATAATTTCTACGATTTTACAGGAGACTTAGGAAATATAATAGAGTATCAAATAGAAATACAAAAAGCATATAAATTGCGAAACATATGCGTGATGTACTGTACTGGGCTCATTCATTTGGTGGGTTTCTATTAACAAGTACATTTAAAGTTCTCCAGTATTGTTATTCAAAACTTCACAATCCAGAATTCCTTTTTTCAGAAGTTCTGTTAAGTTCAGAAGTTCGGAATACAGAAAATTATAGTTTATGCAAACTAAAAAAAGTTTTAACTACGAAAGCCATATTATAATGTACACTGAAAATTAATTTTAGTTAGTTAATTAATAATTTAAGAATAATATGATATCTTGATAAAACTTATTTAAAAACTGACTATTACAAAACATGCAGATTTACATACTTATTTTTAAATTTTCCTAACCGATCTTTCACCAACATTGGACCATGTTATACAATCATTGAAGCAAACATTTAAAAACATCTAATAGTCTAACATTACGAGAATCACCAATGATAATAAAATATCATTTCAAAATCAATTGCAACCCTCGCTCTACGATAAAATTAGCACAATCCATGAACCCAAGAGCAAACTATCCCACGCATAACGATCGCCCATCCAGCTTTTTCACCCCAAGTAACCATCAAGACACGCGCACAATCGCATCCAATAAACTTCGCGCAACAACTCTAACGACCGCGCCATTATCCAAGCAAACGCGCCAAAGCGCAGGTCTCGCCTAAAAACCAGCAGCGGCATCAGCAAGCTAATGCGCCCCGAGTATTAGCAAAAGAGGGATATAAAACACAAGCGAACTTCGGCCCAACGGTTAACCCAATTACACTCGAAGCCCACGAGCGCGCATATTCACCGACGATCGGTATAATATATGTCAGTGATGATTCTCTCCCCTTTTATATCCCGCGAATTTCCCGCATATAGAGAGCAGGAAGAGCAAAAAGTATACGCGCACGGCAATTTCCTCTCGCGGAACTCGGCGCGATTATTACTTCCCGCCCGCGCCGTGCTTATACTCCAGCGCGTAGACATAGTTCGCGAACGAGTTCGCGAGTGGTATAGTAGTCGTGTGACGTCGGAAGAGAGGGGGGGTCAAATGAATCGCCGACCATGCAGCATGGGAACAATTCGTGGAATACGAGGTATGGTATATGTATAGAGGTGCATATGCGGAGGCTGTGGCTGAGCAAAGAGGAAAAAATTATGCTCGAGTTGGAGTTGCCGAAATGTAGAAAGCAGCGCTTTATGAGCAGAGACTGTTGTACGCGAGTTTTCTGGTTTTCAGATTGTAGTTTAGAGGTTTTTTTTAATTATTTTTTGAACCCCGATATCCTGCATATTTTAAATTATTTTATAGTAAGCATGTACAGCTTGTGTAATTTTATATCTTTAGTGTATTAAGCGTTGTGCTTTTAGTTTTATATGTGAAAAATAAAATCATTTTGTTCAATGAAATTTATTTAATGAAATAAATTTATCCTATTAAATTCGCTGGTTTTCGATATGATATAACGTACTTAATCAATTTGAAGAATACTCAAAGACTATTAATAGGAAAGAACACCGATTTTTAGTTAACAGTGTATTCTTGTAGATCGTGGTATAGTTTCTTTGTAAACTTTTGAAATTTTCGCGATATCTTCAAAATTGAAGAAGTTATAGTTAAATCTTTAAAAGCAGTGTGACATCACTCCGACCGGCACCTTTTGATATCTTACGGTGTAACGTTACTCAAAGGACCTTTAATAATTAATAACTTTCGCAAATTGAATTTTCTTTTTTAACGTCAAACGGCGATACGCGTTGGCTTAGATTATCTGCCATTTGCACAAGTGTCGATCAAAAAATAAATTTTGTATTCTTCCCTATTATTATGGTTCCATTAAAAGTTATAAATTAGAAACGAATATTGCTCTTTGCATGAGAGACATTGATCAAATCATTTAAAACTTTGTTCGAAGGTTTAATATGAAATAATCTAAAGTTGCGTAGGCATTCTTATTAGAAAATAATTAGTTTAAATTATTATTTATGATAATATCAAATATGTTGTTACTATATCATAATATAATGTCTTTGCATGGTTTAAGAAGATCACATAATTTCTCAGGTGCAAGGAGCATTTTAAAGTTGATAGGTTTTCATCTATTTTTAAGTGAAAAATTATGTGACAAATTATCCATTCAAGAATTTTTACTTATTTCTATCGAAATATTGTAAAAGAACTTGTTATAATAATATGTTAAGACATGCTCTAAAGTTTTTGAATATCAGAAAAAAATAACACACTACACTTTAGAATTTCCTGCAGAAACGAGTCCCTTAATTGGCGAAAAAGAAATGAAAATAACAGGTTGGCAGTATCCACGTACATACTTCAAAAAATAATTTATTTTTTAAAAACGTCAGAAATTCTAGAGAATCTCCCATACCCGTGCATCTCTGACAATGCAAAAAGTACAATAAGCACAATACTCCGCTCTCAACTTGCGAGGCCCAGAATATGCCATTCAAATGTACACGTTTTTACGCACACAATAATTATATCACGATTCCCCAGCATTTCCATATACATTTATCTACGAGCCAAACCAATAATCACAAACTACCCGTACCACTCGTCCCTGCCATTTTTAGGTACAGAAAACTACTCCACATCCTCCCGTGCAATTAAGTCACACGCGAGCCACCGGACGACAATCTCACCGTCCATTCAGTCCCGCGCGCGCAAAACAAAACTCGTTCGGCTCAAAATTAACGCATTCCTCCCCGACCCAAAGAAACAATCCCTTCCTTTCAACCACACACCTCTCGCATACTTTTTTTTCAATGCGCCGCATGCAGTGCCCGCATTATTTGCATTCCGCATGTATATTCACAAAAAAATTTTTAATACCGCACCTCGTTCACACACACACAGTGAGGACGAAAAGACGAAAGCGAGGCACACACAGGGAAAACGAGAAAAGGAAGATAAAAGAGGGCGAGAGAGAGAGAGAGAGAAACAGGCGACAATGAACACCGCGTATAGCGCGCGACAAAGGAATATAGCGGCGCGGCCGAGTTAATGAGCCGCGTCGCGCGCGCTAGAAAGACGTTGAATATGCAACGCTGGTGCAGCAGAAGCTTCTCTTTTATACGCCTCCTTTTTTTTCCCCTCATCTAGTCCTCGACGCGCCCGCGCTCTTTATATTCCGAGAGCCGCGCGAATATCGAAAACGATATGTGTGTATGTGTGTACGTGTGTGTGTGTGAGAGAGAGAGAGTGGTATGAATGATATACCGGTGAGATTTTGCTTTTTATCATTCTTTGCGTGCTGCAGCAAGGCAGTCTTTGGTTATATATACGAATGCGTGATAGTGGTTATTAAGCGTACGTGGCAATTTCGAAGTAGAGTTAGCGTACTTTGTCGTCGTGTTTCTTATTATTGTTTTTCATGCATGGAGATATAGTGGTTTGTAAGGGGGTAATTGGAGCGTTTTCTGGTTTTGAGGTCGAATGAAATTATTTATCTGGGTCGCGTTTTCGTGTCATTTGAAAATTGAGAATACATGGAAAAGGAAGTCTTTATCGTGATTTATTTATTTACTTTTATGCACTTCTAGAAGGTTGGAGAGAATTATTTTTAGTAAACTTTGATCCGTTTTAAGTGAATATTGAATATGCTGAAAGTAAATTTTTACTCAAATCAATGAGTGAAAATGATACTTATTTATTAGTTATAATTCACTTTTCTGAATAACTATTCACTCAAATAGGGTAGAAAATCTCTCATTAACATGCTGTAAATTGCATTAACACTATGTTTTCTTTAAGTGATTCTAATTAATTCTTAATATTTATTAAATCTCTCCTATTTTTCGTAGTAAAAAGTTATTTTAATTATAATCTATGCATGCTATTTTATAAATAAATGTAGAATTAACAATAGAAATTATAAAAAAATATATTCGTATCCCAAACAATTATAAGTTTGAAAAATTATTTTTTTTACACAAGAAATCTTTTTTTGCACATTCTTTCTAACAAACAATCCATTCATATTGTTCTAGATAGGTACAGTATATGTTAAAAACTCAAATAACTTCGAGTTTAATAATATTGATAAGATATTTATGTACGTAAATTGTACTTAACTCTTAATAAAATCAATTATCGATTAGAACGTAGATTTTCGACTATATTATTTATTCTATTGAGCTATAAAAGTTAGATGAATATCGTTACGATTTTGCTGTAGTTGTTAATAAGAAGTGAAAATGTAATGTCGTAATTCCACAAATTAAATAAAGTGACTAAATTTCATATTGTGAGTAAAATTGTTAATACCTTCTCCTACCGTATATCCCTGCCTATGGTGGAAACACATATGATAAAAATAAAAAATGTTTTTTTTTGTTAGCTTTTATGCTATATTTTGATTTCGAACCAGTCTGAAAAATATGTTCATATTATTCGAACTATGATAATTTCTGAATGCTTAAGCGGGCTATATTAGGTACACTTATCTTATGTATAAATATTTCCCAATTTAAGGCAATTTATTAAGTCTAACCATACTTGGGAGGTTACTACTTATTTCCGCGACTTTCGCTCGTGTTTTTCTAAACTTCTCCTGCATTTAAGGTACAAACTTCTTATTCATGTTTCTGTGAGCTCTAGAAAGCACAAAACTTACGTGGTTCTTTTTTTATAAAAAAGTGTAATTTTACTCAAAATAGTTTAAGAATGTAAAGTGAAAACAGGTTCTCAAAAAAGTTTGTTTTCAATCTACTTATTTAAAATTATTAAGTCTTGAACTAAAAATTAGTTTAGTATTACTATCAATCTCAATCTATGAAACGAATCTAATTAATTATACATAGTAAAAAGACAGTCAAACAACCATAAAATATACAAAGCCAGATCCCAGAAACATCCATTAAAAAAGAATATCAGACATCCGCCGCCAATTCAATAACGCAATGTCAAAAACTTCTCTCCCCACATGATTCTTTAAACGCTCCCTCCCGTCGTCTCTCCTATATACTTTCTTCCCTCCATACGATACAACTTTGCTGTTAGCGTTAAAGCCAACTTTTCCTCCCGAGCAGCAAAAACAAGACCGCGGCTCGCAACCCTTTTCCGCGCGCTCCTGCCACCGAAAAATGATAAAGCACACCGCCGAAAAGAAGAGAGAAGTTTTCGGGGCTCGATTGCCGCGGCGCTCGCTCGCGCCCCTGCGCAAGATGCAACCGAGTCTACCGCTGCGTATATACGTAGTTTCGAAGATTGATCGATGGGGATTCGTTTAATCCTCGCGTATATACCTTGCGCGCGTTCGTCTCGCTTTCGCGAAATTCACCCTTCTTTCTCCGCAGTTCTTACGGGGTTTTTCTCGCTCTCTGGTGCAATAGCTGTATATATCGTAGTAGATGGGAGAGCGTTAATTTCATTTCCACGTCAATCTAATTGATTCGCTGGGGAGGCCGATACCAATCGATTGAAAGTAGATTGCGGTTCAATTTTTAAGTAGTTTTTGATTTATCGGTTAATTAAAGGTTTAAGCTTTGTTACAAGGGTTAGGTGATTTACGTGGTTTTTTATATGTTTAATTGGTTGCTTGAAAATTTTCCTTCAGAAGTTTCAGAATTCTCTTCGAAAAAAGTCTTTTTGGGGAAGCTTTTTCATGGTTGGACAAAAGTTTCTTGTAGAAAAAATGACAGGAATATGTTTAGTTTTGCCCTGTTAAAATTATTGATCTATTTTTAAAATAATTTAAGAACAGTATTTTAATCTTACATAATTAAAGCCTAATTAATGCGTATGTGTGTGTTAAATCTTGAAAATGGAGATAAATGTTTCAGTTCTCACTAGAATTTCTCCTTTCTGTCACGTCCCTGTATATTCACTAATAATCAAATCAGTGACAAATATCAAAGTCTCACTTTGATAGTTGTTTTTTTTTCTTTTCCACTCTCTTTTTTCCCTCCGTTCGTATACGCGCATATATAATTTCGACTCTGGAAGAATTTGACACTTGCAAGTCAGCTGAGGATTTTACCCAGAGCTAAGACAAATAATCAGAGTGCAATAAACACTCAAAAATGCCAACGGCTCCGATAAGCAATTGGAAACCTTAGACCTGGAAGCAATAACACTGTACGTGCGCACATTAAAAGAAACATATGTTGGAAAAGCGCCTCAAGAGGGCTGCGATAGAGCGGAGCGACTGTAGGCCCCTCTGTTAGATAAGCCAGACTTCTGGACCGTCTATGTTTGAATTCCCACGATGCACACATGCGACGATATATGTTTTTGTGCATGGGATATTATTTTTAATGTAGTTCCAATATTTGATTATTTTGTCCATTTATTTTGTTTATAAAATATGTTTTTAAGAATCTTTTTACGTTTTAAATCTTATACTTCATATTAAAATTATAATTTTTGCTACGATATACTTATGAGAACCTTATCATATTTTATTATTAATATTATTAACATTACTTTATTATGTTAACGTTTAGCATAAAATACCTATGTTTAAATTTACTATTTATTATAATCATTGTTAGTATAGATAATCGTATAACCATAATTAGAATTATTATTATATTTTTATCATTATCCTTATTATTATTATTATTATTATTATTATTTATTACAATAACGAACTCCGATATTTGTATTAAGAGACGGATATAACTATATATAGTGTGTATGAAAGCTGTTCTCTTTCTCCCACGCTTTTCCTTCTCTCTCTCTCTCTGCATCATCGAATCAAGACCAAGAAGAAAGATAAAAGCGTATCAGCCAATGACGCTCCAATGACGCTCAGCGGAAAATGAAGAGAGCGGGGGTGCAGCCGAAATGTCTTAAAATAGAACCTCGTGGCTTCCTCGTTTAGCCAATGACAGTAAGGCCCGATTTTCTCCTCCTTCACACGAGAATCTAGAGGGCTAGGTCAGGGGGAGGACCGGAGGACACGAGCTTCCAAAGCTTTTTCTCAGCAGTCAGTCTCAGTCGAGGTGCAGCCTAGAGCAGCTCGACTGCAGCATCACCCAACTCAGCAAGCTCAGCAGGCAGTTCACGATCAGCGGTCCAGCAGTTCAACTCTTCCAGCTCCGACCTCAGCAAGCTCCGACTCCGACGCCGACACCAAGCCAGCATCACCAAGCCATCTGGGTACGCCAGTCTTCTACCTCCGCCAACTCGAGCAGTTCGACTACTGTCGAGGTACCCCTGACGACGACGCCAGCCTTCTACATCCAACAACTCCAGCAGCTCCAGAGAGAGAGAGAGAGAGAGGGAAAGAGAACAAGAGAAAGAGAACAAGAAACAGAGTCTTACTACTCTTTTTATTCTTTTCAAATAAAAGTAAGTAGACAAGTTAAATCGCTATCTTCTACCTTATTAGTCAACCTATTTCTCATTCTGTCCTTTTACATATATATATATATATATATATATATTATAAAAATACTCATTCAGAAATTCCGCCAAGAATATCTCGCTCCTGCATTTGGTGCGTATATTCTAACCAACTCCTTCCTTTCACAAAACGATAGTCCGTGCTCCTCATTTGGTGCAGGGTTATCGTTCCTGTCTCTCACCCTCACATCCCCTAGGATTTCAGCTTAATTATAATTATATTAGAACAAAGACATATATCCCGCGCTATTGTACGCAAGTATAGGCGCATAAACTTAAATATATTAAAATAAGTACGTTTCCGCCTCACGGAGACGTCACATTTCAAGGAATCAAACATTCTTTTAGGCAAAATATGATACTCTATGATGCGGGGTGATTAATATTCTCTAACTCCATACAGATAACGTTTAACTGTCCAAATTGTCATTTCGTGTCATATTTTTGCTTCTTCATAGAAGAAGCTTTGTGATGGAAAAAAAGTTATGCTGAAATCATTATAGAAACATGTTTTGAGACATTAGGTATCAAATTACATTATTTTTAGAAAATGTTTATGGATGCGTGTGTATGAGTGTGTGTGTGCGTGTGTGTACGTGTGTTTATATGGATGTGGAGCAGTGTTAATTTGAATATTCACGGTAAAAATTAATGTTTCAAACTCATTTTTTGTTTTTGTTTTTTAAGGAAGTGGAGTCAAAAATATTTTCTTTTGCTTTTTATGTTTCTGTTTTTCGATTTTTTAATTTTACTTTTTCGGGCTTTTGGTACGTTCAAAATAATTTCATCGATTCAGCTTAAATAAGCTACTTATCTGTTTTTGATATACACGGAAACGACATTTTTTGTTTAAATAATGATATCTGGGAAATATAAAATGAAAAATTTTTGATAAAATTTGAGGTGATTAGGAATATAGAGAAGAATATTCTGTGATGAGGGAAAATGACAAAATAGTGAAAATATTGTAAAATATTCACAAATATTTGTAATTTTCAGAGATTTTGGGTCGCCATGTTGGATCCGCCATTTTGAAATCGGAAAAATATTGTAGAACTTAACTGAAGGTCGTAAATCTAACTTTAGATTCATCAGTGATCCAATAAATACCATAAAAGCAATATTCATGGAAATTCAAGAATCTTTTGAAAAATCAGTCCGTCATTTTGAACCGACCATTTTTAATTTTGATAGTATAATGTCAGGTATGTAATTGGTAACGTTTTGATGATGAAGAAAGGCAAAATAATAAAATAATTGAATAGAAATCCACAAATCTTTGTAATCTACAGTGTTTTTGGGTCGCTATGTTGGAACCCCACTTTTGAAATATGCGAATACAAGTGAAACTGAACAAAATATAATAAATCTACGATAACAAGTATGAAAAACTGTTGATTACTCAATGTTTCAATAAAATATCAGGAAAAATACGAAATTTTGAGTTGTCTCACGCTTCGGCTGCTATTTTAAAGTAGTCATGTTATTTTGGAAAGTTTTCCAATGTGCATTTCTAAACTACTGCAATATTGCCCATCAATGGTACACTTTTTAAAAAAAATTTAGCTGATTCTTTTGTCACTTTTATATCATATTGGATTTCCTGATAAACGATATTAAACTTTGATATCGGGATCTTAAAGAGCAATCTCAAAAACCCTAGAGTATCCTCTCCGAGACTTTTTGCAAATAAAATGATATGTGTGTCGTCTAAATTTGATAGATTGACGAGAATGATTGGCTGGAGGTTTTTCGCGTAAATGTGTAATATGTTATGTCTAGACTTTTCTTATATTAATTAACCATTTCTTTCGTCAATAGTACTGTTTATTAATTTTCAATCAAATCCCGCACACTGTGAAAAGTTGGGATCGACGATCCCGTGCAGATTGATGCGCCAAGGCCGCTGCGCTCCACCAGCCAATTACATATGAGGCTTTTGGTGTAAAGACAACTTAACCCCGGGTTAAGTTGTTTTTGATGAAACATACATATTCGTATTATACGACCCTTTATTTATAAATATACTGCATCAAACACGTTTTTTAAGGTGCATACAGTGTATACATGTATACAGCGAGCAGCGCGGTTGAATCGCTATTACTTTACATTATGCAAAAAAGGGTAAGACCATAAATTTATAATTTTTTTACTCATTGTAAATAATCAAACCCAACATTATTTTTACGAAAAAAAAAACATTTTTTTTTAGAAAAGAGTACAAATTATTTTTATGAAACTCTGATTTTCAAAATACCAAATGACGCATTCAATATGGTAGGCATAAAATTAAGAGTTCAACCAATTTCCGTGAAACTTTGTATCAAGGTGAAGCGGTAATTGTGAATCCATTGTTAATTTTATAAAATTAAAAATGGAGGATCAAATGTGTCAGACATTAAGTTTAATATTCAATAAATTTTCGCGAATGAAGGTAGTCAGGGGTTTTCCGGGTCACTGATTGCAAATCCATTGTTAGATTCTCAAAATTAAAAATAGCAGATTTAATATGGAGAATGTAAAATTCAAAACTCAACTAATTTCCATGGATCTTGCGACTTTAAGTTTTCCTTTATCATTGAGCACGCTTTGCGATAGTAAAAGAAGTATTGTTATAAACATTATAGACCCACTATTTTTACAAAATGTCTATATCAATATGTGTACGTATATGAGTGCGTTCGTGTGTTTATGTGTATATTCAAGGTTCTTTTTATAAGCTGTGGGGACAAAAACTATTTACATTGATTGTTTAATGTGTATTTTATCAATTTACCGATCTTTGAGTTCCACTTTTTTGAGCTTTTAAGTGCCATTCTCTTATTTCCCATTCTATAGCTACGTATCCAGTCCATTCTAGTCTTCCAAATTTTATCATTCTAGTAATTAGTAACACATTCGTACTTTCCGATTGTGCAAAACTCTATAAGATCAAAACTATTCCCAATTTAAAAATGATCAAATAACAAATTACTTTATACGGAATATCGACGCCTACATCCACAAGTGATCGCGATTCGGTACGACTCTATCCCAAGTCTTCATTCGTCAGAGCTTCGCACAGTTCCGCTCCACGCAGTCTCGCGGCATTTTCCGCTCGTCGGCCCCTTCCGGCGAAAATTATCAATAATGAAGGAGCGCGCGCGCGTGCAAGGGACACAGACGCATTGTGTGTCGACGCCGCGCCGCCGCCGGCGACAATTGCGGATCGATTCGCGGGGCGGCGACACTTTGAAAAATGCCATTCTCGCTCGAGTGTGCCTCTGTGCGTGTACATGCACATGCGTGTAATGAAAACGGAAGAATGGAAAAGTGTCTAGACGCGGCGACGAAAAAAAAAAGGAAACCGGAGCGCGAGCAGCTTTGCTTGAGAGAGCGACTGCCGCATATAGAGGTTCGATTTGTGTGTATTAGCTCGGCGCGACTTTCTTTTGTGCTTGGATTGGTGCGAGGAAAATCTAGGGCGAATTGCCTTGTGTCGATGTGTTTTTGCTTTTTTGCTTAAGGAACTATTGCTTTTCTTTTTTCATGGAAGTTACGTTGAGTGTGAATGAATGCTTTTGTAGGTATTTTGAATTCAACTGCATTCTGCAGAACAGAGATAGTTTTGAGCAGACTACTCTTTTATTTCAACGTCTGGTGTACTTAAGCAAAAATAGACCAATGCAAAATGTATGTCACATTCATTAATAGGGAAGAATACCGACATAGATCGTGGTAAAGTTTCTTTGTAAACTTTTCGAAGCTTTACGATATCTTCCAAATTTAAGAATATACAGACAAACCTTGCACAACGATGTGATGCCACTTCGACCGGTATCTTTTGATGTTGTAACGCTATAAATTTTATAAATTGCGCTTTTTTAAATACAGAAAGAAATATTTGATTTTTGGATTAGCAATTTTTACTTATTTAAAAATCACGTCGTAGTGTCAAGTGACAGAAATCCTATAAAAAGTATACTACACTGAATGTAGTAAAAGTTATCGACTCAGTAATGTCATTTTCAATGCTAATGTGATTTTTATACAACCTATCACTTTCTACTTTTTTAATGCAATATAGACTCTATTGTAATTTCAACAGAAATAAAGGTATTTGAAATAAAATGACCACTGTTGAGTTGGTGAGTTTTACATTCCCAGATTGTGTAAAGGTGCAGCATTCAATGTACTTTAATATATACTTACAGTTTCAAGATGAATTAAACTAAATATTGAAAAATTCGAATTCTGACACTTAATAAAATATAAATTTTGCAATAAATTAAATTAAAGAACAATGAAAAAGAAATCGAGTGAATTAGCTTGCGTATTTCCAATGTAATGTCAAAATTTGATGCTGGAACTCGGGAATGTGAAATTACATATGAGCATTCGAAATTAAATTATTAAGTTAATGTAAAAACTACCTTTCCAGCAGTAGCACATTATTTTATTGCATATATGGGTATTATCCTTATTAAGACCCTTATTAAGACACAGTGTTGAAAGACCGATCACCATTTGAAAAAAAATTCGGAAAGGCATTTTCTTTCGGTATCAGTTCCCAGACTTCTACGATAATACACTTTACTAAACATAAAATACTAACAAACTTTTTTCATTCATTTTAGCCAAATATATACTACAACCAAAAATTATACATCGATTCTTTATTATTAATCACCTTTATTAATTACATTACACCACATTACTTACATGCACTAAGTAAAACTCTCTGATCTGTCCAAATCACACAATCGCATCCAACGAGCCCAAACCGCATCGAACCCCATAGCAACCTCCCACGCACAAAGCTCAATAAACTCTCCCGCGCAAAATCCTCCTCCTCCTCCTCCCCTTCGTCCTTCCCCCCAAGGAGTACACGCTTCCACTCGCCAAAAGAACAGTGACACGCATCGACTCCAACGTCCACGTCCACGATCGCGATCCGAGGGGTCCCGCTCGCCCACACTGCAGGTGCCTTGATTGCCATATAATTGCGCGCCCTTATCTCTCTATCTGCGCCGAGTCTCGATACATTGCGTGCTGCACAGCTGGATAATACCGGGTTTGCGGTGTGTGTGTGTGTGTATGTGTGCGTACTGCAATACGCGCGAGTGTCTTTTCGTCCCAGCGGCCGTGCGTCCTCCTTCCTTGTGTGTTATCTAGGACTCGGCGAGGGGAAAATAACGCAGGCTCGTGCGTATACGTTGGTCCGATAAGGGATGATGTTTCGATGTGGAAGGGAGATTATAGGGGGTGATGCGCAATGTGCAGGTCTTTATGCTTTGTAATTGAGTATGTTGGGAGAGGCATTGAGAGGTATTACCGATGTAGAAACATTGAGCAATGAATGTGTTGCAATAATTAGCAACGTATGCTGGATTAGATGAATATTGTAGTTTCATCAAACTTACTTTAGATTTATTGTTGAGATTTATAGTTGTCATCATTATCATCTTTTATGAATTTCGTTTACAGTAGTTTAAATAGAAAATTCAAACTTTGAACCTTAATATCTCCAAAATATAAAAAGTTGACTTATTCGGTTATTCCGGGAATTGTCACATAAATGAAATGTTATGAAAGGGAATGTTGTGACTAGATAACTCGTCGTAGTACGCTGGAGGGTAAACAATTTATTCAAAAGTTGCATTGACGAAAAATATTTTACTACTTTAAAAAGATTCATATTAATAAAAAATATCTTTTTTTGAAATGTTGATAATCATAATTACAGCCAAAACAGTTTCAATTTAAATTAGTATTTATTAAATGTAAAAATTAAGAAAGTGTGAGCGATGAAATATAATTTTAGCATGATTTATCTAATGTAAAGAAAGATGATGATTGATTCTACCAGCACCTATTATAACAACGAGAAGTATATAAGCTATTTTGATTTTAAATAAAAGTATCTTCTGAATTAATTTTTCTTTAGTAAATATAAATGGAAATGATTGAAATGTTAACCAGAGATTATAGATGATACGTCAAGGGATGCAAAAAAAAATATTATAAAAACTCCTCTAATGTCCTCTACTTGAAATTCCAACTCGTTCCATACACATTCGCCATAAAAACATGGTTAGACAACTGACAATCAAAAGTATTTAGATGGATTATGGTGCAAGAATAACAACTCGTAAGAAAATAAATATTATAGGGGAGTGTCGCGCAGCATGAATAGACGAACATTATGAACAATTATGAATTTTCGGTTTCGATCGCTATATGACAACCCTTTACCTAGTGAATCCGGTATACCTCGAGATATGCAACTAAGCAAAAAGTTGATTTTTCGTATATCAAACCTTATTTTTTAAAACTGACTTCTTTTGTCCTGGGTAACCCGTGATGGGTGCATTGAAAAACAAGTAAACTAACTTTCATAAGTATTACAAGTACTAAAAATAATTATTTATAGCTAAAAAAGTGACTAAAACTGATAGTAGTTCATTCTGTACATTTTTTATCAAGTCCAAAATCGTAATTTTTGACGGTTCACAGCTTATCAATTTCTGTAATTGAATTTGAGTACAGACTATTTTTTTTTAAATCGGCCGTCTAAGTGTCAAATCCTTTCTTGGAATTTTAATTTTTGTCAATTCAATCAAAAGATAAAGTTAAACATAAAGTATTAAGGACTATAACAATTTTGGGAATTAGTAGACTGGAAATTTGAAAAATATTTGATTAAAAGAAAATTATACAAGCAGAATAATAGTACAGAGAATGAATTCGTTATAATGCTACAAATATCAATTTGGTTTATTGATCGAAATAAATAATAAATTTGTACAATAAATCTATTTAATCATTAGTAATTAAAACCGACGTATCAATCATATACTCTCCTATAATTAATGGTTATTCTCAAGGTGAACAAACGTCATAATTCAGCCACTGTAGTCAACAGTATAAAGAAGTTAAAATTAGAAATAGAGTAAATAGAAGAGAAATGCATTATGGTAGCTATAAACGGTAGATACAAATACAAGATAAATACATTACGCCACTGTTTCATTTGTCTTGAAAAAGTTCATTCGCTATCACTCGCAAAATCTTCGTAACGACATTTGAAATCGCCAACAAATAAATTAATCGCTACCGGTATCAAAATTCAGTTTTCCATCCACTGCGCCAAAGATCTATCAAACGCTCGGAAATTCCCGTGCAGACGGTGAAAATCACCCGCACTACATAAAAATGCCTAAACTAATGCTCTTCACTTCGCTGCGTGCCCGCAAACAAGCTAAATAATAAATGTCCCGTCGTCAGCGATTCACCGCAACTACAACGTCCGCGCGCTCTATCCCCCTCGCACTAACGCACATTACTGTGAATTACAAAGTATATTCATTATCACTTATCAGCGGAATTATTAATATCCTTTAAGCCTCTCTCTCTCTCTCTCGCTCCTACCTACACCACGTATACTTTAAATAATGACGCGAAGTGCGCGTATTAAGCCCCCCAATCAAGCCTCGCGCATAGACGAAATCACTTTGAAACTCGCAAGCCAATTAACCAATTTTCCGCTTTTGGCGAACTTCGTTTTCGATTCGCGTGCGTATGTATATATACGAGCGGCAAACGGTAAAACACGCGCGCGCTCCCGCTAATCTGGCGAGCGCGGGGAGCGCTGCCGCAATATTTCAGAGAGCTGCAGTGTACCGCGCGACGCGGGCTTTGCGAAAATTTTCGCCGGCCGCTGGAAGCAGTGAGGGGTCTGACGATTTGCACTTGGAGCGTTACGCGTTGTAAGTCAGTGGGATGTTGAAAATCGACAGGGAATAGAATATACGAAAATTATGGATTGGCTGGTACTCGCGGCTTTGCTCGCGTTAACAACAATGAGAGAGGTTTGAACTCTTCAAGGTGCTTCAGATGAGATCTTATGATGGGTACACTAATAAATGACAAATAAGCGAAAAAAATTGGTTTTCGAATAAAGTATGCTAATATTTTCTGGAAAACTGAAGCATTATTTATAATTCATATGTAGTGTTTATCGGGATCAACACGAAAAGAATGGTTTAAGTTTTATGAGAATCGATAAGGTATAGTTTTTGCGGGATGCAATAACAAACACACGGAAAAGAAGCGAAAAAGTGTGGTTTTCGGCTGAGGTATTTTAATTTTTTTTTTAGAAAACTGAAATATTACCTATAATTTGTGTGTGTCCAATATGTTTTTCGGGATCAAAATGTAGAGGAGCATTTAAGTTTTATAAACAGCGGTGCAGTAACTTTGGCGAGGTGTGGTAACAATCAAATGACGAAGGAAGCGAAAATTTTAAATTATTTTTTTTATTTTTTTTAATGGCGTATACCGACATTATTGCAGGCTCAAGCTCTCTTCGGCAGGTTTTTTCTAACTGTTGGGCCTGTGATCGATAATAAACTTTCAACGAGTTTCTCTCGGCAGAACAAAGAAAGAGCGTAGAAGACTTTCCGTCTTTAAGTATCAACCTATAAATATGGAATTGTGCTTTACATTAAAAAAATTGCAGCTTGAAAGCGTCCGTTTGGCTAGAATTTGTAATTAAATTAATAAAAAATTGTAGTTAAGAAATTAAGATAAAGGTTTTATACTTGAATAATTGAGTAATTATATCTTAAAGAAGTTTTAAGTTAATAATAATAAAAAAAATATAGTTAGGATATTGAGAAACGAAGAAATTTTCTACTTGAATAATTATGTAGATTTTGTACTTAAATAATTGTGTAGGATTAGTGATTGTAGCGTAAAGGGGCACTATAGCACTAGTAATCCTTTTGTTCTTCAGTAATTAAGCGAGCTTTTACTAGTTATTACTTGCTCACTTTTATTTTCAATACTATTTAAGTTACCTAGGCTTTTCGTTAAAAAAACATACATTTAATTTATCATTCTATAATTTACACAGATAATTATTCAATTTATTATTTTAACTTTGGATAATAACGTTGCACTATAATTTTATTTATAGTGTTTTAAACTTATTTAGGCATTTATTTTATAACCTTAAAATAATGCAAACTAGTACCACTTCTAATCTGTAATAGAAGGGTTGAAGTAGGATTCTTTTCTGAAGAGGGTGAGCTGATGAGAGAACCGATTGAAAATTGAAATTTTCCGTCTTGAATTTTACTTTTTTATTTTCAAATATTAACTCTTTGGGTTGGAGTCAATGAAAACAATGTTTAAAAATATACCGTTTTATACATTAATTCAAAGTGTATATAAAACAACGTAAACTGATTAGAAGGCTAGACAACTAATCAACATATAATTATGTTATAAACGATATAATAAACGATTCTTACGATTAGGTATTACCGTAGAATGTCGGAGAAGATGATCTTGATTACCCACTTAAAACTGTTGCTGTTGTCATCAGTTCGGCCTGGCACAACTACTTCTTCGACGTCTATAACGTCTCGATCTATTACGACCTTTCATCCTCATATTACCTTCTAAATATTTCAAACGTTTTGACTGATAACGATTGTACGTCGATTAGTTTCGCTTTAATCTTCTCTTTTCTGTTTTTGAACCCATTTTAAAATATATCGTTGTAATTCGACACAAAACGAAAGAATGACATGTTATGAAAGGACGCGGAAGATCTATAGGTAACGATCGTTAAATTTAAAACAAAAGCTTGAAAAACTGTGGCGCATTAGTCACAAATCGGAAGACACTACAGTTCATTATCTCGGAAGAAGTGCATAATACAATCGCAATATCATTAATATAATTAAATTAGCTTATGTTGTAAATATACACACATGTTTCTGGTAAATTTACCGCATCATTGTAAAATAATTAAGGTAGTTCACCGATAACAATAAGGTTAAAAATGTAATTTATATTTTAAATCATCATTAAAGGGTATTACTTATAACTTAATGTCTTCAATTCATAAATTAAAATGTAAAAATATTAAAAGCAACTCAAAAGTTTTCATATAAAGCAGAACACTAAAGTGCCGTATAAACTTTTCTACTGACTGTACCACAATATAGATATACTAATAACACAGTCAACAATGTTTCCTTGGCCATATCTTTGAAAGGGGACCGCTAACTATAGATTTTCTTGTTTTACGTAATATAGATAGTAACCCTTTACAAGATATTACTTTTTCAGAGAAATATATAATTAATTCTGCGGCTATAAATTGAAATGTCTCTATAATACACGTTTATTACCTTATACCTTACTCGTTAAAGTTCGCAATTTTGACATTGAATATTTCCATTTTGGTACCGCACGATTCTTACAGTTTTGCGGGTGGATAGATAATATAACAAATATTCAAACAAAATTTTAAGTGGATTAATCAATTTCTCATGAACAAGGAGCTCTTTAAATTTGTTTCATTTTGTCTTATTTTTTAGTGGAAACGATAGTAAACACACGAATAATATATAACGCAAATTCATTTAAGTTTTATGAAAAATATTGTTTTAATTTTATTATATCAAAAGGATAATAGTTCAATTTTGAGAAAAGATTCCCTTAACATGTGCAGTTTTGTCGTATTAATATTGGTCTAATATTGTCTTCTGTACAGTGGTATGAAAGAGTAATTAAAAAAAGTATCTTACTATAAGCTGTATTGTAATTAACTTACTTATATATTTTACTAAAATCAAGCTCATTTTTTCATACTTATCAATTAATTATAAAAAACGAAGTATGCCATTACTAATTATTTAATTAAATTGTTTATACGTCAATTCCAATGGTAGTTTATTATATAAAATGCATCATGCCGCAGTTCAGCAAACTAATAAAAATGTCATTTATACAGCAGTAAAATGTTTATAGTGTGACTATAGAATATAATAAGCATACAATTCGCTAGTATGTAAACTGGCACAATACGCGTTCTACTTTAAAAAAGTAGTTTTCGATTTTATTAAACTCTTCGTTAAATTGAAAAAATATTTCGAAAATAAATTTCATCGCGTTCGTATCGGTTTTCGATTTAAAAAAAATGTAATCATGAAAGTTTTCGAGGGCAATATTCCGTAACAAAATCTATAAATACATCCCAAACTATAATTGCACCCAGCGGTCCAACATTTTTCAAAATTCAAGCATCGTTTCACCACTACAAACCTAACTTTAAACCAGCCGCCAAAAGTCCCGTTCGCACCGACTACTCGCGGAACCGTCCATATGCCTACCCTGCACGACTCGCAGAGCATACACGGCGCCACCTACACATATATACGTATATGCACACGTTCTCGCGGGTGCACTTTCGACGCCGTCGCCGCCACGCCGATTAAACATGATTATGGCGGCGCAAAATGAAAAACGGCGCGAGCGCACTGGGTGTTTGCCCGGCGTCTCGCGCGCGTGGCTGTATATACACGAGTCCGAAAACACTGTGTGCCAATTTTTTCAAAATACATAAATCGCCGGCCCACCGTTGGGTTGCTTGCTGCAGTGGAAAATTAAAATATCGGTTTGTGCATGATGTGGGCGTTTCTTATATTGGTTAGCTGGTTGTGGGTATTTTTTGGACGGTTCGCTTGTTGTTATGCGGATTTTCGCGAGGGTAGAAAGTTTGTATATATGTCGATTTATATGTTGTTGAAATAACAATATAACTTTGTATGTAGGGTTGCAGTATCTTTGTTCTTGCAGTTAATCAGTGAGTATCAAATTGATTTGCTATCCTTTTTGTAGTGCAAAAAATAGTCATCAATTTTGAAAAGGTAAAACAACTTATCAACATGAACAGAACAAAACAGTATTTATAATTGCATTTCATATAATTTAAGCAGATTGTTATAAGAAAAAACACAAGGACAAAATTAACATACTGTAATCTGATTCTTAGTTAGAGTCAAAACACTCTACAACACTATTTTATAGAGTGACAATTTCGTTCTGTCTGTTTTAGTGAAAAATATTTTTACGTTATTAAAGTGATCTTTAGAGTTATATAGAGATATATTCGATTTTTCGAGTATAGAATTACATTTCACCAGGTTCAGTACTGTTGCACAAATATAAGCTATCAAATACTATACCTATGTAGGACATATTACTTTTTTACGTATAGATTTATTTACTTTTTGTAATTTTAGGTGCGTAAGCCTTACTCTAAATGCGTTGATTGAATGTGTTTCTATACTTTTAGAGTGAAATCGTATAACAATAATTTGAAAACATAGTAGTCACTCAAGACATTCTGGTAAGATTTTTACTCCAACAATTATAAAGAGTAACAATTTATCAATTATAATATTTTGATCGTACAAGTAGAATCTTTCAATAATAGAAATTGATGGAATAATTATTACGAACCCTCTTTTTGAAAAATGTTTGTTTATTTAAATTATTATAATATCTGCAATGGCGATACAGTGTCTGAACTAAAATATTTTTCATTACGATTGTGCTAGTATTTATTTTAAATGGCATTATATTGATCCTTTCTGAATAGATGTACGATATCCTACTTTGGTAGCTCTAGTCATAGTTTACTTACAATTATTTCACAATTAGTCATTCTTATAATGGAGTGTAGTATAGAACAGGAATTGTTCACATATATAAATACATATTTAATGAGCCTTTTCAACTATTCGAAAAGTGAATCCTTAATTAGTTTTGCACTAGTAAACATTAAACAAAACTATACATTAACAAATTTGAAATATTATTAGATCGATACTAAAATATTGGTCTAGCTTATAGGTGTAAAAGAAACTTGAAACAAGAAATGAATACACGCGTAATCGATGGAAAATATACATGTTACAAATAACTATTCATTTATTTAGAATAGTTAAATTGCTATAGATGAAATGACAAAAAAATAATTTATACCACTCTAACCTCAAAATCACAACTTTGATATGATTTTTCGGTGTTCGTGGTATAAAATACGGTTTGAAACTAGTTCGAAAGCACATTATTTACCTCATGTGACTTTTCACTCTCGCTTCGCTCGAAAAAAAACGTCACATGCGTGTCACACCCGTGTCGAAATGTATTATTTTCAGTTAAATATAGTGTTACATTAATTCTTTAATTACTTTAAAAAATTAGACTAAAAAATTTTTCGGAAGGTAACAAGTGTAATAATAAACGGTCACTGCACTCAAAATACGAGTAAAATGCCCATCAAATGTTGTTGCACACTATTTAAATATTATTTCAATTTTAACAAACCTAACAACTCGATAATCATTATCGAACAAATTTTCAATACATTTAAAAAGCCAATTACAACCATTTCCCTTACCTAGAAACAACGCAATTTTCCTCCCCACGCCCATTAAATATTTTCCGATCTTTCCAAGAAAACAGAACGACGCATCAAAATTATAACTCGCTGCACAATAATCCATTACAAAGTAAAGAAAGAAAAAAAAAGGTTGAACCCTACACCAGCACCATACCCCAAGCGAAAGGAAAAACTCATATCCCTTTTCCTTATCTGCTCATTACATCGCTCGCTCGCGTATCGCCTCAATTTCAGCGACTCTGCTGAACCGTGGAAGCCTGTATATAGGACTGCTACACTCCTTCCAGCCCGCCCCAGCACGGCAAGTTCAGCTGTGCGCGAGCGCGGGGGCAATTCGTCCTAATTTGCCGCAGCGCCAGCGACGTTCGTGCGTCTCATCAAAACTCAAACTCAAACTTGCCAACTCGCGTTACACGGAAGATACAAATATAGACCGCGCGCGGCAGGCAAAAGTTCCCCGCACCAGGGAAAAAGAGGAACGGATATAATAATGGATATGGGATTGGCGGGGAGTCTTTTGAAGTTATTAAGTTGTGGGACAGAATGTTTATTACGAGAATGAAATAGAGCTTCGTGATCGAGGGTAATTTTTCGTGAATTTGCCGTGGCAGTGTGGGGCGTTTTTTATTGTAGAAATATATCGAGACTTGGATATTATGTAGCAATAATCTTATTAGTTGAATGCAGTTATAAAAATCGATATCAATACATTTAAGTCCCACATTAATAATTACTAAAAGATATTTATTTTAAACATAATATATATTAAACAATAGAACAAGTTTTTTACTCAAAAACCGTTATTAAAAGACATTTTTTGTAAGCTATTAATAAAAAAATAGCATTTTAAAGTAATTTTAATTTGATTAGGAAGCTAAGTAACAATGAATTTGCAGCGGTTTTTGGTCTTGCAAACAATTTTGTCTTTATTTAGTCTCAAGTAAATTTGACATTATAATTTTAAGCAAGTAATTATATTAATTTTTTAATTCTATTAATGTTCAAATTTTAACATTGTAGGATTGAATTTTAATTCTTGAATTATCTTCCAAAATCTGTATTTATTACACTAAATATATACACTGATGATAAATTTGTGAAAAAAATATATGTTTAATTAATTTACTAACTATGTGGACAAATATTATTGTATATACTTTATTGATTTAATTAAGGTTTAGCTAGTTTGGACAGATAAAATCGTCTTTGTCGGCCTTAATAAGATCTATGTGTATTTTTTGCTGAGATAAGTATATTCTATACCTTATTTAGTAATCGCAATTATAATTGCTATATCTCTTATGTTTCGGATTTAGTATATAAGGTAGTCACTGTATATCCAAGATGGCCCGTCTACCAAATATGTCCTACTATCGCTAACCAAGTTATTACAACATTTAGCCGGTAAATAGTTTGTGAATTATGCAAATAATGTGAGTTGAAAAGGATCGACGAAAGTTGGAACTCCCCATATTATTATTGTAGTTAGTCTTTTGTTTTTTGAGTAGTATAGCTTCTATGTTTGTCTTCTTAGTATAAAAAGAGATATGTAAACTTATTAATTTTAATCAATACAGCCCACGTAAGAAGAAACATACAAATTTTGCCCCTAATAAGTACCCTCAGAATTTGTTTAAGCTTTTTAAGAATAAGAAAGAAATAGTTATTACAAAAGATATTTGTACTGCTGAGCAATTTGTAAAAATGATATAAATAATATATGACTTGAGTGCCAATGACAAAGAATCTTTGCTATGGAAATTTTTTTAGTACTTTACTTCGCAGGTAACTTCAGTAAAAGATTTTCGGTAAAAATACCTTAACCCTTTTGTACCTGGTGTAATATACGAGGAATTCTACAAAAAATCAGTGGTTCGAAAAGTAAAAAATAAATGATAAGGCACACTTCTGCAATTTGATTTTTCTTGTTGTGTAGGTTCTAAGATATACGAGAAACTTTCCAACACGTGAACAAGACCTTGCGACACAGTTTTATTTGTTGTATGTCAATTTTTCTTATGGAAATTTATTATGAGGATTATCGACTAAAAACGATCATCATTGATATAACATTCACTTGGCTTCTAATGGTGTAAATTTTTTTTTCACGTAATATAATATAAAGTAGAGAAAAAAAAACTTTAATTTGAAACAGGCCGCAACTATCTTTGATCGCTGATAAATTTTGATATTGCTAATCTTCTTTAACGCGGCACGTCTCATATGTCCCAGAACTTTAAAAATTCATACAGGGGAAATCTGCCTGCATTGGACATCTAAGTTTTTTCGTATGCAGACATTTATTTGCTTTGTTAACAAACAGTAAGCGAACACACTTTCTTAAGCCAGTTTTCACCCATATCTAGTAATATATAAAAGCTTAATTCATTTCACTGGCCAAATAATTTTCAGTTAATAAATTAGAGTTTATCTTTCCAGGAAAATACTTTGTTTTTTTAAATAATTTACTTTCTGTAAACTCATGGCTCTTCTACTCAAAAACTATGCTTTTAATGAAACAAAATTACAAGAGACCATTTTTAATTAAAATCACGTGAAGAATACACACAAATTTTATCAACTTATAATTTAATAAGTTTTATTTTTCCTCCCGCTATCTTGGATCCACCATTTTTAATTTTGAAATTTTTACTATATGTATGTGTGTATGTATGTGTATATGTGACAAAAAAAATGTGGAACGATAACTCTTCAAGGGAAGCATGTTATGAGCTGAAATTTTTATTTTCCAGAAATATGAGGCATTGCTCAGTTTAAAACGGATTAGATTTTGGAGCTGGTTGGATAATATAAAGTACATTTTTTATTAAAGAAGTAAGTTTTAAAGAAAATCTCAAAAAAAGGAAAAAAAAATTCTTTTTTTTTTATACATTAAATATGTTGATAATATATATGTTTTCATAAAGTATACGTAATTTCCTTTCTATTAATATATCTAGCAATTGTTTAAAAGCTTTTTTTTTTGTATAGAAAAAGAAAAATATAAATATTACAAAATTTGTAAAAATCAAGAAAATTTCTTTTGTCTGTTATACGTCAAACATATTGACAATATGTACGTTTTCTTAAAACATAATTTTTTTCCAATTTATATATCTAGAATTACCTGAAAGCTATTTTAGTGGAAGAAATAAAATTGAATCTTGATTACATATTTTTAAAAAATCGGTAATTTTAGTAAATTTAGAAATAATTTTTTATTCTGACTTCAACAATAAAATATACTGCTAAAATCAGTAGTGTATTATTTTTTAATGAACAATATTAAATAAAAAATGACTATAAGAAATACTCATATACATACATACATACAGAACTATGCTCCTTTTGACGGTCAGTAACCGGCATAATTTAGCCCTCGAGTAGTTTAGCCCTCAGGTGTACATCAAATCAATACTACGCCTATTCAGATTTATACGTTTGACAAACAATTGAAAAACAATCTTCCGTTGCTATCTCAATTTTTCACAAATTCCCCATATGATGTATGCTAAATTGTCCAACATTAATGTCAATAGCATATAAAGCCAGATGGCGTGTCATGTAAATGCTCACAACGAATATGGACTCATACCATTATTCAGGGCACAAATTTTAACGAAATGGACTTCAGTGTCGATATTTATATAAGGGGAAGTAGTATACATTATGAACACCCGAGGGCTACACTATTTTTCCGAATGTGCCGGTTAATGACCGTCAAATGCTGCATAGTTTGTGGCGTATGCCGTTTACGCCATAGACTCTGCGCCTTATACCATAAATTATGCACATTTTGACGGTCATTAACGGGCACGTTCGGAAAAATAGTTTGGCCTTGGATGTATATATTTAAATTTTGTAATTTAAATTTATGCAAAAGTATACTATAGATTATGATAAAGTATTGTTATTTAAAATATTTTTGAATATATATATATATATATATATATATATATATATATATATATATATATATAATGCATACCATATTCACAAATCAATTTAAGATAAGATGATAATGCGTAACTAAGAAAATCTTTAAAATGTTCATTAAGAGTAATTATTCGAGTTAATTATTCAAAATAGTCTATACAAACTCATTTTAATTCTATCAAATTTTATTCTTTACAAATTGTATTGGAAAACAAAACATAAAAAATATATTCATTAACTAAAAAGGCAAGTCTTCTTTTATTTTGAAACTATTTATAACAAAAATTTCTTTTTACAAGATATTGGAGTAAACGCATATTTTTGTGATTACAACAAGAGATTAAAAAAATAATTATTTACGCACACCTATCAGACAAAATTTATTTTAAAGAATTCAAGAAAAATTTTCAACTTTAAATGAACCTATTCCAAAGTATAGAACTTAGAAAGCAACTTAAAGAGTTTTTGCATATCCAGTTACATTTTTTTTAATTGACAATAATAAATTTTGCAATACTATAATTGTTGATTAAATTATATTTATGACATTTTATAAAATTTTAGTAATTTTGTTCGAGCTTATAAAACACGGATTTATGCATTCATTACAAGAATATCATAAAGATGAAAAAAGTGTATAAAACAAAAACAAATCGATCAATCTTGAATTATTTAAATTAAAAGTTATAAAACAAAAACGTATCGATGAATCTTAAAAATTCTTCTTGATTTCAAATCTTCATCAAGAAACGTATAAACTGAGCTTTGTTTGGTCAAACATTACCGCGTAATATGCAAGAAATCTACGATCAAATTTTTTTGGAAAAGAATAAATCTCAAAAAATAAATCAACGGTATTAAACAGAAACGATTCAATGAATTTTGAATATTCTTTTTGATTTAAAATCTTCATTAAAAGACGAAAAAGTAAGCTTTCTTTGGTAAAAAATTACCGTGATATACCCAAGAAATAAGGAATCACAAAATTTTTGAAAAAAGTATTACTTTGTAAAATAGAAAAATTGTTGTGAAACAAAAACGATTCGATGAATCTTAAAATTTCTTTTTAATTCAGAATCCTCATTCATAAATAAAAAAAATGAACTACAGTTAATAAAAAATGACCGCCCCATTCTCGAGATATAAGCGATAAGAAAAAATTTTAAAAAACATAACCTCTAATATCTTGAAAAATAAAAGTCCTCATGATCTGGGTAAATAAATTAATCGAGAGATAGTAAGAATCTACCTTTTTGAAAATTTTCTGAAGGAATAATCCCGTTTACTCAAGTTATTGTTTGCCATAGAAAATCGATTTTTCTTACAAAATGATTTTTTTCTCTATCATAGAAAAATAAAATGCCGCAAAAATTTTATAGATTAATCTTGTCCATTGTCCTAATTACTTACCTTAATTTTGTTAAAAATCATTCCATCATATATTTTAGAGAAATTAACGTTCAAACAGAAAATTACGTATCCGTGTATAACAGAAGAAAGGAAACACCTAATTCGCAATTTTGGGTGGTAAAAGATAGGTAATTTTATGCTCTTTCAAATGTATTTTCACTGGATCGATGATATTATTTCTAACGAGCCAAAAACCCGAAAAGCTAAACGCCAAAAATCGAAAAACCGCTAAAAAACAAAAACAAAACCGAAAAATTAAAAAAACTATTTTTGTGCCCCCTTTGTTTCAGAAAATCAAACAAAATGCATAACAAACACACATACACATACACGCACGCACGCACGCACGCACGTACGCACGTACTCACGTCCATACGGACATTTTCTAAAAATAGTGTATTTTGATTCCTTATATCTCAAAACATGTTTCTAACATGTTTTTAGCAAAACTTTTCTTTTTACTATTACAAAGCTTCCTCTTTGAGGAAGCAAAAATAAATTGGTCGATTTAAAGCACCCGAACCTACTTAAGTCATTATGCACTCCCTTGGTTATAAATCAAACTGATATTTCAGCAGCTCCTGTCATTTTATACGAAATTGCGAACTCAATTTTTGAAGAAATGGACTTTCATAGATTTACTATTATATTATAACACCAATAAAAAAAGTTTTAAAAAAGAAAAGGAAAAGTATTATTATACTACTACGATATAAGTTATTAATTATTCTACTCTTATTCCTCGTATTAAAGAGTCTATCGACTTTTTTGCGCTTATGAATACAACATTTGTGCTAGTATATTTTTAAGGTTCTTATGCTCGTGAATGCATCAAAGATGAAGTTTAAAACTCTTTATTTACAAAAGATATGATATGCATGCAGGCTTGGCAGAATTAACTTGACCTCAGGGTGTTATTAACAGGTTAAGAATAGCGCTGCACCATTATGAATAATAAGTTATTGATTGAAAACGTTCGAAAATCGATTTCTAGTTAATATTTATTTATTTTAATTTGACTATAACTCACGCTGAGTTGTGAAAAGGTGCTCATTCGACAATGCCAGGACCTGTTTTAGACAGGCGTGAAAAGAAAAATTGCTTTTAATTATTCACTCAATACTTAAGAATTACTTCAATTTCTTAAAAGGTAAAGGAAAAGTTGGAAATTTTCTCCAGAAAGGTTGATAGGGATTCATAATTTAATTTATATAATGTAACATGAATATATTGTTGAATTTAATATACTTTACTGAATTACTATTTTGGATTGAAATGTTATATATATTTCTGGTTCATAATAATTCGAATTTATTACGTTATTTAATTAATTTGAATAATGTTCTATAATATAATTTATGTAAAATTAGCATTATGTAATATGTTCATGAGTTTAAAGTATTGACGTTAAAAATATCTGGTCGAATTAGTTTGAATTTTTAAAAATCCTCCAATGAGGTTAGCGAAAACGAGCATTCGATCCAATGAAGTTCCAGCACTTTAAAAAAATTCAAATATATTCGACCAGATATTTTTAACGTCGAGTGTACCTAATTGAATTATTTTATATTATTTTTTTATTATTCTTTATTGAAAAGTTATGCACATTTCTAGTCTACTATATTTAAAATTTCAATAAAATATTCATCAATTTGGAATAATAATTAAGTCTGACTTCATTCTTGCAATATATATTACGCTCGGTACTTAAATTAAACTAAATTTGCTTATTGAATTTTGAAATAAGGTCAATTGTGTTTTCCGACTGCTCTCATAAAAATTTCAGTATCATACTCCCCTCAAACAAAATGTGACTAATTCAAAAAGCTTTGAATTATGCAAAATTGCCTGACCGTCCCCTGCTATTATCCTAAAAATCAAATCCAATAAAAAACATCTCCAATAACATAAAATAAATTAATATTCTTAACGACCCAAATCCTCCACCAATTCCACGCAGGCCAACTGCCGCACTCAGCAGTCAAAGTCTAACGTGTCTTCCTCCATTTACCCAGCCTGGCAAATTCACTTCCGCCAACCCCTGGCAATAGATCCTTACATATATCCTACAAACCCCTACACACTCGTACACCCATACACGCGATGCCCTCACCTGGCGCCCTCCTACTCGCGTGTATCTACATATATCGTACAGTCCCACATTTATATATACACACATATACATGCACATATACGCTCATACTTGAACATACACTCATGCACACATAAATACTCATAGTCATACACATACACACTCATACTCATAAACACATGTACACACGCGTGAACACTCATGTACGTATACACACATACCTGAACACGCATACACACATATATAGGCTCCTAACACAGTTAAACTTGAAAAAAGAAAATTTTCTTAACATATACACTCATGCATATGTATACTCAAACGCGCATACACTCACGCTTACACACACACACACATACACATTTGTGCCTGTGGGTATATCGAGGTCGGCCGGAGGCGTCTAGGCGCAGGTCTGCTGCTGCTACCACCGGCGACGACTGCCACCCTCTCTCTCTCTCGCTCTCTTTCCAGCTCACGAAAGGGAGAGTCGCCTCTCCTTTCCACCCACCCCTTGTCAGCCAACTCCGACCTACAGAGCGAGAGAGATAGAGAGAGAGAGGGAGTGTGTGGAAGCAGTCGCGCATACCTGCGAGCCAGGCGAGAGCTCTGTGTGTCTCACGCGCGAGCGCGCGCGCGCTTGTGAAAACACACCCCCTCGCGGCTTTTATATATACTGTATAGTGTATGGCAAGAAGGAGGAGGAGAGAGAGAGACTTTTTCGAGGAGTGTGTTGCAGGCTTAGTGTGTTTTTTACGCCGCGCGTGGACGGTTTGCTACAACGGCGTTTTGTTGTTGTTTTTGTTGTGGTTTGTTGTTGCTGCTGTTGTAATCGTTGTTGTTTGACGTGATTCAATAGGGTAGGGTTTACTGTTTTAAGTGGAGCACCAGTTGCTAGCGCTAAACGTTGTTAAGTGAGTTTATGAAACTGTAACAAGCTCGTTCCAGTATTTTAGGACACCTGGATAAACTGTATACGATGCGGGAATAAGTGATCGTGAAATCCCAACTGATACATATTTTCCACGAAAAAGGAATCAGTATGACTCACGGTGTAACTGTTATTAGTGCGGGAAAATCCAACGAAGCAGTGATTTCACCTGATAGTGTAATGGAGTTCATCGAGAATATTGGTTTTTCCATGGCAGTTGACTACGAGCTGAGTAATCTGACGCCCAGGGACGAGGCAACGTGAGTATACCAAATTAGTACACACGACTTAGAGTTTTTGGTTTGGCGTGCTCACTGCCCACACTGTCCATCGAGGTAAACAACGAGGAGGAATCTCGTGAAGCATGTCAGTGTCTTTATTTGAATGTCACGTGCGATTCGGGGTTCATCCTGAAAGTCATGATTTTGTTGTTTGATATTGTTTCTTACAATCTGGTTCAATGAAAATAGAGTTAAGGGAGAGTTGGGCACAATGGGTAGGATATTTTCAGACTTAATAATATTTAAAATTTGTTTAGATAAATTTGGCATACATGCAAATTTAAAGTTAGTAATAAATGTCACTATGTAATAGTACCTGAATAAGCTGCATGGTGTTCTATTTATACGTTATTTAAATGTTTATTGCAGATTAATATAATAATTTTATTGTAATAGTTATTTTTTGGATACTGAACATAATTTATATATAACGTATATAGCAATGTACTCAAAATAGCATTAACTTTTTAATATATCGAAGTAAATTATTTAGTCACAAAAGAACTCAGTGTAAAAAAACTTTTTATTTCATTAAAGTTTTTTTGCTTAAATTAATAATTATAAATGATTTATTGTTTCAGTTATTAAAATCGATAAATAATTAAAATTTTCCACTGTAGCATACTCTCCCCAACATTAAAATTATAGACAAAATTTATTGTATAAAGAGAATTTTTCATATAATTCTATTTTGTACATTGCCATGCACCAGTTTTTCCTATCTTAGTTTTATATTTTGCCGTTCGGAGAAAATTGAAGTTTGAAGGCGACTTTGGTAACAAACCAACCGAAATTATTAGTTACGAGACTAAAGTTATGACTGCGGATATCGACAGGTTATAATGTAACACTATATGTTTCTATTTTGGGTCGATTCCAAACTGTCTAGTTCTCGCGTGGCCATTTCGAAGTAATTTCTAGGTTAACTGTAAACCCATAACATATCACGAGGCAGCTTCAATTATACTTTCGTTCTTTTAGTTTTAAAAAGTAATGCTCATATGTTGCTTGTTATAAAAACGATAATTTTATTTTTGGATATTAAATTTCGTTCATACGATGAATAACATCTGAAATTATTTGTGATATAATGGACCTTGTTAAATTAAAATATTTTATAGTAATCCTTAATTTGGTATCTGCCTATTATTTATGCATTACAAATACTAAAAAACGATCAAACTGGCACCTTTGGTGGGGTCACTGGTTGCGTGGCGGATCAGTCACGAAAGTTCAGCAGCATTGTGGCGCGGTTGTAGTTGGATGGGTGACCGCTCGCACAAACAAGGGCAACAACAATAGCGTTTTCTCAGGTAGGTAAGGAATGATACTTGACTAGTAAGTTGATTTCCTTACCGTAGCACATCTTGGCGGAGGTTTTTCCTACGGGTGTTTCTCCGTCACAGGTTGCCTACATAGGTAGAAACCTGTCATGGTCGATAACTTGAGCGAACGCGGGAACGCTGTGGGGAATTAGGATGGGTTTATTAGGGTCAAATACCTCCACACACAGGTGGTGCGTGTATCCTGTAAAAACCCGAAAAGGGTATACAGATAGGAACAAGAATAATAATAAATGAAAAATACTAAAAATAGATCTAAAAAATGTACCTTACTAAAACTGGCTCACTATTTTAATGTTTGACGTAGGAAATAAGACATACTTATGTACAGTTTGAAAATAGACATCGATTCCTATAAGAAACAACTAAAAATAATTTGTTATTATAAATATTCATTATGTATAGTAAACAAATATTGTCTTCAAAATATCATCCAATTTTTTCGTATAATCTTCTTCAAAGTCTTAAACATTTAGCCTAGTCAACTACAAGGATCATCAAGGCCTGCAATTATGTAATAGAATAATCGTCCTCCAAAATTAATTGTATCATACCCGCTTCATAACGATTCAAAACTACGTTGATCTCGTAGCCGCGTTACTAAAAATACGACCAGTTAAAGCTTCCTTTAACAAACCAACCGACACGCGACACGCAAACTATGTACAGAACATTATCAATATATACAAGACAAGAGTCACATAAAGTCACTCTACGACGATCGAGAGCACATCAGAAGCATCGACTCCTCGCTGACTCTACACTCGGCAATTATTCAAAGAGAGACCAAGAGAGGGAATTATACAATTACAACAGGTATACGCCTCGTGCTTCATTCCTTATTCGACGAGGACATGTATACATTCACACGATAGTTATATACAATAGGGGAGAGTGGTACACCAATGTGTCTGTAAGTTTTCATTATCTAAAAAATGAACCACTTATTACACTACATTCTTTTACAAGTTTGATTATTAAGATTCAATTCATGTATCTGTATATATAACCCGATTTAACAAGTCTCTCGCTTTATCACTTGGTGTAGAAACGACATTTAGCTGGAAAGAAAGTAATGTCAATGAAAACAATGAAAATCATACAGTGATTAACAAAAATAAGAAAGGCAAAATTCCACCATTACTTGTAGATGCATATATTAAAGTAGCACACGAAGCCCATCAAAAGCATCACTGAGGTTTTAAGCGAAGATGTAGAAATGAGTTGTAAAAATAATCGTCTGATTATGTACACTAAAACTTTAATAAAAGCAGCGCAAGTTGAGTATCATACAATATATACATTGCTAAGTATGAAACCTGCAACATCGATTCTCGAAGGCCTACCGGCAAACGTGATCACTGAAGAAGTAACAGCTGATTTACAACAAGTTAAACAATTCACCAAACAAGTAGGAGAAGCTCCAGGTAAATTAAGGTGATACTAAACCTCCTGTCACCATCAAATACGGGGAACCACTTATTTTATTCAATTTTCAATTTTAAGAAAATATCTTTCTGGAAAGTTGTTGTTTTTGATTAGGATAATAACGTTTCATAAAGATATTTGCTAAAAATTGAAAATTAAATGAGTAAAGTGGTTTCTCGTATTTGTCGGTGACAGGTGGCTTTAGCATCACCTTAAGTGAAATCAAACTTACAATCTTTGCTGTTAAGTTAAAGAAAACACAAATATAATGAATAGTTAAACAGATAGTTATACAAGTTAAACAGTACTATAACTGCCAAAGTCTTGGCAATATCGCCGAAGATTGTTTCAAAACACCAAAATGTGCGTTATGTGCAAAAAATCAATATACAAAAACTTGTGATAATAAAAGTGGAAATTTCATGTGTATAAACTGTGGTGGAGAAGACAAGGCAAACAGCGACACATACAAAATGTATACGCCAATTGCTAATAAAGGGAACGTATTTACAAACCGAAAAGAAGTGCTACATGGCACAAATAATCGTCCAAACATTCAAGTGTAGGCAATGTATACGGGACCATCAATATAATACAGGAACACAAGTAAAGGAAGGAATATACATCAAAACAAACAGGAAGACGATTCACTCAAAACAGCGTGGAGCGTCATAAAGAAGCTGTTCAGTAACATAAGTATCAATAAAATAGTGAATATAGTCAAAAAGTAATGCTTAATATAAATGAAAGTACTGATGCTATAGGTACAACAAGAGCAGAAAATCGGATTTTCCTATGCGAGGATGATGATTGTATGTGTATATATGAAATGTTTCAAGTTCTTTAAGTTCTTCAATTGCTTCAAGAAAGTCAGAGTGTATTTCCGACGCAGTCTGCAGAAGATATTTTCTTTCTGTTGCGCATAGACGCTCGGAATTCCTGATTTTCTATGGGCTTTATATGCATTGAAAAGAGGTCTTTTCAATGCACATGTTATAAAAAATATCTTGTTTCATCGAAGGATTTATTGAAATATTTAACTAAATTGTATCTATAGATAATAAAATGTCACACATAAATGAATTAAAAAATTGTAATTTGGAATAAAAATTCAGTTAAATTTAAACAAGTGAATTACTAAACTTCATAGAAACAAATAAATATAAAATGAAAGGTATTTGTGTAACTAAATTAGTCAGTAATATCGAATTTGATCTTCCAGGTTATAGCAGAAGCGGCGGAGTTGCCATAGCTATGAAAGATAATAGAATACTCTCTGAATTCGAACTAAACGAGAGCATTAAATTTGAAACAGTTGGAATTAAAATCAAATCTAACGACTCCGATATTGTAATATGTCAAGCTTATATTATACCGCCTAATACTAAAATAGATTGTTATGATTTACAATAAAATTATTATTATTATTGGCGACTTAAACTGACGATGCTGTGAGTGGAACTGTATTTCCGAAATCACAAATAGTACAGTTTTGCTTGATTTCTGTATAGATAGAAATGTAACTATTGCAGCGCCACAGACGTATACTAATTTTCCACCTGTTGGTCAACCTAGAATTATAGGTCTATTTCTGATAAGGAAATGTATGTCATTTTGAAGAACCTGTCACCTTACAAGAATTAAACTTGAATTATAACATTGTAGAAATAGTTTTGAATGTAAACAATATTAGTTTAATAGATAGTCACTGCTTCTATGATTTTAATAATTCAGACTGGCGTCATTTTAAAAAGTAACTAAGCGATAGTATTAATCTAGCATTTCATATTACTAATATAAAAAAGTCGAACAGCAATCGACAATACTGATTCAAAATATACTAAACTCAGCAAAAAGTAATATACGTGACATTAAAGAAAATTATGATAAGTTTACTTTTTTTAATCATATAAGAAAATTAATTAAAGTAAAAAACAAACTTGCAAAAATGCAACAGAATTGTCCTAAAGAAAATAATAAAAATATATACATTTTTACTGAAAAAATATGTACATTTTTAGTGCAAATCTCTATAAATAATCATGTGAATCTCTGTAGAATCGCCCTATATTCCAATTTTCAACAAGAAAAATATTTTCATATTAGTTGTTATCCTATATTTTGATATTCAACCGATCCGAATCCAATTTTTTCTATCACCTAAACTACGATAAATGTTCACAGCATAGGTTGGCCATATCGGGTACCTTATAATAATATCCTTTATTCATTATACCTTGGCGTCCGTACATTTTGTCATGTAAATAAGTAAATAAACAACGCCAAGTTACGTTCCCTCCAAAGTCAAACCCATACCGCCCCACCTTCATCTACACGTGCTTATAGAGTGGACGGTCTAGCCGGCCCGCACAGGGTAAACAGCGCCTAGCAACCTTCGCTCATTAACAATCCCCGCGAGCGCGCGAAGGTGCATCGGACGTTTAATAAAGAGGCAGCGGCTTCGAGGCTGTAATCGATTTGGTTATTACCATCGATTATAGCCAGTATGCGCGATAGCCTCGGCCTGCGTGGCGCTAACGCGAGTTACACTTAAAAGCTCTCCGCGCGAGGGTCTGTTTGCGCGGAAAAGGGCGTGCGCGCTGCTTTCCCATCCGTCGAGGCGCGATGCTCGAGGACTCTGTGCGCGATTCTCGATTTCTCTTTTGCAAATATACTCGGGTTGAGGGACGTATCGTTTAAGGATGGAGGGTCCGGTTTGTTTATCGGCTAAGCGTAGTTCTTGATTCAATATTTATGTTGATGAGAGTGGATCTTGCCAAGACTTTTTAAACTTTACATTGGTACACGCTGCAAGTTTAACTGTGTAATTAGCCTATCGTCATTTTAACATATTTTGCACGTTAGATAATAGCGTTAAATGTAAAATATTACATGCGCAAGTGCGTGCGATAAGGAACTTGCATGGGTTTTAATACCACTGTTTTAACATCTCGAATCGACAAAGTTGAATGTTTTATTTTTTATGCCGTATTTATTTATTTATAACGCATTGAAAACAATAAAATTTTAGATCGCTTATTGTATCAACACGAACGTCGAACACGCCACTGTAGCGACTCTAGGTACTAAATGGACTGCAGATAGGATTCGCAGCCCTAATGTTTAGTTCCTACAGTCGCAACAGTGGCGCTGGCTTTGCGGTGTATGACGCTCGTGTTGATGATGTCTCGTGCCATCGATTCAAATATTGATCTAAAATGTTACTATCAATAAATAAATAAATAAGGCATTAAAAATACTGTCTTGGGAAGTTTATTATTTTTAAGTATATTATCAAATAAAATTGAATTTAAAATTTTTGGCAAATTCCCTATTGGTGAAAAGTTAAATGCATACAAGTAATACGTTTTGTGACGAGTTAAAATGTTCAGCGCCTATAATTTTAAACATTTGAAATTACAGCTACACTATATTGCTGGCAATGTAACAAAAGCACATTATAATAATCAATGAAAAATATTTGTCTCCAAGTAATATTTAATCAAATTATAATCTATCTCTCAAATACATAATGCAACCAAAAAGCGACTTTTTATTCTCTATTTATATTGGAAATTACAATAAGTATTGTTATATTAGCAAGATACCATACTGTAAAGTCTCGAGTATCCATTTATTATTTCTTGGAATGAAAGATTTTTTTAGATCCAGTCAATAAATTGACAATAACGAGTTACATTAAAAATAATCAACAACGTTATCCTGGTCTATTATTGAATCTATGATAGTAATGATTAACTTCTTTTAGAATAAAGCTTGACAACTTCGTAACTTTAAACTTTACGCGAAGTTTCATAATGAGGTATAGCTTCCTTTGCTAAAATTAGATTGAATAAGGTAAGCTGCCCTAATACGTTTTGGGGTCAAACGTAGACAATTGCATTCATTTTACCGTGGCTATGCACATTTTGACGTTAAAGTTTGTAATTTTCAGAAAAACATTTTAAGTAAACTTTAGTCACTAGTTGATGATTCCCAGGTGTAATGGTTCTCTTTATTGGCCGAGTCGTTGTATTATCATTGAAGAATTTAAACAAATGAGTATGAAATGGATTCTATTCCTATCCATTTATAACTCTCGATCATTTTTTTAGAGACTATAAGTGTAGATTTAGAGGTTGTTGATTCCTACTCTTTGAATAATACGCGAGATTCAGTTGATTCACATGAGCGACACATTAGGGACGTTTAGTCGATTTTCGATAAAATAATATGTTTGCGGAAATAGGTATCCTCAGAAAAAACATCCTGGATGTTTATGAAGTCTAGACTATTTTATTCAACATTATTCGAGTAAGTTTGATACAGAACAATTTTTGTTTATTGATTCAACAACACGGACAAAGCGTTTATTTTATTTTGTGATTTTTACTTTAATGAAAACACATTAAAATGCAAAACACAATAAGATAATTTAATGAAATGACATGTTATATAAATAAATATATGTATATATACATCATTTTTATTTAAGAAAAATATTAATAATACCTGGATAAATTTTTTATCTTTCATATTTAAATCATTCCTTGATTTTTATTCTAATTAAATGAGAGTGCATTTACGATTACCTACCTTTTCTACAAATAGCAAGATTAAGATTAACTTTAGTTATTTTTTAATATCATAAATAGTCCAAATTTGAGGTTATCTCGCTCATCACTTAAATTACACGATTGAGTACCAGATTGTCTAGTGAAACTCAGTCCACACACGCGGGGGGAGACTTCGCAAGGACTCGTGACTGGGATTCATTAAGTTTTCTGATCATCGCCATTTTTTCCTCCTGCACAGTTTGTATTTTCTAGAGGGTATCATTTACTACTATGCGGCCAAGTGTGTTTTGTACACGCAACGCGAATAATTCGCCGCGACCTTAACAGACTGCTTATGCATCGTAAATTCAAAGTCCTATGCAAAAACAATTTTGACTTTTTCCTTAGTGGATGTGGGTGATTTGTAGGAAATTGTAAGATTTCGTGTCTTCACTATTTGCTTATATTTTAAAGCTAGTCAAGTTTAAAATGTACGATGCATCAGTTTAAGTAATAATATTTTTTCTTTTTCATTTATCTGAGTATGCTCAATATATATATAATCACTAGAATGGTCTCTGTTTTGAAAATATAAAGAGTCATATTACTTAATGTTATCGTTTAATTAATTTTGAGGACATTCACTTCCGTATCATCAAAATACTAACATATTCTGGTTTTGTCAGAGACTTTCAGATCAGATCGGTATCATTACTATCATATTCTATTGTGTTAGTGATCATGTACTTATGTTCGTATTTAGCTTAGTTAGTTTCTAATCCTACTTCTTTAGCCACTTTTATTAATATATGTATATTTTTATTACGGTTTCCTGTTTTTTCCTATTATGCCTATGTCATTTGTACATGCCGATAATAACGATAGTGAGCCACTTATTGTTATTATCTCTTTGATTTCTTATACATACAGCCCTGACAAAGTACTCTAGTTCTGATCTCATCCCCTGATTTAAATTGTTGTGGATTTCGAATGGTTCAGATAGGCTGTTACCTGACCAAACGATGCCCCGACAGTTACCTAGCCACATACTTATTAAATTGGCTAAAACAATACTAAAACGTGAGCTACCTAACTCTGATCTTTACTCGACCTGTTTATTTTAATTCACAGTGATAGTACCAGATAATTTTCTTGCACGAGGGGTGCAAGGTTTGCTAGTAATACATTGAACAGAATCTTATTTCATCCCTTTAAATATGAATTGGAATTATGATTATCTGCTATTCTTTTACTTTTTGATTGTCGTACGAATTCCATCTAAACTAAGTTGCTTGATAAATGGTTTATTAGTGTGGATTTTGTTATAGTGTGAAATGGTTTGTTGTTCATGTGTATTTAGGAGATTGTCAAAATAATTTCTGCATGTACTTATTATCCTACATAAATATCCGTTATTACGTTTCCATGTTCGTATTTTATGAAATTAGTCTTGATTTGTATTTCTATCCTTATCAGATTCATGCCTACATACATTTCACAAACGTTATTTTAATAATGAGGCTTCAGACTAAGCGTAATTGCTTTTTGCCTTTTTTCTTTTCACTCCTCACAGTTCTCGTCGAACCACGGTTTACGTTTACTCTTTTCTCAATGTCCTAACACTAAAAATGATGCCACGCAAATGAGTGTCTTCAAAACCTAACTATAAAGTTGTATATAAATTTATATGAGTCTTTATATTTGCAAAATAAAATTTTAGTGATTATACTTTAGTAGGTTCACCAATAAAGTACAAAAAATCAGTGTTTAAAATAATACATCATATTTATCTTAAATAACTTAAGGGGTTAATCACAGTAGCAGGCATACAATCATGTACATACTTAACATTTTTTAATATGAAAAAACAGTTTATTAATAAAAGTAAACAATGGTATATTAAATACATGTCTTGAAGTATCAAAAAAAATTTTTTTTTAATTTTTCCAAAAAGAAAATGGCTGCTTACAGATTGTTTCCTGCAGCACCTTTTTTCTTTACGCTATTCTGCATGCAAAATTACATGCGTAATCTTGGACTTGGAACAAAATAAAAAAAATTTCACGCTATAACTCGAATGGTAACTTATTTATATGATGATAAAGTATCAAAAACAGCCAAAAAGAAATTTCGATTTTTTGAAAATACTACTGTGGCCATACCCCTTAAAAATATGAACAAAAAGTTAAAACACAAAATCTCAATTTCTTGCTAATCACTCATGTCGTGAATTCTGTTCTAGGTCACAAACGACGTTCGCCTGCAAATAATCACGAGGATGTGAGCGAATAATAATAGAGTGGTTGTGTTCGTGAAGCTGACGAAGAAGAGGAGGAAGATGAAGTTCGATTTTTATATGTGAGACGGCAAAACGGACTTCTTATCGGTTGCCGTCAGTGCAAAATGTCTTTCTTCGGATGGGGAAAAAGCGGACGATCAGATACAACCACCGACCACACCGGGCGCAATCTGCAGGACGGCCTGTTTCAGATCGCCTCTCAAGCCTGTCACATTCTCGTTCAGGTTGGTCTCGTTAAACTCGTCTTATTTCTCTAGTAGTAATAAGATCATTTATGAGCACTTTTTAGACTTGAATTATGTTATTTAGTAGTCAGTTTTTTACCAGGTAAAGACTTGTTTGATTTTAAAAACACAGATTCAACTTCAGTTAAATGGAAAAAATTTCATTCAAAATGAAAATACATTTTAATAAATTATATGCTAATATCCAAAAACATATAATGTATTTGCCACAAAAATATAAATTTAATTCTTTTGCATGAAGTGGATTCTGCTTAAGGTGGCTCTCCAGTGATTTTTTAAAATTTAGAAATTTTTTTAATGTTTTAAAAGTTTGTTCAACTCTTCCTTAATAAGTATAAACAGCAATATAATGATATTTTACATTTTAAGTTAAAAAATTTCATAGTTTAATCAAAGCTATTTATTTCAATTTCACGTTATTTCGCCCACTTTCGATCGTTTAAAGGCTGTGAAAATTAAGTAAAAGAATGTTTTTTTTTTGTTTTTAGATTAAAAATGATCTATACTTTCTTTTAAAAGCTTTTTATTTATTTTTAAAAATATAATAAATTTCATTATTTTTCATCAATTGCTGTTTTCTCATTATTTAAGTTTTCAATCTTCAAAATGTTGTTGACGCATACCAAAATACTCAATCTTGATGAAACTTTTAGGATACTTTCTTTAAAGCATTCTTATTTAGCTGAAATATTTTGTAAATATCCATGACAGAGCTCATGTTAAATGATTCTATTAACAAATCTGCACTGTTTTTAACAATTTTTAATCAACAAATATTTATTATTTTTAAAAAACACATAGTTAAGTAAAAATTAGTAGTTTCAGCTAACTTATTTTTATTTTACTGTCAAAAACACAATCAAATTTTTTGGTTCATAAATGTCATTGCGGTGTTCACCAACAACTTTTACCGTACAACCTAATTTTACTTAAAATAAACCTATTACTTTCAATAACTTCAATTTTATTTGATAACATTTTTTTAAAATGTTTGTATGAATTAATAATATCATTATAAACATGCCATGTAAATATTATTTTGTTAACTTTAAAGCTACGGAAGTTTTATTTTTCACCGGAGAGCCCCCTTAAGTACAATAACTTTTTAATTAAGACAAACAGAAAATTTTACGTTTGAAATAAAAAATCTGTCTTTGAATAATTATTTTACTGTAAATAGACCTGAAACAAGCAGATATTTTTTCTGTTTGTGCCAAATATCCGACTTTCTGAGTGCACTATAAACAATAGAGGCGTTGTCTGCAAAGCTGTTTAAAAATATAACCATTTAAATGATTAAAAGATTCTTGTCTCTAAAGTTATAAATAGAACAATTACTTTTGCAACGAATGAAGCGCGGATATAAAAACGTTAGTATAGCGTTGGTTATATCCAACCTTGCACTTTAATTTCCAATGCACTAATACCACAATATTTGCTTACGCAGTTCGCTAACAATACGATACGAAACGTGTATACTGGCTGAGCTAATACTTTGTTTCATAATTAATATACTTGTGACACAATTATTATATTCGCCGCATTGAGAGTGAACGCATATGTGACACAATAGAGATCGCGTATTCTAGTCCGTACACACTACATGTGTATAGAATATAGCGTCTATTTAAAGAGTCATAATATCATTGTAGATGAACTAGAATGCATGCTTTGAAATCTATCTTCAATGATCATATTTGATACTTTGTTTGTTTCGGATAAACTATTTAACAGCTTTTGGATTAATACTAATAAAAAATATCATTGTTATACTGAATAATAAATACTTTTGTATTCCAAAGATCAATTTTAATAATAGAAGTATATTCTAGGCAATGATTATATTCTATAAATGTATAGGTATTACATATACATAGTCATCTAAGATGCTATATTGAATGCCCATATATGAATAAATACAAATTTCAGGAAAGGTTTTATTATGTGGACTATGAACTCTTATAACATTGCATTAACTTTCTTTTTGCGTCTATGTACTTCTACTAGTAGTTAATCATAGTAATGTTCTAATAAACTTATATCCTATGTCATAAAATATTCTGATAAAGTAAGGGGTTCTACTTAATTAGTAAATTAAGTATTCTAAAATAATTTTTTAAATTAAGTAATATTTTTTACTATTATAATAAATTTTATTAATAATTGTATAAATATAAAAAACTAGTATTATGGCCTTAATAGCCATTTTAGTAATTAAGAAAGTTGTGAGCATTCAAACTTCTTTAGAAGGGAGATGATAGCAATTTGTAGATATTTTGTATGTTTTTATTTCTTGGGTGATTATTGAAGATAACCGTATACTTAATTGTCATGGTAAGTTTATTTTTATGGTGTAATTGAAGAAGTTTATTACTTTGATTTTTAAGATTAAAATATACCTAGTATCGATTTGTCTATATTCTGTAGTTTATATCTATTTTACTGGTTTTTATTTATGTAAAGTTATCAAAGAAATGACATGGTTAAGTTTTATGTTATTGTCGATAAACTAAACGGATATATTTTTGTTATTTATTTCCTGGCACGTAATAAAACACAAACTATTCAAGTGAATGCGTAAATTCATTCATTCAATCGGTTAAATGTATTGTAAATTCATGTACTTTTACACAACTATTACAAACTTTCATTGTTTCAGTTAAAAATGCAAATATTCGCAAAAGGGACTAAACAAAAAAAGTTTATTTTTTCTAGGTAGAAAATGATAAATTATCGTAATTTCTATGTAGAACCATTTTGGTTATCCTTACTTTACGATTATCGCCCTTTACACTCTTATAAGAAAAATAGTACCTATTATAGTCATTGGAAAAAATAGAAATTACCCGCTCACCCCCAGCGTTCCTTCTAGAGCACATAACATTCTTTTAGTTTTCATGTGAAAAAACTCAAAATTCTGCAAAGTAAATACGTCCATCGGGTCGATGTGGATCATTTCTCATCTCGCAAGGGAGGCCTAAGCTATTTTAGACTGTATCAAAGTCGAGAAAACAAAAAAAATTGAAAAAAAAATGTTATTGCAAAAAAGTATTAAAAACCAAAAAATATTACTTCCGATTACACCGTACCTTCTCGAACCTCCGCAATCTCATCAAATCCAAACTTCCTCAAGAAACTCCCTCCCCACCTCAGAATCTTCTAAACGCCTCTGAACTATCTCCCTCTCTATCTCTCTTCTCCCGCAGGTGAACAACACCCACAACGTGTCCTACGGCGGCAGCAACAGGGTCACGAACGTCGCCTACTCCAAGTACTCGGGCGGTGCGGAGGGCTCGGCTAACCTGTCCACCTCGGTGGGCTCCGCTGGCGGCGCCCCCGGCTCCTCGCGGAATGTCGCCACGGAGACGCGGCTCAAGGACCAGGACGTCGTCGTGCTGCTGCCCCAGAGGAAGTCCAGGACGCCCAGGATCAGGCACAAGCTTGCGGTGAGACCCACGCTGCATTATTCCCGCTTGATCTTACGGCGAAACTTTGTATACGGGCGGTTGGTGTCTTTGCGCGAGGGGTGTGTGTATAAAAGGGGGGAGTGCAAGGAGTTGGCGAATTGTTGGAGGGGCTGGTTTGGTTGTTTTTCGAGAGGAGGCTGGCGAGATGCTTGCAGGGAAGTTTGATCGTAGTCGCGCGATGTCGCGGTGTCTGGAAGTCTGGCAAAGTCTGGGAGAAGTGGCTATAGATGCGCTGCTCTGGCCTTGGGGGTATTTATGAGCTAGATTCCGGTTTTAAAAATACGACTCGTATAAATGAGTGAATTGTAGAGCTTGGAGGTATATTTTTACATGTAAAGTTCTTTTAGTTGGTTTGAAAATATTTTCCTGATTTATTATTTAAGAGGAGCTGCTATGGCTCAGGCGGTAAGGCGCTTGACGAAAATCGAAGAACTCGATCTCAATGAATAAACAAAGTAAAGGGAGTAGCAATACTCGTATAATAGTTTAATAAATTAATAAATTATTAATTATTTTCACTCCATTGATGTATTTCATTTTGGTACTTTGCTGGAATTTATTTTTGTTATTTTTATTAATTTTTCACCTCATGAAATCGGTTAGTTTTCGTATGAGGCGTTGATGTAACTTCAAAAATGCTGCGACTGAAAGATAACATTACGAGTATTTTCGAAAATCTATATGTCTTTCTTTAATTTTTAAAGTATTGTAAAAATTCTAAAAGTTTACAAAAAGTTTGCATTGTAAGAAATCAACTTTTTCTTGAAATATTGTTTGATAAAATCTTTGAACTAGATATTTCATTTACTTTATTAATTACTCCAAAACAATTCGCAATAATTCTTATCGGTTTATGGTAGCTTTACTTCTGAAATGAAATAGACATACTATATTAAGGAAACAATTTTGTATTCACTGAAGGTGATGATAAACCCACCCGTAACTGATTATTACGAGGACTAGCTTTATTATTTAATTTTTAATTTTGTTAATATATCTCTCTGGAAAGTTTTTGTTCGTTCCGGAAAGACATCTTCACAAAATTGAAAACTAACAGTCGGTAACAGCGGGGTTTAGCATCACCTTAAAATTATTTGGAGCAATTAGTAATACTGTTTCTAAATTATATGTCTTAGATATAGTTATACCACAGAAGACTTAGCAATGAAACATAGTTCTATATAAACTAATCTAATTGTTCGACCAATCTCAACCCCCACGACAGAAAGTCAACAACAATACTTTCCATAAGTAGAGCCTCTGCCTACCAACTAAATCTGGCCAAAGATAACACTGAAACAAGCACAGGCCAAAAAAAAAGTGGGTAATTTATTTTCATGTCGTACGAGCGGCCGCCGCGCAAGTAAAGTAGAGCAGAGCAGAGCACTCGCGGACCAGGCCAGACCTAACGATATATATAATTCCTCGTTCACGAGCATGCGTCAGCGAATATTCGTATTCCTCCTATACGGATACGAATACTTATTCCCTCGAAAACCGAAGCATGGCAGTTTCTCTCCCCCTCGTTCGTGAATTTGTCAACGCAATCTGAGTAATTGATGGAAAAGTCCTGCTCATAATTTATTTCCTATGGCGGACGGTCGAAGGTCATCCAGGCTCTGCTGGGATAGGGTACGAAATAACGCTGGTGTATGTAGGGTGAATCACGTTGTGCGCGCTAAGTAGATGCAGTCGAGCGTTGGTCAGACAGCGCGGACGAATGCGTCGTTTATTAGTGGCTGCCGCAGAGGCGGCAAGTGGGTTATCTTGTCGTGTTGCGATGGCGTTACGAGAGAGGCTAATTTTAAGCTGGATTAGCATAAAACGGTGCGAGTGGGGATTAATATTGTTTAAATACGTCGTACTTTAGTGTATAAGTAAAAACCTAGAAAAAATGCTGTAAGATAAAAAGTGTCTATTTAACACAACTTTTTTAATCTAATAAAAAACTGATAAGAAAAGTTCATGAATTTTACATGTACTTTTTGTATCAGAAAAAGACGAATAGTTTATAGGATCACACTTAAAAAATTGAGACTGTCGTGCCAAAAATCTTAGCACTTTGCCGATCAATTACACTCGAATTTTAACAACGCGCCACGCCACTCATACATTCATCAACATCTCATTAAAATTTAAAAGGATCCTCGAAAAATTCGTTTGACCCTCCCTCCTCAATCAGGTTATCTGCCCTCTCGCATCTCTCTACAAGCCCTGAAAAGGTACACTTCACACGTGCTACGTTCTGCAATATTTAAGTGAGTATAACTATGTGAATTTTTTGGGATTTTGTAAATGAAGACAATAAACTTTAGTAAGTCTCGGTTTATGTTTATATATTTAGGTACGCTTAAGGAAGTTTTTCAATAATTTTGAAGTTTTAATAAAAAAAATAGAGAATATTATAGTTTACAATATAACGGTTAAAAAAGATGTTTAGATAAGAGACCCCGTGAAACTTTTTCCAGTCATCAAATATTAAAAAAGCATATTCTTTACATTACAAGTATGATTGATTTGCATTAAAATTAAGGTAGTTTTTCAAGTCTTTATTCAAGTTTTTTTTATAGATGAATTTCATTAATACATACACTAACCTACGGGTCATTTAACTATACGTTTGCAACCAAACATATGACATATTATATATATATATATATATATATATATATATATATATATATATATATATATATATATATATATATATATATATATATATATATATATATATATATATATATATATGGGCATTCTAATACTATTCGAACAAATCTTGCCCACTCATGTCAGGGATTTTGCCAGCGACTTTTTATGTAAAAGTACTCATTAATGTAAGCTCTCAAAAAATTTTTAACACCTAAGGTCCCCTGTGCGACCTAGTAAAGTGTTCTGAATTTTTAAAAGTGTCCAAAAAATGGCTACTTTCGAAAAATTTGAGGAAGCTCTCTTTAATACCAATTTAAACGTATCAAAAAAAACTTTTCTTTTTTACACAGTTGAAGAAAAAAAATATTAGTTTCCCTTGTAAATTTAATGGGTTACCCTTAAAATTTTGCGTTTCTTAGGTTATGTTTGGTTGCTTGCAATTTTACGAAATCGATACGAATTCAGGTATTCCGCATTTTAAATTCTTCATCTTTAAAAGACCTTTAATTCCTCTTTTGAAGTGTTCAAATTGATTTCTTGTAGCTAAAGATACAGAAAATAGGCACTTTCTTGAAAATTGTTAAGTTGGTACCCCTGTAACTTTTCTCTCTCTGCCCCTTTTGAGCTCTATCTTTCAGAAAACATAGTTAAAACATCCTAGAAAAGAATGCTTTTGTCGTATTTTACCATAACTGTGAATTTATTTTCCAGCTTGCTTTCATCACCTAAAGTAAACGTCATACTATTGAAGTCTGACGTAATTTACGTAACGTATTATACATTACAAACAATTATACGTACGGTAAATAGAAAGGTGACATTAAAACCTTTAATTTGAGTGGTCGGGCCATCATTGAGAATATTTGGATGAAAAGTTACAATATATTCAAAATTGTGAAAAAATTTAGGTGGCAAAACGGGAGGCCGCAAGATGTCAACGACTTGCGCCCCTAAATGGCCATAAAATTAATATAATAGAAAATAACTACTTCAGCTCTTCGAATAGCGATATTCATAACAAAGTAAATAATATGTAAGCTCACATTTTTTTATTTTCGACAACTGGGAAGAGCTACAGGTGATGCCCCCTCCAATTACTTTCTTTTTGAAAATGTATCTGCTGTAAATAACAAATTTGTATTCTACTTAAATAATTATTTTTAAATTTTCTAAATAATCCTTTCAATACCTAAATACACATGCGAAGATCTACATGCGCCAACAAAATTATTATTATTGTTAATCCGCGAGAGGGCGTACGTTTCTCTCTGTGGACACGCGCATGGGCGCCTCTGAAGCTCCAACTTCAAGTAAACGGTGTTGGTAAGGAGTATTAATAGAACTAATGTACTCCAAATATTCGGGGTAATTTGTTCATTAATAGCAAACATTTGTTTAATATTTTTTCGATTATGACGATAGTCTTGTTTTTTAATTTGTTGAAAAAAAATTATTCTTTTCAAAAACTTTGTTTCCTCTATTTGAAGCCAAATATAATAGCATTTCTGAGAAATACATAATAGTCCCATTAAGAAAAAACTTTTCTCCCTGAAGAAAAAAACCCGTTAGAAAAATATTATGGGTTCTCAAAAACACTACGCGCGTACTCGTAGGCTAATAAAAACAAAAACAAAATTTGTCTAAAAAAACGAGGCATTAACACAAGTAATCCCTATCTCCTCTCGCTCCTCCTTCAGTCACGAGACACCCATATGATAAATGACCGCTAGATGGCGATGTAACTTTTCCCCTTTCCCACCCTCCCCCCTCTCCCCATCATTTGAATAAACGCGCGTTTCGCGCTCACCGCGGCGAGGGTCAAGGACGCCCCGGCGCAGAGCGTTAAAATCGCCCCTACCTCCTCCTCCTCCTTTGAAATCGATAGCAGGACGAAATCGTCGCGCGCGCGTGTGTGTATGCACGAGGATCGCCACCACCACCAGCAGCAGCCGCAGCGCCCCTACCTTCCTCCTGGCTCCGACAATGCGGATTCGCAGGTGTCGGCAAGAGACCAGCGGCTTTAGTCCTGCGTGCGGTATTGCTGTAAGCTCCTAGTCCTGTGTGGGTGTGCTTGACGGTAGTTGGCGGCACGGGAGCTGCGATAAAAGAGAAAAAAAGTGCGGCGCTCACGTGGGACGCTGCTGCTGCGGTTGTTGTTGAATTCTGGATGAGCGCAGGGTTGTAAAGGAGTAAAAAGTAGTGCATTGTTGGAGGATGTGTGCGCGGGAGAGGTAAGGGATAAATTAGGTTTGGATGGGTGTTGGGATTATCGGGTTAATTGATTTAGTGCTTTATGTGGATTTCGTGATATAAGGATGAGCATCGGTTGTTTATTTATTTAGTAGCTGAGATGCTCCAATTTACACGGTTGATTCTTTCTTTTTAGTTTTGAAAAAATTAAGATAAATTTTAATTATTAAGTAATTTAAAATTTTAAGTTATGCACATCTTTGAATATAGATGTTTGCTTTAAAAATGTATTTATTAAAATTATTTAAGTCAGTTTAACATATTGTATTTTAACACTTTCTATTAATAAGAACAATTTTATATAATTTTTAATTCTTTAAAATACGTATACTGTAAAAATTAAATTTCATGATCATATTATTACAGATTTTTTTTATTTATTAACAAAAGTGAAATTAAGTATATTTAAAACTGTAATATCCACCATAAAAATTCAAGCTTAAATAAATAAAGAGTAATAATAGAAATTGTTAATTACTTTTAAATTAATTATTAAATCACATTAATTAACTTATCAAAATGTAAAATTTGTTGGAGATATACATTTAATTACATTTTAACTTTTTGAATAAAACATAAATTTAACGTATCCATATATTCGAGGTTCAGGAATTCACTAAATACAGTAATTAATCTTTACAAAAACGTTTATATTTGCTGTACGTTTAATATTTATATAGTGACAGCGAATATTATATATTAATTCATTATTATATCCTTTTGATATTATTTTAATTAAAGAACCGACTGAAAGATAATGAAACATAAAGCAAATATTAAAGGAGATTAAATGAAATTTAATGTATCAAATTGAAACAAGCGTACACGGAATTATAGACATATTTCTCGTCGAATTGGTACAATATTTTATCCAAATTAAAATTACGCAACATTAAACAAAAACATAATAATTACCTTAATAAATTGCAACAGACGAATCGCCGGTAAATAATCACAAGCTTATTAAAAATTACAACGAGCTTTTAATCATCGACTTTCCTTCTACTTCTACCCCAAGGGACGAGCGACAGCAAGCATGTACATCAGTGCGCTAAACTTTTGCATAATCGCATCAAGTATGAATGAAGCCAAGAGTTATTTCGCCCGATGAATAATAAATGCCTGCCCTTTTGGAGGAAATTTTTCAAAAAGGTACGTATATATACATATATCACACGCGCGCGTATATAAACAAACTGCCCTCAATATCGCACCACGAACGTCATGCATTCGCGTGACCCGAGCAGCGGCGCCGGCGCCGTGACGAATTGTTTCTTTAATATTTAAAAAGGGTCAGGTGTTAAAAGGCCTTTAAAATGTAATGACCCACCCCTGTTATTCTCTCTCCGTTTGCGAGTCGCCCCTGCTATATCGATCCATTTTGCCCGCTGCAGACCAACTCGCGTATAAAATATAAGAGATGTGAAAAAATAGGGAGGGAATAAAATAAAAAGCATGCGATGAGGAAGTGTGGGGAAAGAAAGAGAGACAGGTGAAGAGCCCTTTTTTTCTTTGTTCCCTTTGCTCATGACGCATTTGATACTCGTGATGCATTACACTCGCGCGGAGTTAATGTATACGTATAGGGAGGACTGGAGCAAAATTAGTCTCGATGTATAGACTGAGCTTTCTTGTTTAGTCAGATATAAATAGTATTATTTAAGAACTAAACAGATTTTATTAAGCTTTCTATTAAGGTATCTCATAATCTCATGGTATATAAAACGTAACAAAAAATATGTTTTTCAAACATTTTATTTTGTAAGATTCCTTAAAAGTTATGAATATACAGTCTTATATTAGAGGAAAAATCAGTACACTTTCAAAATATCCCATGCAATAGTTTTAAATAATACTACTTTTATAAGAAATACAATATTTTTTAATTAGAAGCGCTGTTAAATTATTTCAAAATCCGTGTTTTTGAGAGCATATCCATAAAGCGTAATTAGCGTAAACTTAATGAGGAACTAACATACAAGCAAAGTTTTGTTTACAACATATTAATAAATATATCCTAAAAGTTTATGTAAATAATTGAGACGCCTGGAACATTTTAAAGTTCCGCGATATGAAATTTAAGAAATTAACACTATTATAGAACATATTATTTTAAAACTTAAAATAAGTTCTTTTTATGGAAACAAAGATAGAGCTCCACCTTAACTGGGCAAAGAACTCAATCCAGAGATTGTTAAAACCTATCTTTTTGTCTTATCTGCACTGAAAGTATGCTTTTTCGTGCATAAAAATCGCGCGAAAAGTGGTTCTTTTCCGCTTCATATACGAGGTCTGTCCCAAAAGTATCCGACCTACCTCGATTTCTCGGCGCATAGTTATAATCACTAGAAGAGGTACCTTTTTCACCACAATAACGTATATTCGGAGTAAAAAAGCTTATATCTCGAATATAAGGGCCCATTAGAATGAACTACGGGTGATAGGCTTCATTTTAAGGTACCAGAACGTACCTCCCAAAGTTTCATCAAACTTCGTATCCCGGAGGTATCAGACTCTCCTTGTTAGTAATATCTTTAATTTAACCGCTGTAAAGCCTACAAATCATGATCTTATTCGTCACATTAAATTACCGTTGTTATCCTTATTTATCTAAGGAACTTTGGAGCGTGCAAGATTCACGTCATACGATGAACGAATTTTTTTTCGATAGTTATTTAATGCCTTTTCTTTTTGTATTAACTTATACTTCTTATTTAAATTTCCATTAATCCAACAAAAAAGTTGTCGGTGTTAAATAAATATTTTAACCTAGTTAACCAACTATTTAAAAATGTCATATAACTTTGTATAACTTCATGTACAAATTTTCGCAATTCACCAATGTTTTTGTTGAAATAACAACAATTTAGGCGGCTTGCTTTCCACGAAATAATGTCATATTGTGTATGCTAAAATATATTTTTATGATTTAATTCTGGTTAAATTAAATTTTATATTAGACTATTTTTAATGACTTAAGATCCACTTAATCTATTCGAAAGCAATTTTTTTCAATTTGAAAATATTTCACTATGCAGCGGGCAATTTTTTTCTTTTAATTACAAATAAAAATCTCAGTAACCCTTTAAGAATATACCACCCATTGTGTCCCACTCACCTCTGCCGCGCTTTGCGCGCAAATTCCGTGTGCCGATTCATGCAAAAAGCTGAAAAGGCGTCTTCGCGCGAGACTCGCGTGCTCCAAGGCCATTCCGAACGCCGGTAGTAGCAGTGCAGAAAGAAAAACGTATGGAGGAGAAGAGAGCTATGCGGAGAAGACGAGGTGCAAAAAAAAGAGAAATTAGAGCGAAAGAAAGAGAATGGCGAAGAGAGTCGGAGGAGGGATTGATTAATTGATTCATTTATGGGTTGGACCCGTGGAAGCGCGAGAACCTGGATTTTTGATGCTTATGAATTTTTCAGGTAGAGTCGCGATTGTTATTAATTAAGCATGGATGAATTTAAGATGCATGTAAGTTATATTGATTTGACAGTCACGATTAAGGAAACGTTTTTATTAATGAATGTTGTAATATTGGAGTTAAAAAGTTTACTGCGGTAGAAAAATGTGCAAGTAGATATACAGTTATTATTAAGAGTCATAAGTCATAACACCGCAATGCCGTCTTATGTAATCGATATTTTAAGTTAAATACTAACAAACGTACAGGAATTTCCAAAGAAGGGGTAATTTCAATATTTCCAAGTAAAGATTATGTAGCATTTATTTTCCGAGAAAATTGTAAATAGGCGTAAAACTTGAAAGCTATTCATATCTTTAATCTACTAACGTATTTTCCAACTATTTACATTACTAAAGTTATATTTAGAGGTAAACGCATACTTTTTCCATAAAATAAGCAATTCGGAAAATCAAAGTTTCAGACGAAGACTGATAACGGGTCAGAACACGAAATTTGTGTCTTTCGCAAAACATAATTTTTTGCCCTTCTCATAAAAATGTCAGTATCCACCTACTCATCAATCTAAAAAAAATAAGCTCATTTGCAAAAGTAAACGTCGGCCGTCGCGACGTCGGGGCCCGCGCTAATTTCAAAGCTTCATCCTCACACACCCGTTCAGCGTCTAACTGCACCCGCTCCTCCACGAGCTTAGCTAAATTAGGAGCGAAGGCGAATAAATTCCCCGCTCGCTAAGTACTCGCAAGTGCGCAGTCTACATCCACCTTACCGCTCTATTATGAAACGCTCGTTTTCCAGGCGATTTGGCCGCTGCGACGGCGGCGCAGCAGTAAGTGATTAGTTCGCCCTCTCTCTCTCATTATTATTCTCTTCCACGATTTTTTAAGTTGATTTTTACAGAGCACCACTCGAATATCGACTACATAGGTATATACTACTATTAATTTTCCTCGGTCTCGGAACCGAGAGAGAGAGAGAGAGAGAAATCTATATACCGCGAGTTAAATGCGTGGGATTGCCGCGTCGATCGATTGATTTTCCGTCGAGAAGAAGTCATTCGCGCTTCGACGGAGTAAATAAACACCTACGCGTATAAAGGCGGCCGCGCAGCGCAACGGTTTTGCGAGAATACGCGCTCGTATGAATGCCGTTATACCTATGCGCGGCGTATTATGGATGGTAGCGAGACGCGGGCACAAAGGAGGAGAGACTCGTGTGTGCCGTAAATTGACAAAGAGGAAATTGATTTCGTTCGATTACATTGCGCCTCGGGCGAGTTTGTGCGCTGGTTGAGGCGTCGAGATTTTTTGTGGGTGTTTTGATAAGGGTGGTTTGAATAAAATGGGGTGTGGGATGTTTTTGTGTCGAAGAGATTTTTTGTGAAAGTGTATTGCGGTTTGTTGAATTAAATATTTAGGAGAAGATCTGATTTTTTTTATTTATTGAAATATTTACAAATGTGAAATGAGAGAATTTTGTTTGAGGTTATACTAATAATATCAAGAGCATATAATTTTAATATCGAAGTCTCCTGCGAATTGCCACGAGTATGCTCACCTGAAATGAATTGTATACTCATTTATATCATAGCTAATAAACTCGTTCTTATTTAGGGACTAAATTTTACTTATATTGTACGCGTTAGAAAAGTTATAAAATTATTATAAAAAAAACATCAAAAGAAAGCTTACTTCGTCTACTGACATTGAATATTCAACTGCTTCAGAACTGTATCATGGCGCCCGGGTAAAAATGGTTCGTATATGATCATACATGATCATGTATAACGTATCATATATGATCATATGATCATAAACGAGTTATGGCAACATATGAACATATCTGTTCATGTATGAATATATAACTTTAGTTAAGGGGTCAAGCCAGAGTTAAATTCTGTAAAAAATCATTGTCCATTTTATAGATGGCAAAAATATTTTGACACAATCTAAATTGATGCAAGCTTCTATATCTTAAATATGTATATTGTATGTGATTTGAATGAAAAATAATGACGGGCCATATTAGGCTCACGTGAAACCCAATATGTCCCACTAGCTGTTTATTGTCAAAAGTCTATTTATTTGCCCTATATTCATATTTTCAAATCAAAAAAATTCTTACGTTAGTTTTTATGCCAAATTTTGATATCCAACCTGTCCAAATAAAATTCTTTCAATACATCAACTATGGTAAATGCTCAAAGCTTAGGTGGACCATATGAAGTACACTTCATGCCGCATAAGAACCTTTGTAATACTTATCTCACACTTACCTTATATAAAGTTAACTTATCCAGGATGATTTATTGTTTTCTCAACGAGAAAACATTATTTCGATAAACAATTTTTCGTAGATTTTTAGAGCATGTGACTGTGTCCAAATATACCATTCTCAAAAATATCTGTTGATGTGTGTGTGTGAAAGATAGTATGTGTATGTGTACGTGTATCTGCGTGTTTCTGTGTATATGTGCATTGTACTTCGAGAACCTCGTGATATAGCGTAATCAAATTTACCGGAATGTACAGTATGTACACGCAATAAGTTTTTATAAGTCATGTTTGTTATTCGTTTTTAAAACGTGTTTAATATTTTAGTCTATTTAGTTAATTCATTTCGGTTTTATAGCCGTACTCCAAAATTTAAACATGTTTAAACTCTGGATCTTTAAAATTTTTACAATGAAGACATGTTTTTTGAGAAGCAAATTTTATTTACCTAATAAAGTATTTATAAAATCCTTCATTTTAAGACCAGAATCGGTGTGAAAAATCTCGCTGTTAAATTGTTATATTATGTAAAATATTTTTTAAATCCCTATAACTCCAAAACTAATATTTTTATACAGGACTATATTCTTGCAACTTTCTGAGTACTAAAATTCAGTGTTTCATGAGAAAATAAACAATATATAACAAATGTATTCGTTTGAATAACGATAAGTCGAGTCTTTTATATTTCGGTTTGAAATTTGTAGTTATAATTTGTTACGTGTAGGAATATAACCTACTGTTCTTTAGTTAATTTGATTCGTAAGCTTCTGAGATACTTAAAGTTTTATAATCTTCTGATGTTCATTTCACATTGTATATTTTGAAAACTGTAATCATAAATGGCATGATATTTTTGAAAATCTTGCTTTTTATCCCCTTTTCCCCCAGCCCATTATTTGCAAAAATTGTTTTTTTCAGATACTTATTTATGTAAATACTACTTTCATTAACGTTCATTATATACAAAAATTCCTCTATAAACGTTTAGTTTATTACGAAAGTACCTTTGTAAAAGTTTCGTTTTACGAAAGAACCTTTGTAAATGTTCAGTTTATTACAAAAGAACCTTTACAAAGGTTTAGTTTTTCAGAAGTAACTCTGTAAAGGTTTAGTTTTACAGAAGTAACTCTGTAAAGGTTCAGTTGTACGCATGTACGAGTTGTACGCTCGTATCTTTGTAAAGGTTCATTTATACGAATATTATATTTGCAAATATTTTACTTCACTTGTAGCTGTTTCCTACTGTATGAAGAAAAGTGCTAAAATCTAGCTCACATATTCTTGGTCTTATCCTCAACCAATGATTTAATTTGTTGTAAAAATGGTCCTTGTTGTACTTGTAGTTTAGTGATTACAGTTAATGATGTCTTCGAAGACATTTGAAGAAAATATATTATTTTTTAATCACGACTTAACATTTCTCGACTTTCCTTTCCATTTTTTTGTTTTGAATGTTATTATTAATCAACTATATACAATTTTGAAAAATGACCACTTCAATTTCGTTCATGAAAGTTCAAAGAGTATACAATAAAATGAAACATTTACTCACCATTAACAATCAGAATCCTTTGTGTCGTCCAAATGACTACTAACCATAAAAGTAAAGCTAAGCTTTAAAACGCACTTTTTATTTAGGTATATGCTTTCGCACAATAGCCAGGGTCTCAAAGGTAATCGTATGTATGTAAGTCTCTATAATCTCGAATCCTTAGTATTGTCAGTATTACATATGATTCATATGTAGCTAAGCATATGAGGACTCTCGACTTATAAGTTCAATTTCCAGAAACGGTTTCCTCTAAATAGTGATTATGTATTTGAATTTATAGGAAAATATACTACCTATTATTCATATTTGTATATTTATACGTATATTGTTTATACTACTTTGATATACGCAGACTTAAGTTAGTCCACGAGGGTCAAGAGTAGTTATTATTATAACATATGCTGTACGATACTATATGTACATATGTTATTGTTTTAGTATAATTTATGCTGTACGCTACTAAGTAGTTGTGGCGAGGTGCATTACAAATAATAAGTATGATTTCTCTCTAATCTTGTGGTACGAAGGCTTAGATTAACCCGCTAGGTTCCAGATATATAGATATTGCAGGCGTATGCTATACGTCTCTATATTTAGGTACGAGGTGCATTACCTTGCAATTCTTTGCGTTAGAATATTGTATACATATATAGATTTTGTTTGGTTATTAAATTGATTTCAAATATATTTATTTATAGGGGAGGGTGGGGTAAGCGTGGCACCCTAACTTATTTTAAACAGATCATTAAAATATTAAAACATATCAATATTTTAAAAATTGCAATGTATAGGCCTATTCTTCTAGTATTAAGATTCGTTATTGCAAATTTTTAATTTGAATTATATTATAGTTTAAAAAATCAAATTCTAGAGCGATCGAAAATGCCACACTTGCCCCACCGGTGTGTCAAGTGTGGCACGGGGTGGGGTAAATGTAGCACGGCCGAATGATGTTTTTATTTCTGCTGGTAAGTTCATGAAAATTGTATTTTTTTTAAATATTTATTAGGAATATTGAGCCTTTTTAATAGGTTAATAAAATATTAAATAATAGTTTTTTCAATTAAAATTTTTATTTTTTTATAAAATGTAACAAAGAACTTATATAATATCAATCACAATTTAATACTTTTTTGATACATTTATTCTTTTTTTCTATAATTAATTTTTTTTTACTTTGGCAATACAAAAATAAATAATCTTTTGAGATATAATTATATATTTAAGGCTTTGGCAACATCTTCAGTTACGTAATAAATGTCCACCGGTTCATTATTAAAAAATGTCTCATTGTTTAGAACTGGCAGATCTGGTATTTCAATAATACTTTGAATATTATCCAAGGAAGGTAAATCTACAATTGAACCAGTTGGCACCTGTGAATTACACGTGTGCTCTATCCCATCTTGCTCCGTTTTGAGTTCGATAGGTTAGGTGCGTCAAGACGAACTCACTACGCGGCGCTGTGTGTGCTACATTTGCCCCACTTAGTATGCCACGATAGCCCCTTTTTAATTCAATTTTTAATCATTTATAATTAATTATTTACGGCACTTTTGAAAAAACAAAAGAAAGGCTCTAAAAGTTTAAAAGTTAATTTATGAAACGCGCATAATTTCACTTAAAAAAGGAATCATTTTCGATCCGTACTGAGCCGACGAAAAATGAAGGCAACCTTTTTTTCATGCTCCGATTTTCAAACTTGCATTAATAATTATTAACATTAATTTTTGAGTTTATGACTTAAGAAAAAAATACTAGAGTCATTTCTAAATGTGTATAAACAAAATTAGATTTTTAACGTACGTTATTGTTTATAATATTAAGGTGCCACACTTAGCTGCCCTGCCCACTTTACCCTACTCTCCCCTACTTCTATTTATTTAAATTACTAGATTATAAATGTTTATACAAGAAATAGCCTTTAAGTAAACGGTATAAATATAAAACAAAATATAATTACAACACGGGTATTTCGAAGTTGGGCGTTTAGACCACTATTCTATCTTGAGTAAAAATTGTTAGATTAATATAATTGTAAATGGAAATATCTTTCAAATTGAAAATGGATTTCTTGCGTGCTAGCCTTAAAACTTTTTACCCAAATATTTAATTTATTTGTTTGAAAGTTATTTGATTCTTGGGTTCTCTTGCTCGGTAGGATTTCCATCATCTTTTTAAGTAACTGGCTGCTGGCATTGAAACTTTTCCATCATCTTGACTGCAATATTTCTCAAAGGATCGCAAATGCTGATCATGAAATATTTGCATAAGCTTATCCATCTGCTTCTCTACTTCTTCTTTTATGAAATTCCTGGTATCATTCAACTGAGCATCTTCAATTTTTCCATTTAATATGATTCTGCCATCTTGTAGAAAGCGAATATTCGCAAGCATTCGCAGCTCATTCTCAACAATCATCTTACCACTTGTACCACTTCCATTTACTCGGACTCATCGCCTGTGTGTAGAGTTAGAGCTTTTATCGCGGCAACGCTCGTGTTGCGCCCTTGCGCTCTGATCAGCCTGCCGACTAGAGCGTCTCTAATGACGTAAATCGACGGCACTCGGCTGAGTGCATCGACGTGCCTCATTTGCTCTCCGCGATACTCCACTGTGTAGTCGAACTCTTCGACCAACATCATCCATCTACCTACTCGCGGCGCGAGCTCCCTTTTGCTCATCGTATGTTGGAAGGCTACGCAGTCTGTCATAATTTTGAACTTCAATCCCAGTAGATAGTTGTGTAACTTATTCAACGCTTGGATGACGGCGAGAAACTCGTAACTGATGTACTTCTTTTCTGCTGGGATGGTTTTTTTTGCTCATGTAGTAAAACGGATGATCCAATCGGCTGTCAGGATGTCGTTGAAGTAGGGTGACTCCATAGTCATCCTTTGAGGCGTCGATGTGTAGTTCGGTCTCGCGGAATGATCTTCATTTCCACAGGTACTTCCTTTTTGTTTGGTTTGTAGTTATCTATGAGAGTTCGCACCTCAACGCAGAACTCTGGCGAAACGTTGTCTAGCATCTGGCTGACGCCGTCCAGCTCTTCTATGACCACATGAACGTACTCTGGTCTAGGCAGGGGTTTCACGATAGCCTGGTCCATCTCCAGTATAACATGGGCGACGTCCCTAAGCGGGTCACCGATCAAAATCTCATACGTAGGTAGGTACGATGAGATAGTCCAGCGTGTATTATGTCCTGTCTAGGAGCGTGGATAAGGTCACCTGACTCTCTGGCTGCACGACGCTGCCGCCAAATCCTTTTAGCGTGCCAGATACTCTTTTACCTGGACTGATTCTCCTACGGAGCTGGCGACCTTCCGCCAAAGGTCAACTCTCAGTACGATTTTTGTTGCTCCTGGATCGAGCAAAGCTTTCGCGTTCATTCCTCCGAGAGTCATTTCCTTATGGCTCCTGTCGTTGTCCTCTCCTTAGATAAGACTAATGGCCTTGGAGCTCACCTGCTGCGTCGCTCATGGTTTTAAATCCTTGCAATATTTTGCTATGTATTAGGCTTGTAACACACAAAGCATTTTGGACCTTGAGTTGTGTCTGGGCTGTCCCGCCCTTTGTTACCAGGCTGTCCGCAATTCCAACACTTCCGAGCGGCTCGGTCCTCATATTTTCTCTTCGCTGGGGGCAGTGCTTCACTTAGCCGCCGGCTTCCTCGGTTTTCTCGTCCGGACCGTATCACTACCTCATAAGCAACGAGCTCATCTTTTAGATCTTTAAAGTCTTTACACCTATACAGGCCTGCTTTATGGTGCGCGTCATCTTGAATGCTATCTATGATAAACTTTAACTCGAGGCGATTTGAGATGCCTCTTTGGCTTCCGGGGCGCCTCATACGATGAACGTACTGCATCATTAATTCATCGCGCTACAGTCGTCCCTTCTTGAGTGCATCCAGTATTCTGCACTCGTCAAATTCATTCTCGAACGTGTGCTCTAGATCTTTCCAGAGTGCTCGCCATATCTGGATATCTCTCCGAGCTGCTATCCAGTTCTGTGCCGTACTTGTCAGCGCTCCCTTGGCGACGAAAAGCGTCTTTTATAGCGTCTATCTGCTGATAAGCGCCAGGTCGTCAACCATCTGTGTCCAAGTTTTGACTCGCATACGCGGGCACGCGCCCTCCATTCGCTGACTGACTTCGGCGAGTCGTTCGACCCAGGCTGATGCGCCCTTAGCCACTGCCCAATTAAGCGCTGACGGCTGAATGTGCTGTATAGCTATAGTCGGGGGACCATTCTGCTGTAGCGGACCTGTCAGTTGATTTGTAACTGCATTAGTCTGCAGCTGTTAACTGATCCCTGCTTGTGCTTGAAGTTGTTGGGTCAACGACAGGATCTGTTGGTCCAGAAGCGCCATTTGTCGCTGCATGTCAAGCATCAATGCCCTGACTCGCTCCTTCGCGGCCTCTGGCCGAGTTTTTTGGTTTTTTCGGACTTTTTACAATTAAGATAGAAGCGGGTATTTAATATAGCGCATGAATTATTCAAAACTTATATTAATATTTTCATTCTTATGTCATATAAAGGTTAAATAATGTTGAGTTACAAAGGAACCATTGATGCCTCTTACGAAAAGTAGCACGTATTAGACTTGTCATAAATAATAACATATTATAATGATGGCCACGAAAATTAGCACTATTTGGTACGGCTGAGTGATGTAATATCTCAGTAACACTCTTTATTTATATCTGGAAAATAATCTCTTTATTTATTGATATCTCTAATTTACAATCACCTAGTTATACTATTTCTCTGGACTAGTATAACTGAATAATGTAGTTCAATTTGATGTTGAATTAATACAATTAAATATTGATTTATAATATCTTGTTTGAATGAAAAATCTTTAATTTGAATAATTTTCGTAGAACTTCAAAATGAGAATATTAGAAAACCAGACAACGATTTGTTATTGATTATGCAAATAGATTTGCACACAATGGTTTTTAAAATGCTTACAAATATTTAGAATTATGATACAATTGTGGGGTTCGGAGCAAGGAGCTAGGTGAATGATGTTAAATAAAATAGTACTCACTATTAATTGACGATTAATATATTGTAATAATCTCTTTTATTCATGAATATCCCAACCATACGCAAACACTCTGAGAAGGGCTGCGTCGTCACGCTGCCAGGTCTCTCAGGGGACTAACGCTTTGCGGGGTTCGCAGTCCCAAGCTCCTTCCTTCTCTCTCACCCTTTCTAACTCCTACATTCATCTGTCACCGCAGGGCCTTACGGTACATTCTCTGTCATTCTGTCTCACTCTGATTCGTGTGGCGTCCTGTTTATGCAGGATGCTACCTCTTATACAAACTCTCTTGCTTATTCACACGCACGGTGTACTACACTATCACCACGTTACCATGCAATTGTTCAAAGAATAACATGTTGCGTAAAATCGACTTGACCTATCATCATTTAAGTTGCGGTATTTACTAACATGTGGATGACCTCCTTCAAGTGGTAGTTTAATAAACTTACTGGGAGAGGCGCCTAATTCAAATTTTCAGGGAATAATTATTATCAAAATAAAAAAGAAAAAGTTCATAAAATGATTCTATTGAATTTATATACGTTCAATTAAAATTTATTATTTTGGCTATTTGAAATTTAATCGTATAAAATAATACTAATTTTGTTAAATTTTCATATATCACGCAAGATACATTCATCAATCCGCATATCATCAATTTCGCGCAAAAGTTCGTATAATTTAATTCCCGCAATCTCTCTCTAATCATAAATGAAAATAAAAATTCCCAACAAAATTCATCGCCGCGCAAAACGGTATAAAATTTCACAATAAAGCAAACGATTTGCCCCCCGCGCGCAGTCGGCAATTCGCAACACGCATAACTTCGCGCGCGACCATAAAGAAGCACACACCGCGGGCTCCCGCGCGCGCGAGAAAAAAAGCGCGCGTATTTTTCTATCTTGTGTGCGCAGGCCGGCGCACGAGCGAGAAATTACAAGAAGAAAAATGACACTGGCCGTTAATTGCGACAGCGAGGAAAAATGATAATGGTGTTTTGAGATCGGATCGCGCGGAGCGAAGCGCCTCCGCTGCGGCCTGCCAAAGTGTATACAAGCCGCTGCCGCCGCCGTCGCCCGCCACTCGCCAGAATCAATAAAACACACGACTGACGCCGCGTCGGTCGTATCTATACGAGTGTGCGCGCGCGTGTGTGTACGCACGAATACCTGCGCGCGTCAATTTCCACTCGCAGCCACTTTGCGTGTATGCGTATATAAATGCCTCGCGCGCGTGAATGTTTCCTTGGCTTCCTGGAATAACGACGGAAGCGTTTTTCCTTTTAAATTGCTTGAAAATTGATGTAGATCGAGTTGAATTTGTTAAAATAGGCTTATTTTGTATCGAATTAGAAAGAATCCTTAAAGCGTAACTTGCAAATAGTATGACATGTAATGGCTTGTCCATTTATTAAAAATATGAGCCCGGAAATAATTGTAAACAGTCTATATTTTTGCTTTCTGTTACGTTTGAGACTTTATTTCGATATTGTTTGATAACGTTGGTTTCAAAATGGTTTCCATAAATAATTTAAGAAGATCCTACTTCAAACTTCCATAAAGCCGGATTCAGGATTTGAATAAAACAAGTGATACCATTTTAACTCAGTCAGGTATTCCTTTTTGATAATTATAAACTTTTAGTTTTTGTTTTTTTACTAGTGACTCAATGGACCAGATTGAGATGTGAATCCGAAAAATTTCGTCATTGAATGAAGTTTGAAACATGGCTATATATATCTTGACTGCATCGCTCCGAGATACGACTATTTTAAATGAAACGACGAAATATGACTACCTTGCTTGCATTTTTGATATACAAATTTGTGGATATGATTCATTGATTAAATGGCACTTAAATAGTTGTGTATTTAGTAAATTACATTATTTGCAAAAGAGGAATTGTATAGTAATCTTTTTATTATATACTTTATTATGGGTAGTATGTACTGTTAAAATTTTAAAATTAAAGCATCCGTAAGTGTCTACCATAACAGTTATTAAGGGCCATATTGATCGCTACATTTGCATATTACTGAAAATTTTGGAATAAGAAGCAAACATTTTCTAAATTTGATACTATGATTATTATTATGTTTAATTCCTTATTTTAAGTGTAAAATTTTACTGCCTTTTATGTTTCTATATAGCACATTAGTACAAACATTGAAATTTCAATATTAATCTAAAAAATTCGGAAAAAAGTTGAAATTTGTTGTTCCAGAAAACTCCGGAAACCATATTATCATTAGGAGAAGTAGACAGTTTTTGTTGTATTTTTCATGTATTCAGTTTCGTTATCAAGGTAGGATCTCACGTCTATAATTTTTTTTAGAAAAATGCCGGTTTGCTGTATGAATGTTTTATGATGTATGTAGTGCTGCAGGCTTCGTGTTTGTGATTTTCTAGGATTGACAAAGAAGATTTATATGATAGTGTATGATATAATATATAAGAACTAACAATAGACAGTTATTGTTTGTATATCTTCTAAGAATAATTATTGTAATATTTTAAATTCTTGTTTAAAAATTATTAGCAAATAACTAATATTGTAATACTAGACCAAGTAATAATTCTTGACTCTCCTAAACTATACTATATGACCGTATGCTACTTGTTACTCTTATATAAAAAGTATGTCGGAATGTAGAAAATAATTAATGATACCATTAAATAATTAATATAATAATAATTATCTACGGCTACAAACAATTTAATAATTAGGTAATCATTCAATAGCATTAAATAGCGGAAATTTGTTCTAGATAGTAAATAAGTTAATTATAACACCCGTCTCCCCATTGTTTGTAATAATTCGCCTGCAGAAAAACAAATAAGAATAGAAAAATGACTTTTTTAGCGATTTTAAAAAAATCGTTCATAATCCTTATCAATGATTTAAAACAAAACCTCACAGGCAAATACATCACCCATTGAAACCGCGGCATTTATAAAAAAGAAACTCCAGAAAATACAACAAAATTCCCCGCAGCCATCCATATATCTCACCCATCAAAATCCTCCTCACTCATCCAAGTACCACACACCCAGACAGCACTTCATCAAAGTCAAAAATCCCGGGTTCACACCACCTAACTCTCTCTATCTCTCTCTCACTCACACTCTCCCCTCCCCTCTCTCTCTCTCTCTCTCTCTCTCTCTCTCTCTATCTTTGTCTCTCTTCCACTCACATAGCATATACTCAGAAATATATATACACACATAGTCACACACACATACACACACACACACTCAAACATACACACACACGTACATATACAAAATCATAACAGATATACGAACGTACACAAATACGTACATACATACACTCAGAAACACATACGCACGTACACATACATATATGTGTACTCACAAACATATTTACACATCATACATGCACATGCACTGAGAAACGTACTCTCTTATTATGAAATAGTGAAAATTCACTGTAGAACAGTGAATATTCACTATTTGAAATAGTGAAATAAATTTTCACTACTTGAATCAGTGAAATTTAATCATATTCAGTAAATTAAAAAAATAAGGCTGTTATTTAAACGCGTATATATAATTATTTATAAGGTTTATTAGATATTGATTATGTATTATCATTTGAATATTTGTATATATTAAAATAAGAAATAAATTAAAAATGCGAAAAAAACTTCTCCGATGGGGATCGAACTCTGGTCCACAAGGTTTACAGTCCAACGTCTTCACCACTTGCCTACGTAGATTGCCTACATAGAGTAAATTTTATAACTCATGTAAGGTGCTGCGAATATAACTGATGTAAATATATTGATTAAAAATGTACTACCGATAATATGAATAAATTCATTAGTATGCACATTACAAAAAAGATTAAAGTTGAATTTAATTATAATTTTTCTTTTGAAAAATTAATAATTTTAGGCATTTGTCCAATTTCTTACACAGGGAATATGGTTCAGAATTCTAATTAAGACATTAATTGCACCATTTTTATTCATTAATTAATTAATTATTTTGTTATTACATAATAAAAATAATATTTAATGTTCATGAAATAAAAATAATGTCAACTGAAATTAGGTTATGAAATACCAACTCGATCCCTACCTTGCCGGCTTTTAACTTATGTATTAACTACCAAATTAGTGATAAGTCACTATTTTCCTAATAAATACAGTTTTCACTGGCAAAATAGTGAAATTTTCACTTTTCGCAAGTAGAATTATTTTCACGAGCTAAAATGGTGAAAGTTTCACTATAAAATAGTGAAATTTTCACTGTTTCGTAAGTGGAATTATTTTAACTAGCTAAAATAGTGACAAGTTCACTATTTCAAATTAAGAGAGTACACATACATACTTGCACGCCCGCACACATATCCACACAACCCAGAAGCATCACTGCGTCATCCCAACCCCCGAACCCTCTCCAGTATCGCCATTGTCTCTGTGCCTCGAGTCGCCTTTCCACGGCTCGGACGCACTTAATTTGGAATTAGCCACACCACGTGCGGCACTCATTAGGCCGCCGCGTGCAGCACGACACAAAGGGCTGCGGCGCACGAATTTTCACGCACGGCTTCAACCCCGAGAGCTGCCGCATTTTACGCGGTATACATATATATATATATATATATATATATATATATATATATATATATATATATATATATATATATATATATATATATATATATATATATATATATATATATATATATATATATATATATATATATATATATATATATATATATATATATGAAGAGCAGATCGAATCCCGCGTGTGTGGGTATACGTATATATCGCAGCGGGATGTATACGTGTATAACCTTTGAGGCCGATGCTAAACAGCGCGGAGTGTTGGAAATGGAGTGTTTGCAAGAGGGGGAGTCGATTATGCGGCGCGGTTAAGTAAGCGTGCGTTAACTTTGCTTTGTTTCGGGGGCTGATAGCTGGGCTGTGTAGTCGGTGGTGATTCGCGGTAATTTTGTGTATCGGTAGGATATGTGCACGATGCCCTCGACCGAGCGCGCGGTGCACTTGATTATACGCTCGTATAAAGTTGCGTTGCGGCGAGATTGCGCGGAGGATTTTAACGCGGATGTGCATGTAGCCGCGGAATGGTGTAATTTTGAAGTGGTTGTTGTTGATGATGAAGTCGATTTTACGCCTGTTGTGGGAGGGAATTTAGTTCACCGTCAGTACTTATCGAAGTATTAGAATTGTATGATTGTTATGATCAGCTGCTTTTGCTGTTTTGTATATAAACAGAAAAGGACGTGTTTTAGAGAAAATATTTTTCGCTGAACCCAATCATAACGTGGCCAATGGAATTCATTTTTGTTGTAGAAGAAAATAAGTTTATTTTAAGAACACGGGTCTTTGACACAAAAGAAAATTGATTTATGACTGATCGAGAACATTGAGCAGAAAGAGAGTTCATTTATTTTGTTTTGGTTTCTGTGAGATAATGACTTTTGTACCAATGCCACTTTGCATGAAAAAATTATATTCTTTTTCACAGATAGAATTCTTTTATGTGTTTGTTTTTAAATAAAATTCCTTTTATGCTCAAAAGGATTGTTCTCAAAGTGAAAATAGCACAAAAGGAGGATGCAAATAATCTTAATTGCTTCTATAATGACTTACGTCAGTTATATTCCATAACCGTGTATTGATTCAAATTCATAAAATATTTTATTAGATCTCGAAATTACGTTAATTAATGGAAGTTAATTATGATCTGTCAATTTGAAGAGCTAGTCTTTGGTCTTGTTTGCTTATGCAAAATTAAACGTTCTCTTATAGCTCACAGCAAACTCAGAATAAGAAATATAAAAGTGGACTAAGTACAGACCTGTTTCCAATACGAAACATATATTAATCATTTGACAGTATATTTTTCTTCATTATCAAAAAATATAACATTACAGCGAATTACTGTGGTTAACTTCGTCGAAAATATAAAGCATTGCTTGCACCTTTTTGTTATTTATGTCAGTTATTTGTCTCATATTAACCAGACAATTTGATTGAAAACTGTATTTTAGTATTCAATTTATTTGTAGTAACTCAAAATGTTCTTGTCGTAAATAAACAGGAGTTTTTTTCTAAATTATTATCGTATTGTTTTGGATACACAAAAAGTTTTCTTTCTTCCAAAGTCTACACGTTTCCACAATTATTAAATAGGATTACGCTATGAAGAAATGTGATTGATTATTATTTTTAGTGCTTACAAATGATATCCATCTTTAAACATATTTATATTTCAATTTCATAAAAATGTTTTTTGACGTGTTTCATTGCATGTATCACAAAATAAATAAGATTTAAATCTATACATAAGTTACATTTTAGAATAAGCACCTTCAAGAACTGCTGTTCTTATCAAAATTTTGTGAAAATCGCAGAAAGTGGATGTTCGTGAAATACATATTACTGTAAGACTTTATAAAATAACTATGGCGTGGCCAAAAAACAATATGTCCTACTAGAATAAATTGGCCAGATTCCTTCTGCTTCAAAGAATTATTATTCTCTAGTGTCTACATTTTGTGTCTTCGACTCTCTTCTTTCTATATTTTAAATCTGTGGCTTCTTTTAGTGATTTTGTTATCCATGCACGGTACACTTTCATATGAATAATTCAAAAGTTTCAAAAGTTCATTTATTACTTTCCTCTTTTCGAAACCTATGCATTTCTTTTGCATAGGTTTAAATGTCGATTTGAAATCTCAAACCTCAATATCTCGCCATTTCAACAAATGGACTCAAGTCTTTTCACCAAGAAAAGACCTCATTCAAATCCCTCCACCAGTCACTTACAACCCTACAAACCAAATCCACCAAATCAACGACCGCCAAAATTCCAACATCTCTGGGAAAAGAACCCAAGCAACCACCATACGCACACGACATCCCATCACGTTACATCCTCGTCTGGGGCTATTACGAACCTCTCCACCCTCCTCCGCACGACGCCGAACAATAAATACGAAAATCGAAGCCCAAGGGAGAAGCATCGTCGGAGCGGCGTCGGAGGGAGGCAAAATTCTCCCTCTGCCTCACTCATTCTCCAGGTAGCTGCGCTACGGGGCCTGCGAAATTACAGGCATTCGCCATGATTACGCGCGGGCCGCCTTCGTTAAAGCTCGCGCGGCTCTTCCGCGAAAGTGCAGGCTGACTGGCTGACTGCGTGCATTATACACACGCGCGGCACGCGTGACTGTGGCGAAGGTTGGAGAGGGTTAGAATGCGTACGGGGTTTTCCGTGCGCGGAGTTCGGATGGAGGGGAATTTGGGGTTGATGAGGTTTCCGGAATATCGCGGTTTTGTTGAAAAGTGTAATTACGTTTTAACTGTATTTTATTTTCATTTTTGTACTTTTTGTGTAAATATAAGAGTTAACTGGTATTGCTGTTGTTTATTTATTATTAGAATTTTTGTTAACACAGCGTCCTCTACTTGGATCATTAGTTTATAGATTTTAGGTTGTAAGAAATGAATATTAAAGAAAAGAAGCCGTACCAGAGAAAGCTAGGTGGATGGCGAAACAAGATCTTTTATAATTCGCTGGAGAGTATTGACCTATTAGGACAATAAGTGATATAATTTCACGTACAAAGTAACTTCGGTTTTGAGTCTTCGAAATCAAAAGTAATATCAGTTGCTACAGACCAAATCACAAAAAGAGTTGTATCCACGTTTGCTACCTATTTATTGCAGGGTTGCAATAACGCAAGGAAGTCAGATTTAATAATTTTTCATGTTTGTCGACATATCTATAAATTGTATCTTTGTTGAGAAAAGTTTAACATAACATTTCATAAGTATCTTGATGCCATGGCTGTTATCGGCTTTGTTTAGAGATTTTGACAGTATAACTGTTTTGAATGAAGGATAAAGACAAATGTCATAACAGGACAAATTTCTCATTTTACCCTAATACTGTTTTTGTCAAATTTCCACCAATTTCTACTCTTCTTTTTATACCTTCCTCATTAAAGTAACCTGATAGTTTCCCTACCTTTGCAATCTATGATTTTACAGTGTGCTCGTGTCTCATAGACCCATATGCATGTGTGGATACAAAGGTGTATATTCGAACCCATTAGAACCCATAAAAACAAATGAAAGGTGCAAAAAAGCCTCGACCAACTAATAAATAGTACATTATGTAACAAGGGTAAAAAGTCGAATATTTTTCCCGCGGGTGAGTTTACTGCCGGAGTATCACCCGAGGGAAAAATCGACTTTTTTCTCGAGTTACATATATAGTACTTTATGTCCATCTCAACTGTGGCCATTATTTGACTTGGAAAACGGGACTAATTGACTTCTAAAAGACAATCGAAAATCAGGGTTATTGGTAAAACTTGATGAAATAAAGGAATTTGGACTAGTTTCTAGTGAAGTCACTATTTTTCCGCAAATGAGGGAGAAAAGTGATTTGGGGGCAAAAAGTGTCATTTTGGCCTCGCTTTTCAGGAAAAAATGTGGTCATTTTCGTTCAGATGGGCATAAATAAATTTGTATTGATAATTTCATATAAATCGTGTACAATATATTAATTCTGTTATGCTTTTAATCGCCTCAGTTGTTTCTATACAAATGCATGCAATCACGATTATCGATTTTCAAGATCCCCAAATTTTCCAGCACGGAAAGCTCCACGTACACCCCGAGAAAGCCGATTCCCATGGCGATCGTCTTAATAAACTCGTCTGGAACTCCTGCCGTGACAAAACGCCATAGACGCTCTCGGCCCCGCCATACAGTCTTATGGTTCGCTGCAATTGGCCTTCTCGCCGTCGGATATAGCTTTCGCCTTTGTGTACACAGAATAAACGCGGTTTCTGCGCTATTTCGCTGCTATTACCATCAACGATCATCTCTCTCTATCCTTCGTAGTGCGATACCGAGTTCCGTTGGCGATCGCCTGTCGCTGTATGACCGTGGGCGAGATTGCGTAGGCCAATTTTGGCGCTGGCGTTTCGTGAAAAGGGGTAGAAGAGGGTTGATGCGAGGAAAATAAGAACGAAATAACGGATGATTGAGGAATTGATTAGTGCTGAGTAGACTAGTTTTAGACTGAATTTAGTAGACTTTATTTTCATTTTATTAATGTATAAAATAGGTGAATTAGATAAATTAAACATTAATTTACTGCAGACTTTAGGTGTTAGTATTTGTTTTTCTTTCTCGAAGAGGATGTGGTTGTTAATGGAAGCTTTTATAGTAAAAAAGAGTTTTGAAAAAACGTGATAGCAATGTGTTTAAGTATTTAAAATGTGTGTCTAAGCTATATAAGTTTAGCTAATATTCAGTGCCTTTTTATTTTATATTTGATTCTACCAATTGTTTGGTAAATATCAGATATAATGAACCTTACGTGCGTTAAGTTACGTAACTCTCAAAAGTATTCTCTAAATAATTTTTTCTATTCAGTAAAAGTAAATCCTTGATCAAAGTATGCATTCACTATCTCCTGCAGTATTTTTAGAGTCATTAGAGTCACTCATTAGGGTATGTAAGGACGTAAATAAATTTCTAGAATAGGTGAAATTGAGATTAAAGATTGAGAAATTGGTATGTTAAAAAATAATGTTTATTGTATTTCAACAAAAAAATGATCAAAATAGTAAAAAAAATAGTCAAAAATAAGAAATTATGATATTTAGTTTATTAATCTTTTTTAATGCGGCACATCTTAAATTAAAGCTTTTTTCTCTACTTTGTATTCTATTACATATAAAAAATTTGCACCCTTAAAAAACAAGTGATTTTTATATCAATGATGATAACTTTTAGTCCATAATACCCATATTAAATTTCTATAAGAAAAACTGATGCACAAAAAAGTGTGATATACAAAAGTGACATTTTTCTTGTACACTTTAGGACCTATACAAGTAATATCAAGTTGCAAGGCGTGCCTGATCATTTATTTTTCGTCATTTTTCGAATCAATTATCGGCCGATTCTTTGTAGAATTTCTTATACCTTAATATAATATCATATAAAAAGCTAAGTAAATGTAGTGAATTTTTGTGAATTTTTAATTGCAGATATTAAAGAAACACCTAACTATGAATTAAATTGGTAGCATCAGTCGAATACCCTTGAATTTCAAAATCAACCTCTCGATTAACAATGACTAATTCTTACAACATAGCTTGTAAAAGTAACCGGTAGAATAATGGCGCTCGTGTCATCTAAAATGCTACGTCTTCAAAGGCTCTATTGCGTCCATAAAGCTGTTTTTAGCCACTGCAAGAAAGCGCAAAAACCTTGTATGCGTTACAACTTCTACTCGTTTAAGCATTTGCTCGGCATAAAAAGAGGCAAATAAATTTCCATGATGAAAATTCCGTTTACTGTATATTAAAATACGTCCTAGTAGAATAATTCGTGACTGAAAGTGTCAATAATTAAAAAAGTTGTATAATAATTTTATTTGGTAAGGAGGATAAACTTGATTGAGTAATTTGGGTGGTATATCTACATGAATAAATGTCCTACTGTAGGGGACTCGTTTTATACTTAAACCTTAATTGCTAGCGCAGTATCTCTGTAGCACGTAAATAGGACAAACGGAATAGCTGCCTCGAAATTATGTCTTAATCCTGTTATATTATAGGACATGAATGTATTAACATAGCTTATTAAATATTTATTTATTAATGTAATAAATCAACGGGCAAAGCTCTTTTACGATAATGTGAACGAATAAAAGAATTTAATTGCAGATTTACAATAAATGAATCTTAACATAGATTAAAGAAATTATTATTATTCCTATTATTTACAAACACAAATGCGTTTATCTACGAGTATACTCAAATATACAAAATCAATATAATAGTGAACTATACACCTCTATGCGCCTCGAACAAAAATCTAGTTATTCAAACAATAAAAACTCCAGCCTTTAGATGCATAAAATTGACGTCCGCCGATTGAGATACACTTGTGCGCCTCAGATGATGCGAGAGGGAGTGGTTGCAAAAAGTATAGCACACGCGTGGCAAAAAAGAACGCTTAACAACGGTAACTGCTTCAATTGCTCGCGGCACAGCAAACTCATACCTTATTCATATAGACGGAAAAAGTTCGTGCAGCGGTGATGCGGTGCCCGCGCCGGCGGCGGCGGCGGCGTTGCTTTACAAATCCGATGTGTGTTTCTCCGTATTTCCTCGTTTCGTACGCCCCGCGCCTATTCTCGCTATGCTCCATCTGCATCATTTCATACTTTTCCGTACCCCTCCCTTTCTTGCATTTTTCATGCACTTGTTTTTCTCTGTGTGCCTTCTTTTCTGCCTTCGTTTATCCGATACTTTTTTCTAAACTTTTCCCTTGTGAACTGTCTATTTTTTGCATTTTAAATGATTCGGTTATACCACGTTTTAGTTCAATTCTATCTTTATATTTGTATTTTTTCTATGTATAAAGTTGTGCTTTTTTACATATTTTTTGCAGTTTTGTATTACTTTGAATATTTTACATGTACACATTTATCGACTGTATAATATTAATTTTCGTCTATTCTTTTTTACTATTTATGATCGATTTGCAAGTCACTGTCAGAGTTCTTGTCTGTTATAAGTTTCAAATATCAAAAAATACTACATGATTTTATGTATATACAAACAAAATGCTCTTTATTTATATATTTACTTATTAACATTAAATAAGAACATAGTACTCGTAGAATAAAGAGATGTTAAATACCTAAAATGTCACTTCAGTGGCATACGCGTAATGTTATACGAGTTTACGTGTACCCAATAGTTTTACAAGATAACCGTTTCACGATTCAAATAGGTCATTAAAAATCAATAATTTTCGAATTGAAAGGTTTTCAGGAATATAATTTTGAAAATTGCGTAAATATTGTTAAAACTATTTCCTTCGGTTGAATTGTCACTACAATTTTATCACTGTGGCGCTTTTTCCTGGTCCTTTCCTATCAAGTTTTGTTTGTGATTCATCACTCAATTATTTCTCTCGATCTACAATATTAAATCATCCTATTTTCCGTATTATACCCCCTTACTATTTTCTTTATATTCTAGCATATTTCTTCAGCCGTCCTTTATTTCACTAATATCATTTATAGTCTCCTCTCTTCGCTATCCTACTTTCCCTCTCGCTTCTTACTTGTTGCCTCTCCTCCATACTTTTATTTCACTCTCCTCCTCTCACCCCACCCTCTATTTTTATAACCCTCCCAAATTCCATTCGCTCTTCTCTCTCTCTCTCCTCGACTATCCTCTTTTTTTATATCCCTTTTCCCCGCACCATCGCACTCTCCCTTTCCCTCGTCTTCTCTGTCTTTTACCTCTCACCCTCTCCAAACCACGCACACACACATACACATACATACGCACATACATACACCCACACATACATATATATACACACATATAGCTACCTCGCAGCCCCTTTTTATTCGCGAAAACGTCAATCCGCCCGACTGGCAGTAGTAAAAGCGCGTTGCGGCCAGACTGTCCGTAATTTCGACGCGCGCGGCTGTCGCGACCGCGCGAGTACGCCGCCATCCCCCAAGATATATCGCCTCGGATACCACCACTCGCGCCAGTTATACCGATATATACGTGCGTTTCCGTATATATACGTTTTCTATATACATATATGTATATATATATATAGAAAAGGACGTGCACTCATTCTCTCGTTCTCTCTTTTCGAGCTCGCGGTGAGTATGAAATATATACAACAGGAGGGGCTCGGAGCGGTGAAAAAAAAGAGAGCCCGAGGAGGAAAAATACATAACTCGCAGACGCTCGCTCGCGGGTGTCCGGAAAGTGATCGATTTGCAAAAATGGATTGATATGTCCTGCGGTGCGTTACTGTCTTGCGTGTACGCGGATGAGAGGGTTGTCAACAACGATTAGACATTTTAATTTCGCGTGCGATGAATAATTAGTTGTTGATTACTTGTATGGGTGGATTTATGCGATTGCGAGGTATCTTTGCGTTTTCTTGGTTGAGAAGGTAGGTAGAGAATGGCACCAATATGGAATATCTCAAACAAATATTTTCATATTTCGATTAAGTATTAAGAGTCAAGAGTTCAAATATCACTTTTCAGTTCACAAATACGATTTTTTATTTGTGGGAAGGGTAAATGTTAAACCTTCTTGAACGGTTGGCCCTTTGTAGATAACTTTTGAAAAACCATAAATCCATTAATAACTTTAAGATAAAGATGTACAAAATAAAGTAAAAGTAAGTAATTAGGTAATTTCACTTGGAGCAAAAGATGGCGAACGTTGGAAGAAAATGGCAGAAAATGGATTGAGAAGAAATGTTTTAAAAGTTTAAATGACGATGTGAGGATCAAATAAACCAAGTAAATAAGGATTATTGGTTTTTTTATCAGTGCAGATCTACTATATATATCTGGATCTCAATAACATTAAATTTCCACAACTTTTGCAATATATTTACATTTCACGGTAGTTTTCATCCAGCGTTCGCCATCTTTTGCTATAAGTGAAATAACCTAATTTTGTTGGCAAGATATGCGCATACCTATTTTTTCGTTCTTTTAGATTTTCTTTAAACATTTATATCTATGCTCTCTTATATTTCATATTAACATACTACGTCTCACTTACTTTGCCTTGGAAAGGTCACTTCTTTCTGGTACGCACAAATCCTTTGAATAGTATCTAATGCATGTTTAAACTTAGTATGAATTTGTCCAACACTGTATATAATTGTTTGGAGCTATATAAACATAAAGTTCAAAAGTAATTTAACTCTCTTAAGTCTCATAACCCAAGAGTAAGTAGTAAAATTTACTTTCAAAGCCACTAATTTCTTTTGGCATTTTCATATTTGAGGTAACTTATCCTTTGGGATGAGAGGGTTAAATATTTATTTTAAACTCATGTTTTTTCGTATTCTAAACAATTAGGACAGATTATAAAAGTGGCGTCGTTAAGCATTTTATCTGTAAACACAGGCGCAACCCGAGTGCATTATTCTTTGAATTTTTAATTGACTTTGACACCTCCATAACTCTAGCATAATAATGAAATTTTTTCTGCGCTCACGGTCGTTTGTTTTCGCGCTCGTCGGTTTTAATGAACGCGCGCGCGTGCTGAAAATTGGCGCTCGAAATCATGAGCGGGATTAAAGTGATGGATTCGGACGGCAATCTAACTTGGACGATTGCACGCTGCAGTGCAGTGCAAAATTGCGGCGCTATCGGAGCGAGAGAGACAGAGCGAGAGCCTGGACGAAGACTCGCGCATTTTCGATAATAGTCGCTGATTCGGAGGATTATTCGGCCTGACGCCGAGCCGATGATACGCGCCGCGGATAAATGGATTTGGCATTTGGTGTTTGGGAAATTTTTGTTCTTTTTTGGAGTGATATTTGGCGCAGTATTCGATGACGCGCGATACGTTTGAAGTTTGAACGTTGAGTGATTGTTTTTAAATGGTTTTGAGGGTAATGGTACTTTTTGTCATTCGAGCTTTTTGGAGAGAATTTTTATTAAGGCTGGAAATTCATCATTGACGATTATTACATAAACGTGACATGTTTCAATTTTGTTTTGTTTATTTTAGCGTTATGAAAGATTTATGGCGATATTTATGTTTCGAAATTATTAGCAGAGGCTCCTCGAAAATGCGGTTATCATGAAAAATATTTTGTTTTTTGATGCATTTTTCTGATACGTCACCCAGATCATAAGTTATGATATATTTTATCGACAAATGTTAGCAATTGATATAAATAAAGCACATAGAATGGTCAAATTATAGCCTTATTAAAGAATTCTATAAATTAATAAGTAGATTGAAAAGGAAAAATTAGTATTAAGTTTTGTACATTTCAATAATTCATTATTGATCGACATTTCGCAAATTAGCAAAGTGCTAACTATGCTTTCAATTCACTTTCAATTTTTTATGAAGTAATTAATTTGTCTGATCTAAATAAGATAATGGAGAATATAACGGTTTAGACTTTGAACAGACAGTAAATAATAAAGCACTGATCAAAATTCTATTTAATCTCTATATTTGTATACTGTCACATTGATAAGTCATTTAGTTTTTGTCTGTATTCCTTCGATTAACCACTTTTCTTTCTCTACGACATTTAATTAATCTATTTTTTTATCTTCTACATCACTATGATTTTCATTTTTTTCTAGCCCATTTCTACAATCTTTCTCTATTTCAACCATAATTTATAATCTCTTTTCACACTCGCAATAGTCGCCAATTAAACACCCAAACCTACGTCGCTATACACCCAATTACAACGGCCATCAAAATTATAAACGGCTCCGATCCTCGCCTATCGCAATTAACGCCAAACGAACGTCGTAAAACCATAACCTACGGCCGGAACTATGGAACTACAACCGCGGCGCCAGCTCGAGGAAAATCTGCTTATTTCGGCGCTGCTGAGCGCATTCGCGTCCCAGTTTCGGAAGTTCGCTTTGAATTTCGTGCTACTCGTGCCGCGGTATAATATGTGGGCCTTTCTCGGCCACTCGAGTCGCGTAAGAGATAAAACGAGGTGAACGGAAGAAGCGAGATAAAGGAAGAGAAAAGTGCGCCGTGGTGTTTAAAGTACAGTGGTTGTGCTAGTTTGCGTATAAAATGCATGTATTTTTATTGAAGTGGATGTGGGATTCTTGTGTGTACGTGATGTCATAACGCATTGTTTGATACATTATTGTGATAAAAACGTTTTTACTAGAAAAAATGTAAGAATTCGAAGATATTATGTAAAACACACTTATGTGACATGCTTCTTTACGAAGTTTTTGCATTCCATCGATCAGGAAAATGATTATTAAATAGCTGATTAACTACTTACCATATAATGTATATTATATAATGTATATTTATTTTTTGCCACTTTATAATATACATTATCGTTCTAAAATAAAAATATAATGATTTAATGATTATAAGATTTAATTGCTATACTCATGATATCCTCAGAATTAAACGATTTATTTCAAGAATGTTTACAATGTCGTTGCATAATTCTATAGAACTGCGAAAGACTTTTGTAACTAGTAGTTTCTGTAGCAACACATTTTTTCCCATTTCACTATTAGGGGATAAATAGGGTAAAATCCTGAATTTGATTTTAGAAATAAGTAAAAAAAATCCAAGTCTATGATTTATTGAGTTTCAGAGTTATTACATAATTCGTAAAAGCATATTTTACCCCTTTTAAGTTCAGACTGGTTTGGGCTAAACCTTGACGACCTATTCAGTTATAGAATACTTCTTTTTGTATAGGATTGCATTCAAAGTTTTGCTTTTTATAACGATGATTCTATACATACTCCTCTAGAAAAGTAATACTATTTCTATTAGTTAACATCACAGTTAACTACGATTTTAAGATTAAATAAAATAAGAAATATAACAACAACCACTCTAACTTGAAAACATTCTTTATCATCCAAAAGGCCGCACTCACGTAACATTCAATCATTCGATTCGACAACCCATGAATAAAATGCAGTTTCCCTCCATACGCCCCGTAATCCAATAAAAACACACTAATTTCAACTCAGTCGCTAACCGACAGCAACTTCAAGCAGCCGGCTATATCAATTAACGTACAAAGTCAGATATCCAGCTTGGCGAGAATGCTCCTCTGCACCCACCTCGAGAAATATAGAACGCCGGGCGCGCCTCGCGGAAGAGAGCATTCCGCGTTTCGCGGGGCGGGGCGCGCGTCTGAATCGCTCGAGATACGGCGCAACTTTCCTTGAATTCGTTATGGACGTTAATGGCAGTCTTGATGCGCGGTATTTGCTCCAGTTCCCGGCGCCCGGGCGAACTTCTCGCTAAATGCGCGCAGTCGAAATAGAATTTAGCGAGAGCGCGCGTTTGTATGCTGATGGGGCGCCGCGCAGCGCGGAGTAAATAACAATTTTTGCGTATCTTTCGGTTGTTTATGACGGTGGGGTGTAATTTCATTGCGTGGATGTGCCTTTTGCTTCGTGTTATGTGCCGGAGAGCGGCAATGCTGGGTTGTCTTATCTCGCTGATTGTTTTAGCTTGGTTTGTCTGACAGAGAGAGAGAGAGAAAGGTTTCTTTTAAATGTTTTATTGAGTTTTGAGGAGACGGGTTTGCGATGTGGAAGACGACGGAATGCAGTTTACTCTGATGTTTCATTTGTGTGGAAGATAAGGAGCTTTTGGAATTTGAAATGGAATTGGAAGCTGTGGTGAAATTGAAATGTTACTTTATGCTGGGTTACATCGTTTAATTGGAAGCAATAAAGAAGATTATCAATTTTATATTTTGTTTTGGTCGTTACACCGCAGGAAATTGAGTAATTTGCATCATCATTACTCTCTATTAATATATTTACTGGAACCAGCACCTAAATATAGGTCACCTTATAATTTTACATCTTAGAAGAAATAAACAATTTTGTAAGTATCAAATATTCTTCTTAAAGGTCAATAAATAATTACGAAAATAAAAATATTTACCAAGCAAAAGATATGTGCAATAACTCGAGTTATATATGACTTAATTGAAATATCTAGATATTTTAAAATATGTTTCGGTATGTAACACGGCGAAAGTTCAAGAAATTTATATATAATAATATAGTCACTGAAAATATGACATTATTTGAAGTTTGTTTATAACATTTTCCTGTGACTATCGAAATGCCCCAAACTCAAAATTGATCGGAACTAATTTGAACATCAAATAATCAATATTAATTACAACTTATGTACTGTGAATATAAATCAAATTTAGTACAGTTACCTAGTAGCTAAATTCTGTAACAATAGTATTGAGATATTAAGAAAACCATAAAATTATTAAGTCATAAAAAGTTATAATAACCTTAATTTGAGAAATAGTTTAAGTGGCGATAATTACAAATGAAATATTTTTATTAGGAAATGTTTACGATATCGATATCGTAAAACATTATGATTTATGATATGGTTTTTGCAGTGTTCATGCTTTAGAAATATTGCTGAAATCTTTATTAAAAATCCTTGTCTGGGTATTTTTGAAGGTTCTGAAATTTTTATCAATTTTATCAATGAATGCTTTAAATAAAAATAAATCATACGTTAATAATGTATCTTATCCTACAGTTAGATAAATAGCTGGGTAGAGACAAGATTTATTTGTATATAAATAAAAAATACGGTTATTATTATTTTTAGCTGAAACTTTTTTTACATGTTTCTTAGATGATTTTGATAAACTTTTTCCGTCAGTTTGGTATAAGATTTTGTAGATCTAAACGTAAAAAATAAAAATACCTGAACCACTAATTTTTATTAATACCTCCGTTTAAACTATACAGTTGAGTATGATAGATTTCAATTTTGATATCAAATAAAATAACAATTATTTTTTAAAATGATATCAGGGCCGTTACTTTAGATATGTAAATAGTTTCCATATCTAGTTCGGTACATTTTTGTGGATACTATTAGATATTAGTATAGAATAGAAATTCTATAAAGAACAAGTCTGGGGATAAAGGCATAATGACATAAGTCCAATTTTTACTTTTTTGATATATTAAGATTTAAAGTTTTCATTTTCTATTTAAACTAATGTTAACAAAATTCATATAAATACTAGATATATACACTTATTTTGATACTTGCCAGATTTTCTGCCCTTTTATCTAAATATATACTAGAGTAAGTGAATCAGTTACTGTGCCCTGCGTTAGTTACTGTGCTCCACGATATTTTTCTTTCAAAAATTATAAAATAAAAATGGATCACAGTAACTGACGCAGGGCACAGGAACTGACTCACTTACCCTATATAAGGATATCAAAAACACCCAAGTCAATTTTCAAGAAAATGTAGACTATGTCGTTATGCCGCGACCTCAAACATTATCAAAACTTATATGTTTAAATAACTCCATTTAGGAACCATTCACAAATTCAACATCGCATTTACGTATGGTTGTTTTTTGAAAAATTTAGATCTCCCCCTCCGTAAGACATTTTCACTGATTTTCCTATGTATTTAAAGTATTATAATTTTTAAATGTACACCTGTACATGCATCAACAAAAAGTCAGCGACCCCCAAAACTAAACCTCCCTCCTATATCACCCTCCTCTACCCGCCTTGCGCATAATTGTTCGGCTCGTGGGTGATGCTGGTGCCAGTGTACCTCCAAAAAGAGGAAAACGAGGAACCACACTACGGGTGAGACAACATCGTCAGCGCGCACGCTTGGCTTTAATTTTGCCCGTCAAATATTTGCGCCCGGGCGCAAAGGAACGAAGAAAAAGAAGCTCCGAATAAGGAGAGAAAGAGAGAGAGAGAGAGAGAGACTGAGAAAAAAGGGGGAATCCACCAAGTCGATCGATAGGCAAACACACGCAGCGTTTATACCGCCACCTCTTCGAAGAGACTCAAGTTATACAGTTTATATTATACATACACGATGCGCGTATACGAGTTAGCGCGCGGCATTGATACATGAACTATCGGATTGCATTTGCGTACGTTAATAGTATATAACACGTGTATAGTCTGTGTAAGGTAAAAGGATTTTATTGTGATGAATTTGGTAGAGTGAATAAATGTAATGAATATTTCATTGCATTGATAATCGTACTTTACTTAAGTATTAATTAGTCGGGCTACATGTAATTTTAAGCTGATTGTTTTTCGTTGTTAACATTTACATTATTTGATGAATTTTTGTGGAAAATGTTAATTTAACTAGCAAATAAGTCTTTTTCTAATGAGAAACATATTTTTAATTAAAATTATTCAGTTTTGTTTAAAAGAATTAGTTTTTTCAATTATCCATTCTGTAATTTATAATATAATATATGTGTTCTGTATATACGATCAATACTGTAACTACTAACAAGGAGAACACCAACCCCGCGCTATTTTACTCCGAATAAAAGTTATTTTAGTGAAAAAACGTACCTCTTCTAGTGATTATAAATATGCATGTATTGACACTACAAAAAATGGCTTGAAAGATAATAAATGTAGACGGAAAGAGCCTTAATTTGAGTCCTGTAACGTTAAAAAGATATTAATCGAAGCCAAAGTTATTAACAATTGAAGATGATGACTAAAAATGTACAAAAAATCCGCGAAATTAAAAGAGTTTAATTTCTATAAATATTCATGCATTTTTCCGTCGTCTTCAATTGTTGTGTGCCAAACTTTGGATCCGATTAATATTTTTGAACATTACAGGCCTCAAATTAAAGCTCTTTCTGCTTACTTTTATTATCTTTCAAGCTATTTTTTCTAGTATCAATACATGCATATTTATAATCACTAGAAGACGTACCTTTTTTCAATAAAATAACGTATATTCGGAGTAAAATAGCTTATATATCGAATACATGGGTGCTACACCTCATTTTTAGGTTCTAAAAAGCCTCATCAAACTCCGAGTTCCGTAGGGTTGGCGTTCTCCTTGTAAGTATTTTATTCAAACTGTCTGGTAACAAACCTTTATCACATTTTTTTTATTACGCGCGAGGTTCCCTTGCGTGAAAATTATTTTCTACAGAAACCGAGCATTTTTAAGAAAATTTGTCGTAGACTATTATAAAAGACTATATTATTTTCTATGAAGGTAATATTCATGTTCTTACTCAAAGTAGAATATCACAATAGGAAATAATAAAACACCAAAATACTATTGTATTTTCTGAAATGTGTTCATAGTGGGAGGGTATGAACGATATTGATTTGCATTAATTATCAGCAACCAAGATGGCTTCAAACTCCTTTTATCTATAGGATCAAAGGTAATAAGAACTGAAACTCTTTCGAATCGATATTTGATTTTACAATTAATATTATTATCATTATGCATAATAATGCTATTAAATTCATGGTTATCTATTATAATATAAACATATGTAATTATGTACAGTACATAATTCGACGACCCTTACGAAGACTAGCACATTTCCGATTTCTCGAAAAATACTAGTTCTTGTTACGAGCATCCTACGAAAATTAACAATTTTGAAAATCTCAGACAAAAACTATCATTTTCACAGATGATTTAAGAAAGTGTTAGTATTTATCAGAAAATCTAAAAAACGCTAGTTTTTTTATACGAAAATCTCCATATAAAACTAGGTGTTTTTCAGAAATCTGAAATGTGCTAGTCTTAGTAAGGGCCATCGATATAGCCGAAAGAAATTCATCATCATTGTTATCATTTCCGTTTCATGTAAATGCAAAAACGAATAATTAAAAGATCTTCAATTTAACAATTCACGCGATCAAAAATAACAATATTTCATACCTAACCCTCCAAACTTATAAGACTAATGACTTTATTCACTTAACAATAATGAACGAGTCCTCGCGTATAACATTAAATTTGATTCATATACCACAAGGGCTAGTGTGTCTAGCCCTCACCCACTTTACTATGGACGATTGCATTAAACTCCTCCCTACTACCATCAACTCTCGACCAAGACGTCCCTCCCATTACCCAACGGCCAAGTTCAGTAGTTCATATTCCGAAAACAGCCGAACTTTTCGCGTTAGCCCAATTCCTCGATTCCGACTCGTCCCGCACGCAGAAAAACATAATGACGTACGAGTAGCGACAATGTTTATCTCTCTCTTAAGATACATATATCTACATAGAGCAAGAAAAGAAAGGAAGTCCGACTGGTGCCTATTACGAAATTTGCTGTAATCGGCACGAAACGCTTTAACAGCTGCTCTTCTTTTTCCCGGAGATGGCTAATTCATTTTTGCGAGACGCACGCGAGTCGTGTGCAGGCATGTGCGTATAATATAATTGACGGGTGCTGGTGCCGAGAAGTGCCGGCGTTGTCCCTGCGTTGGGGAATCTTCGCAGTGACCGTGTATTTTTCAAATTTTTCTCAGAGTTGAGGTTGTTTGAGGGATTTAGAGGTAATTTTTAAGTAGCTGTTCGTAGAAAATTTGGGATGGGACCACCCGTCATTCCTTCGAGCTGAATTAGAGGAGTTTTGTGTAGATGATTATCTTTGTGACGAAATTCTTCATTTTGCGAATAAGAGGCAGATGACGCATTAGTGAATATATGTATCAATTTTTGGCATTCGGAATACTGTAAATGTATTTTAATGAAATTATAAAGTTAATTTAATTTTAAACTTCGAAATTTTCATTTTGTACGGAAGAAAAGTTTTTTAAATATATGAAGAGTCATTTACGTTTATCAGTATGTTTTAATAACCATGATATAATACTTTTACATTAAGAGGAATAATTTTTCGGTTCTAAAAATATTATTTATTGATCACGATTTAATAATAGAGCAATTTTTACAAGGTTTTTCAACATATCGTTTGCTGTGATATAAAAAAACCGCTGCCTATTCATTGGCGTTAGCTTCCTCAAATCTAGTAAATCATTTCCATATGAAACGTATCTTTAATTTGTTTTCTGATTTCGTATCTTTATAAAAAAAAACAACTAGAAATTCGTTTGTTTAATAAATAATTACCGCGACATTCTCGAGATATAAAAAATCAAAATTAAAAAAAAATATAACCTCAAATATCTTGAAAGATAAAAAACACATACATACACATACACAATTTTTTTTAAATACTGCAATTTGATACACACACACGCACACGCACACGCACACGCACACGCACACACACACACACACACACACGCACACACACACACACACGCACACACACACGCACACACGCACACACACACGCACACGCACTCGCACACGCACATACATGGAATTTTTCGGAACCTTTAACATTCGTGTCCCTGCTTTTAATTTTGGCATTATAAGAAAAATAAATTATTAATTAAGTTTTTTACGTATCAAATATATTTAAGGGGGCAGTATGTAATTAAAAAAAATTTCTCATAATAAACTTGATTTATTTATATCAAACTTATAATACATAAAAGTAGACGTATAAAAGCAGTACAACAATTTTTTTTTCTTTTCACTGTAAATCTTGCTGGTACGTCAGCCTGAAGTTAGCCCTACTTAAATCTAGCTGACACGATATCTCGACTTTGGCCTAGAATAATTCACGTGTGGTAACCAAAAACATAATGGTGGACTTTTTAAATTTTCGACCTTTTTTTCAACTTTAATTGTTTAAACAGTTAATAAAAATTTATGATTCTAGTTCAAACTGAAGCTATACATGTGTAGAATAAGTGTACAAAATTTCAGCTCTATACCTAGGTACAAAACTTTTTTTTCTAGAATATCAGCCAGATTTATACAGGGCTAACTTCATGCTGCCGTACCAGCAAGATTTACAGTGCAAAAAAATTTTGTAGTATTGCTTTTATACGTCTACTTTTATGTATTATAGGTTTGATATAAATAAATCAAGTTTATTATGAGAACATTTTTTTTTAATGTCATTTAAAATGGCAGACTGCCTCCTTAAGTACATTAAATTTAAGTGGAGAGCGGAGTCCTATACCTTATACACAGTTACCGACATTATCGATTTTTCGGTTTACGCAGTCAATTTTTACTTTAATAAAATATTACAAACGTACGCACTTTCTTAGTGATAAATAGATTATGCGTACGTCCGCGAAATTTAAAAATCTCATTTATTCATCGAATAGAACGAAATACTGCACTGGCGGTATCCGGCATCCCCTTAATGTTGAGCAACTATTTAATCGTCTGTAATGTGTTAGAATGACAATTTCTGTTCTAATATATTTACATTGTGTTGATTATGTGACATGTCACCTTGTTACTTTTTTCACATAAAAATCTCGCGTCCTCGCATTTATAGAAAAAAATATGAAAAAATTAAAATCTGCTTGCTTATTTATTGTAATAAATTTTTTTAATCAAATGTCAAAGATTCCGGAGAAATGTGTGTCCATATAGATTTATTACCATCACAAAGCTTCATCTATGAGGAAGCAAAGATGTTATATAATATTTTATATGTACGACACATAATTTCCGATCATATAATTTTCAGAATTAATCAAATAAGCATTATAAACGAAATAGCCAATAGCTTAACTTTTTATAAGTACTGTTTTTATCAACCTACTTTCTTAAGTCACTGTAAACCGCCGAGTATGTATTTCAAATCGATATGGCATTCAATGAAACGGAAATAAAATATGCATATTAGATATGCGTAATCATCTTTAGTCATATATGTCCATATCCAATTACATATGGACAAGTATAATCCATGATTTATGTCAGTAAATGCTTTTACATACATTGTTTCCGCTTGGAACCGCCTGGCAGTTAAATGTCAATTTTAATTCTCTGTTAGCTACTACAGATTCTTGCTTTTAATCTAATAAAGTCATATATTGGAAAATTTTAATTTTTCAAACAGATGCATAGTAGGGCAAATTTTTTTTTTATATAACAAATCACTCTATAAATGTCATTGTTAATCCAATTAAAACAATTCTATTTTTAATTAAAGCTTAACAAATAAATTAATTAATTGAGCTTAAATAAAAATTTCTTGGTCGGTAAAAGTGATGCGGGAAATTAAAATTTTGAATTGCCTTTCGAACCCCCTTAAGCAAAATAGAAAAAAATTTTCGTTACAGGGGCCTTACGCTGTAACTATCTCACCGCATGAAATACATGAAAAATGTGCTCTCGGCCAATCAGAGAGCTCATTTAAAGAGAATATCGGCTATCTCACGAGTTACATAATTAAATAATCCCCTAGCAGAATGATTTTAAAAATATGATTAATTCACGAATGCTCGTTCTGAATCTGAAGAACATTTATATCAGTACATATAAATTATACATATAAATTATTTTGTTTATTGTAAACAATTATATAAAAAGACCTTATTTTTAAAATTTTCTACTTATTTCTGTCTTAACCTTTTCCAAACAATTTGTAATTGTTTAAATGAGAAAAATAAATGTTTCCCTTAGTATAGTTCATTATATTTTTACAAATTCACGTCTAATGTCGTAAACTCTGATTTAAAAAAATAATTATTTAGATTGGACACAAATTGTGGTCTATAGAACAATTATTTAAAAATGATTTTTGCTCACTGGAACGTATGCTACAAATTGTTATACATATTTAATCCCAGGAAAGGCACATTATCGATCCTTTCTTCTCGTAAAATACGTTTTAAAACGAATTGATTTTTGTAAATTCCACTTATTCCAACGTTTAACATTATCACTGCAAACTGCCCCTTCCCCTCCCGCCCCACTCCACAATCGCTTACAAACCATCAGCATCGGCCGCACAAAACGCCGTCACAGCCATTACCTCCCTTCATCGCGTCCCATCCTATTCCACTCCACAAAGCCCCGGCTGTTCATCCAAAAAATCAAATTCCTCGCCCCCTTTCTGCACACACACACGCAGCCACGCAAACATCGAAAATATGCAGCTAAATATTCATGAGGCGCGCGCGCGGCGCCGCCCGGAAATTCGAAATCAATGTAGTTACAGGCCATTGGGCCCACAATAACTACGTGTATCGGCGTCGACTGTCGTATTTTCATCGCGCGCTGCCCCCCGGCGCAGTGCTACCACTGATGCGCCTGTATTATAACCGTGCATAACGCCGGCAATTTGTCTGCGCGACTTCCCTGTACCTATACTACCATCGTCATGCCGGAGGCTATATAGTATTATATGCGCTGTGCTCACGCACGCGTGCGTGCGTCTGTGTATTATATGTACGCGCGTGCGGGACTGTGACTGAAAGTCTAGGGTACTTTCATCTTTGGATGTTATGTGCGTTGCTTTCCTTTCTGTTTGCGGTCGTGTTTGTCTAGGAGACAGCTCGTGGAGGATGAAATGGGAAGAGATAGAGGGAGAGGGAGTTTTTCAATTAGTTGGGAGATGGGAGATTGATATTAATGTTGTTGGTTGAGAAATAAAGGATGTTTCTATAGAGTCAAGATGATCGTCATTGACGTGTTTGGCATAGGTTCAATCTTCAAAATTAATATAAATGTTTAATGCATTGTTAAGACTTTTTCCTTTGAAGCATATAAGTTGGTTGAATAATTTTTTAAATAAAATCTTATGAGTATTCAATAATATCGTAAGGTCAATTATCTCACTTATGCAGCTTATATTTGTTTGAATAACAAAATAAGAGTTTTCATATCAACGTTCATCGGTCATTGAATTTTTATTATTAAACCTATTGTAAATATATTTCATTTATAACATATAATACAGTTACAATACTTACAAAGTTTATCAATTGACGTTAATACAGATGCAAATTGATAATGTATACATGGATATATGACAAAAAAAATGATTTATAAAAAGAAATCATCTGAGGGTAAAAAATTTGTCATTTATTTTTCAATGTTAAGAAAAAGGTTAAAAGGAGGTTAAAGGTATTTTTTTTTGAGCTTATCTTAATGTTTGTGTAATTTAGCAGTTATTGCGCGCCAACTTCTCATTTATATTCATTTGCAAGATTTTATCCAGCCTGGATATTTGAAGTATTAATTGTGGTATCAGCAAATTCTGCACTTTAAAGTCTCTTGGATTCACTTTCGAGATAATCAAGTTATCGTTAAAAGAATTTATTGCACTCAAAATAAGTTATTAAAATTTCACAGAAGTAAAGACTGATATATTTTCACTAACAGAATTACTTCCATGCTACAACAAAAACTACCCTTACATAAAAACGTACAGAACCAAGTAAAAAATGACTTTTTACGACTTTCCCTCGTCACTTTTGAAAGTAGCAAACCCACTCTCAAAATAAGACACCTAACATTTCGTCCAATTAAAAAAATGTAGCTCCACTCAGAAAAATTAGATCTGCGCTCGAAAAAATTAAAGAGCGCCACCAGCTGCACTGCGCCACCAGGAGTCATTTTTTTAATAATTCGAAAGCACACTGAAAGCTGCCGCAGGTTTTCCGGCGAAATCGCGCGCTGCTTCTGTTTCTTCCTGCTCCTCTTTTCTTTTCGTTGCTGCAGCGCGAACACGTGGAAGCTTTTAAAGGAGCAAAAAAGAGCCAGCCAGCGAGCGAAACGACGCGGGAAAAAAGTGCCGAGGAGTTTCCGGGGCTTTTTTCCCCTCGTCCACTGCGAGAAATGATTAATTAACTGCGGGGTATGAACGGTTCGAAGTCCTGCAGCTCGAATGCGCGGAAAAACAATGCGAGGCTTTCCGCGCGTCCGGCGAGCTCGCGTTTGCGTATAAAAACACGAAAATACGGTGAGTCCATTATCTTGCGAAGGATGAAAAAAATCTTAGAGTGGAATCACTAATCTCGTGAACTGATGAACTCGACAAAACAATATAAATGCTGTTTCATATAAAATAGGGTCATTAGTAATTTAGGAGGTGTAAATATTATTAAGTCATTTGTGTTAGTTCATGATAATTTACATAAAATTTCGCACTGTGCACAATTTCTGGAACAATTTTTAATCGATCAACTTGAGATTTAAAGTTGGTCACAACCAAATAGCACACTATATTTTTATTTTATAACTATTATGAGATTATTAATAGATAAGTTATAGTGAACTGATAATAATCATTAAAACATTTCTTAAAATGATAATATTATTTTTATAGCACACTAACCTCAAAATGCCAACTTTATTGTCGATTTTGAGGTTGTTGTGCTATAAAATATCGTATGAGACTGTTGTGGGAGGTGTTTTTCTACTTTGCTCGATTTTCTCACTCGCTTCGCTCGTGCGAAAACCCTCCAGCAAGGTAGAAAACCATCTCCCACAACAGTGTCATAATATACTATATCGTATTTAGTTTTTCATTTTTATAAAGATATATTTTTCTTCTAATAAATGCGTAAAAAAATATTCTTTTACATATTTTTTATAGAAACATACTTCTAATGGTACGGAACTGTAATGGATTTATTGCGTGAAAAAAAATTAATCCTCAAAGGGTTGAAATCAGTGCCCTCATCATCCTTATCTGCGGATTCATGCGGGTTTGGATTTTGCGGTACTTTAGGCATTTTTTAAAAATAGTTTTTATTGATTATTACAACTGCTTTCGGGAAAAATTTGATTCGACACTAGTTTGCGAGTAACTGAAAAAAGAATCTCAGAGTCATAAAATGCATCGCTTAGAAAATATATTATCTTTACCCTCCATTATCCCCTACGTCGAAAAGGAAAAGACTGGTAAGCTTAAAATATTTTTAAAATAAACGTACCAACGATAAGAAACGTTCTATTGATCAAATACAAATAAATAATGCTATTTACGAGATACGTGAAATAATTCGTAATTATCCTAAATCGGTAGAATAATGCTTGAATAAATAATTTTTAAACTTTATGTTACGAATATTCTTGTATTTATAAATATACAGAACAATGAACATGTATCCAATTATTGTGGGGTTAATGTTCATTTATTGGTACTTTTACCTTATTGTTTATTTATTTATTTGTTTATTATTTTTTGTTTAAATTAAAACATGTTTTGGTTAATAAAAAGATTATACGCATGATCTATCCCATTCAGATCTAAAATAAATATTAAACTAACAATAAAAAAGTCATTATAAAATGCATCCACCAAACGACCATTTCCCCATATCACAAAAACCGTCCATCCATCCTCCAAACCCATCCTGCTCCAACTCCACCTCCCCACTTCATCAAGAAACCCGAAAGTCACCCCCAAGACAACTTCTTCCTCTCCTCCCCCTCAGCAAAACACTCATAAAGCTGGAAACCAGCATCGCGCCACACGCAACGGCGACAAAAGAACCGCGGGACTGGCCTATATAGACATATATACTTATACTTGATCCGCTTAATCAGGATAATCGCGTGCGACTGATGTCCCCCCCCTCTCTCTCTCTCTCTCTCTCTCTGATGCGCGCCTTTACTCTCGCCTCTCTCGCGCGCTCCTTATTAAAAATGCATTAGCCCGATGGAGCGGATGGGATGTGCGGAGGCGCGACGACGCCGCCGCGCGAATTAGCGCTGGCGACGCAGGGACGGAGGACGGCGGCGCGCTGACGACCAGGACGATTATTTTGCCGGGAGCGCGCCGAGGGTGGTAATCGCGGTGTCCACGGTGTTGTTGTTGCTGTATTTTTTGGTTTAATCAGGGAGAGTGCGGAAAATTGTCGGGAGGTGAGCGCGCGTTTGAAGGATGTATAATGGTGGAAAAGTCATTGGGTCGGATTGGATTATTAATTTTGGTGGATACGTTGGGTCAACGTGGATTAGGAGTTTGGGTAAGAGAGCTAGTTAGTTTATAATTATAAGATTTAAGTGAAGAATGTTGATTGATTGGTTTACTTTTAGTACTTGTATGCTTCAAGAGGAGAAAAACTGATGAAAAAATGAATTTGCACTTAGTCAATCATGTTATTTGTAACGTACAAAAGAAGAAACCGAAAAACGAAAATTCAAAAGTCAAAAAACTGCTAAAGTACAAAACGGCATGTAAGAATTAATAAAAATACATATAATTAAAATAATTAATTAATTATATTACAAAGTATTATTTACATTTGATTGCATGCAAGACTAAAACTCTAATCACAATGGGTGGAGACTCTTCCCTTTTTAATTGATCGTGCTGACGGTATCAGGAAATATTCTTTAAAATATTTTTAACATGTTATACATACGAGTACTAGTTTTACTTATTACTAGTAAGAGCTAAAAGTGGTATTCGCTTTAAAAGAATTTGGATTAGAAATATGTTTGTGCTTTTATCACACTGTTCTTTAAAAGTGCAACTAACTTGTTGAAATTTTATAAATTACTATACACTTTTACTCTTAACATAATAATAATAATCAAGAAAATTAAAATATTTTACCATAGGGTAGAGTACCCGAGTATGAATGCCCATAGCTATTATAGCTATAACTTTTTAGTACCAATGTAAAAATCAAAATGTTATTATGAAATTGGTTGTACAAATGGGCCTTTTTGACGTAATAAATTAGTTTTGGTTAAGTTTAATAATCTGAGTTAAATATTAATTTAAAACGAAAGATGACGATTTTGAGTTTTCTAAAAAGTGTCTCCCAGTATGGATCTATAGTTTCGGAAGGAGTATTATTTGTTTAAGTATTAAAAAATGGTGTGTCAAAGATATGTAAAAGTTGTAAAATAGAATGTTAATTAGATCTGTTTTATTTCAAATCATATCATATATAAACTAATTAGTATTTAGTCAGCTTATGTACTGGATATGTGTTTAGATTTCACGAAATAACTTCTGATACGGAAAATGTGAATATTTTCACCATCGCCAGTTGTTGGTACCAATTAGTTTTTAAAACAAATAAAATATGACTTCGCAATTACTATTTAGTTATCGTTAATATTTGTAAAAATTTTGTACATGTTAATTTTTCTAAAACATATTCCTATTTGTCATCCAATTTGTGATAATTTTAAATTAGACTGTTTATAAAAATGTTTACAGTTTCTATCACTGAGAAAAATATATTGCTCAAGCAGTCAAATTCTGTTGAGAGAATCGAACTGTCTATTGTTGCTGCAACTAAACTAAACAAGACAAACTTACGATAGCAACGACAACCAAAATATAGCTACAACAGCAATATGTACGGTTGCTAGAACCACACTGTTATAGCTGTTACGTAAAATTAAAAGTATTGATGTGCTCTAAGGACTAAATTGATACTTTGTTTCTCTGAGCTGTAATTCGCTTTTATATTCATAATAGGCTAACCTAATAAATTACTGGTAAAAATGTATCGTTAAAAAAGCGTTTCTTTAAGAAAGCAAAAATCATGTGATATATAATATTAAATTTCACGTGACATATATTACGTGGCATTTAATAAAACTTATCGTATTATAAATAGAAAATCGAATTAAATCATCAATGAAAATGAATGATTAATTTTTCGGTATTTTGAACCTTCAGGTTACTTATATAAGATGCCAGCATTCATAACTCGATCTTTTTTATCTTATTCTTAACTTTTGCTTTATTTAAGACGCAGACGGTTTGATAAAGATAAAATTTAGCCCGGGTTAGGTTACCCTATTATAAATAGAAAGTCGAATTAATTTACAGGAAAGCAAATTATCAATTTTTTCGATATTACGACCCTCAACATTATAATAGTTTTTGGCATTTATAATTTGATCTTTTGACATCACATGATTTCTTCTTTCTTAAAGAGACGCTCTTTTAAAGATAAATTTTTACCAGGAATTTATTAGGTTGGCTTGCTTGGTTTGGTTTTTATTATGAATATAAAAGCGAATTACAGCTCAGATAAATAAAACATCAATTTTTCGGTATTTTGGTCCTTCGACATTATAGTTTGCGTTATTTAGATCTTTCGTTAAAACAGCATTCGGGATTTCGGACTTTCCGTAAAATGACTCGGTATTATGGTTTTCTGCTTTTTGACCTTTGGGTTAAATGAACCATAGCTGGTCGTGCTTAATTAATCATGAATTTTCATAAAACGCATAAACGTCTATGATCATGCGTGTATACATTTTTGGTATAATTTCAGGTATAACAATGTATGTATAATCATACAAAAGCATGTAAAAATTAAAAATATTCTGTGATCTTTCATGATCATAGATGAACATTCATAATGATTCATGAGCATTCGCAAACCTATAACTAAAATTCATATTTCCCTGGGTTAATCCACAAATACATTGTTACCCTTTTATTTTAATAAAATAAATAGTACATCATGTAACAAGGGCAAAAAGTCGAATATTTTTCCAGCGGGTGAGTTTACTGTCCGAGCGAGCGAATTAAAGCGAAGTATCACCCGAAGGAAAAATTAAATTTATTCTCTAGTTACAAATAGTACTTTATGCCTATCTCAACTGTGGCCACTTTTTGACTTGTAAAGCGGGGCTAATGGACTGTTAAAAGACAATCGAAAATCAGGGTTACTGGTAGAACTTGATGAAATAGGGGAATTTTTACTAATTTCTAGTGAAGGCACTTTTTTCCCGCTAATCATTTTTGCGGGCAAGAAGTGTAATTTTGGTCTCGCTTTTCAGGGAAAAAAGTGTCCATTTTCGTTCAGATGGACATAAAATCAATTCTATTCTTCATAAAAAAAAAGAATCTCCCACAACATCCAAGCATTCCCCATGATCAGCACTCTTGCCACCTCCAGCACCACCATTAGCAAGCAGCAGCCGGCTTGAACGCAGAAGTTGCGTTTTCGCGATATTGCGCGCCGCGCGGCGCGGGCGTACAACACTGCGATCGATAGGCGCGGCCGGCCGGCGCTAGACTCACTCTCTCTCTCTCACCCACCGGCGCCCCCGCAATGAGCTAGAAAAGCCCCATTAAATATGCATCGCCCCGAAAACTGACGTTTAAACGGCGCCCGCGCGCGTGGCGCTCCCGGTGTAAGAGAAGGACAAAGAGAGTGTGTAACGGACGGGGTGGGAGTTTTTGCGCGGGCTCGAGTTCGGCTTGCCGGCGTAATTTACCGGCGTTTTTCGGACTTGAATTGGGTGTAGAGGATACGACACCTCGGGAGTTGGAGGAGGGTGAAGGATGGGGGTGTAGGAGGTGCGAGATGGCGGAGAGAAGGTTTTTTGGGGTTCGTTAGATGAGAGCGAGTGGGAGTTGCTGGATTTCATTGTGCGTTAGGGGTAAGAGGTCTCTTGTTAAAACAGCCGAATTATACTGATATATCACGCTGTCAAGGAGAGGGTCTCATGTCTCGGAAGCGAATTTCGATGATGTTGAGTACGGGGTTTTCTGGTATCTAAACATTGAGTCATAGTTTATTCTAATGGACCTTTGTTTTCTATATCCAAGTTGATTGACCGCAATTATGTGATTTTGAATACAAAAATGGTATCTCTTCTTTTGATCATAACTTTAAAAATCGAGAAATTATAAAGTTTCTTTGATTATGCGTATCTTTGTAAATCAACACGGTAGGAATATGGGTTTATATAGTATGACATTCAATTTTTTCCTTTTGTTCTAGCATTTTTACGAGTTAAACTTAAAACTTTGCAAAATAAATATGTGGATCAATATAATAGGGTTGAAAATTATAGGAAAATCATTAGAAGCTGAGAAAAATTTTAAAATGTTAAAAAATGCTTTGATGGTCCCGTCCTTACAAGATAAATGTCCTTATATGAACCACATCATGTTTTTCGTTATATTCCTAACGTAAATAATTTCAAAGGGATTAAAAGTGGATATAAGATCATAAATAAGTACTGTACTTACTTTTCACAAAAATAGTAAACTATTCAGGTGACAGGTTTACAACTTCAAAATAAGGACCTATTTGGGCTGACTAATAAAGGTGCTAGGCAACATTTTTATGAACTAATATGCACCTCTCAAACTCCCGTCAAACCCCAATTGGGGTTGTAATACTTTCCTTGTGACAAAAATCAAATAAAGATAATTATAGTTTTTACATTGAGAATATACTCAATTTTCTATAAAGAATATCAAATTTATAGTCAAATTTGATATATAATTCTCAATGTAAAATGTATAATCTTATATGATGAAATTCGCAATTTTGCAGATGTGATTTGAATTTTAACGCTGAGAGAAACGAAAGAATTAAAAATTTCAAGTACTGTTAGGTACTCTTATTAGAAGAATAAAAAGCTTGGACAATCTGCATATCAGATCAGTATTAAGTATATGGGGCCTGCGGCGGCTCAGTCGGTAGAGTGTCGGATTCCCACGCCGGTGACCTGGGTTCGAATCCTAGTCTCTGCCGATTGATACAAGCACCTCTGTAAAAATTACATGTGCTTTGTTTACAAACACACCGCAGACCCCCGTCGTCGATTAGCACCACATGGAAGCACAAACATGGTGACGTTAAATAATTATAAAAAAAAAAAAAAAGTATTAAGTATCTTTTAAAAGCGCATTTTAAAATATACCACGAAAAGTTTCAAAATTGAATTTAAAATATAACTGTTTAAAACATTCAAATCCTCTGTAGAATAAAAGAGGAGGTTATTGTTTAAAAATATAAACTGGGACATTGCATGATTTTAAAAAATACGTAAATGAATTAGAAAATGGTTCATTATCAATAGTAATGTATTTTGTAACGTCACGATGGTATAGTTTTGGAAATTTAATACGGGAAAATGATTAAACGCTGAAATATCTCATGGAAAATATGTATAAACAAAATAATGTGGCACACATCCTTCACAATTTTTAACCTGGAATCCAATGGTGATGACGTTGGGCCTTAAATGTACCTTAAAAATATATCGGGCCCAAAGACTAATATTACCATTGGATTCCTGGTCGAGAATTATGATGGATATGTGCCACATTATTTTGTTTATAAATATTTTCCATGATATATTTGAGCTTTAATCATTTTCCCGTACTATTTCGAAAATTATACCATCGTGACATCACAAATCGATGACTAATAGGAATCGTGTTATAAATAATGATTTTTGTCAATAAATTCGAGTTGGAAAAATTCTGAAAAATACTTTACTGTCAATAATGAACTATTTTCTAAGTCATTTAAAATACATTTTTGAGAATCATGCAAAGTCTCAATTATGTTATAAATGAAAATAAAAATTTATAATAATCCCTGGTAAATAAAGAAATAAATTTCTTGAGTTTATAACTCGTATCACAAGAGACTAGAAATATAAACGGTATGGAATATTTATTTGGTTTGAAATGTGATTTCCATATTTAGCATATTTGGGTAAAATTTTAGAGCAAGTAATTCATAAGTTACTTAGAGCACTTCATATATAAAGAATAATTCCTATTTGATAAATTTTTTATAACAATAGTAAGTATTGGAACACTTCAATATAATTACATTCGAGTTTCAGCATAGAAATAATGCTATAATGCAAGTTTGGAATATATTGAGATACCTAAACGTACTATGTAATTTAAAAAAAATTATTAGCAATTTTTTACGATATGAATACCGTAATATTTTACAGTCACAGAATGGGTTGCATAAAATAAAAAAATAATTATCTCTTTAAAACAGAATTAAAAATCTTTAAATATTTTTAAAATATTCTAAAACATTATTAGTTACTGCAATGTTATAACTATTATTGTTAGCACAAATCGTCGACTAAAAGTTCCTCCTACACATACAATATTGATATTTTATAGAATAACATACTTTTGCATATTAGGCATTTCGGCCTATAAAACAAATGAATAAATAAGTGACTAAATTAAAGCACACACTAAAAACTTCTCCATCAGCAAAATCAAAATAGCCGTCGTGTCACATGACAATCAGAGACCGGTATCTCTGACGCATAACGCATTCTGCCTATGCTTGCACTGTGTATCCATCCATGCACGAATAGAAAGAGAAAGAGCACCTATACATAAAGGCCTATACCTATACAAACTCATAGCGGCGTCGGCTCTCGGATTTCTCCCTCCTCTCTCTCTCACTGACCAGCTGCGTAGTGCATAAGCGCTTGGCGTGAGTCCGGCAAGTATAGCCGCGGTCGTGCGGGTAATTGTCTGCAAAACCGGAGCACGTGCACCGCGGGAACAATAACCTTGATCCTTCTATATATATATATATATATCTCTCTCTCTCTCTCGTGTGTGTAACAGAGAAAGAGGAACAGTGTTCGGCTCGACTTCGCGACGATCCGATCGATATATATTCGCAGATTTTATTTTTGGAATTTTTAATTTTAACTGTAGTTTTGGATTTGTGGTATAGTTGTTGGTGAACTGTGATCTCGGAGTTCTGTTGTGGTGGATATGAAGATTTTGTGGAATGTTAAGGAGAAGAAAGACAGTGGCAGAGAGAGAGGGAAAAAAGTGCGTTTGTTAAATTACATTTTTAAGATTTTAAGGTTTTTATTTGTTAGTTTACTTAATCAGTACTTTACAAATCTTATATAATTTAAAAAGTTATTAAACAAAGACTGAAAATTATAACGAATAAATCTTATCAATTTTCTAAGCTTGGTATACAAAGTATATTCATTATACATGTAATTAGATTGCAAATGCGCAAACCTATACGAGTTATAACAAAGCCATTATACGAATTTAAACAAAGCTTCTGATATCTGCGAACGTCGTAAAAGTGATAAAACCGATATGTTATTATAATCTCGCTATAATGCTAACGTTTGCTCCGAAAGTTGCTTTGTTTGTGTTGTTTACACTTCGGAGCAGCTTGGTCATGTAGAAATTCTAATTACCCGAAGAGTAAACGCAAAATGCCGTATATGTTATCCTGCGTGTCGTCATTGTCGGCAATTCCAATGAAGCGCGCAAGTAGTATCGATTCACTGCTAATAGATGTCATTAGCTGCAAATGCTCGAGGAAGTCGGCATCGCTAGATGGCGCATTATGTCCTATAAGTTTGAGAGTTTGAAATCTGCTTGATGCTGTACTTTCGTATAATGCTATAGCATTTATGCTTTTTAGATAGAAAATATACTCTATACTATTGTTTAAAATGTGTATAATTTTATGATTTATATAATTTTATATTCAATTATTAAAATTTAGTATCATTACTTAAATTATATACTGTTATAATAAACAAGACTTGTTTATTCAATGCTAACAATATAAATAAATATAAATTACTACTAAAGTATAATAAATAATGCTGAAAACATAATAAAATGATGATTAAATAAATTACAACTTTTTTATTTACAGACTGTGTCAGAGAATGCTCGACTTGATGTAAGTTCACCAGGCTGTGATGACGAATTTGACTTTTGGGACCAAACGGGTTTCATGTTGAGGAGCGATGTCGACGATCCCCTTAATCATGGAAGGTAAGTAATTATAATGGGATTATGATATACTTAATTAATAATAAATTATCACTACGTATAGGGGTGACTGTGGTAAAATGAGACACGGAGTATCTTTTACTGTTTTTTTTAAGCTTTTTAAATTTTTAATGTACACATGACGTGAGAAATATCTGGTCGAATGCGTTTGAAATTTTTTTAAATCCTCTAATGAGGTTAGCGAAATCATGCGTTCGGTCCAAAGGAATCCAATGAAATAGCGGTATTTCAAAAATTTCAAATATATCGTCATATTTTTATGAGGATAATTAAACGTCAACATAATATTAGTATTAAAACGTTCAGATTACTTGTAAAACATTATTTTTAAATATTCTTTCGTTAACACATAAAAAAAGTCAATATTATATATGTACTTGAAACGAGAATATGTATTATATATATATGTCTAATTATTCTCCAGTTTTTTATTTATATGATTTTAGATGTGTTTAGATAATTATAGTTTAATAACTAATAGTAATGCAGAGTAATATTATTTAAGTAGTTCTTAGCTAATAAATATTATTTCATGTGTTTAATAATAATTTAAAATAATTCTTTTAGAAACAGAAAAATTAAAGAGAAACTAATTTTTAGTCTTGTCATTAAAATAAAAACTATTTTTTTTAATATGTATATCTTTAAAAAGAATATTCTTATAAGTTATAACAATATAATTCAATATATTAGTTAGGGTTACTGCACCAGTGAATGACCAGGTACTGTGAATGTCCATGAAAATAAAAAGTAAGATAACATACATTTTTGTGTTCATTTTATTGTAAAGTATAAAATTTGTAAACAACATTTCACATAGTTTCATGTCAAACATAGAAAGTTATATATTTAAACATATAGAGGGGGATGGTTATTTACTGATGTTTCTGCATATCTTTCATTTTTAGTGTATTTAAAGTTATTTTTCACATTCTTGTGAAAACAATTGACTATTATTAGAAAATTAACGTATTAAAGAATAGTATTTTATGGTTACTTTACCCTACTAATTTATAAAAATTAAGAATAAATGATTACAATTGGATAAATTCTCAATCGGTAATTCATCAGTGCAGTAACTCTAGTAATAAGCAATTCTACTTGGAAAAATGCTCGAAAACTCTTACAACTATTATTTATTACGATAACTACGAACTATCTAATTTCTCAAAATCACAAAGTTTAACACTATTCAAACGCATATCGCGCATTCTTCCAATCATAAATATTCAAAAATCATCCACAAAACAACCACAACACTACTTAATTCTTCCTCCCATTCAAAGTCCCAATGAAAAAATCAGCCGAACAACCAGGCACTCCCGTTACAGATGGGGCGCCCAAGAGTGGTGCAGGCCGAGCTGCATCCCCATCACCTTCATCCTCATCCTCATAGTCCTCGTGGTTCTCCTCCCCCTCCTGGACCACGCGGCGGACAAGCAAGCCTTGAACGGCACCTACCTCGGCAACGACAGCGAGATGTCCTGCATGAGCGACTGCGACATCTCCCTCGTCGAGTCGATACCCATCAACCTGACCTATCCGAACGACTCGGTGATACACCGGAGCACCCACACCACCTGGCTGGACCTGATAGCCTCGGCGCAGAACACCGTGGAGATCGCCTCGCTGTACTGGACGATGAACCGCGAGGACGTGTATCCGGACGACAGCGCCAGACCAGGAGAGATGGTGTTCCAGGCGCTGGTCGACGCGGGCAGAGAGAGGGGGATCACGCTCAAGATCGCGCAGAACGCGCCCAGCCAGCAGAGTCCGAACATCGATACGGAGCATCTGGCTAAGAAGGCTAACGCGCAGGTGAGTGCCAGCGGCTGGAGTGGATACGACGTGTGGAGGATCAGTACGGTTGGAAGGCTGCTGAGTTAGTGGAATACGACATCACAAATATTCGTTTAGCGCTGATTTGCAAAAAATTGAGATCTTTACAAAGAGAACATACTATGATCTGTCTATCTATTACTAAATATTTTACAGGGAAGTGGACACAAGTGTTGTTCAAACACTTCCCTGCTTAAATTATCTCATTGGCAAATGGATGTTTCACAATACAAATTTCCTATTAAAACGAATTAATTTTATTTGAAACCTTTACAGTAATGTGATAAGCACTTTATTTATGCTTTAGATTAATTATTTATGATTAATAGCGTGTTTTACCATCTATGTTCAATGGATTGGATTTTTATTTTAATGGTGTAATATTCTATTAAAAGATCAACAAAACCCTTTAAACGTATATTGTAAAACATGCTACTAATGAATAATATTAAGTCAAAAACATGGCAAAAGTGTCTCATACAATAATTACAGGCAATGTTGAGATAAATAATATGTAAATGCCATTTACGGAAAAATGGATCTTAATTGTTGCAATTGAACTTTTATATAGAGTTAATGGGTTTTAATCGGAAATATGTATTGGGAAATAACCGATTAACTAATGGGATTCTTTAAGCAGGGTTAATTCGATTCCACATGGATATTTCATTTATTATTTCATTAAATAATTAAACAAATTATTTTAACAGGCAGTGGTTCGAAGAAAGCTATACTTATTATAGTCGTATGACTAGTTATATTTTCGCCTAAATCTGGATTGAAATTAAATTTTCACTAATAATTAAGCTTAGTCTCCGTTTTAAGATGCATTGCGTTAAACTACAGATGGTTCAAATACTTGTTAAGTGTTAGGGCAATCCAGAAATATATATGGAGTAGAATAAAGTGTTTGACTGATCTTGGTGACTCTTATAACAGATTCATATCAAAGTGAATCGAAATTGGATTGAAATAATTTTGCTATTTTTATAATTTATCAGAATATGATAAAATAAAAAATCATGTAACAACCTAATTATACAAATAATGTCCACATTTTTAAAAACACGATCAATTAATAGGCTCTGGATTGCGAGATAAAAGCGATAGTACTAAAAAGTTGCTTTATTATGATAGATTTGACACCTATTTAAATAGTTTCGCAAATAAATAATATAAATATAACTTTGCAAAATAAAATGAAAGTAGAAATAGTAAACTGCAATTTGGGAGGTCAAATATATAATATTGATTTAGTTCAAAGTAACGCTGGATTAAAAATCATGCTAAAAATAGCATAAAAATTGATATACTTAAAAGTTCAAAAAATATTAACTTTCACACTATTTGTAGAATGATTTACAATGAAGCGTAATTTTTTATCAAATCAAGATTTTTATACGTCAAAATAAAGCTTGTTATTTATATTTACATTTTATTTGTTAAAGTTGTATTTATGAAATTTATTTGCAATAACTGCGCTAAGTGTCAATATTTTTCGTAATAAAGCAAATTTTACGTGTTAACAAGGAGGGTATCAGGCCTTCGGCTCACGGATTTAGATAAAACTCTCAGAGCAGTTTTCTTATGCTAAATAATGAAGCAAATTCATAGTTATTCATCCTAACGACCTTTGTTTCTACTAAGAAATGCATCTACACTGAAAAAAATTAAAAGCAATATCTGCTTTGTGAACCCAAGTAGTATCTACTTTTACAGGTGCCAATATACTTTTGCTCGCGAGTTTGGCAACTTCTACTTGGCTCCAAGTACCTAAATTCTGGTCGTCGAGATATTAGCAGTCTCTACTTAGAGCCAAGTAAAAGTTACCGAACTCGTGATCAAAAGTATATTGACACCTGTAAAAGTAGATACTACTTGGGTTCACAAAACGGATATTGCTTTTTATTTCTTTCAGTGTATCTTTATACATACAATGTATACCTCTATACATTTCAAACTATATATATAAGTAACGATTATAATGATTAAGTATTGTGTCGAGAATGGTGAGTAACCGCGTTTATGTTTATTAAAAGCGTTAATATTTTAATATTAGGGAATGTTAGTATAATTGAGTAGTGGATAACGATAAGACTGACGTGTCACTTTACTACTTGTTAGCGTAATCAACGGCTTCACCGGGTGTAACGAGCGTCGTATTTTGCGGTAGTTGAAATTTCTACTTCGACAAATAATTATTATTGTGAAGAAAATGTCTGGCAATTGCATTTTTATACTATTAATGCATAAATAGTTTTATTTTCTTAATTGTTAGTTATGTAGGCAAACTAAAATTCTGTACACTCTTGCTTTAACTTTTTTCATAAAATAACATTAATTTTTTTTATATAAACAAACCATAATTAGTATCCAAAAAGGAAGAAAAAAAATATACTTTATTTTTAATTATTATTATGGAGTCAAAATGTTCAACGTTTAAAATTAAAGTACGACTAAGGTAAATGTCCCACTGACTGGACACGTTTCACTAACTTGACACTGGATCAAAAATGTATTATTACTGAATTGATATTTATTTTAGCGCACATATTTTCTGAAATTATAATTCAGAATTTATTATTCTAATGATTAAATCAACTATATTCTTACTTTTATCTTGCTTTACAGAGTATAAAAAGATTATGTAAAGCTGTGTTCTCGTTTTGGGCAATGTACATGTATTCTTAAGAGTTAGGCTAGGATATGCCACTTTTTTCATAAGTGTTTAATAAACTTACTTTCTCTCAATTTCCCATTTTTTAAGTTTCTAAGGCATAATAAGATCATGTTTAATAAAAAAGAGCGGTATTAAGTGCAAAAAATATTTTTTTATATAAAAAAATTAGTGTCTAGTGGTACGTTAAAAACTGTGCCTGTTCAATACCTTATGGACAATGTTTAACGGCATTGTTTTGATTACGAAATTTAGGTTAGAAATTAGGCTAGAAATGCACTCAAATATTATATGTCTTTAAATTATAATTATTTATTACTACCTATCATTAATGATACAAATGATACTATACCATAATGATAAGTTTCTCTAAGTATATTCATTAATAATTCGGATCAAAATATTGTAAAATATACGTGTCCAGGTATTGAGACTATATTACTAGTGCTGTACGAAGTGCTAAACTTATTAGTGCATTAAGAGACGTGATACTTTATTTATTTCTCTTCTAATTAATAATAAAATGTCGTATTTTTTCATTTTATGTGCTGCAAAATAGTAATACGTGTGTTTATTGAAATATAAAAGCCTATTGCACTTTTATGATGTTTGTATGTGTTCTATAGCGGGTATGAACTCTTAGTAAGCTTAACTGTCCAGTTAGTGGAACATTTACCTTATAAGCGTTTGTTCAGACACGGCATTATAGGGTATAAAAACAATGACCGATTGCTTAATATTTTAGTACCAAATAGGTGGAATTTCTGGAGGTAGTAAACTGACGAGTAAATAATGTTTACCGAACGTAGAAAAAAACAGATAATATCTATTGACCGCATGAGCAAGTTCAAGGCAAAAGCATAATAATTATAAGTTTCATTTTTCTTTCTTTATTGATTACGTTTTTTTCGTCCATTTTAAGTTAAAAGACATTTTGTAAAGATTTATTTCCTTAATTTATTTCCTTGGTATTTTTAAAACTCGTTTTTTTAAATAAGCACAAGAACAACACAGTTTATTATATAGTAATTGATTAATGATAATTCTTTAATGATAACAGGACCAACAATTTTTAAACATAATATGAGAAGAACATAATTATAACAATTGTTAAACGAATAAATACAAACTTTTACAGCTAGTCAGCAGCAATAATCCTTATCATTGATTTGCTATTAATTTTTAATTTCATTGTCATTTAAACAAAAAACGTATTTTCATCAATTTTATTACAAAATCATCTTTTCTAAAATAGTACATCGTGAAATAATTTCTATGTAAAATACACAACATCGACATTCAATGAAACACAAAGTCAAAAGTAAATTCCTACTCCCAGCATTACAAGCCCATTTTTTAATACTCAAATACTTTAAAACCTCCAAAACTCCGCATCACTTACATCCCTCGTTTCGTCACATTGCACAAATATCTTCCTCATTGTCCCTCCAATCACTCAAAAACAACTCAGCCGACCACTCGAAAAACACTCCATCCCACTGCGCGCAACAAGCGCAAACAAACCGAGTGACATTCGTGCGATCATCCGCGCCTTCTTAAGTACCTTATCTCGTCGCAGGTGCGCAGCCTGAACTTCGCGGCGCTCCTAGGCGGCGGCGTTCTCCACACGAAGCTCTGGCTGATCGACAGGCAGCACGTCTACGTGGGCTCGGCCAACATGGACTGGCGGTCCCTGACCCAAGTCAAGGAGCTCGGCCTTGTCGCCTTCAATTGCTCCTGCATGGCCAACGATCTCGCCAAGATCTTCGACGTACGTGCTCGTCTTCGATGTTATGCGTCTGTCGTTTGTAATCGCGCGATGGGAGACAGGGGCTTTGATCTTCGTTGGCGCGATGAATGGAGTCCGATTTTTTTTTGACAATTGAGATGGCAGTGGTTTTGGAATCTGTGCATGTATAATAAGTTATTTTGTATAATAAGTCAAATGTACATAATTTGTTGTGTCTTTTTACATAATTTGTGATTTGCTTTTGTATAGGTTTAAATGGCAATTTAAAAATATATACCTCAATATTTCAATATTTTAACAAAATTAACTAAATTGTTTTGCCTTTTCATTTCGGATATAATAAGGCTGGTGTTAAGTTAGTTTATCATTTTGATACCAAGAGCATTTGAGCTATATGTTTTATAATTGTTTGTATATTTCTAGCAAGTATGTGATATGCAATTTGATAAAAACAACTATTTTGGAGAAATTTTGACAAATCGTAATAACGCATGCACGTGTTGAAATCAATTATTCCGTATTATAGTTGCAACTATTCTATTTTAGTTAAGCGTTTGTAGTACACCTACATTTCACATAGTTACTAAAAATGTACTAGCAACCCTAAAAAGCAGACCAAACTGTGCTTATATTACATTAATAATTTAACGTAATACTATGGACTAATCACTACGTATCACTGAAGACCAAAGTCCCATTTTCTCATCAGAAGCAAAATGGTGGTAATATTTTTACATAAACTGTCGACTTAAACTTATTTAAAAAAAAATTGTTTTAAGGGAAGGCTACTAAAAATTGATAATTTAGCCATATATATTTTATATTATTAGATCTCCTATAAATGTATATATTATTAAATACATAATAGGAGTTTTTTTAATTATCTGAGAATAATTATATATAATCATATATTCAAGCATATTTTCAATGAGCACTTTAAAATCAATGTATTAAATTTGTAATCTTGCAATTGATTGAAGTGATGCAGAAAAATTAACTACCATGGTACTTATAAAAAACTTACGGCAAATACTTATTGTCATAACGGTGGAAACGTACATTATAGCATCAGTGTATAATTAATGTTCTTATAAAAAAATATTTTTTTATGTCCATTGTGAACTACGCTTGGGACGCAAATCATTTCTTTAAATCACCCATTTGAGAATTATAGCTTCTTCTTTTACTTTTTTGCGATCTCACAAACGTCTTTTTTTGTAAAGACCATTTAGTATCGGAAAAATTTGAATGTTGATATGGAGATACAAATTCAATCGTAATGCCGAAGTTTGATGATGGTCTTAGGTTTATTGGGCGCTCGGAGAGGACGGAAAAATCCCACCTGTCTGGCCAAAGTCTCTCAGCACTAAGATAAACCTCGATAATCCCATGGCGTTTACTCTGGATGGAAACAAGTACAGGAGTTTCTTTAGTGTGAGTATTATTGAAATTTCATAATTACACTTTTCTTTTGAATAATATAATAATAATGAAATAGAATAAAAGATTGTGAAAACATATGTGGAGACTGTACTTGTATACTAAAGAAATTTCGCGGTTTCTCACATTATTCATTGAATTTTTAATTTTACTTTCTAAAAGTTATCCCTAATTCTTTGTGCAATACAGGATTAGGGACAACTTTTAGAAATTTGTAAAATTAAAAATTCAACGAATAAGGAGGAACCGCGAATTTTGCTTCATATCCTAGTACGGTCTCCTTTTATAAAATTGATTTACGGATAAATAACGTAAACACTTACTCTAATGATCTATGAAATTGTGTTTCGTTTAATCATATTTTGTATAATTTATATTACTCGCAAAACTAAATATGGTATGCGTACCAGTATTATAACATTAATCGTTGTTAAACAACTTTCAACAAATTGACTTACAATTAAAGAAATGTAAAATAAAGATAAATCCTATAATAGAATAGATACTGAGTATAACGAATAACTTGTTTTAACAGCTTTTTTTGTTAATTTCATATTAGATTTGCCATTCTATATGACTTTGTATTTATATGTATATATTATAGCAAAAACAGAATCAATAAAGGAATCATACAAAATATTTTAAAAATCGATTCGTAATGATGATCAATGAATTCTCATGTAATCATTTTAATGCTTCCATCGCATAATGCTTATTCACGGTGTCCTGTAAAATGTGCCAGTCACTGACCTCAGATAGCCCTCCATAGCTTAAACTTCTCAAAAATCATTCCTGAATAATATTAAGATTTAAGCGTGCCAAAAAATTTACATTATACGTTTCATTACAGCATACGTTCATATCATGAATCATTTCGATCACGAATATTTTCCAAAAAATTACTTTTTTGTAATCTGTTTATGATTAATATTATTAATACTAATTTTTTTAATAATTTATGAATAATGTAGTATTTATATGGAAAATTTCACGTACAGTCGGCAATTATTTCAGATTGGTTACAATTACTTATTTTTTTATTAAAAATCTGACTAAATCGTTAATTCTATGTAAAACTACATATCGCTCCCACGGAATAAAAGTTTGATAACTAGAAATTTGATGTCTTTGTAAAACCAAGCAATAAAAGTAAAGTTTTCATAAAATACAATTGTATAACTATTAAAATTTAATATTAAATTATAATTTCTCAGCCTTTTGTAAAGAATTTTGGATGTGTACCAAGAGCATTTATTTTCGAATGAGCTAATTTGCGTGCAAAAATCAAGTTTAACAAATTTTTGTCATGGTCTGGCTATAAGAAACCGATATGGCTTATATATGCATCTAAAATAGGACCATACAATAATGGTATATAGTTTTATCCTGACTAACGACTACATTCAAGATCTTGCGTCCTCAAACAATTATGACCCTTAGAAAATAGTGCGACTCAACGTGGAAGTAACCATACGCATACATTTTCTACAATAAACTAGAAACAATAAAAAATCATCACGCTAATCGAAAATAAGCATCGCGCTATAAAATGCAAAAACCTGCGTTAAATAAGACACTTTCATCAATTCCGCTCCTTTTCACGGCATTTTCAGAGCTCGCCACCGCCATTCTCCCCGGAAGGCCGGACGAACGACATCGACGGCCTGATCCATTGCATCGAGAAGGCCGAGAAGTTCATCTACATCTCGGTGATGGACTATTTCCCGCTGACGATCTACACGCCCAAGATCAAGTACTGGCCGGTGATCGACGACGCGCTGAAGAAGGCCGCGATCGAGCGGAAGGTCAGCGTCCGGCTCCTCATCTCCAAGTGGAAGCACTCCAGAAAGTCCGAGGACTACTTCCTCAAGGCGCTGGAGGATCTGACCAACAGCTACAGCAAAGTCAAAATCGAAGTGGTGAGTGTGTCGTCGTAAATTCATTTATTTTAAAAAGTTATAACTATTTCTGATGCAGGAAACAAGATTCAGGAACTAAAATACAGATTTATTTTAAAAATAATTTCTTGAATTGATCAATTTGTTTTAGTTTTATGGCGAAGTACTAAAATATTTTGTTTATATTATTACATTTTAAATATAATTATTATTCTTTATATTTATTGATTGTGAGAAAAAAATATCTCTTGATTAAACAAATAATTATTTTTTAAAAAAACAATTTTCGTTTTTAAACATAGTAGGTGGCAAACTAAAGTAATCGATCTGAGATTTTGCAGAAAAGTATGTTTATATACATGTATATCAACTAGCTTCTTTGCGCAGCTCATGATGACTATATTAGTTACATAAATTATTTTTCCTGGACAAGTAACCTGTATGACAATGACGTTAGATTTTGTTTAAAGAAGCTTCAAGAGAACATGTAGTTTTTGCGCACGTGTGTCAGTAATTCTACAGAATTTTACTCATTAGAAAGAAGATCGAAATGTTTTTGAAGCGCTGTTATAATGCAGAAATAAATCATATTTTTTCAAATAAATACTAGTCAAGGAGCTACTAACTGATTATTCAAACGTTATAAAAATTGCATTGTCTATTTTAATTATATAAAAAAGTGATGTTTAGTATAATGAACTTCATTAAAAATTGTTTTGAATTTTAAATTCTTCTTATACTCATTTTTTGCCAATTGAAGTTTGATTACATATTTCTTACATCAAACCAATTTTCAAAATTACTAGAGGAATGATTAGTAACAAAAATAAGACCGAACATGATATTTAATAAATCGTTGTTGTTATCAAATAATATAAGAAATAAACGTGTAATCAAACAACACTGCAAGTTATTCAATTTATTAAGTAGGGTAATATTAGAGACTATTTTTGTCATTGTTATTTTTCGTATTTCAGAGGAGGTTTATAGTACCCACAAACGCTGACTTCGATAAAATTCCATTTAGCCGAGTGAATCACAATAAGTACATGGTAACGGACATTGCAGCTTACATTGGCACGAGCAACTGGTCGGGCGATTACTTCATTAATACCGCTGGTAACTATGTGTCTCTTTAAATACGAAATAATTGTTTTATTATACAAAACGGAATTTTTAAGTTTTATATTAAAACACGTAATATACGTGAAGGTATTCGACAATACATTAAAGCACAATTATTTATATATTAAGTAATCATAAAATTCTTTAAAATTGTGGAATTTTTAACTTTTGTTGAAGAATGTTTCAATAAATATTTAGAGTATTATTATTTTAAAATTCTACTGTTAATTGTACCACACTTAGTAACAATATTTATGAGTAGTTACGAGTTATTAAATTTTATCGTGTAGATTAATACATCTAGAACTATAAATTCAAACTAAATACGTCTTACTTTGAAGATGTATTTTCGTTATCATCAAGAAGTAATGCAAACTGCTTTGAATTTTAAAAAATTGCTCATAGAAACGTTTTTCTTACTTCCTAATTTCCAATTCCATCATAACTTATTTTCCTTCCTTATTCGTTACAACCAATGCATAATATTATTCGTCATCGTGCAAAATCACTCTGGTCACTCTTTGGCACTCTACGCAGCCAGCAAAAATCGACGAAGACTGAAGCAATAATTATAATGGTCATAAAATCCACATTTACATATTACTCTAAAACTATTGAATACTTGTTGCTCGTAAAAATGGAGTGATCACCCATTAATCATAATCTCTTGAATTATAAATGTTACAATGAGTTTTAAAATCCATATGCACTTAACAACTGCAGAACTCAAAATAATAAGATTCAAATGCTTCAGTTCTAACGAATAAAAAGCAATAAATTTCAATAAATTGAAACAACATGCTTTGACAGTTTGCATTTTCGAGTGTGGCTGTAAGAGGTGAAGTCTAGCAATCGTAGTATGATTAAATAGGCCCTAGATCACGGCATAGTACTAAATAGGTGCTACACTTATGCTTTCCATTAAAACTAAAAATAAATATATTAAATAAATAAATAAATAGCTTAGAAATTGTTACGTCTTTATTTGTGATTGTATATTAACTAATTGCAAGGGTACGACTTTTTACGGAAGAGTGAAAAATAAAAATTTCAAAAAGTAAAGTGTACAAAAATGCCTCACTCTCCCCTATATTTAAAATCACAACGTGGCAAGTAAACTTCGTTAATATATTGAGAGGCTAGAAATAAGGTAAAAAGCATATAGTTTTAAGTGGGTTTTCAGCTAATACATTAAGTAGAAATAAGCTAATTTGTAAAAAAATAAGTAATTTCCGGCTAAAACCCAGCTTAAATTTCTATCACAGCCCTGGTGAAAAATTAATCTAGAACTATGTAGATCTATCTAATTTGCCATGGGAATGATCGAGGGCCTACATAAAACTAGATTTCCTACCAGGGAGGGTTGCGATTATTCAAATAAATCCATATCTATAGGGCCCGTTCAATAAAAACTAGGCTTGTTGGGCCTTATGCTCCTACAGCTACCATTGAGCAATCCACCAGCACGTACTTCCACCTAAATCCATGCGCCGCAACCTCGACGCTCCGCTCCCGCGAACCTCCCCATCCAAGAAAACCAAATCCACCAAAGCCGCGCACAACCGTAACACACCTCCGTCACCCCCCATTTTTAAACTCTCGCTCTCGCTTCCAGGAATCGGCATGATCTTCGAGGACGCGGACCACCGCAACGACAACAGCCTGCGCCAGCAGCTGGAGGCGCTGTTCGAGCGCGACTGGACGTCCCCGTACGCGCACCCGCTCAACGCCTCCTGCTCGAGCCTCAGGGCGCCCAAGAGCTTCGGCGCGCGCTCGGGCCTCGTGCCGCCCCTGCACTCCCACCACGTGCCCGCGTGAGAGAGCTGCGCTACACTCGTGCATCGGCGTGCGGTCCGCAGTCGTGCGCGCACTTCAATCATTGTCAGAGCTTCCGGGACGCGTTGAGGGCGGGACGAGCGTAAGATCGATCCCCCCCCTACTGGGAAGAGGTCACGTGATCGGTCGTGTGATAATTCGTATAGGATCAATCGCCTGATTTTTATAGGATTGATCACGTGATTTGTTTTATGATTGATCGTGTGATCCGTGCCAGCGTGTGATTTGTCGCAGGATTAATCGCACGAGGGTATTGAGAGAATCGTTGGGTGATCAGTTGTGGGACGGAACGTCCGGTTAATTGTATGATTTGTCGTATGAAGTATTTAGATGAACTTGAATTATGTTAGGGAAAGGCAGTTTGGCAAGTATTTAGAATCATCTACTGAGTTTATCGTCCCGATAGTAACACCCGATAGGGGGTTGGAAAAAATAATTTTTTTTCTAATTTGTTTATTTTTAAATATTATTAAAGGAATTCGTATGACGAATTATATGAATTAAACATCATGACTAACCGAGCCTGACAATTTTCCCGATAATATTATGTGATTAATCATATAATATGTCATATGATGGTTTGAATCACATGATTAATTACATGGCAAAACAAAAATCGTATGAATATTCGTGCGATTTCTTCAGTGGTTTAACATAACATACATAGAAATAATTAGCTGTAAGAGCTTAAAGATTTTCGAAATGGCAAAAGTGTTAGGTGGATTAATGCAGCAGCGTCATTTGTCTACGGTGAATATTTTTGGTATGGCAGCTAAAATATTTTTGTTGTCGCAGTTAAAGTATTAGCTGGACCAGCTGAAACTATGATGCAGGTAGAAGGTTTTGCTGTTACAGCGAAATAACTTTTATCCGGAAAATGATGGATGAGGGGTGAAATTGAGTATCAGATGAAAGCGGATGATATCGGATTAATATGCTGCGGTATAGGTTTTGGCGATGCGGATTCACAAAATGTGAGTTTGGGAGACACATTAGGAGTACATTTTATGAAATGATTTGAGAATGTAAGTGATAAAAGAACGAATACATTAAGTATTAAGAGATGTTTTATAAATAGGAAAAATTTCAATTATTGTAGGTGTAAAAATGTTCCAAATTAGAATTTAAAGTATAAAACGATAAGATTAAGAATTTTAGCTAGATTAATCAATCACCTCTTTGTGTTTATAAATATGTATTGTATTGATATAGAATTTTAAAATAGAATTAGTAGTTCATGAATTTTATTATTGTTGACTATTTTAACAATTACTAATTGGTCAAAAGGTAGACTCAGCAAAAATTTGTATTATTTTACCATGGAGGCATACTCGATTTTACGTAGAAAATACTCAAAATAATACTATTTATTTATAGTAAAATTCATGACAATTACTATAATACTTCATCCTCAGCTAGCGTCGTGAAATTTTTGACACATAACTACCGTCGTGTGGTTGACAGGCATTAAATGATGTTTTATGAACACTCGATGTGGGAAATTTCCCAAACCGAGTGAACATAATACATTATGTATGATATTTTTTATATAAAAAAGAATTTTATAATTTAGAATTTACATAAATTAATAAATTCAAATGATTAGTTGATAAAAAATCGGACATTAATCTTGATAAAAGGAGTCGTTCGATCAGGTATGTATTAAATACACAAATCTTCAAGAAAAGGCACTTTTTGAAGTAAAAAATATATTTTTTGAAAATTTTCATAACCTCATTTTCTAATTTTTGTTCACAAAATCGTTTATATTTATTAATCTAACTAATATTATTGTACCAAAATTGTACATAATGATTATTATGATATTTTTATTTATAAAGTTATAATTGTTTTCATATCAAGTGGTACTGTCAGACACAACGACGGTAGCTAAGGGCAAATTTTGCTATAATATTTTTTCAATATTTTAGCTAATAGTGCCATTTGTACAAACAAATTCGGCTACTGAGTAACAATGCAAATTTTACATTCTTGCGTAATGTTAGACGTACTTGAGTATTTCTTCTGAAACGTGCACATTTGTCCGACGTCATCCGTTTTTTGTACATATTCGAATAAAAATCGGCGATTTTAGATAAGTATAATAGCGTAACAATTATAGGACGAGTTACAAGTGTCGATAAAATTCTATAAACCTACTTTATCGGCCTATATTTTAACGAAAATGAGAAACATTACAGTATTCTGTGCATTTTACCTTGAGGAAAAGAGAACCTTCTCAACGGCTTTGCGTTCGCCGAATTTTTTGCTGCGATTCCTAGTACAGGTGGATTTTGAGACTGTGAACCACTAATTTTCGAATACTCGAATCTGGAATTATTGATTAAAACTTAACACTAACATTTTTTACTTATCTGCTGTATGAATTTTTACAGAAACTAATTAAATAATTGTATCATTTTAAATAAAATTTCTTACTATATTTATATATCTTTTGTTCGAATATTCATTTTAAATACCTGAAAAGTAAGCAATACACTCATTTATTCAAATACATACTTATTAGACACGTGGGACATTGTACATTTCTCACGTGTTCGCGAATATCACTATTTTGACTTTGTAAACTCTTCTTACTCTCCATACACATCATTGTGACCTTGAATTCTAATCCAAAATGTTCGATGCACCATTAAAACTAAATTATTAATAAAACAAAAATATGTATTAAAGAAGTGTATTGTACACATTAAAGTAAAAAAAAATTAATACAAATAACGTGTGCTTTTTAGCACTACATACATTACCACGTCACATCTATCTCTTTTATACGCAAACAAATCTGAAAGAAACGTCAATGTGGTGCGCGCTTCCAAAACCGCCGAAAATAGACTTAGAGAAACCACAAACCGAAGAGAAATGTTAAATATAACCAAGTGGGCGCACGACTTTTGAGAATGACAGAGCGAAAAACTCGGCATACACACAAGTTATACATACACATCGTACGTTTTAGCGTCGAGGCCTTCTTCGCACCTCTACAGTCAATGTTAATTAACGCTCGAAGCCTTCGACCGCGATTATATCGTCGCGCGAGCGGTGATTTTTGTCTCTGCGACGCATACGCACATGCATGAGGAGGCGCAAGACGAGGTTTCGATGTCTATGAGGATGATTCTTGCGCGTATCGCGTCCCTTGGTTGTATACATATGTGCGTTTTCGCCCCTTTCTGAAGTGGAGATAAGAAGGAGTTGGGCGTGGAAAATCTGGGCGTTGCAAGGGGAAACGGAAGGGAACTGTTTCGCTGTCGTGCGATGTGTCGATGCAATTTGTTCGTTGTATACCTAAGAAATAAACTATTAACTGAAGTATAAAAATTAACAAATGAAATGTTTTTAATTTAACGAAGTTTTATTTTTGAACTGGTTGTTCTTTCTAGGTTTTATTGTGATTTTTTTATAAGAATTAACAACGATTTTCTACATATACTGTTGCAATGTTACAAAATAATTGAAAAGGAATATGAATTTGTTAATCCTAGGTTTTATCATATTATAGGTTGTTTTTATTCAGGTTTGCAATGATGAAATTGTTATATCTATATAACAAAACAAAAAAGCAGCTATAAAGCAACAATCGATTCTAAAATAAAAATTCATTAAATTACAAAAGGAATTTTCAAGTTTTAATATTAAAGCAACCATATTTTTTTATAATAATGTATCATTTAACTCTTAATGAAAAATGTAAAATTGGGAATTCTGAAAATTACTTTCAAGAATGTTTTAATAAAATAATAAGTTATTGCGTAAAAGATGATTTCAGGAAAAAATCAGCCAAGAGTAGTTTTTATTTTAAAATTACAAATTCTATATTTTCTAACTGAAGCAGCATTTATCATAATCGAATCCAAATTACATACTTCAGGCATGAGCTCATTGGTTATATAGTTTTCACAATTAATTTTTTTTTATAAAGATGGAGCTTTTGTCTAATGGATGTAACGCATATCTCACAGAATATATTGTATAACGATGAAATTATTTTTTCCATTTTCCTTTGCAATAAACAGAGATTCTACCATTTAAAAGGGTGAGCAGACGCGCACTCACGTGCCTTCCCCGAAGTGACCTTTCAGTATATATGTATTGTACCTCTGTTTCTATCGTTGAAAAGCTTATGGATAAATATGCGAAACGTCTATTGCAGGATGTTATGAGAAATGTTCCTTTACTTTTAAAAAACCTGGAAAGTTTTTTATTGAGTACACGAAGACAGTTTTTTGAAAAATGTTATGCATGTTAAAGTCATAAATATAGTGAAATGCATCATATTATAGAACCTTGAAAAATATAGCACAAGCTGATTTGAGACGTTATTTAAAATTGAAGTTTTATCATGCGTAACTTTAATTTTGTTTTTTATCATATTTTTAAAGGTCGGTAATTTTTAAGGTATATTTTGCAAAAAGAAGTTTTTTCGTTATTATAATGCCTATAACAAAAAAGATATAGGTTAGTTTCATAATTATTATGAAATTAAACAATGATAAAGTATAATATTCATATATACTACAGCAATAATCAATAGCAATAATAATTTATGAACAAAGGAATTTTATCATGTTAAATGTCATTATTTGAATTGTAAAGTGTACTTACTTATCCGCTATTCTAAAAGTTTACAAACAAATATTTGAAAATAAATATTTTTCAACAACTATTATTAGCGAAAAATTTGGGCGGATTTCATGGATATATATATCAATGTAATTTAAAAAAAAATGTAACATTATATCTTATGGTAAACACTCTTACTTCCTGTAAGAGAACGTCAATAACCCGTGTTATAATCCCAAATAGAAATTAAATAACACGTTGTTACGACAAAAAACTTAATGAGATATTAAATCGACTCTTTTTACTCTATTACAATCTTTACTAATCTTTTCAAGATGTCTTTTATGCAGCTGACAATGTTCTGCGAACTATAAGCCTTTCTTTTAATGGTTTTCAAACAAAGGGACCTGTACGCATACGTGTATTATATAGTTTTTAACGAATCGCTTCTTTTGTACAAAATTGAATATTGTTCAAAAATAACGAAGAGCGAAAAATGCTTGCACGCGCGACGCTCAATCTTACTTAGTCATACTGCCAGTATATTTTAGTTCGAAAATAACCGAAACGCCTTTCTATATAATTGTCATTTATATTTGTAATTGTATCTTTGGAGAAATTTAGTTGTTTAATTGCAAGGCTTAAGAGTCTTAAAAAGTCCGCCGATTGAAAAAGAAGTCTTCTTAATGATTATCTGTTAGTCATTCGCCTATACATGCGTGTAAACTAATTATGAGCTAAATAAAATTTATATAAAACATCATTCTTAATGTTATTTCTTTAATATCCCAAATAAAATATGATTAAAATACATAAATTATTGTTTTGCCATAATAAATTACATTTGTCTATTTAACACATTTCGGTATATATAGGTATACTCTCTTCGTAAGATGGACCGGCGTGGCTTCTGCGTATACCTCACGCGCATATTTTTACGATATGGGATCGCTAAAACTTCGCTTTACTATTAATATCGTAAAAGTTACGATATTTTACTTTGAGATAAAAATTATACGATACAGTTTTTTCAGTGTATAATAATATTTTGAAAATGAATTAGTAAATATTTTCTCAAGGATTTGTAGTAAATTAAAGATGTACTTTTGAAATTTTTAAATATATTCTTTTGACATCTTATAATTTTTATATATGCCAATGTACGTTCATGCACACAAATTTTCTGAATAATAATAATAATAATAATAATTATATTAGTATAGCAACCTATTTATTTTAATGTTTAACATGCTCTTTATAAAATAAATAAAATCTACCATACACTAGTTAATACTATTAATGTACACTAACTATTGATAATCCATAGTATTTCCAACGCCGCGCAATCGTAGGTAAGCAAACTCGTTCGAAAACTCCTAAACGATATCCAGCAATTGCAACAGCTATTGTAGAATAACGATAAGACGCACAACGAACCTTCCAGCTTATTCTTTTCTCTAATGTCATTGCCACCTCGGAAATGAACTTTGCTCGCTACACGCTGCGTGCGAAACAAAAACGGGCTCGTCACCGCGCGCGCGCGCGCAATTACGGCGTTACGACGGAATATAAGTTATCGCGCGGGTTCTTGAGCGCGTTACGAACTTTCGAGGCATACGTATACTCACGAACTTCGTAACGACTGGTCGTTAAGACGTTCGTCACTGACTCGCGCCCGAATTTTTCGGGGATTTTCACCGTTCGCGCGCGTCACGTCAATTAGAGATTTTCCTCTAATTTTTCCATAATGAGCGTCGAAATTTCCGGAAAAACTATGGTATTGATATACCTAACACATTATTACTGTAAATTTCAAAGTAAAATATTAAATATCTCTCAAATTATTGTTATTCAAAAGTGCACTTTTTTATACTTTGTCTTAATAATCAGTCAAATTTATAACTTAAAAATTTACAGAATTATAGTGCTGTATAAAACTAATTACAGTGAGAATGTCGTTAAATTTTAATCATTTATTTTTAGAGTTTTGTAAGGTTTAAAGAGAATCTTATTTACATGGTATGACAAATAAAAAACGACATATTTTGCATCATTTCCGGCCTCAAAATAATGCATTTTATGAGTATAACTTTATTATGTAAACTAATATATGCATAACTTTTTCATTTGCATTAGGAAGTAGTCTTTAATAAATCTAAATAATCACTCCTTCCGTACATAAACCGAAAATAGCATTTTTAGCCTATTTGCTGAAGTAAAGTGACGTGTATATATTTAGCACGTTAACATCATTATCATTATCATTATCGTCTTCGACTTCCACTTTATTTCACGTATCGTGAGCAACGATTAGTTGTCATTTTTTCTATATTGTAGGTCAGTAAATACTTCTTTACTGTTGCATTCAATGAAGAATTCAAGAATTCAAAACTTCTTTTTTATCTGTCATTTACGTGTACGAATTTGAATAAATGCTCCGATTTATTTTTTAACATACATGCGATTAGATTTTAATAATAGAAATATATAGTTCATGACATCATCTGTTTTTGTTGTTTGGTCTTACGATTGAGCTGCTCTGTAGATGAGCCACCTGAGTCGACTTAAGTTTTTGCACAAAAATGTAAAATAATCATTTATTATTGTAGTAGAAATTATATAACATACGTATAATACTTAACTTTTTTATGTTCTATTACATAGGTATACTATATGAAAATAACAATTTTGTAATTATATGTGTAAAATTCGACTTGGTGATTTTTACGCTAAACGTAAAAGCAACTACAGTCAGATCCCGCGCACTGTGAAAAGTCGGGATTGACTACCCAGCGCACTGTGAATGCGCGCCGTCTGCTCGTTACATGGAAAAAAGGCTTTCACTATAGAAATAGGTGCAACCTCAAGGAACTTTTAAATACAGTGATTGATCACTGTAAATAAATATGCCGGTTTCAACTTTATTGTTGCACGGCACTAATATTTCTTTCGCACGTATTGGCCTTTTCTTCCACAGTGTTAAGCACCCCAATACACCAAAAGTGGCACGGCGATTTACCACGCAATGACGGGCATGGACAGTCGACTGCACGGCGAGAATATATATATATATAACCTATATCACAAGTTCGATCAGAAAATAGAACAAGTTAATAGACAAACGCTAGTACTATTATTACTATTACGCTATTATAATTATTATGAATAATTGGATATTATTATGAAATAATGGTTATAAAAAATTTGAAAATATTAATTTATTATGCAATAGTTGAAAATTAATTTACATAATAAAATAAAAATAAATACAAATATGTTGAAGAAAGAAAAATACTAATTTAACTTTTGAGAAATTTATTTTACCAATCAAATTTTCTGATTTTGATACAAATAATATCTCGGTTATTTTTCAAATGAAACCCAAGTGGAGTATAAAAAGATATATATTTTAGAAGTATTCCATACAATTCCTAAAATTAACATTCATGTATCAAAATTCAATCCTGTAACTCTGAGTACTAAATGTTTAGTCTAAAATTTTAGAAACTATAAGTAAAGATTCAAAGAAACCTTCTGTTAGATTTTGAGCACTCGATATATTCCATTTCAACATTTACATTTGATTTCATATACGAATGGATAGCTACAGTCATTCTGGTTATAGCCAATCTGATTGAAACGTTGACGCCACTCTGCTGCGTCGACCAATTACAATAAAACGCTTTACGACCCCAATTTAACAGTGCAACAGGATTGAACATTATCAGTGCGCGCGAGCTTAACTCTCTAAATTTTTTGGAGCGAATTTTTTGTTTTAATTGTAGAGTGAACGAGGGTTCTACTCTACAAGAGTGACTGTTCACTCTAAAAGAGTAACTCTTCACTCTAAAAGAGTGTCTGTTCACTTTAACCCTTTCAGAGGCACATTTTTTTTTGAAATTTTCAAAAATTTTATCATAAAAATTAACGTGCGAAAAAATTTGAAAAAAATATATATTATAGAGCTGGACATGGACTATAGATAAAAAATTTCAGAGCTCTAGAGTTTTTCGTTCAAGAATAAACGATTTTTTACGAAGAAAAACGAGTTTTTTGTGATTCAATTGTTTATAACTATTTATAAATAAATAAATTTGCATACTTTTCTATACAAAACTTATAACTTCTCATCTCAAGAGTCCAAAAAGTACTCACACGCATAGGAGCACTGAAAAATACGCCCGAAATACAGAAAAAACTGAAAGCTAAAAGGTGGTACGTATACGTACCACTTCCCCTGAAAAGGTTAAAAGAGTGACTGTTCACTCTAAAACCGTGAGTAAGGTCACTCTAATTAAAAAGTGAAATTTACCACTCAAAATTCGACAGTAACTGAGGACTCACTCTAATTTTTATAATAGTTTGGCGATAAATATATATTATATTTATCGCTTTCAATTCCGACTTTTTACATTGAAACATTATTTGCACCAGGAACATACACTTAAATTTTCAAGAGATTTAATTATTAAATTAATTATTACAAAAATAGAATTTTGTACAGAGATCTTTGTTAACGACTTCTTTATTTTAAATAAATAATTTATAAAATTAATTGTTTTTTGAAAGAGAAAACTTTGTGATGATAAAATTTTTTTGTGTTTTGTTAACTTATAAACATATTTTATGCCTTGGGGAGTCCAAATACACTAGTCTTAAAAATGTATGTATGTATGTATGTGTGTGTGTGCGCGCGCGTGTATGTGTCACATCACTATTCATTCAAACCGCGGTATAACTTTCAATACCTGGTGTGCGCTTGAAAGTTTCAGCGAAAGTAATCGAATAAATTTTTTTAAAGGTCATTTGTCAAAATTTAAGAATTTTCAAATTTTTGTTTTTTGAATTGTCTTCAATGCAGGAATGGTTTTTGGGAAGCAAATTTTTTACGCAATCAAGTACTCATAAAATTCTTCATTTTAGGACCAGATCGATTTTATATGAGTCATTTTTCAGTTGATATACTGTGTGACAAATTTTTTTTTTCATTATTTATTACTCGATACTATATGATAAAAGTCAGTCAAATTTTTACTGAATACTTACTTCATATACAGATATATTCTTGTAAGTTTTTAGGCAATAAGATAGTTTGTTTTCTGAAAAAAACAAATAGAATTTAAGAAAAATGCATTTTTTGGACAACGATATCTTGAGTAATACTTGATGTAATGCGTTGAAAATTTCGGAGAATATTTGTTTAGATGTCAGGTTACTGGCTGAATATTTTTGAGCTCATTTGGTTCATAATCTTCTGAGGTATTAGAGATTACTCAATTTAAACAGTACTTTTTCACCCTGTACATCACCACATCTTTAAGCTTTACCATTGTGCTTTTTTTGTAGATATTAAGTATTATTATATATGAGATTTACTATTCTACACTACTAGCTACTGGAAAGATAATGTTATATTAAAAATATTATTATTTTGTGATTTTTTAAAAGTGATTTTTAATAATGACATAATTTTTTTAGCAATATTGAATCTGTATATATCTATAATAGAGCTTAGAAAAATTATAATTTTTATTCTATCTAGATGATGAAATTTGTAAACTAGTACATGTTAAATTGTAGTAAAATTTTTAAATGAATGATTTTAAAAAATGATGCGATTTTGTGTCTTATGCATTTTTTGCAATGAAAGAAATAAATAAATAATTCAATCTTTTATAGGTATATATTTCATTTGATTTTATAGATAAAAATAGATTTTAGAATCAATGACAAATTATTTTACACATCGCTGATTAAAGACACCCTGATATACGATATATACGATAATATGTTTGTTGAAGAATATTCATTTTTCAGTAGAGCACAAATCACTAAATTAAAACAGTTAGACAGGAAAATAACCATGATGGGCGGTACTGCGCAGCTCTTCCATATTTATATAGTAATTTTAAATAATTTCTCTTTGAGAAAGCATAGTGCCAAAGCAGTTGGCAGCGTTTTTTAAATACAAATGACTTGCTATATCCTGCAAATTTTAATTATCATTGTTTAGATAAAATTTCATAAGATTCCGGTATTATTTGCAACCGGAAAACAGTTTTAAATATTTTCCGTAGTAAGCAGTACGGGTACCGCCCCGTTTAATTATAACATCGTCTTAACATTTTTCGACCCATTTTTTAAGAAAGTTACTGATGCCTCTTGAAAAATCAACAGAAGATTTCTGTTAAAGACATATTATAATGCTGTTTTTATAAATATTTATTTAATAAAGAGAAAAAAATATAAATGATAAGCCGATATGATAGAATCGGTCATTATTTTACATCCCCTTAAATTGCAACAGTGTTATTAATTTTTAAAATTTTAGTATTTACAACATCTTATACTTTTCATAAAAATTCATAAATTCAGAAAATTTAGTAAAAATATGTTAGACTGTTCGGTCAAATATTAACATTCATTAAAAATTGAATTTCATATAAAGTATAATTGTTATATACTTATTCTCATTTTAGTATTAAATAAACTTATGAATATATTTATTAAAAGAATTAGAAATATTTATAAAGATACAATTGAAACGTTTTATATAAGAATAAAGAAATATGTGGCAATGATAACAATATAATTTTGTCTATCAAAATTAATCGAAACACTTCATTTTGAGATGTGATAATAAAAAATGCAAAGTTTATTTCTTTATAAAGGGTGACAGGATGAATTGTAAACTCATTGTCACGCAATTAGATAGAGATAATTGATGTTTGGTGCTTCTCGAATTATCAAAATGATAGTTAGATTTTTCTTAATGATTCATTAGAACGTTTTTCGTCTATTTTTCCACCGAAAGTTCCTGCGCGCATGTTTATAATAGATATCGAACATTTTTATAGATAATGTGATTTCCTCTTAATCTTTGTTTTTGTTTTACACGAAATCTTCCAGCAAGTGCAAATGGAAATAAAAAATTGTGTTAAGCTTGTTATTTTATTATATTTAGTATCGAAAATTCCCGAAAATCATATAAATTTTTACATCATAACTTATTACTAAAAGCGTTATCAGTAAATTTAAAAGAAATGTACGATATGACAATATAAAAAGTTAACTGGTTCAAAACAAACCAGATGCTAAAATAACCAGCCCGAATATGTTTAAAAATACACAAGGTAACTAATAAGTGCAGCTTACTTAAATTATCATGTATCAGATTCATTTTTTTTATATTTTATATACGAAGATAGAAATAGATATCACTTAATGTTATTAAACCTTCTCATCCTTTAGAATTGTCTCGTCACTCTCAAGTTTTGTAAGTATATCCTTGAACATATTCAAAATCGATGGTTTGGATGAACAAGCGGCTGTGTACAAGCATAGCAGATAGGTGCTTGTTCATCCAAAGAAAAGAAATATAAACCTCAGATATGATACAAAGAATACAAAATTTGTTAGCCCTTTTAAAAGAAATTTTCACGTTATGAATAATGAATTCGAACTATAAATACTAAATGCATTTATTAGTTTTTACATTTCAATAGTTCATTATAAATTATATTTTTTATTTCTTGAATGCATCTTTATAGTTTCTGTCAAAATATTGGAACTATTATTAAAGTTATAGGAATCTAAATACTAAAACATTGGCAGCGGTTATTTTTGCTTTGTTTAAAATTTTAACAGGTTTTAAAGTGTTCGTACGTCTTTAACTTGATAACAAGATAATTTAAAATTTTAAATATTGTAATTAAGGATGTATGATCTATCTTCTTCACGAACGTATAATCAATCCCATAACTGCGTTATGAATTAATTTAATTATTACGTGAAATTATTTAAATTTTATTTCACAAGAAAACTATTTCTCATTTTCAACAAAATTTAATCTGAAGTAAATAAACATTGAAGTGCGAATTGGATCATTCAGGCCCAAAATGAATTAAATATATTTTAAAAATTTTGCAATTGTTCAAAATCATTTCACTAGTCTTCAAAATTTTACTACCATTTATAACAACATAAAAGGCGTAAAGTTCAAATTTAAAAATGCTGCATCTTCACCAAGCTAATATATTTATATTTGTTTCAATATTTAACGCATAAGCTTTATACAAAGTCTACATCAATAATATATCTTTGAGGAGGCATTTTACCCCCAGAAATAAATAGGATTTCACTGCAAAAGTATAGGAAAACATAAAAAATCATCACTTTAGGAAATCGCCTAGTAATTGATATCTTTGATTTCCTTTGGTATTCACAATAATTCTGAACATCCAAAGTATAATTCTCAAACGAAAAAAAGCACCGTATTTCTATACAGCATCTCGTTAATGACTCTCAATATTTTAAATTGAGCAAAAACCTGAAACAAAGAATCAACGATCCCGCAACCAAGATTGAAAGCAAATTCCTATTATCTTATTTGTTTGTTAACTTAAAAAATCCGTTTGTTTGTAAAAATAACAAACCTCAAACTTACAAGATTAGACTCAGGTGTTACGTGTCTACTCGCATCTTTCATCTCTAAAAAATCAACAAACATTCGTTCATAAACCACCAACGCATCTAAGGGTACGTCGGAGTCAAATGCAGATTCGTACGTACATCGTATTTTTCGTTACTTTAAATCAACTTTTTGTTTCCATTAATGATCACGGTCATCCGGTGTTTGAAATACTTTGAAGAAAACTAGACGACTCAGGTAATTAATAAAAATGAAAAATGTAACAACCCTGGTAGTAATCTAAGCTGGTTTCTAGCCAGATATAAGCTAGATTTTCTAAATCTACTTTAATTCTGGTTAATAAATTAGTTAGAAATCAGTTAAAAACGACATGCTTTTTAGCTAATTTCTAGCTAGATTCTGCTTAATATTCTAGTGCATGTAAAATTGATAAACTAAGTAATTTATGTATTAATTAATAATGGAAATAGTAACAGTATTATAATAATCAAAGTAATACGCAATTCCAATCATACTACATTAAGTATTTTACTAAATTAAAGTTAAAAATGCACCTTAAATGTTTAGTAGTAATGGAGGTTAGGTTATTTGTTTACATAACGACGCGTGCATTTAAAAAGTATTATTTACACAAAAAGTACCAAAGCCCCGAGTAAAACTTAAGTGTCTTTATTAAAGAAATTTATGTTATAAATAATAGAATGTAATGTAGTCATATAATTAATGTTATTTTACAAATAACAATAAAAACAGAATAATGTAAGTTATGACGAAATTTGCAGAATTGGTAAACAAATATTTGTAGTTTTATAATGAAGTTTTAATACAAAATTTTATATTCAACATCAATCACAAAATTTCTGTTGACTAAGTTATGATTGACTAATTTTCGGAAAGGAAATTATTAGTTATCAAATACTTTTAGTATTGCATATACATGTTTCTATAATCTCGTAAGTTTTTTATTGATAAAAAAATGTATTGATAAATATATTTATTTTGGCGGCATACTATATTGAACATTCAATAAAGTATAATAATGTATATTTTTAAAAACTAATAACTTTTGAAAACAAAATATAAATAGGTTAGATTTGCAAACAAAATACGTTCTTGCTTAAAGTATAGTCTTAAGCAGATTCTAGCCAGATATTAGCTATAATTTTACTTATTAATAGCTTATTAATCTGGCTAATAATTAATAAGCTAACCAGCCATTCTAGCTAACTTTCTACCAGGGAAGAATAATGTAAAATACGTAAATATCGTTAAGTACGTCACAGCATGCATACTGACGCCGACATCCCCTTTCGAACATTACAATTATCTTTCATCCATTCTCAACAAACAAAGTACCTACGTCAATTCTTCCGATCGCGTCTCAATCTCAATCTCCCTCCACCCGCTTCCCAATCCCACCATCAATAAAATTACATCTCGCTCCACATTCCCGAACAAAGCGCAAACACATCCTCCCATTAACAACAACAAAATTTTCCCACCTCTCTCTCTCTCTCGTACACCTCCTCGGTTTAAAAGGAAAAGCCGCTCGTCCAGCAGGCTCCAAAGTCACTCGCCCCTCGTCGGAGACTCGCGCTGTACAGATTCCCCACCCTCGCGCATCCGTGTATCTATATCTATCTGTCCTTATCCGTGTATAGGTAACTCCAAAGGCGCCGGGGGCAAAGGAACCTGGAACACACACACTACTGGTGCGCGTGCCGAGCTCGAACAATCCGCCGCAACGGATAGCGGAGAGGGGAGAGAGAGTGAGAGAGAGAGAGAGAGACGAGCATTCGGCGCCGCGCAAGTAGAGCTACGGTCGACTCTCCGCGGATCGACACACACTCAGCTGGCGAATGCAGTGTCTGGTGCGCGTCAAGAGTCTGTTCGAAAAAGCGCGCGCGAGCGGACACCTGTAAGCGCGCCGAGTATCTCACCGCACGAGGACTTCAGGAAAATCGTCTCTGGTTTTTCTTTCTTTTTTCGTAGAGTAATATACTTGTGCTGGATCGACGATATTTAGACGCGTGATTTGATCGTTGGAAGTTTCGAGAAGTGGACTGACTGTGGATTTGTAGATCGATCGGGCAAGCTCGACGATTTGGATTATAGCTGGTGTGCACGGGAGAAAGAGAGAAGGATAGAGAGAGAGAGAGAGAGAGACAGATACACAGAAAAGAAAAGAAGAGCCGGAGAAAGTGTTGTTGTAACGACGCTGTGTGCGCGCACGAAGAGTCTAAGAGAATAAGGTTAGTGAAATTGAAGCATGCGCGAGCCGACACGCGCCGATTTTACCGTCGAAGACGGACAATTTTCGGGGCTTTGGGTTTTCATTTAGATTGCCGATTGTTCGATGGATTTTCGCGTGGGATTTGTATGCGATGAAATTCAGTGGGATGGGATGAATCGAACATTATTTGTTTTAGAATGTTATGTACAAAAGTATAACTGTTTAAGCTGTGCTTGAAACGAGCAAAAGTAGAATTTAAATAGTTATTGCATGATAATTAACGGTACCTAGTGTTCTCAAAATTTTAATGGCTTTCGAATTTGACGAAAACCTGGTGTATTAGTCATTGGTACCGTTACTAAGTGATTAAGCCATTTTATCTAGTTAATCGTTTGTTCCAAATAAAAGTAGTTTAAGTGCGGTCTTGACAGTTTATTCGAGAGATCCTTTTATTTTAGATTTTTTACTGAAGCAACATCTAAAACCATGATTTTCTAATGGTCTACTATAAGTTATTGTACATTAAAAGCTATTATTTGATCTAAAAATATTGAAAAGTGTAAAAGTTACATTTAAATTTACTTTAGATTGATTATAAATATGCTGATTAAAAAAAAATTTATAAATATTAGCATCTTACTAACTACCATTGAAAATTGAGAAATATTTCGTCTAAAAGTATTGAATCTATAAAAGTATTTTTACCTTTCGGATTAATTAAAAATATTCTTATTAAAAGATAACTCCACCAGAGCCCTACAAATCAATGAAAAAAGAGAACTTCTTCATCGAAACCCTCGCTATCTCTCACACTACAAAATCATTCGAATCCTGGCAGATCCTTGCACGCTGCTCACCCAAAATATTGATATTTCGTACGCTCGCTGTAGCCCATCCCATCCCAAGCACACGCCAAACGATTCGCTGAATCGGTCGTGTTCCCGCGTGTTTATTGTCACGGATTTTGCTACGGTCAGGCGTTGGATTGAATGAACCTCGCGCCGTCGTCGTGGCTTCTCTCGAGGAGAAGACGCGCGCGATTGTCATTCTCACGGGCGAACGAAACGTGTTAGCAGGTTACTCGGGCCTCGCGCGATCGCGCGCTCTAAGTCGACACCGATCTTTTTTATTTATTGAATCGGCAGCCGGCGTTGGCAGTCCATGCCAGGCATTGGGTTACGTATACCGTTGGTTGTAGTGTCGCTTTTAACTTTTCCTTTCTTTCTGTTTTTCTTGTAATTGTAGACGTGGATATGCTTGATCGGCGTAATTCGTGTGGAATATTTTTGTGTCTATTAAAAAACAAAATTTATAAATGTTGTAGTTCATCAGATGTCACATCGTTAAAAATCAAGATACCGGTTGAATTGACAATAAGTTACATTACGTTGATTTAAACGTTTTTCTTTTATTTTCTTAAATTTCGAAGAAAACGTACAAATTCCAGTGGCTTATAAACAAACTATACCACGATTTATAAGCGTATGTTATTCTCTTATCTTATTCATTATGATTGGTATTCTATATTGGAATTCTTAAAGGGTTATATATTTCACTCACTTTGCTGAATAATCTAAATTTCATAATTTATTTCATAATTATAATAATACATTCTAACAAGTAAAAAGAAAATTAAAGGAGTTTATATAAGTAAGTCTAAAGTATTCTAATAGAAACTTGCAATTAGTAGATTATTTAACACGTATATCGCTATACTTATAGCGACGATACTTAAACTAACTTATCTAAGTTCTTACATACAAGTGGAATATATAATTATTCAAGTGACAAGTAGTCATTGAAAAACTAGCATGTTGTCAATGTATTTTTAACGAAGTACTTTTAAATAAATTGTTCAGCTATTAAAAAGTCCACTTGACATTATTATGCCGAACTATCATCGCTATCCCAGTTTTTGGTTAACTTTATTCTAATAAAGGAAATATATTCTATTAACTATCATTGCTTTATACATTGATAGAAGACAATCGTAATATTATAAAAATGCGAATTGTTATAAAACATATGAACATCGGATATGGACTTAAAATACAGTTCTTAACAGTTAGGACACAGTTCTTAAAGATATGCATTCGTTGATTTGGAGTAATGAATCAATTATACTAAATATATGAGCACTTAATAGTTAAGAATTCGTGCTTTACAGCTAAATTTTCTCATTAACTATAAATACTACAATAGAAGAATACTAAATACACGAACCTTTCACTATAAATAATTTTTTTTTCTCAATGTGCACGGGTTAAAAATTATTGTAAAATTTCTTCGTTTTGAAAAAAAGATCCTCGTCGTCATAAACTAAATGCAACGATTTATGCCAAACAAGTTGACCAAAGGTCACCACAAAATAGATCCACAATTTTACACCTATGATACAACTGTACCCTAGCCGAGTTTTCTAAACCAAACACGAAAAGTACCCATCATTACGAAATCGCAAAGTACGTTACCAGTGTGTGTAAACAACTCTCAACCAGACCCCGAAACCTTGAAAAATTTTGAAAGAAATACCTTGCACTTTAATAACCTGCGTCGTTAAACCTTATACCGTCGGCACCCACATGTACACGTAGAGAAGACAGCTAAAGAGAGAAAGACAGACGCGTGCCAGAACGAGCGAGCAACATTTTGTCGAATCGACAAAAGCCTTTCGGCCGTACATACACACATACACACATATACATGCGTGCACACCTACACACGTACATACACACACACACAGAAGACAAACAGAGGCGTGCACGAGCGACTCTACCTCTTGGCTTGTGTGTTGCTCAATGCGCGCGGCAAACACCAGCTGCATTATTGATCAGCGCGTAGTCTCTTTTTCGAGATGTGCATGAATCGACAATGATCGCGAAAGTCTATAGGCGCGCGAGCACTACCTTGGGGCTAGTGCTATGTGTATTAATTTGAGTACAAATTTTCGCGGACGCAAAGGATAGATATATAGGAGACGTACATGCGTGTGGAGTAAATTATTTGACGCGGGTGATGGGATGAAGGGAGAGGGTGGATTGGGGGGAGAGAAAAATAAATGGATAAATCAGGGGATGATAGTTATAATTGTCTGTTGGTTATATATTTAGTCACGGTACAGTGAACGAGTGTTTTTTTTAGAGAGAATGTGTAGTAATAACAACATTTTAAGTCGAATTTGGACTTGTTAATAAGTGTTACTTATAGTAACTATTCAAACAGAGGTTGATTCTATGTTCTCGTAGAAAGAGTGAACATTTCACTTGTTCAAGTTTAGCATGCTCTTTTTGGGTTTCACCTGATTAATCAAGAAGAACATTTTCCATTTAGCTTTGTTGAGAAGTCCAAAGTCGGTATGTTTATTCATCAGTATTATTTTGAAAGGTTGAGATAAAGCAAGAAGTCACGAGATTACGCTAATATTTTATCATATTTTACTATTTTGGAATGGTAATTGTAATACAGAGCATAGTCCTTAATAATAGTGAAATATATTCCATTAAATCGCTAAAGCATTAAATTTTGATTTAATTGAATCTTGTAGCAATTTATAATAAATATGCACTTTACTACTAAAAGAGCAGGCACTTAAAATCAAATATACTATTAAAGAATCGTACATTGAAAAGCAAATGGTACTATTAGAAACTCGCAATTTAACGTACTCGATGTACACCTTTCCACACAAGAATGTCTATGTTTTTTTATTACAATTAACAGTTCTGCCCACATCCTTAGAAAATTAATCTTTTGTCTGTTTAAGTACAAAAATATGCAAATATGTAAAATGCGATTAGTTACAGGCATGTATTAAATTGAAAATGCTGTTTACGAAGTGATAATTTAATACAATGTTCACTGAATGAGTATGAAGAATAACATTTTAAAATAATGCAACCTTCGCGAAACGTCAATTCATCAAGCTATAGTAATCACGCAGTCAATTTATCAATCATGAAAAAATTATATTTATAATAAAAGAATAGAAAACGAAAAAAGAAGCTTATTATTCAAACTCCATAAGGTTAATAGTATGCGTATAGTGTGAATGCTTAAAATGGCATTGCCATGACATCACAGTTAAAACTTGACCATCAATGATTAAATTACGCATTGTTTGTTAAAAAAAAGCGTTTACGTTCACGCAAAAATTAAAGTGTTACCTCACGCCACATCTTGAAAATCTCATGAATTCCTGTAAAAAAGTCTTTATGTCACAATTGACACTGACTTCCCTTATTACCTTAAAACATAAGTGACTTGCAGTAGTTTTCGTTATGACGCTCAGCTCTACAATAATATTAATATCACATTTAACTCGTAAACTCTGAACCTTTACACATCAAGCTCTTTCAAGATTCCTATAGCAAACTAGGTATAAAGTCAAGGTTAACCGACCCATCTCGCACTTTAAATACAATCCAGGTTCAATACACTATAACTCCAGAATGAACGAAATAAAATAAGCTAAAGACCTTCGTTCAACTGTTTCAACATACTCCGGAGAATCTCCGCGTGCACGCGGGCGAGTCATTTTGCGCAACGAACGCCGCATCCGGAGAGCAAACAAACGCATCTCGAGAGGGTCGCCGGCGTATTATGACACATTGGCAAACAGAAGCTGGAACGGGTGTCGTTCGTGCCTTTTTAGCCTTGCGCAAGTGCGCGTCTTTAGCGCCTCGGACGGAGATCGGTTTTTCCGAGATCATCTCTTGGCTGTTTATCTCTGGTCTAGTCTGTATTTACTTACGGTGGATTGTGGGCATAGATGACTGATGGATGTGCGCACGGGTAGGTAAATAAGGTGACTGATTAGTATGGGATTCAGGGACGTCGCGATGATTGCGTGAAAATTGACGATAATCTAATTTGCCATGGATTTTACTGGGATTTAATAAGTAAACGATGGCTTGCTTTGTCTAATATGTAGGATAGATGATTGGTTCTTTATTTATTTTAAAATATTTTGAATCTTAATGTATTTTGTTTTCTTCATTTGAAATTCATTCGGCACATATATTATAGACTTTGTACAGTGAATATTATAAAGATAATTATTCATTATTTAACGTAGAATAAATAATTTCTCTTTTATTGATTTTCGGAATTCTAGAAGTCTTAATGTGTTGGTTTTACTAAGGTGCAGCAAAATTTGTCGCAACCAACTGAATGTCGACTGGTTTCTCGCCTAAAAAGCAAAATTCAAAATAGGTTAAATTAACAATAAGAAATATAATTTCTGGCAAAGACTTGTTTTTTAAATTTATTTTGCCTATATACTTTAGACGCCCTATTTATAATTTACGTGATAAAATTCGAAAGGAGAATATCTTAAAATTGGAAAGAGCACATCTTTATCTTGTAAACCATATTTATCATCATTATTTGGTACATTTGCATAATTTCTAGGTGATATCCCAATCGCCATTCACGCACCGAAGAAAAAAGACTTCGTAAATTCAAACAAATATTTATTTCTTTACTATCAAGCAAATCATTTATTAGACACAAATAATATTCAAATCTACTTCAGTAAACATGTATTCATACGAAAATAATCATTCTTCAACTATCAAATTAATGTTTACTAAATTCAAGCAAAATATTCTCTAGAAAGTACCGAAATAAATATTTATTTGAATTGACTAAATTTGTTTTCGTCGCACAGCCGCGTATAGGAAGTGTAACGGCCCAAGATTAGTTAAACCATCCATAACAATGAATTGTTCATTCCAATCTCGTATACAACCCGCCGTTCCCAAAATAAAATCTCCCAATTTTTTTCTTTCTTCTTTCATATCCGCACGCTGCCCGCATGTCAATAACAGCGCCTCGCGCAAAAACGGAAAGAATCGAGAGAAAACGCGCGCGATTTCCAGCGCGTTTAAAGAAAAAAAAAACGTCGACGTAGCTTCTGGCGCGACGCGCGATGCACAAAGAGCTCTCTGCGCCATATTCAAATGCCATTCCGCGAAACGCGATCGCGAGAGTGGCGTGCGCATCTTCGCTTTTTGATACGTGTCGAGCGCGCGCGCGCACGAGTCTCAGCGGAGGCTGAACATAAGCGGAATACTCAATGAAAAGGGAATCCCCCACCTGTGCGTGCGCGAGCGCGTGCCGTACGCACGGGTAATAATTTAATTTCCTGCTTTTATTGTTCCGAGGAGTGAGTTTTAAGGTGCGCGCATACTTTGTAGCGCGCAGGTACGTGATTTGATTGATATTGTTTTTCTTTCGTTTGGGAAAGGTAAGCGGTTTGTTTTGTGTGTTAGTTGACACGTGTATCTGGTATGTTAATTATCGAGATAGGAAAGATTCAAAGCGCTATTACATAAATAATCATTGCTTTAGGTTTAAACGATGTTAGAATATCATTAATGTAGATGATGCACGGTAAAACGAATTGAGTTAATCGAGATGTACTGCTCTTGGAAGTGGTATAAAATTAATCAGCAACTTCACGTGCAAAATTTTTTTTTATGCAAAATCAATTACTTTGATTATCACAATATAATATATCGTATGTAATTACCAATATTCTTTAAAAATATATAGCTAAAAAAATTATTATTTGTTATTGAACTGCTTTTAACGTTTTTTCATATTTCTAATACCTCACCGACACATAGGCGCGAAAAAGAAATTTAAATTAGTTTTCTACAGTTTTCTCAAAATGCCATTTCTCGCGTTATTCCGTTTCACCGCGCAGCCCCTCAATCCCATAAATCTTATTCCGACTTCACCCTAAATATTATCCTAACAAATAAAAATGTAAAAATCTAAGGCGCTCTTAAATTTTTCATAGACATAAAAATGCGAATACATTTCTTAACTGTACCGTAACAAAGTATTAAAGCCGAAGTGTACTCTAACGCCGTAACAGCCAAAATCCCATCAAAATTCATACGTCAATTTAAAAGTTTCACTCCAATGAATAACGACCCGAAGTAAAACTCGGCCACGACACTTGAAAAATCGTTTAGAAAACAACAAATCCTCGAGTAAACCTACATTGCTCACCGTCAATCCTTTCATTCACGCGTTATTCCTTACACCGCACGCGTAAACCCCGAAACGCACGTGTATAACCTCGATTTTCACCCGAAGCGCTCGCTTCATCATAGACGAAACGGGACGCGCTCTTGGATAAATCACACTGCGCAGCATCTATACAGCCTCTTTTCACCGTTATGCACTGTAATCATCTCGCGCGCTGGCGTTCTCTCTCTCAAATGTATAGCCACAAAGCCAACGCTGCGGCTATTCGATGGTCAATGGCCCGAAATGTAAGTGGGTTAGCGACGAGTGTCGTGTAGCGTGTGCCGCTTTTATTTTTCTGTGTCGGATCTTTAGGTGGATGGTAGTTTAGAAGTGATTTCCGTGTGATCGTTGCAACCGGTTTTTTACGATAGCAAACGGCAGTACAACGTTTTCTAATATTTTGGGCTGATGGTAACGAATATTGGGTACCGTTTGGAGGATGATTTTTTTTACTTAGTGATGTGTGCGTGATGATTTATGTATGGCTGCAGAGTTTTTGGGAGCAGATCGTTAGAGGTCTTTGAACTGTGAGTCAGTTGATGATGCCTCTTAAATTTTTTGGCGGTTTCCTTATGAGAAGGCAAACGGCAAATTATATGAATTTGATTGCGAAGTGAAGTTAAAGTTGAATTTTTCAATTTGCGAATTTGTAAATCTAGGATAACCATAAATGAAACTTTTGGTGGTTCTTTCATGAAAATGAGGAAGGTTTGGTTGCTTTGAAGTACTCCGAACATTATTTTATTCTTTGGGTTGCAATCTTAATTGAGAAGTTTACGAAAAGTGTCGTTACCTTGTTTATGCGACAATAAAGCTAAAATATGAATACAAAATGAAGTCAGTTAAGAATGGGTACCTTGTTTTCATTTAAATTTAATTCACGTACAGTCGAGAGTTAGTTGACGTTCACAAACGTCTTTCTTTAAGTTTTGGCCAACATAAAATGATTTGGTTTTAACGTCTGAATTAGAGAATTATTCTTGACGGTATATTATATACACTATTTATTTTGACGTATATTAAACAATAATTATTTTGACCTGTCGCTAGCTTATTATTATTTTTACATAATTAGTTTACATAAAAGCATGTTACAAATGTATGAATAATTTGTCACATTTAACAGCGAGAAAATTAATAATAATATGTGCAAGATATAAATATTAATTTTGAAAGCATCTATAAACATTTGGTTTCAAGAATAAACCACCTTATTCGACATGTATATATACTTGTATCATAAACTAATGCAAGAATAGAAGAGGAAATATCGTTTTTATCGAACTATTTAAAATACACATCAATTTCTTATATTCTACCATAAACTCAACTACTTTCTCTCCTACAGTAGAATAAGTAACCGACAGTTTCAATTTGCAATAAAGCCGCGACACTTATCAACACTTTCATTCAAATATTTCGTCATTATAAAAGTAGATCTAAACCAGTGCACGAAAGATGCATTTCCATGTAATAACACTCATATCGTGTATTATGCACCGAGAACACGTTATGCGAACGACAACGCGCGCGCGCCCGAGATCCTTCCTGCTCTGGTCACCTGTTGCATAAAACATCTATATGCGCACTCGAGCAGCCGTGGTCCACCGACGTATCGACGTCGCACTAGCTCGAAATCGAGAAAAAAGAATCGATTATTACGTGCGTTTCATAATAACGCGATTTAAACGATATGCGTATACAAAGTGTTTTACCACGTTTTCCGGACTGCCACCGCGGAGAAAAACAGCTGCGGTGGAAATTTTTTATGCGAAAAGTTGTAGAAATGTGAAGAATATGTAAGAAATATGGTATACTGTTTCTCATATTTTTCATTTTTTTTACACTTATCAAAATTTCTTTTTTACTTCTTAGCACTTCTTACAATTTTTTTAGACTTTTCTTATACACTCTTTCTTACATAAATTTTATGTAATCAGTAAGTATCTATGTAAAATAATAAAAATTGTCCAAATTTAGACTTTCTTTCGCTTTCGTATACTTTTTTGTACTTTTGTATACATACACGGAAAACAATAGCCGGCTATTTCTACTGGAAAGAACGCGAATACTCCAGGCCGAAGTCATGTTAATTCTCCCAACATTGTTGCTTGTATCGCCCCCATGCGTGATCTTGGATACTCTACAGACGCAGCATGGGATTTTACCAAGCCAGCGGCTTGGAGACTTGCGCCTGCTTACGCCGCGTAACTTCACATTTCGATAATTTTTTCAGTTATTTAACTATATATATGACTATATATTAGTTGAAAGACAATCTATTTGTTTGATTTCATATATTTATGATTTTTTAAAGTCAATTTTATTGTGATTTTTCTTCGCTTTCCAATACATTTACGCATATGCACGTGTGTGATGAAAAAAGGTTAGATTGTTGGCTCAAGCTTAGGTTGTGATTTCTATAAACCGAGTCTGCAAGATTAACAGGAATCAACATGTTGCGGACCCAAATTACTATCATGTAAATATTACGAGATATTTTTATCCGCGTATTGCACTATTTTAAACTTTTTTTACATTTTATTGAACATTTAATTATAATTTACTGAAATATTGTTCCATTTTTTATATATTTTTTAAGAATATTCTTACACTTTTTATATATTGTTTAAGAATATTTCTACAATTTTTACATTTTTTAAAATATATTTTTACACCTTTTTGCACTTGTTTACGTTATTTTACAGGTAGAAAAAAACTTACCACCCGGTAGTGCTAACGCGTACCTATACATAATTTCGCAATTCCGTGGTTACCTCTTCTTATCCCATACATAAATTCGAAGAACGTATTTTTACGTCTTCGCGAGAGAATCGGCGTCGGCGCGGAGAGAAAACGCGCGCTTAAAAAATGAGCAAAACGGAAGCTGCGTCGCCGCGAGTGAATGGAGTCGCCGCATAATCTCGACCTTTTTCACCCGCTAGCGCGCTTTGCATAACAGGTGCCGACGACTGCGACGACTCTCGTCCTTCCGTATTCGGCGCTTGTAAGTAACGCGCAACGACTGTGTGCATACGCTATTATATTAGAGAAGCGTTATTTTTATTCCGCAATTTTGGTTACGCGTGTTAGATTTTTAAGAAGTGGGAACGCCGAGTGTGCGAAAAATGCGTGGAGCTGTGAGTTTCTAAGAAAGTAGATTTAAGAGACAGAGAAACTCATGTAAAATTTCATGTTAGATTTTGTTTTTAATTAAAACTTTAATTCTACAACGCCATACTGCGATATTGAATCGAATTTGCTAATTTTTCTGTTGATAAATGATGTTTAAAAGTACTCTTGTTTATGCATATTTTTAGCTTACTCATTTGGCTCTTTAAATTAGAAAGTATTATGGTATGAAACAATATAAAAAGAAAATTCACTCCTTAAATGAAAATTAAAAAAAATTGATATATCTCAACAAAGAAACTGAGTCCTGAAAAATCAAAATTGGTTCAGAACTCGCATTAAGTGGCAACTATCAAATCCAATCTTGCGCCAAAATTCTAGTTTAAACGTGTTATTTCGAAATAGTAAAATACCAATACTAAATTCAGAAAATTAAAATTTCGTGACTGAAAATGTTATATCATAACTTTATCAATTCGGTATATTAAAAATTCTTAAAAACAGATTCTTAAAAATTACGGATATTTGACATTAAAAAGCTCATGTAAAAAAATTATTTTTATTAATGGTTGAATTTTTTATTCATCATCATAATGTAATATTGTAATAATATATTTTATACACGCGCAATAATGTGACAATATAAATTTTGAGTACACAAGTTCGATGTATCCACTTGTTCAAATTTATGTTTATTTATTCAGCAATGTGTGCATCGAAAAAATTCCTCATTTTAAAAGTACACATGTAAGAGAGAAAGAATTTAAAACAAAAATTTTTGTATTGTTTTGTAAATCTTTACAAGAATCGAACAACTCTCATTAGCAAACAGTTTCTAACTCCCAAGCCTACGTTTTCGTCGCGAATGTAAATGGTTGCGCTTGAAGTTAGTGCCATTGAGAGGGAGAAGAGGAATAAAAACTGAAAGTGTCGGAAATAAATAATTCACTAGCTGATGGTTTATTGCTAATTTTCACACGACTTCCGAGAAGTCGTTTGTGTACAGTCGGAGTCGCGTAATTCTCGGGCGAATTGTCGCAACTTTTAACGATAAAAGTCTCATGGGCTACTACGAAAAATCCTTGCGTTATTACGATAATAATTAAATCTCATTGTTACAAAAGTAACTACCGTTGTAACTTTATCTTCACGTATCTGTCTTGCGTTTTAGCGTTTACCTTTAGATAAAATATATACGAATTTGAATATACCGCTAATTTTTAATTTACTATAACGTTTGAATTCAAATAGCAAAGTGATGAGAACTGAAAACTATTACCCGAAAATTTTCAACATTGACGAAAACACAATCAATTTTATAATAACCGCCATATCAGAAACCCACAATTTTCATTTTTAATGAAAAACACGCATTTTAACAATTCATCTCTCAAACGACTCGCACAGCTGCTTACAAAAGCAAGCCAAACAGAGTATACACGACCGCGCGTGCGCGCGAGAAAATTAACGATTCTCGACCGCAGAGTTTCTCGAGAGTCGTACAGCTCCTCTCGCTGAAAGACGACAGGTGCGCTTGTTCCGCGCAAATATTAAAAGATTCTTCCATCGTTCGTCCGTTTCTCTCTGCACAATATATTTTATTTTGCATGCAGACGTTTTGAACACATGAGAGATTTCTCTTCTTTTAGAGGAGGAAACGATTTGTTTATGCACGGCGTCAGTCATCTACTTTTTGATCGATTGTTGAGGTGGAGAACGAAGGTAGAACGATTGAAAAATCTATCTTCTTTAAGGGTTTAAAAATTTTATATCTTTGGTGAAAAAAAAGAACAATAACGCGTTGAGCGCGCAATATTTTTATTTTCTTTTATTAAACTTTTGAGGTTGTCAGTAGTTCTTTAGGTTTTAATATTCGACACCAATGACGCCACGTACTTACGCTTCAAAAAGGACTTTAATTGCTAAATAAAAATTTGATGTAGACAGAAAAATTAATTTTTATAACAATTGTTTAGTTAATTATAAATTAAACTATACATTTACATAACTTTCGACCTTTTTCTATACCAGAAAATCATAGACTGTTTTTTAAATACATCATTTCACAACTTATGAGTAAATATAAACTATTCCTATACTTTTCATATCATTAAAAATCGATTGAAGATCTAAAATGTAATAATGGAATTTAATCTGAAGCTTTGAATCTATTCTAAAAGTTTTAACCTGTTACGTTAAAGAGTATGACGCATGCAACCTTTTGAAGTGCCAAAATGTAAGGTTCGATAAAGTAGCACTTTTAGAGCATATTTCATTTAAATTTTTGAAGGCCATCGATAATACTAAAAGAGAATTTTCTGATAAAAATTACCGCGAAAATCACAGTGAGCGCGGGGCATTTTAACTTCTTGTAAAAAGTACCCTGACCGGTAAAAAGTACCGTAATTGACGATAAGATTTACTCTAGTAAATAGTAAAAGTAGCCATAAATTACTGTAAAATCTTCCTGAACGGTGAATATCATGATGGGTAACATTCATTTTTACTATTCATCGCGGTACTTTTTCATGTGAAGTCAGGAATTCTCACGTTTACTATGATTTTTATAATCTACTGTAATTTTTATCAGGAAATTCTCTCTATATCTAGAAATACATTTAATTTCTACAATAAAACAAAATAAATGTAAAAGAAATTGTTTTTTAAAATTAAATAATCCTACCTTAACGGGTTTTTTACGGATGCTTTGTTAAATGATTCTTACCTTTGTAAATTACGTGCACCTGTTTGATGGTTAGATATCATAAATAAAGATATTGTTTTTGAAAAAGAAATAATTCTACCTAAACGGGTTTTTTACGGATGCTTTGTTAAATGATTCTTACCTTTGTAAATTGCGTGCACCTGTTTGATGGTTAGATATCATAAATAAAGATAAGGATGCATAATATCTTCATATATTAAGTTCATGCTAATCTTATAGGGAATATATATATATATATATATATATATATATATATATATATATATATATATATATATATATATATATATTGCGGTGAAAATATAGAAATGATTATCATGTAATTTAGATATGATTTGATATGAATCTGTATAAAGACTGAGTAACGCTATTGATTAAATGTATCGTATACGTACAAGTATAATTTAGTTATTCTTTATTTTCGAAATTTCTCTCCGTGTCACTACATATACACATTCATTTTCATGAAAATGCGATAATAAATCCTTCCCTGAGCTGTCTCGCTCTTGGGGTCTCTCAGACGAAATTCTCCATTTGTTTTTCGAAGAATGAACCGCTTGAAGTTCACGATCAACTTTCACTTGGCGCGTCGTCTCACGTCTGGTATGCGTGACGTGTTCATTACCGAGTAACGAATGTGGTTGGAAGAAATTTCGAAAAAATGAGCCACTCGTAGAAATAAAAGGTACACATTGCTACATTTTTCGTTCATAATGGGCGTCGACGGAATCACGGAAAAATAAGAAAACCGACAGAGTAAAGTTGTCCGCGCGGTGAGTAAATGGTGAAGTTTCGACATTTTTTAATTTGATAAAAAATGAAATTGTAGTGTAATTTCTCGAAAGACAATGGGACGTTATTTTAACAGGTGTAAATACAATTTTATGTAACATCTTTGTAATATAATAAGATGTGTAAGATAATGCTTGTCATATTTATGTATCAAAGTTTATAAAATAGTTTACGCGATTCATTTAGACAGTAGAGGTAGTATCAAAGGTAATATGAGATGTAGTAGATGATTAATATACAATCTTATAATTTTTATTATTCTAATAATTCATACTTTAATTATAATCTTTTGAAAAAAATAGAAATAACGTCTTTTATAGTTTAAAACCAGAACGAATAGAAATTGAATCTAAATAAACGAAGAAAATTAATTGGCATAGGAATTAACACATCACCAGTAGTCATCAATTAGCAATTACCCGCAAGATGACACTTCGTTCATCTATTTCTTTTGCGACTCCGCATAAATCTTCGAGACACATTTCCACACAATCATCGGCAATCGTCTACCTATCCCTCCGCAAAAAACTCGACAAACTTAATTCGATCACGTTTTTTCTGCTATCCCTTATACAATATTCATTACATGCGATCTTCAGAATAAGAAGAAATTTTGTATAAAAAATTGTGTGCAAATTAAAAAAAAAGTAAATAAGTTTGCACATAGACTGTCAAAACGTTAGAACTTAGTATGTTGTCTACTAAAATTTCATAAAGGTTACATACAAATTTACACGGAAGTGTGGTAATTTTTTTGAGTTTTGACAATCTCTAGTTAAATTACTATACAATATAAAAAGTCACCAGTAAAACTACTACTCTGAGAATTGAACATTAGGAGGGTTTGAAAATCAATTAACAATTCAAATTTCCAAATCATAATTTATCGTAGATTTGCAATGCACGTGTACTTGTGCAAAGAGTTTTCCAAAGTCTACTTTCTAGTAAAAACTCAAAAACTATTTCTAAAATTTACCACACAATTTCACTCCGTGTATAAGCAACTCCCGCACACACGCGCCTATACACATATACCGTACATTAAATGCATAATACTCACTTACGCAATCGCACTTTCTTCGAGTCGCTGCGACTGTATTAGATGCACTCGCGATTCCTCTCATTCTTCCTGCATTTTTCCCCGCGCGATTAACCGTAGAGTTTATTTAGGCGGGCGGCGATGAGCGTTTCGACAGTTACGACGGGTAATTAATTCGGCGAGGACGACTGCAACGCGACATCGAAGCTTGGCGCGCGCGTGCTTGCTTAACGCGCCATAGATAAAAGGAAATTTCGATGCCTGCAGTGCACAAAGAGACTGCTGTACTGGTATGTACAAATTGTACCCGGGTAGGTTGGAGTCGCGGATCGCTGCCGCTGATTACGCTTAATTTAGGTGTTGCGCGTTTTCCCGTTTTCAGTTTTCAGTTTCATTTATTTTTAGGCGATCCTAAATTATGCAGTAGTATAACTATATTACAGATTTTAGATATACGTAACAATTTATTACAGCTCTTATATGTAATAAATAATAAAAATAGTGCAGTTATAATGTCTTTGGTTTTAATAAACTAAAATGATCAATGTATAACAATATTAAGAATCAATATGAAAGAATTTTAAGTAACAGTTAGAATAAAATTTCACTATTTACGTAGTTTGATATATTAGGTAACTTATTCCAATTAGAAATATATAGATTAAAAAAAAATATTTTATCAGAATTTAAAATATTGTTATTCATGGATCAATTTGAATTTGTAAAAATAATTAATAAATGTTTTATATAAGTTATAGTGTTTGAAAGTTCCTTTTTATGATGTCACCGCAATAAAATATCAAAGGATACCTTCGTTAATATTATAACATCACAACAACTTTGAAGTGCCATAGCTTTTTTAATTTTTGAAATACTTGAACAATTCCAGCAATCCACACAAAGAAAGTATCATGTGATCTATCAAAATATGATATTAGATAAAATGCGTTTTTTATCCAATTTTTGTAAAGAAGTTGTATACAAGTTTGATGAATATCTTGCGTTATATTTGCACAGTATAAAATTGTTTTACCGAAATCGTTACACTGTTTTGCAATGTATTTACAAAAAATAAAATATCATTATGTCTACTTTGAAATTATAATAAAACAATTCAACATTTATTAAATGAGAAAACACAGAAAGCTAAGAACCTTAAAAAGTGGTGAGCTTGTTTAATTTGTTGTAGATAATAAGATTATGGAAATCAAATAAAGGTAGCAAAGCTAAGAATAAGATTTATTAGAGTAAAGAATAGGCATAGTTTTAGTAATTCTTAATGACTTTTATATTATTTTATTATAATTTTAATCTGAGAAATTTAATTTTCCAATATAATATTTTTATTGACGTCACGATTGAACATTAAGACACTTAATTACTTCCGTGATATAGTTGTTTAATTAATATAGAGACAAATATGGAGTTTGAATTATTAAACTACACCTTACTTATCAATATTACAGCACTGCATACGAAGACAAACAAACAATCTGGTTAATGAACGTGATGCCTCAATATTTTTGCGCGTGACAGATATGATTCACTATTATATGTATAATTTGAAAATTACAAATCATTTTTAGACAGTTGCAGTTAAAGGTCGTCTTACTTAAAGCAAGTTGAAAATAGGAAGAGGAAAAATATATTTAAAGGTGATTGTCAATGTGTTATTTTCCAGGAAGTAAAAGTATTTTTTTGAAGACCTTACTAATTTGTTATGTTGAATTTTCCTGCAGAGAGATAACTTGTTTGTCATAGACATCAATTTGAAAGTTAATTTTTTAAATTACGCAGCGTTTTTAAATTTGAGAAAAGTTTCCTAGTGCTATTATTATGAACAGCTATTTATTTAAATAACATGATAGATACATCAATAGACTGACAATAATTAGCTATTATATTCTGCACCCGTCTAAATTACAGTGTGATACCTCTTTATTAAGGAGAGGCACTACTCAAAATTGGTGTTATTTTAAAAAATTTCTCGTATGGCTATAGCATAATGATTTGTAGATCCAAAAATGAAAAATAAAACCGCTAAAGCACCCATTTTAGTAGTGCCTCCCTCTAATAAAAAATTACAAAATAGTATATAGTTTCATATTCTACACGTGTAAATACTAAAAGATCTTGTAATTTGTTATTAAATAGGAATTTGCATATCTTTGGCAGTCAATAAACCCTGTTGATGCAAAAGTCTCATCAGACTCGGTCCGTATCTACTTAAATGCATACGTGCGCCGTATGTCTTTTACTTTTGACATTCGATAGAGGTCACATTTTATTTATTTTTAGTGCACGAATATACTCTATTCTTTCTATATGTGACTACAGATTTAAATGTTGTTTTAACATTACTTCTTTAAATTAAATTAACGTTTATGACTTTCTGAAGTTCTTTCTATTAAACATATAATTTCCATCTTTCATTTAATGAAAGAGAAATCTATATTCGTCGTATACACACCGATTTATAGTACATCAAAGATTGCTTTCATAAAAAAACAGTGATACCCACATCTACTTTACCTAAGACTTGAGTGAATTTTTCGAGTAAATTTTTTAAACAAATGAATTTAGAAGAGTATGCAAGTCCTACAATTACTTGCCATACTTTTTTATCGATCAAATAATGAATAATAGACTGTAATAAATTTGCAAGAATACGAGAATATCTATATTGAGGTGAAACTTGAATTTCAAATTACAATTACAATTCCTTTCAGTATTATATATACTTATTATAATTATATAAATATATAATTATTTTGGGTTTTGTCTTTATATAATTAAATATTATAATTATATATGTTTGGTATATTTAATTGTTATATAAGTAAATATAAGTAATTTAAAGTAAATATTAGTCCCTTCACTCTGCAACTAAACCACTTGAGAAGATAAAATATTTCCGTACGATAAAACATTGTTCGTTTCTATTCTTGATAATACTCACGGTTCTTACATACACCAACCCCATGCTTCACAATTAAATTCTCAACATTCCCACAGTAAAAATTAAACACACACGTACACCCATATCACATTTAATTGCGAAACACAAGCGATCAAAAACACGAAACCAAACCATTAAAAAAAAAAGTCCCACCCACGTCACCCCGACTCACGCTCTCTTCTCTATCTTTCCAGTCTTCAGCACCCTCCCAAGCCGCAAAGTATGGTCGAGGTGCTGATGGAGTCGGGCGGCCAGGAGGTCGTGACCGCCGAGAGCGGCAACAACTCGCGCTCGGGCACGCCCACCGAGTGCGCCGCCCCGAAGCTACCCGCCACCGCGACCGCCACCCCCGGTCGGATAAGCAGCGAGGGCAGCGCCGACTTGACCGTCCTGCAGCAGTTCTACGCGGGACAGAGTATCTTCGTCACCGGGGGCACGGGCTTCATGGGCAAGCTCCTCATCGAGAAGCTCCTGAGAAGCTGCCCGGGGATCGCCTTCGTCTATCTGCTCGTCAGGCAGAAGAAGGGCAAGGACGTGCATCAGCGCACCGAGGAGCTCTTCGATGATCCGGTGAGTGATGAGAGTGAATGGGGGAGGGAGGGGAGGGTTATTTGGTTATCTGTGTGGGGGGAGGAGGTTTATGAGGGAAGTATCTTTTTTATGGTAGTGGATGTTGGGTCGTTGAGAGATAGGATTCAGATTCGTGTTTTTTGAAGGATTGATGATGATGTGTGGCGTGAAATGTGTAGTCGGGCAAATGTTTATTATGTACGCTCAACGGTAAGTAATCCTTGTTGAGCATTTTTTAAATGGAGCTATTATATTTGTTAGAATAAGGCTTCTAGTCCATATTATCGAATGACAATATCACCACAAATATTAAGTATTAAACTTGCGGCTAACAGCAATCTTATTTGTGTTTATTTTACTGAAAAATAAACTGATTGTTAAGGTTACAAAACACTCTAGTAAAACACAATCTTTTTGCAGTTACCGGATCATTTTTAGATGTAATCACTTTTCTTTGATTTATTTTTCATTATTATGATCGACGTAAATTAATTTACAGTTTTGTTGCAATATAACAATAAATCATTAACCTTGCAAAGTCACTACGGAGAAGATGTAGGCTAAAAACTATCAAATGTATCACGGATATTTTAGCTAAATCACTTTTCGCAATCATTCATATTTATAAATGCATTGTCACTTCGAGACACTCACCTTATTCTAAAGCCTTGTATAATAGTAAACTTTTATTGTATTCTAAAATAAAATGTGCAGCTTCTGTGCATCCATTACTTTTATAACCGGTTTATTTTTTGATCATCACTGTGCATCATTATTGCTTATAAATAGAGAAAAAAATCAAAATAGCTTTTTGAATTAGTGTCAGTATGGGGTATTAATCAAAGTTAGTTAAGAATTCAGATTTCTCATCTTAAAACTTACCGACTGAACAATAAATAATTAATTATAATGCAATACGTAGACCGAATTATAAAAAATTAAGAAATTATTGTCATTCCTTATATAATAATGCACTATATAAAATTTCAAAGAAATGTCAGTTAAACATTTGTAAATTTTTAAGAATGACATTATTAACCTTGGTTTCACCAAGAGGGGTACCCTAAGAATAAGATAATCTTGTATACATTTAACACTAATTAAACATTTTTAATAAAAATGTTGGAATTTGCTATTTAAATTTTAAAATGTATAAAGGGGTTGAATTTATAAAGGTTTTCTCCATACTTGAGATCCGTACTTCGTAAAGAGAATGTTAAAAGGGTCGTTCAGAACAATAACGAATCAAGTCCATTTTAGATATTATGCAAACTGACGAAAATATTTCACCATATTAGTGATATTATAAAAGAATAAAATTTGGAAAATTATAAGTTCAATTAATACTTGGATATGCTGTTAATCAATTACATAGTTTAAACCAGAGAAATAATAACGGAATTTATAAAATATTTTAAAATTGAGATGGACGTTTACTAAATTTCGAAAATGGACTTGTTTCGTTAAGGTTCTGAATGGTTCAAATATAGAGGGACAAAATGCTATGGAGTTTAGACTGCCTTACTTCCATGTAAAAATTACTGTACTTTAAAATTAAAGTTGATTTTGCTTTCTTTACTTCGCCAATATTTACTTCGGAGTATTAAACCAATTTTTACTCAATCATTCTTTTCTGGATATATTTCGATGAGCCTTTTATCTAATAAAGTCTAATGCCTTTTTTAACCTATAATAACAACTTGATCCGTACGAGTCCGTACGAAGCTCCTATAAACAAACCTTATTTTCTTCAAAATTCGTAATCTACTAGTCTCGTAAGCTCCATTAATTCGATCACATCCGCTGATTCATTCATCACTCTATAAGACCTACAGCGAAAAATGTATTCTAATATTCCTTATTCTAAAATCGCCACATTTCTTCAAATCGCAACACACACACAATCATCAATGTCAATTTCCATTCTCTTTTCGCCAGCTGTTCGTGAAGCTGAAGGAGGAGCAGCCCAAGTTCCGCCACCAGATCGTGGCGATCTCCGGGGACTGCAGTCTGCCGGGCCTGGGCATCTGCCCCGCGGACAGGGCGACCCTCGTGCGCGAGGTCTCGATCGTCTTTCACGTCGCGGCGACCGTCAGATTCGACGAGAAGCTCAAGCTCGCCGTCGCCATCAACGTTCAGAGCCCACGGGATATTCTCAGTCTCTGCAAGGAAATGCCACAGCTCAAGGTATGTTTATCGCCTGTTTTGTGTATGTGTAGTTAGTTGTCTGTTGTATCAAGTTAAAATAAATTGAGTTGTCGGAGACTTGTATTAGGAGCGTCATATATAGCGTGAGAGAAAGAATTTTTAGATGCTTGAATGTCATTTAATGAACTGATTTTTAACAAATTCTATTTAATTCGTTGAGGGAATTTAATTTTAGGGAGATTTCTACTCTTTTTTTGGTGATTTTCATAAGTGGCAAATACGTCATAAATGATTTATTCTCTTCAGTCAAATTCTATCGAAGTCAAGAAATTAGACATGAACTTAATATTCTCTGCACAAGAGAAATTGACAAATACACTTAAAATTTTGTTCAAATTTATTATGATACTACAAGAATTGTTCATTCTCGTTGAAAAATATGTATTTTTTAAGAAACGATTTATATCAATTTTATTCTTATTTTTATAAATAGTTGTGTTTTAATTTGCATGTATTTAGAAGAGCATTAGTGTTAAAAATAATTGATTCATAAATAAAATGCACACATTTGGTTATTGTATCATAAGAAGTCTTTGAACAAAATTCCAAGTAAATTTATCAATTTGTTAGGTTCACATCTATGCTTAACTGAAAAACTACGAAAAGTTCAATAATATTTACTTATTTTTGCGCAGAAATTTATTTTCTGATATTAGGATTTGTGCAACAAACATTCATTATCTCTTAAATCAAAGCAGTATTATTCAGTTATATAATTTGAAAGTTTGAGAATAATCATACGTCAAAAGTTTTAGGAGAGAACGGGGTATTGCCGGTCACCTAAGCAAAAGTGCTTGTTATTTCTACTTTCAAATGGTTGTTTATTAATTTTAAATAATTATTATGTTAGTTCAAACCATTGACTTTAAAGATTTCTTATTGGTTTAATATTATAATGTAAGATATCGAAGCTATAAGACAAAATTAAGAGAAGCATTTTGACTGGATTTACTCCATATCAAAGGATAATACCGGTCAGTCTTGGAACAATTCCGGTCACTATTAAAAAGTTCCTTTTATAGGTAAAACCTTTTCCTTAAATCAATTATATGAACCTTCATATGATCAGTCGCATTATTATTCGCACTTACATAGTGAAATATGTAATACATAACCATTGTTCAATCAAAAACACTTCGCAAATTTGCCCTACCTGAGAGTGCAGCGGAACGTTTTCTTAGCCCCACTTTCGGGAGCGTCATATAAATAACATTGTGACCGGTATTACCCCAATTCTGCTTAGTAATTTAAATTGAAATGACAAAAAAACAATATAGATTTATACTCTTTTTTTTTCACTACTTCCTATTCTTAGATTGTTCAAATTAATAAAGTTGCATAAAATAACTGCATAAAGTAACAAATAATATGCAGAAAAGCTTATTTTATAGACCAGATTTATAAGAAATGTAGACCTAAACTTTAATTGAGTATTATTCGTTAATAATACTGAATAGAAGGTTGTTTGAATACTAGATTAATTGCATTTTATGTTGCGTATGATATACTATTCGAATTATTATCTAAAAATGTTTAGATTATTGAAAATAAGACTAACCGAAATCAGCCAGTGACCGGCATTATCCCGTTCTCCCCTAACTATACGAATTATTTTAACACGTTTTTTTTACTTTTTGTGTAAGAGGGTCAACGTATGTATTAAAATTTTGAATGCTCAGAAATAGACTAAATTTTAGAATTTTTGATAGATTCCCCTTCAAATTAAAATCAAATTAACACATGAAACTCTGTTCTAATTTTCAATCAATGTTTCAGTGTTGCATTCACGTATCGACCGCTTATGCTAATTGCATTCAAAACACGATCGAAGAAAAGTTCTACGATGCGCCGATCGATGGAAACAAACTAATCTCGCTCGTGGAAACAATGGACGAGAAACTCGTCGATGACATCACAAGACCGTATGTATAATACATAATTTCCTATATTATTCAATTTAAAAAGATATATATTTTTTAATCTTATAACGTGTATTTTTCAGGCTCCTCGGCAGATGGCCGAACACTTATGCTTTCACGAAAGCCGTAGCCGAGGACATAGTTCGCAAGGAAGCTGCTGACATGCCCGTCGGTATATTCAGACCCGCTATTGGTGAGTACGCACCAATGGTGGAAACATTATATCAGAGTCATAAAGGCATCAATTATAACTTCTACGTTAATTGAATCGCTTGAGCGAAGGACACGGCGGTATATTATAAAGTTGAATGGAGTAGGCTAATAAACATTGTTTACGACTACGGCAAACAAAGTAAGATTTTACGCTATTACCTTACACTGCGTTAGAAGTTGAAATAATTTGTGCTTTTATACAAAGAGCCAACCTCATGGTATCTGTTTGATGTAAACTGTAATGCGAAATCTCGGATTTAAAAATAGATAACGTATTCTATGTTTATACAAACTTTGTTTGGTAACGTGTTTGCTAGACATCTTAGCTAAAAACTATTAAAGGATTCCTTGTTTTATCTCTTTATCGAAATGAAAAGAACCAATTATTCAAATCAAAATCATGACGTTGTTAACACGAATATTAAATTTTACAATCGAAATCGAAGGTAAGAAACATAGGGTTTTTTCAAGCGGCATAAAACATTTACAGCATATGTTTTTGCCATTGACAACGATTCAAGCCAATGGATACCATTCCAGATTAACCACTAATGAAGTTTTGCAATTTTATTATTTGCAATGTTTCATAGGGGCAATGCAATAACTAAGATTTTAAATTTTACTAGCTTGACAATCTAAATGAGTATATAATTGAATTTTGACTTGAATTGAATTGTTATTTACGGTATAAAAAACATACAGCCATTTTTTTTTAACAATAGATGATATGCTATATGTTTGCTACATTGATTTGCCATACAGTAATAAAATAAGAAAAGCAAAATTTTGATGTTTTTATTTTGAAACTACATCATGAACGTTAATAGGAAAGAGACATGGTATAAAAATAACAGCTGATCCTTTATTCTATAATAAATAAATATGTATTAATGCATTAGACATCATTTTTTAATCGATTAGATGTCTTTTGAGTTTGTAAATATTAATTAAAAGTTTATAAATTTTCAAAGTATTTTAATATCGAACTATCCTGCGATTGGCTAATAAGATTCAAGACGGCCGCGCACCATGGGTCAACATAACCAACAATATCGAAGCGGGTATATTTGATTTTGTGAGATTATAAACAAATATAGTTTTAGTATTTAAATTGAAAAGTTAGGTTCTGGGTAGCGTCGTATATACATTGTTTCCCATGGTGCGCGGCCATATTGGAATTCTAGTTACGCGGTTTCATTATGGCTTTTGAATTCTAATACAGAATTCTGTTTTTTTGAAAAGTTCTTACGCAGTAAATATAGACATAAAAAAATTGATATTTATATTTTTGTACATAGTTTTAGCTAAAGATTATTTAAAAAATAAAATAAAAAATCATGTCTCTTTCCGATTATAATTAATGCAAATTACAAGAAAACATATTTTTAAATAAATAAATCATTAAAGCTCTGATATAAATGTTTGCTTTATCAGGAAGCTCAATGACATCAGCCTTTAGAGACCCAATACTTAAAATGACCCTAATGTTAAAAAATTTGCCTATACATGAAGCGTTCTGAATCATAACAGAATAAGTCCATTTTTAAAATTTATTAAGGTTTCATCAAAATCTTGAATTTGTTTTATAAATTACATTGTAACTCAAGTCATTTAAATTATGCAGTTAATTCATAGCATATTCGAGTATTAAGTTTATAGAGTACAATCAAGTTTTCATTTATATGCCTCTGATTCTGTTATGGTTTTGAATGCTTCACGTATGTCGAGTACAACAAGCCAGTTCAAAATACAAAGCTTACTCGGCGAGGAAGAAACTCAACCTTACACGACGTAAAAGTACCAAATGCTGGGATGCTTACGTCTTACAATAATCGGGTACACACATTCATTGTTCAGTCCACAGACTCAAAATTCTTTAATAAACCCAACCGATCATTATTCTGTAGCTCTAGAGTCCAACGAATATTCATTTTCATTTCACGCGAACACTGACACAGGCACGTTCACCCCCGTAACATATCTAAGTCCCTACAATCAACGATCCTTTTTCCGCAGTGATCTCGACGTATCAGGAACCGATCCGCGGCTGGATCGACAACATGTACGGACCGACGGGGGTGGCCGCGGGCGCGGGCACCGGCCTGCTGCGCTCGATACACTGCGACGGCTCGCTCAAGGCGAACGTCGTGCCCGGCGACATGACCGTCAACGCGCTCATCGCCAGCGCCTGGGACGTGGCCACCATCAAGAAGTGAGTGCACGCTCGTTGCCTGATGTAGTCGAGGCTGGCTCGCGGGAATTCGTCTGTCGGCCGTTTGGTCATAGAGGAATTGGGTTATTGATTGTGGATTGTGCTAGGCTGAGCTTTCGGTAAAAGATCGGTGATTTTTGGAATGTAGATATAGTGATGTGTCTTGCCGGTCTTGGCTTGTTCTACTGGAGATGCACAGCTAGGTTTTTCGTTTATGTTTTACGTAATTTTGTTGTTCATTTTTTGGCAGGTAGCTGGTATTTGAAAGTTTAATGAATCTTTTTAGTGGATACTTTATCAATACAAGAATTCAATGTCTTTATATTTTTCGTTCATTCTATCCATGATATTGTTCGCATTCTACTTCTTTTAAGTCTAATTTAATATTTCTTTAATTTAATATTATCTTTCTACCTTCGTATTTGTATACTTACGAAGGTAAGTCAAAAATGATAAATCGATCTCAACTTAAAACCCGTTTAACGTAGTAATGTTTTGAAAATTAAGTAAACAAATCCGTTAAATCGACAAAAATAATAGTTGTTTTAAGAAAAAATGTATGAAATTTGCCGACCTTCGTTTTGTCAAAAATTATTGTCCAATAATAGAATTAAGCTGGCATAAAAATGTATAAAATTTTAGCACTCGTATAAACCTCCTTTATAGAGAAGTATTTAGGTAAAAAATAGTAAAATTTGTGGAGTAATGTACATTTTGAGAAATGTATGCATTTTTGGAAAACGAAGATTGAATTTGGAAAGAGAATTATGATTTCACAGCGCTGAAGTCATCGATGAATTTTAGATTTTTAGTACTTATATAATGTAGTACTTAAAAAGAATATGAGGAAATGGAGGATCAAAATCGAATAATTCTACTTTTTTTAATTCTGTTACTTAAAATTAAATAATGTACTTTAAATGGTTTTTTAATGGTCGAATTTTACATTTGAGTTAAAAATAACATCATAAATATAAAGAGAACAATGTGGCATACGATAAATATAATGGCATCTAAAGTGGATATAATTGATTTTGTTCCTCCACTCTTCACATATTTTTTTGTCAACGCAATAACTCTATAACGTTTCTTTTTCCCTGCAGAAACAACAAAAACAGCAACGACATTCCAATCTACAACTACGTGTCCAAGGACAATCCAATAACGTGGGACGACCTGAAGGACATGTCGGCGAAGTACGGCCTGGACCTGCCCACCACCCGAGCTGTTTGGTATTACAGCTTCAGGAATACCAAGTACAAGCTCGTCCATCTCTTCTTCATCTACTTCTTGCATCTGCTGCCGGCGTTGCTCGTCGACACCGCCACCATCTGCATTGGAAAGCAGCCAAGGTCAGCTCGATTTGCGACTCGCCAAAACGCGGGAAATTCCATCACAATGATCGAACCTCCAGTGTATTAATTTGGCATTTCCATTGTTCTCGTTCTGTTTCGCGCGCAGGATGCTAAAAATCTACAAGAAGATTCACAAATTCATGGAGGTGCTGAACTACTTCACCACGAAGGACTGGAGCTTCACGAACGAGCACGTCCGCGCGCTCGTGGACAAGCTGAACGCCAAGGACAGGAGCATCTTCTCGATGGACATGAGGGAGGTCGTCTGGGACACGTACTTCCAGAACTACATGAGGGGCATCAGGCTGTATCTGATCAAGGATCCAATCGACACACTGCCCCAGGCACGAGTCAAGTGGCAAAGGTATGTACAGGTGTAGCTGGTTGAGGACTTGAAATATCTTTTTTGTTTCTTACTTGGTATTTGGAACCCAAAAACAGTTTTTAGATACATGTGAAATGCCTCACAATATTCTGTGAAATATTTTAAAGTTTTAGCATCAATAGATAGATAGATAGATAAATAGATATAGTCTTCATTTTGTGTTCCACAAAAATATATTGTACTAATGTAGAACATTAAGAGATCAGGTACAGAAAATCACATTGCCAAAAGTGGAGAAATAATTAGACAAATAAAAGACGAAAGGAAATTCCAATTAAATACAACGTACTTTTACGAAATTGGTTCTATGATATATATTTATTTGTCGTAAAAATACAAATTCTTGTACAATTCAAATACGTTTAAAAGTCATAAATAGCATCACAATTAATCACATGGTTTACAGTAAATCGCATTTCATCAGATAGTACCGATAGTACAGTAGATTCCTAAGTTATCGACCTAAATTTTTTCACTGTTTTTTTTCTTCAAAATGATTATGCAGACTTTTTAGTTGGTTGTAGTCAGCATGTATCCTTATTTTGTTCACTGTTGAAAACGTAGTTTTTCCATGAGGATTATACTTGCTTTTCTCTTTCTTGTCTTAATCTTAATAACCAATAATGCAATTATTTGTAAAGATGAACACTTACTTATAACTTCATTTTTGCAAATAGTTTTAATATACTTATAATCTAAATTTACTTCAACAGACTAACAATAACATAGGCAGGAATGTGGGTCCTGTTTTTCTTATAAAACTTTGACGAACTAAAACATAGGCTTATAAAGTTAAACATAGCTTATAAGTTTTTATAAAACTTTGAAGAACAAAAACATAGGCAGGAATGTAGGTCATGATTCTTTTTTTATGAAACTTTGAAAATCCTTTTCTAACATCTAAAGTCCAGCGCGCGAATTTGATTAACGAGGCCATCGATCACTAGATATATAATGGGGGCCAAAAAATACGCTTTATTATGATAAGAATGAATACTTCTCTACATAATGAGCTTCAATTTAAAAGAACAACCATATAAAAATCTTAATTACGTAATATCGTGCTAAGGCTAGTATGAAAATAATTAGACTAAGAAGTCTATACAGGGGAGACCGGGGTAAAGTGAGCTTTCTCTATATCTCGACATAAATAAAACATTTATATTAAATTCACTTATATATAAAAATAATCTAAGTAAACAATGATTTTTAAATGCTTCGTAGTACATATAATCGATTATTTAGTAAAATATTTAACAATGAATTTTTGAGCCACTCGATATGATAATTTTGCATGTTCTGGTTTTTAGATGAAGAAGTGTTATATATGTTATATTATTACAAAAGATGTTTGTTTTATACCTTAGTACACTAAAATTTCAATAGATATTTTTTTAATACAATAAGACAATACGTAAATCTCTTAAAAAATATTCTTCCGTCGCATATGCATTCGGGACACACTGGCCGGGGTAAAGCGAGCTTATATAAACAATGTAAAAATGAAAGTGTAACCTCAGACTGGCTCTACGGTTATGCCTTATAAATATATTTTGTACAGCTTTAAACTTATATGTTTGTTAACAAATTAATTAAGTTACGTTTAAAAGTTAAATAAAACTTATTAATTTATCGTAATTTAAACTTTTATCTGCATATTTATTGAAGCTCACTTTACCCTGTGCAAAGGTTCACTTTACCCCAAGCTCGAGACAAAGTAGGCATTCTAATTCTTTTTCTTGTTCACGTCACAATAAATCACTATTTTCAACACATTTCAAAAATTTTTTTTGGCAATTATTCGATTCATTTCGACATGTATTACAAAAAGAGCGGAGCACTTTTTCGATAAAGATTTTTTTATTAGCATTTTTCGGAGATCTAATTAATTTTTTAAAAAATATTTTAAACAAATTTTCTAAAAAAACTCCGAAATAAATAACAAAAAAAATTTTAACGAAAAAGTGCTCCGCTTTTTTTGTAATGCATGTCAAAAGTAGTCGAATCACTGACAAAATAAAATTTTTGGTTTATCGTGTCACTCCGAATTGTGTGAGGATCAAAGTTCCTTTAATAAATATAGTATTGAAAACAGTGATTTATTGTGACGTACTGGATCAAGATTTTGAAATTTTACAACAGCAAAATTTAAGATATTATTGTGTTTTGATAGTACAAATATTTTCAGAATGATTGCATTCAACATAGAAAGTTTTCTGGACTCGTAAAAAACAAAGTCTTTTTTTGGGTTTAACCCAAGCCTGACCCCTTAAGGAAACTTTCCTCAGTCGATACAAGCATTATCTTTAACTTGCAGGATGTACTGGATCCATCAGGCGCTCAAGGTCCTCCTGGCCTACGTCTTCCTGAGGTTCTGCTGGTTCGCTATAAGCACAGTCTACTCCACGGTTTCGTAAAATGACGAAAAACCCATCGTCCGCACGACACTGCACAGTCGTCGATCGTCATCGCGAACCTCTGAGAAGCAGTGTGTGGTGTGCGGTGCGGAAAATTTGATCGATTCGCCAACCACAACAGAAACATCACAAATGCATATATTTTTTTAAATATGATCTTACGCCGGCATATCCGTAATCATTGTTCCGCATCCGGGCGATGCTCGCCGGCCGTCGACAAGTACGAGGATGCGCGCATTGTGTATTTAGTGTAATAAGAAATAAATTTATATTGTATTCTACGTCTGAAGACGTAGACAGTCTGGAGTGAATTTATTATACGAAGCGCCCGCAGAGGGATCGTCGATTTTGTTTTTATTTTTTTTTTTTTTGTGAGAACGATGATCCGGGGCGATTATAATTTGAAAAAGAAGAAACTTGTACATTGTTATCTACCTACTTTTTATGAAACACTGAAATTTCACCAAATTAGGGGTGTGCTGTAAACGCAATATGCGACGTAGAATTTAGCGTTTTTGTATATGGATTATTTATATTAAAACAAACTTTTTTAAAAAAATATTGATAATTGTTGTGCTTATTATTTCTTTGTCTTATCACCTGTCATTATATTACATGCAGCGTACTATGATGAATTAGAAAGTATTGTTCATTACACTTCTCAAAACAGGTTTTTTTTAATAATTTCATGCTATTTTTCTGGCTATTATGACTGCAGTAGATCGAAAATACTCAAATTAATTTTGAAGTTCGTCTAAGGTTAAATTGAATCTAAGAACTGCTGTCTAAATTAGAAATAGGGAAAAGTCACATTTCTTAGTAATATCTTGGTATTTTGTAGTTATAAGTATACCATTATTATGGTAACACATATATATGTATATATATATATGAATAATTCTCTGGGACATCGAGAACAAAAAAAGATTTATTTCGGTAAAAATGTTTCTTTTCATATGTAAAATGATCGTGAATTTTTTCAGATTTTTTAAAGCCCATATATTTAAAGTTGTTTTAAGCTAAATATGACTTCATGGCCAAAATGCGCATTTTAATAATTTTTTTAACAATATTTTATGTCATTTTGGCCTTTTTTATATACATTTTGCATTTCTGACATTTTGCGACTATGGCAGTTACTTTGTACAGAAAAAAGCTATCTTCATGATGGTCGGTGTAAAGGCTCGAGTGATCTAACCCACTTATATAAGGATTTTAAGTTTTAAAATGAGTATAATTAATCGAAAGGGGCATTAAAAGGTTTTGGAAGAATTTTTTATGAAAAATTCAGAAAATTTGTTAAAATATCCTTTTTGCTATTTTTTAAAGAGATTTAATTTTGTTGAATAAATGGAGGTTGAAATTTGCTAAAACATGTAAAAAATGACTGCGTACTCATATTTAGCCTTGATCAACTTTGAACCTAAGGGTTTCAAAAAATCTGAAAAATTCACATACATTCTACATAGCTATAGGAACATGTTCACCGAAGAAATAAAAATAAGTTTCTTTTATTTCGTATCCCCACATAATCACCCATATATATATACATTTATATCTACGAAATATTAGTAAGTATTTTATTCTACATTTAGAATAGAAACTATGTTTTTCAAAAAACTCTCCTATCATTAGGAAAAACATGTGATTTTTCCAGTGATATTCAATACGAATACTTTACTTGTTTTATTATAGAAAATCGAGTGGTACATCATTTAAATCATATATGCATACAAAACTGGAAAGTCCGGATATAAACTTGTAATGAATGAATTTTAGTTAAAAAATAGTTTAAAATCGTTATAAATCTACTATCTCTTTTACACGTGGAAAAACCCATCAAATTATTAAACAATACATTTTAGAAATTAACATTTCTGATCTTGGCTTCTTTAGTGACTAGTATGATAAAAACTATTCCTATAAATCATTGTTTTACTACTAAGAAACGATATGGATAAACAGCAGTTGCAATAATATATAATTACGTTAATAATAGCGTAATAACCCTTGGAATTAAATCACTAAACATCATATTCAATCAACAAACTTTTTACTGGAAAAATGTCGCTCAAGACGCGTGTAAATATAAAATAGAATCATCAATATCACATTACAAATCTCGTCGACTGGTTCTGAATGATGGAGGCGCTAAAACAAATTAACATCAGCCGCTCGATGCGTCATTAATCATACGCGCGTAACGTGTAATGTAATTTATAATCGAGGATCTAGCGGCTCCAACTCCCGAAGCAGCAGCCGAGTCGAGGAGCACTCTCTTTCGCATTACGATATTAAACAATCCTTACGTAATGAGACGCTAAGAAAGAAATGCTAGCTCAATATGTACATTCATTTTTCGAAAGTTTCTACTTTTACTTTTAACTTTTATTACTGGAGTGGCATCATGAACCGCAAGAGCTTAAGGTGGTACATACTCTGGCCTATGTTATACCTATTTTTGTGTTGATTTGTCTTAAAGAGTCTACATATACGATTTAACATTTTTTAAGTTCTTTTTGTACTTTATCAAAACTATAAAGTATTTACTGTGTTAAAAAAACTAGAATTTTTATTTTATGAAATAGTTAAATAGTCTTGAAATCGTGAATCTCTTACAATTTCAATAAATACCCAGAAAAGGTTTGAAAATTTTAAATTGAATAAGATTTGTAGATTTGTCATGATGAAATAGCAAATTCATTGACATGGTAACGAAGAACGACCTCAGAAGTTTCGTCTTTAAAAAAACACAACACCTCCAACGCACAATATATATTTTTCTGCGATTCATCGATGAACGTTTCGCCGTTGCACTGCTGCACAGTCACGATGATCGGAGTTGCAAGCGGCAAAATGGACGATTTAATTCGCCGGGCACGCACCAAACCGATCAATAGCCAGATCTATAGGCCAACTAATGCGAGTACAGCGGCTTTATGTTGTCCACCAAGGCCATACTGACACGTCGCGTGCTGCAGTGCAGATCTTATTCTCCCGATATCCGGTGGAATTTGGAACGCGCCGGAGAAACGTTTGCTTTTGCAATGTCAAAATATGAAATGTCAAGCTACGGCCTGGGTCACTTAAGTCATTAATATTGCGATGGGTGTGTTTATACATTCTCCAGTAAGATCATATATTACTAATGCGCTAGTAGAAACTGCTTCAAAATTATACATTAAGGGAACGCCGGATATCTCTGTTCTTATCTAATTGAGTTTTCATTCATAATTTTAAGAGAAATAATTTTTCTGAAAAAATAATAGTTGTCTCTGCTTCAATTTATAGTAATCTAAATATATGTTCAAGCAGTAAAGGTTAATTTCCAAGTAGTTGGCCCTCATAGCGTGTCAAAGTTTTCTCGAAAACAAAACAATCATATGAACCCAGCTTGGACATATATTTATATTACTATAAAACGAAGCGGGAACAACTATTATTTAAAAAAAAAATGATTTCTCTTAAAATTATGAATGAAAACTCAATTAGATAGGACAGAGATATCCGGCGTCCCCTTAAAGTGCTGTTTGAGTTCTTAAATTAATAAACTAGAATTGTAATGAACAGAAACTAGATTTGTAATGAATTTATTATATTTCAATCATAATAAACATTACTTATGCCATGTGAATAAATAGTAAAAAGTAAAAAATATTTAAATAATGTTTAAATTTAATAATGTTTTTATTGTAGAGGAGAAGCAGGTACTGTGGCGCACCTATACTTTATTGTCAATAAGAAATAATGCAAAACTAATTAAATGATGTACAATAAGGAACAAAATGTAACATTAACATCTTACCTTAAATGTGCTACTTTAATGTCCACAGGGGATATTATAACGCATGGATCATTTCAATTAAAATATTGTTAAAAATCATAAATTATAAAATAAAATATTGTAATTAAATACCAAATTAAAGGGACAGGCCATAGGTTAAACCCAAAACAATAATATTTTTTTAATACGAGTCCAGGAAACTTTTTATGTTTAAAACTCATCATTTTGAAAAATTGTATGCTATGAATACTTAGTAATATCTTCAATTTTACCGTTGTAAAACCTCAAAATCTTCATCCTATACGTTAGAATAAATCACTATTTTCAATACCATATTTATTAAAGGAACTTTGTTCGTCACATGATTCTAGGTGACATAATGAACGACAATTTCATTTTTCGACGGTTATTCGACTTCTTTTGCCACGTATTACAAATTAAGCGAAGCACCTTTTAGTTAATTCTTTTTTTATTTTCTGAGATCCAACAGATTTTTTGAAAAATTTTTAATAATATTTTTTTAAAAATTGATTGGATTTCTGAAAAAAAATGCTGCTAACTGATTTGGCACACAGCTTTCTCAAGGAGGAATCAGTCATGTCATATAATATCTTTTATTATATTAATCTTCTGTTATATTAAGCAGCTTTCATCTTTGTTAATTTCAATAGAAACACGAGCTTTTCTCAATATATTAACTGCTATATATGCATATCTACATGCATCTATATACATCTATAAGTCTGCATCTTGTGTTATTGCGTGGGAGTAAGTGTGTGTGTTTGTTTGATTTTTTAAGCGTCATTGACCATTTTATGTTGTTGATGTCGTCGTCGTGTATGTTTGTGTGTGCGTGAAATTTTGTGCCTTACAAATTTGGTCTTGCAATTTGGGGACTTATATTTTTGTTACATTCATTTTTGGGTCTCAATTTTTAGAACTTATATTTTTTGGACCTTTTATGATTTTGAAATTTTGGGCCTTACAAATTTTAGGCCTCCAAATACCTACGTCGTATGATGTTGTGAGCTTACAATTCTTTTCACCATTAAAATTTTTGGTCTCACAATTGGCGCTTTACAGTTTTTTGTAATCTAATTTTGGTATTAATAATTCTTTGGGTTTTATATTTTTTGGACATATTTTTTCGGCCCAATACTTTTTTTCTTTTTACAATGTTGCACGTTACAAAATTTGATTCTTGAAATTGTGAACCTTATAGTTTTTGGTGTTGAAATTTTAATATTTATAATTTTAGATAGGCACTGACAATTTATTGTTATATTTTGGAACCTTACAATTTATTGTTTTTGAAATTTAGGGCCTTGCAATTAGTAGTGTCTCTAGGGGACTTAACCACTTTAATTTTACAAATAAATTTTACAAACAAACGCTAGGTAAGTTAAAAATATGCATAAATTCGTAAACTAGACGGAATTCTTTTTACCTTTCATTAAATTCTATTAAAATATTGATACTCTGTATTATACATAATTTTTATATAAATTTTAATAATTTACTAGTAATGCAACCCTTGTATTACAATTTAGATTTTTGACTATTATATTACGTATTAATATAACGAATTAAGCAGCTACCTCGCAGTTCTCGTCAGCGCATCATTAGCCATCAATTTTCATAAAATCTTCAATGATATATTAATGTTGCAACTCTTTTATTTATACTTATCCAATTATTGAAAACTATTTTGTTACATAAAGAATTTGAATTAATAAAAAAATTATTTTTGTTTTATAATGAATTCTCTCGTAAGAAGAAATATTTTATGTTTTAATGTTATGAATGAAGCTGATACCTCAGAGTTCTCGTTACATTTTAATAAAAAATCTTTTATGTATCTGACTATTAAAAATTATTTTCTTTCATAAAGAATTTAAGTTAATAGAAAAATTATTCTGGTTTTTTATTACATAAATGATGCAGCTAATTTGAAATTTTGTTTAGTGCATTGATTAGAAATTCTCTTGTAAAAATAAATTCTAATTGTTTATTTATTTAACAAATGATGCTGCTACTGCATCGCAAGAGCGCATCGCAAAAAAACATGTTTTACTAAGATAAATTTGACGTTTTAATGTAATGAATGATGCTGCTATCTCATATTTCTCGTCAGCGCATCATCAGCAATCAATTTTTATAAAAACTTTAATTATGTATTAATGGTGCAACCCTTTTATTTATATTTATGTGACTATTGAAAATTATTTTGTTACATAAAGAACTTGAGGAGGTTCAGGAGTTTAAATAAAATGCAGAGAACTTAATAAGATTAAAAACTATTATTGTTATCATAAAGTTCCCTGAATTTTTTCAATATTTTATACTGCACATATTTTGAAGATATTTTAATTAGAAGTTTACCCGTTATACATGGGCTCCTATGAGGCTCGAGTCATAAAAGCAGATTGACATATGATGTGATGTGTGTAAAAATGCAGAGGCAATAATGGAAAACTACATACTTACTAAGTGAATATTTAGAAAGCTGTATGTGAAATTTCCACCCGTGTTACCGCATTTAATTCGGAGAAATCAATGATAACGTAAATAAAAACTCAAGCTTGTTGGCTGCGCAAGGTGGTGCGCGGGTAAAAGAGGGAGTCCCTCTCCCTTCCCCGCATCCAGTTACACTCCTGAACCTCCGTAAGCTAATAAAAAATGGTTCTCGTTTTTTATTGCATAGATGATGCAGCTTATTTGAAATTTCTATTTGCGCATCGATAGAAATTCTATTTTAAGAAGAAAAATTATAAGATAAATTCTACGTTTTAATGTAATAAATGATGATGCTATCTATAATAGTTCTTGTTAGCGCATCATCAGCAATCAATTGCTATAATGTAAAATATGTATTAATGGTGCAGCTGTTGCTTGTTTGCTTTTATAAATCATTCTCAATATTTTTTCCGATTTAAGGCATCTTTTCCGTTTATAAAATTTAAACTGAAAAATTAATTTACAATCATTCTTGGAATACATTTTACGTGTAAACTTCATATTTTAAAATGGTTTTTTCACATTGATTTTTGAGTACTTCTTGTTTAAAATCAGTCAATCATATTGAATTTGACAATACAATGAAAGTTACTTAACATAATAAGGGTATTGTATTTATAATAGAAAAACTAGCTCGTCATGCGGTCTGCGTTCTGCGGCTTTTATATTTATATACCTCTGTGTCTTTCACTGCATCATATTAAAATAAAAAAAATGGTTTACAGTATAACATGGTTAGTTCTTAGTTTTTATTATAAGAATTGATATTGTAAATATTTAGCAAAAGAAAAATTGGAATTTTACGATATCTAGAATTTTACAGTGGAAATTTTACCAACCAAAAGTTTTGCGTACAATCTGTTATAAACTAGTTGTGGCCTAAACATCGATTTTTGATGCTTTTTTCGCTTTATTCTTCGTTTCTCTCGACAAACTTTATTTAAATGATGTTTTGTTAAAAATTGTTTAATACAAAAAAGTTGTATTTTTTCGCGATCTATAACTTTACCGTAGAAAATGAATAGAATTATTAAATTTATTCAAGATGAAGCTAAAATTCGTTTTTTCAATATCTTTAAAAGTTGTGCTATATAGAAATATACTCATCGGACTTGCTTTCTATAATGAGTCAAGTAACCTCTTTAAGTTTTAACAGGTTTGGCTCCAGTTATGCTGAGTTAGTGCATAAAGTTGATTACATACACACATACATCCATCTACATGGATGCTTGAAATGTGTTCCTATAGCGTAAAAACATATTTTTATGCAAAAATTTGTTAATGTTTAAGATATTACATTTTTTGCGATGACGAAACTATAAGGTTTTCCCTTAGAGCGGTCGCCTTGCCTAAAAAATTATCGAAAAAGTCCTTCGTTTAATTTATAATACATGTCAAACGGAGTCGAATAACCGTCGAAAACAAATGTTCGATCATCATGTCACCTAAAATCGTGTGAGGTATTTATTAAAAAATTTTTTGATAAATCGACGGCTGAGCGGAAGAAACGAAGAACTCGGTGCGCAGTCGAAGAAGAGGTTAACTCGAATCGGGGCCCAAGAGTAGATCAACTCAGATATCGTGTAAAGAACAGCTTCTTTAGCCAATTATTCCTTGCTTTACGTTGTATTTTGAGAACTCTAAAAAAATATGAGAACGAATATGACCGCAAATAAATGAAATTTATTATTTTTTTATAGTTGCAAAAACACAACGTAGAGCGAAGAATAGTTGGCTACAAAAGCCGTCCTTTAGGCGATATCTGAGATGATCTACTCTTGGGACACGCTCCGAGTTAATGTCTTCTTCGAGTGCGCGCCTAGTTGATCGGTTCTTCCTCTAATGATTTATTGTGACGTGTAGGATACAGATTTTAAGGTTTTAATGTTACTATATTTTATTATAATCATATCTTTTCGAGCAGACACTGGTATCTTAGCAGCCTATAAAATGCTTCATCTCAAATTGTTGCCACTTTTGAATAAGATATTATAGCCCTGTGCAACTTTATATAAAATAAACCATAAATAAAAAATATATTAATATTTCGTATTGAAAAAATGCACTTTCTCGCACTAAAAAGTCAAAGTTAGGTAGAAGTTTATAGGAATGTGACGTAGTGTTGCTGTAGTATCTTCCTTATGAGTAATAACTTTTAATTCTAAAAAATATAAAGATAAAACAAAAACTACAATAAAAATATGAATACAAAAACAAATTAAAAATCTTCAACGATATCGGGTAATAATCAAAACATTCTTCCAAAACCCAGAGACTGCACTTCCAGCCGAAAAATATTCACGACTCTAGTTCGTCGTCACCTGTTACACGGTGCTCGTGCCTATAATAGTTTTTCATCAACGCGGCTCACGCTTCGTGACGATTTCTCCTAGTTTTAACATTTCTTCATAGTAAGCAGCGAGTAACAGCCGCAGCAGCAGCAGTACCGGTCGCAGTATATATTGGGAGTTTACATAACCCCATAGTTCAAAAGCGAAAGTAATTCACGAGGAGCAGCGCAGCAGATACTTAGCGCGGCGCGTCGACTCGCCGCGGTCCACAGAAACAGTGTTTATGGACGTTAACAATCGTATGCAACTGAAACGAATGAAAAAAAATCGAATGCATCGCTTTAAACGATTTGATTAACATCTACGCATGAATATTACCTCGATCTCTTAAACTCGAGAGACGAGAAATGATTGCGAATAATTACATCTCTGGCTGTATAATACTACCGATATATCGAAGGGTAAATTATGTAGATAAACGAAAGAGTATACTTAATGTGAAAATTAAATAGTTAATGAATTATGTACATTAATAATAAAATACATCGTTAATAATACAAGAAGTACAAACATGGAAATTTACAAAGTAATGTTTGGCTTGATTTTACGACAAACAACTTCGTCATAGTCAGTTGCATTTTAATTTGATGTAATAATAATACAAGTTTTCACGCTAACAAGTTCTAAAAAAATGTTCATCAATTTTCAGATTTAGTCAGATACGGTTATTATCGCATGTTAGTGGATAACACAAGTATTGATCTACTTTTTTAATGCAAATTTCGAAATACGTCAGAAGACCTAATAAGCCAATTATATCCACTTATTTTACTTAAGATAATTATTCACTAACAATGCGAGTCAAAACAAACCTAAAAAAATCTGAATATACATGATTTTCTTTATATGTAAAATATAAATAGCACAAAGGTATTATTTTCAATTTATTTTAATACAATAATGCAAATAGAAATGTAATATAAAAAGATAACATAAACTTTTGATTCATGTAGGAATGATCGAATGTGAGATTTACGATCTTTCTGTTAATATTATTTCATTACTCTATGTATACTCAGCGTGGAAAACATCAAATCGAATACGTTTGAATTTTTTTAAATACTGCAATTTCATTGGATAGTGCATTGAATCGAACGCACGTTTTCGATAGCCTCATTGGAGGATGTTAAAAAATCTCAAACGCATTCGACCAGATGTTTTCCACGTCGAGCGTACATACTTTTGGAAATGAAAATATATGCTTTATTCAGATTTCTTCTAATTTTTGTTAGGTTTTCAAACATTTTTTGAGACTCGCTCAATCACTGAAACTGAAATGAACTCATATGTACCCATAGCTTTTCTTTTAAAATCGCCATACTGTATTGACAAGACACCCAAAATGAGTGAACTTTGGATGAGTAAATCTCGAAATCTATATGGTAAACTACGTATATGAAAATTTTTAGGGATATTCTTTAACCTAAAACTTGATTATTTTTATTTATTTATTTATTTTTTAAATTAGATATATAGGGATTACTAATCGTAATCGAAAGTCCGGAAAAACATTTTTCTTAAGGGGTCAAGTCTGAGTTAAATTCTGTAAAAAATCATTATTCATTTTATAGGCGACAACAATAATTTGACGCAATCTAAATTGATGCATGTTTTTATATCTTAAATATGTATGTTATATGTGATTTTTCCATGACTTTGCCCCTGTATGCTGTCTTTATGGTACCCTAAGAATTCGCTAATTTTCATTATTGAATTTAAAGATTAAAAGATTATTTCCAATTGTTAGGCACACTCAATAATAGTAGTATTTTTATAGTAATTTCATAGTATTGTGATTGATATGTGTGTCTCTAACAATTGGAAAAAATCTCTTTCAAGAAATGTAGCTCCTTAAGTTCATAGTACACTTCTGAAGAATAGTTTAAAGCGTCGTTGGTCATGAAGAGAGCTGTTTGATTTTCTCTCACTGTTTTGAAGTTTAGTGTTCAGAAAAATTTGAGAATATGCATTTTAAAAGTCTGCAACTATATGATAAAGTAAACTTTCATTTGTATTCTATGTTTTAAAATTAAAAAATAATAATACTTTCGAAGTACTTTAGATGATTTTGGTCTTTCTTAAACATTTCGTAATATCTATAAATATTGTTCATACTCAATTTTTCCAAGACATGTACTGAATTCTAGAACATTTAAGGGGAAACAGTACCTAAAATTTGCAATTTGTTCGAACCATTCCTTAATAGCATGCTACCCCGTTAATTATACGTTCTCGGGGCAAAGTGAGCCTTGGACGATATAACGTATTAAAGCATGCAGTTAAATGGAAATAAGAATTTTTTCTGTTAATAAAGTAAGTTTTAATTATATCATCATTTTAACTTTCCTAATTTCATGAATTAATTAGTCAGAATTAAATAAAAACCATATTTATGAATTTCTATCAAATTTTCATTGATTTTGTTTTATAAATGTGTTTAGCATGTATATAAATGTATTAAAAAACATTCTTTTTAAACATATATTTAAAAGAAAATTAATTATGTATTATTTTTACTACATTACAAGCTCATTTTACCCTGAGTACGGGGCAAAGTGAGTCCAAATGAATATTTTATTATATTTAAAATTAAAAGTAGTTCTATTTAATTTAAGAGGTTAACACGTTTGGGTATTATTAATGAAAATCCAAAGTACAGTTGGAAACTAATTGTAATGTCTTCAATTGATTCATGTTCTTTATATTGACTAACAAACTTTTTCAGGCTCACTTTGCCCCGGTCTCCCCTATGTACAAATAACTTGATTTGAAAACCAGAGGTAAGTGGTGAAAGAGGCTTAAATTCAATAATGAAGATTAGCGAATTTTTATGGTACTCTAAAGACGACATAAAAGGGTCAAAGTCATGGCAAAATCACAATGCAACATACACATTTGAGATATAAAAATTGACATCAACTTGGATTGCGTCAAAATATGTTTCTCGTCTATAAAATGGGTAAGTAATGATTTTTTACAGAATTTAACTCAAGCCTTACCCCTTAAAATATCACCAAAAAAATTCGAACTGACGGGGATCCGAAACCGCATCCATACAGCGACCGTTGTCTTCAGAGGTACGCGTTTACCACTTGAGCCATCGACCGACTCTAAAAATTTATTTGCCAGAAATTTATAAAAATTTCCGAAACATCTTGAAACCTTTAACTTTAGGGCATAGCTCCTTCAAAATTTAAAACTTTTTTACTTGATCATACATTTTAGTAAATATTTAAATTATCTTGAAATCCGGTAAACCTTGACTTTGTCCTGACGTTCTTCGAATTCTCATAAAATTGAAGCCTACTCATTCCGATGAAATGAAAAATTATTTATAGTAGAAATTGTAGCTACAAGGAAACTCAAGACCGTATGTCGGGATTTTCCTTAGCCACAGGAACCAATTATATGTTGAGCCCATATACCATGCAGTAGAAGAGTGAAAGATAGTCACGAAACTATTTATATACATACATTTGTACATACATCGACACGTCATAATTTTTAATTTATGATTTGTTATTTATGATTAATAATTTTAAAATTTTTTGCGTATACTGTATATAATCCAATTCCGGCCTAAAAATCGATTTTTCATGCCTTTTTTGCGCTTGATTTTTCGTTTTTTTCGACAAATTTTGTTTAAGTGACGTTTTTGTAATAAATGTTAAGTATAAAAAAGTTGTATATTTTCGCGATCTACAACTTTACCGTGAAAAATTTAATATATAAAAATATTAAATTTATTCAAGATACAGCTAACATTCGAGTTTTCAATACCTTTAAAAGTTGTCCTATATAGAAATATACTCATCGGATGTGGCTGAAAATAGATACGTCAGCTCCCTATAATGAGACAAGTAGCCTCTTTAATTTTCAGCCAGTTTTACTACTGTTTGGCTGAGTTATTGCATAAACTTGATTACATGCACACATATATCCTTACATACATCTACGGGGATGCTTGAAATGTGTTCCTATAGTATTAAAAAATGTTTTTATGCAATAATTTGTTAGTTTTTAAGATATTACAGTTTTTGCGATGATGAAAATATAAGGCTCTCCCTTGGAACGTCAATTATTTGCTGAGCCCATATACCATGCACTGAAAGAGTGAAAGATAGTCACGCAATTCTTTACATACATAAATTTGTACATACGTCGATACATCATTAATTTTTAATTTATGATTTGTTATTTATGATTAATAATTTAGAATTTCTAAGTCATAATTAACAATATATAATTCACAATTTACAGATTTATAATTATTATGTTTTCATTCGATAATTCTATAATACTAGTTTTTCGAGCTTTGGGTTCATTGAAGAATACTTACATTTACTCAATGAATTGATTCTTATTAAAAAAAGAAACTTGTTACATCAAAACAATTTTCATTACTTAAAAAAGTGGTACATGAATAAGTTAATTTTGAACATTTTGCAAACAACAATAATTATATATTGCCATCAAAATTCATTACATATATAAAATTATAATTTAAGTAAATATACTAATAAACTGATTTTATCAAATAGTATTATGCAATATCCCGTGAATAAAATAATCATGAATATATATGTATATATCTGTATCTTCGAGGCATAACGACTTAAGTCCATTTTTTGTGTTTTCGAGACACTGCAGTGCTTAATGTAAAGTTTGACAGTCTGCGCATCTAGTTGGGCTTCAAATACAAATATAATCATATACATTAGAATATAAGAATTTCTTTTTCGTTTCGTTGCAAGATGGCATAAAAATACAAAGTTGTTATGCCTCGAACGGTTGCCGCATGAACTCAAGCAACTATGCTACGTAGAATAAAGCTATAAGTTATTTTACGGTGTTCACTTAATTATTTATTTAAGAACATAATAAATTTTGATTTTCCATATAGAAGTAAAAAGATATTAGGATTAAGTCATTATATTTAGTGTAAATTCGATATTGTGACGTAAGTCGTTATGCCGCGAACAAGCCGCAAAAAAGTGATCTTTAAGTCTTTTTTTTATGTCTTGAACAAATCGCAATAAAATAGACTTACGTTGTTATGCCGGTAACAAAACGCAAGAAAGTGGACTTAAGTCATTATGCACATAGCTGGTATCGGCAATTGATTATGTTTTATTACTTTCTGCAAAAGTATGTGACAGGGGATCAGTCAATGAATGAGGAAAATAAAAATAGCTTAAAGTCATTGTCCTCAACGACATCTGCCTAAAACACACGAGAGACGGGCGTTAGCTATTAAGATTTACCATATAAATTATAGTCACGCGGTCCATGCGATGACTTATCCAAATGGTGGGAGAACGGGGCATTGACGGTCATTCAGATAAACCTGTATTCATGTACTAGTAATAATTTAAAAAAACAAAATGGCGGAGCGTTCAAAATAGTTAATATAAACCCTGTTTTTAATTAATACGCTTCCTTAAATCATATTATTTATATAAAAATGAAAAAAAAACTCCAAATTTTTCATTGAAATACCTTTAAGAATGTATCCTCCAAGATTCAGATGAATTCATCATCATCTGTGACGCAAGAGGTAGTTTGACCATTAATGATATGAATTACAAGATAACAACACTTTAATTATGAAAAATCAGAATTTGACTTTTATCCTATGATAAAAAATAATTTATTTTTCAATAAACTACTATTTTTTAAGTAATCAAAAGATTTAATATTGTTTAATGAAGATTTTTCATTGTTTAAATATTATTATAATGCAATACCAAAAATATCGATTTTTTCATGAACAATCGATATAACGTTATCTTAAAAGAATACATAAATTCAAGATGAGCAAAATTCACCGATGCTTGTTGCGCTAAACGTTAATCAAAATAATGTCCTTTTGAAGGTTTTTGGCTGCACTGATATTTTAAGGTCGGTTTAAGAGGACCTTACCTAGAGCAAAAATGTTCTTTTTATGTTATGTTTCTTATGTTGTATTATATACAAAAAAAGAACAAAATATTTGTTAATGCTTAATACATTTTGATTTTTTCTGTAGTTTCTTCCGTTAATTATGCATAGTTGATGAGTAACTTACGTTATTACAATATTTGCTTTGCTAGAAATAAAAAATAGTGGTGCATGGTAATTGATGCTTACGTAGCCATTACTTTAACCACTACACATACCACTATATATAAAGTTATACGAGTAATCACCTTAAATATAAAATATAATCATTTATAGTTCTATACAATTATATATAAATTGACTTAGAAAGTTTTACGGGAAAAAGTAAGATAGAATTAGTAGAAAAAGAAAAGTTATTTATCGTTATACATAATTATATATACTAATATATAAATGTTATATATAAACATGTTTTATTGTATATAATTGTATATAATTTATCATATATATATATATTTATCCGTAGCTATAATAACTATGCATAAATTTCAACTCGGGGAATCACACGGTGAACCGCAATACCCCACTCTCTCCCTATAATCGCGCGTTCCACGCGACGACTCATCTGAATAAAATGTCTTCGCGTTGTCTCGGCGTGTTGATCATTATTGGTCTTTTACGTAGATTCGCTTCCACGTGATTAGCGGATTGTCAACATAAATGACGACGCGATGCATTGGATGCTGTTGTTCGAGACTGCGACTGTAAATTTGTCGAACGCGGCCGGAATATAAAGAAGTGGTACGAGAATGTGTGAGCTACGATTATTCAGATAAGGATGTGAATGGTATTTCCTTTATACAGGTTTTTATACAGGCGGATGATCTTTTTGTTGTGTTTCGAAGATCGACTGACGCAGGATGTGTGCGTATAATGTGGTCCGTTAGCGGATACATGAGTCTGCAAAACCTGTTCTCTTTTTGCAGTGATGCGACAGATTGAAGAACTCGGAAGAGATTTTTGACCACATCATTATTGAATTGACAAAAATTCTATTGGTCTTATTTGTAATAGCTAACAATAAATTAACTTGAATTACGGTTCGAACTAAAGTTTTTAATAAACTTTATCATTTGATAATAAATTAATCGATAAATGATCGATAAAATTTCTTATTCATCACTTCTCATATTTATCCACGTAAGTCTAAGACAACTGAGAAATAATATTTTTAATGTTATTAAACAAATAAAATTACACACCTGCTTGTGGACATGCTTATATACATTTTATACATATAGCTTTTCGATCTCACGATCAATGTGTATACAAATAATACATGCTTTATATGAAAATTAAAAATTTCCTATTTTTTCGTACCTATGCGTTATAATTTATCTTTTTTTACCCATAAGGTTACATGAGTTCTAGATTAGAGTTGATAAAAGCCAATATATAATGAAGTTAATCTTCTAAGAAGTGTTTATGAAGAAAAAAAATATTTGTAAATTAAAAAACTAGTTGATATGTTGAATAAAAGAATTTGAAATCTTTGACTTTATATATCATAGATACACAGTACAATTTTTTGGAAACTCTTAAACACCAATGGATTTTGCTTTAAAAATTAATATATTTTATTAATAAATCAGGACATAAAGCATACAATGACTTTAATAATGAAATTTTGTCAACTCAGGCATGAAATAGGCCTCTTTTAATGCCTAAACGTAGCGTTAAAAATCGCAAATTTCGAACGTGTTTGTAAAAAGAGTGAAAAAATATTAATTTACCCTGGTAGAAAATTAATCTAGAACTATGTAGATCTATCTAGTTTGCTAAGGAAATAATCGAGGGTCTCGATAAAACTAGATAATTTTCTACCAGGGTAGCGGGGAAAAAAGTCATTTTTAGCATCCCATAATCTTACGGACACACACACACACATATATATATATATATATATATATATATATATATATATATATATATATATATATATATATATATATATATATATATATATATATATATATATATATATTTCTGTGTCTAAATTTTGCATCTGTTTAGAACATATTCGAGTCTACTACACTATTGTTTATATTTTAAGCAGTAAAAATATATGGAAAGCGTTACGAAGCAACTTTGGAGTTGTTAATACTTGTAATTCAGTTTGATTCCTGTTAATTCGGTAATAAAATGATCTAATTTAAAAGTGAGAATATTGTTTATTCATTATTGTGTTCTCCTTTTGTAAAATTCTGCTGTGTGCGGCGACATACAAGTTATCCGAACAATTTTAATTGCACATTGTGCAACTAGGGGTTAAATGGACTTTTTCTAAATGAGGGTGATGATTGAGCACGAGTATGAAAAAGTCTTTTCTCCTCTTGTTACACATCGTATTTTTGTAATTAGTTTTTTATACATGCAAGGCATCTTCGAGGATCGAAAGGAAAAGTACTCGAAGAAGCTCGAAATGCACAATTTTCCATTTGATGTACATGGTAAAGGGCCTTTTTCGTGCAAATGTTATAAAATAGTACATTGTGTGGGAGAAAATGAGCTATTTTTAGCGAGGGTGAGGTATTCAGCACGAATCGAAGTCGAGTGCTGAAAATACCTCACCCGAGTCTGAAATAGCTTTTCTTCCCGTGTTACACACTGTATTTTTAATTTTCACTTTTTATCATACAGTTCAAATATTTGCACCTTTTCTTATACCAATTTTAATCGAAACTTGCGCATGCGCACTTACGCACTTGTGACTAGCATGAAGAAAGGTTACACCTGAAAAAATGGGTCCTGAGCTTATTTCCTACATTTTTTCGCAATTTTTGAGAAGCGGGTATAAATGACTTTATTCTCCGCCTCACTTTTTTCCCGATTAAACGAATATTTTTTACAAACACTTTTAGGCATGAAAGAAGAGCTATTTCATGCCTGAGTTGAAAAAAATATTTAGTTACATTGGCTTATATGATTTGCCATCTTTAGATTTGTTTTTCTCAGAGCTTTATTTTTTGCTTTAAAATAGCTCCTAGCGCATCAGCGGTCGATTAAATCACTTGAAACTTTCCAGAACAATTATTTTTCTCACGATAAACAAATGTACAATGCGACTTTTATATAAGTACCCAATTCTTACGCAAAAAAAAGGATGAAGTAATACTTCATTTTGTTGTCATAAGTTCGATCACAAAATTGTTTTAGGATGATAATATATAAAATCGGTCTGTAAATTTGTTTACAATGTAAAAAATAATAGCTCTCGAATGTTTCAAATGATCTAATCGACCGCTGAAGCGCAAGGAATTTTTCTAATAATGAAGTTCAGAGAAACAGTTTTAAACATTGTAAATTACACATAAGCCAATGTAAATAAATACTATACAAATACTCAAACAACTTATTGAATACTTAAAAATACAATTTTAAGTTTTCTAACATATGAAATGAACTTCAAGGAACACTTTTTTGTAAGAAAAAAAATTTATTTTTGCTTTTTCAAGAATTTTAAAGAGCTTCTCAAAAATATTAAGCTATTACGTATCTAACGATCAGATGTCTGTAACAACGGCAGGAAACAGTAATATTTCACATTCACTTTTAATACATAATTATCGATATGAAGATGCAAATTACTTTCTGTAGGTTTCCAACGTTATTTAATAGATGCTTTTTGAATAATAGGGCCTTCAAGGCCTTGACTGTCTGGCTTCCGACTTTTTTCTACCGATGCTACATGATTCAGCAGTATAATATTATATAGCACGTGGATGCTAAATGCGCGTATTCTCTGATCTCTGCATGGGGTTTTTGACACGTAACTTCTAAACATGAATGTTTCGACTCGCAATAAAACGATACTATGGTAAATTATGTAAATTGTGGGATTTTTAACAAAAATCAAAATTTCCATTGTGATTCTAAGTTTACAAGTATATCGTAAAAATGAACGATAATTTAATCATGTCATTAAATCTGATATTTTATGAAACTATTCGAAAGAAACAAACAATGTATTGAACTACATTGAATAACAAAAATTAATCATTAATAAATATTAATTGACTTGAATTATCATGTAATTTGCGATAAAGGTTTGAACAACGGAATACTCATTTCAGTCTAATTATAGAAAAGATTAGAGAGTTTAGCTGGCAATTTAAATTCTGATACATTAAAATAGGAGACTATATATAGAGAGTGTAGTGGTGCAACGAAATTAAGGGGGCAGGCTTGGGTTAAACCCAAAAAAAAACTTTTTTTACGAGTCTAGAAAACTTCTTATGTTTAAATGCAATCGCATTCAGAAAATATTTGTGCTATCAAAACATAATAATATCTTAAATTATGCCGTTGTAAAACCTCAAAATCTTGACCCAGCACGTACGTTATTGGGTTTAACCCAGGCCCGCCCCTTTAATAAAGCTATCATAAAGTTTCACATTTCATTTTGTAGAGTGTTTCAATACCGAAAAAGTGCATATTTAAAGATTTAGTTCGCTCTTTAGATATACGCGTAAAACCAGTGTTTTTAACTTTGCCGATTCACCTTTACAAAATTACCCCTTATACACCCCTGATTTTTGTCACCCACTAAGCACTTTTTCCGCCTAAAAATAGATCTAATTCGACTGGAGTAAAACACTCGTTTCAATAACTTTCTATGATTTTTCATCTTCTTTAGCAGCAAATTATTTTAATTTTTCTGACGCTTTCCATGTTTTCGACCAGTTATCTTCTAAACGTTGTTTTATAATATTAATATATAAATAACTTTATACTGAAAATAGCTTTGTTGACCATCCTCTATCGATTATTTTCATTTTGGGCTTAAATTACACGAAATATAAAGTAGAAGTGAAATTTGAAAAGATCCGAGTTAGGCGCGTACTTTAGGGTTAAAGTTAGTCCAAACCCACCGTGAATATTTATTCATTTAGGCCCATATATTTGTATATATATATATATATATATATATATATATATATATATATATATATATATATATATATTTATTCATACATTTATTCAGAATCATATATATTGATTAATGAACAACAATATAGTTAGGAGAGAGTCCCCCAGCATGGACCCTCGCAGTATGACCACCCATGGCTATTGCACTCTTATCGCTAGATAGCAGTACTTTATATACTGGATTAGATGCATAATATATAGTTCTGTATAATATTATGGATGGCTTTTATTAGGCACGACCGCGACACGGAAGTGCCTTATATTTTCGTCAGCGAAAAACGGTCTGAAACACGAAGCGTTTTGCATGCCTTGTATCGCCTTGCATTGCCGAAGACCGCGTGTGGCGCGCTAGCTTTTAAATTATAATTCCGAAGATTCTCGCGAGAATAACGAAAAAGTCGTTATTTCCCGTGTCAAAAATAATACTAATTATTTTACTTGGTGTGATATGATTTAATGTAAATGTACTTAATAAACATGTTATTTTACAACTTTCACCTATTTTTAAGCACAGTTTTCAAGCATTTAGACCAATAATAAAAAACTCTTCTAAAAACTGTAAGTGTCCATATTGGGAGACAATTTTTTGAAAACTGAAAACTTTTCCTTTTTCATTAATATTTAATTTAGATAATTGGATCTGTGTAAAATTCAATTCTTATGTCAAAAAGGCCCATTCATACAAATTTCATTTTGAAATTTTGATTTTCTACTAGACTATCAAAAGTTACAGCCGAAATGGCTCTGGCTGTCCATACTGGGGTTCTTTCCCTTAAACATAATTAATAATCGATTGTGTAAAAAATTATTTCCCTCCTTTACTCAAGTAGGAAAACACAAAAAATGAGTTGTATTAGATCAGATTCGGTTTAACCGTTTACACACACATGCAAGCACAAACCTGTGCGAAGCAGTCGAATAATATGAAAATTTTTAATCGTAAAATCTCTTTTGTCATTATTTGTCAAGAATCCACCAGTATATTTTTGTGTGGCGTCATAAGCCCAGTGGCACTCCAGAGATGAAGATGAATCGATTGACATCTGATTCAACAAAATCCGTGAAGCCAATTGGGCTGGAACAAAGGAACACACATTTATACGATACATACATAAATAAATCCGCTTTAAAAACAATACCCCACTTGCGCATCGCAGTCAGGTAAGGAGTAAGAAATATGTTTACATTTCGTGTTGATACACGAGTAAACATGTTTTATGTAATTTTATTAGCAAGCATTTTGTAAATACATTTGTAAATACATAAGTATTTAATATTTTTTATTAAAATGATTAGAAATATATCAATTTCTTACTTAACATATTTTAAATTATAATGTTCGAGGTTTGTACGTCATAACAGAAGTCGTCAGGTAATGCTGAAAATTACATTAAATTTAATCCTAATTCAGCAATAATACAGAGACAAAGATAGCTTGATAGTAGCTAAATGATCGAGTTGAGCAAAGTTAGAATTTATCACTGACTGGTAAGGTTAGCTCTTGTACAGTATAGTTGAAAAAAACAAAACAAATATTAATCTTATTTGTTATATACATCATATTAATACTTATATAAACTATTTAGAATTTAGACAAATATTTTTCGCAACAAAATATTTTTTATATAATCTGTTTTACCACACCTGCGTTGACTAAATCGATGTAATGTAATTTAATTTCTTTTATTACTTTACGTACGGAATTTGTGAAATGAAATATCACATTTGTAATACGCGTGACCGTGAAATCACGTTGTTGTTTTATAAATGAATTGGAATAGGTGTAAGTTGCAGAATAGAGAACCAATTTAAACATTTCATATTTTAAGAGGACCTAGTCACCTTAAAATTAGAAATCAATTGGTTATATGTTCTTAGGTGAGAATAAATTATTCATCATATACCTATTATCTATCTTTTTCGGTAAAGGTTCGGTAAAGGATGCCCATGGATTTTTCATATCTGATCTGTTAAAGGAGAACGTATAAAATCAATACTATTGTTCATAGCTCATCAAAGTATAAATTTAAAGAAAATTAACCCCCAGAAGTGTGGGGAAAGTTTAAAAAAACGTAAGAAAATGTCGGAAGATTAAGTAGAAAATCCCGAGTATGGTTAGACTGTATAGATTGCTTTAAATGACATGAAGGTAATGCTAAACCCTCGTGTTACCACTTTTTTTAATCTATTTTTCAATTTTGAGGAAGAAACTCTCTGGAAAGTTATTGTTTTTATTGGGACAACAACGTTCCATAGAGATATTTACTCAAAGTTGTAAATTAAATGAAGAAAGTGGACCCTCGTTATTGTCCGTGCTGGGTGGGTTTAGCATCACCTTAATCCATATATATTATTTTTTATAGCTTTCTCCGCTCTTAGAGAGGTTACATTTTTTTCTAGAATTCATATCCAAACGAGATTTAAACCACTGTGTTGGTATCCTCCTTTAAATATTATATCAAGATACAATGGAAATTTTTTAATAAATTTTGTTGATGGTCATTAGGTCTCGTTGTTTGGTTATAATACGAACTTGCATATTTCTTGCTCTGCCGCAAGCTTTTGAGAGTGAAACTGATCGGATTATAGCTTTTGGAGTTTTATACTATTCAAAATACATATAATTAGGATATGAGGATACGAGTATGGGAATTTGAAAAACAAAATTATTGATAAAATTTATAGCCTATTAAAGCCTGAATGATTCAACTTTTAAAAAAAATTTATCATAAAATATCGCTTAAATAGGTCAATAATTTTGTTTTTCAAATTCCCTCACTCATATCCTAATTCTATGTATTTTGAACACAATAAAACCTCAAAAACTGTAATCCAATTAGATTGACTCTCAAAACCTTGCGGCAGAGCAAGAACTATACATGTTTGTGTTATGACCGATAATATTTATTAATAACTAATTAACTTTATTTTTTTTCATTCTTTTCTTTTTCATTTTATATGGCCATGAAAAATAAATTAGCTCGATTTCAATTTTAAAACATTTCTCAGACATCTAAATTGTTGCCTAAACTTTTTAAAGATTTTACAATAATCATGAAAAATGATTTATCCCATATATTGGACAAAACAGTTAACAGGTTAATAACCATCAGAGAAATTAAAAAAAAATTCTTTATATTTTGATAAAATGTTCAAATTTACCGTAAAGAATAGGTAATATATGATGAATAATTTATCCTGACCTACAAATATATAACCAATTTATTTGTAATTTAAAGGTGGTTAGGTGAGTTAGGTCCCCGTAATTCTGTCATAAGCTTAACATTTCAAAAATGCAAATAACGGCTTTTATTACATACCAATGAATAATTGTACATTGATAACCATGTATATATTGTTTTGTTTAATATTGGTATTTTAAATTCTTCTGACGAAAATAGAAAAAAACGTTTTCTCAAAAAATGATTCCACAAAAGATGAAATTTAAACAAACAATTTTCTGCTTTATTTATACAAGGAAAAAAGTCAATGAGAATTATCTCTTTAGCTAATGTAGTTTTAAAGTATTGCGAAGCTACTACATTCAAAGTATTTATTAAAAGAAAAACGTATAAACGCATTAGAGACCCATTTATGAACAATAAAAAGGTTAGATATATATCACGAATCTATACATTATTGATTCTCAAATTAATGAGTAAGATAAGCATATAATTACGACCATTACTGTAAAAATCCTTCAAATTTGAACTTTATTAAAAAAAAAATATAATTCGTAACTAAAATAACTCCAAATTTTATGCAATTATTTGCAAGAAATGCAGGAAAAACACATCGTCATTTTATCACCACCAAAAAACATTATTTATCCTCTGTCGACAAAGCTTGATTCCTTATTCTCTCGACTTGCTTTATACCCGGGCACCTTCACTCTCTCCTCGCATCATGCGTGCACATCCTCTCTGAATAAGCACACGTGCTTGATCACACACTCTCGATCTCGATGCACTTGAACGTAAAAGAAAGGAGGGACCGGTAACGGGGGAGAGGCGTGATTTTTCTCTTACACTTTGAACTAAATCAAGTTAAATTGTTCACAAAAGTGTAAGAAAGTAATTTTTTAATGCTAGAGTTCACTAGAATACACTTGGAGGAATTAAAAAATCAACATACTTTTATTAAAAAAGTACTCGTTAGCGTCCATTTTATGTGTTAAAAAGCTTAAAATTGTACTTCCAAGCATCCCATAAGTTAGATGTGTATGTTTATAGTATTAAATTACATTAGCTTATAAGTGTAATTTGCTATCTTTGAAGCGGTTTCTTTCAGAATTTGTTTGCTTAAGCTCAGCAACTTTTGCATCAGTGGTGAATGAAAAGTGATCACTTGAAAAGTTTTATTATTATTGTTTTACATATTATAAACAAATTCACAAGCGATTTTTAATATTATTAAAATGATGATGTAAAACTATTTCTTTTTAGTTTATGTACAATTTTCTATACTATTTTTAAACGACTTTTTCCCAGCAAAATTTTTTTTTTCATACTTGGACTTTTATGTATTCTTCAGAAATGTTTTTAATCAACTTGTATTTCTAATCAACTCAAATTTTTTAAACGATTTTTATAAAAGATTTCCAAGATAAAACCGTTTTAACTAAACCTGACGTTTTCGTGTACAACAAAAAAAAGGAACGGGTTTATCCCAAAGGTTCGGGTTGAAAAAGACAGATAATTTTATTATTTTTTAGATTCATTTACACTAAACTGATTATACTATTTCTAACATACCAAGAAACCCGAAAAACTAAAACTCAAAAATCAAAACATCGCTAAAACAACAGAAACATCAAGAAAAGAAATACGAACACTCTAAAAATAGTCTATTTTTGTTGCACATGTTCCGAAATATGTTTCTACCGCGTTTTCTTTTCTCGAAACAATCATTCTGAAAATTCTTATGCTATCCTAAGACAACCAATATTTTTCTACTTTGCTGTAAACTCATCAATATTAATATATATCAATATTTGTATTAAATAAAAGTTTGTGGTACAATTTTGTTTCTTTAATGCTTTATCACAGAATGAACAAAACATCATTTTTTGTGTGTAAACTAAAGAAAAGCGTATCATTTAATTAGATTACGTAAATTTAAATAAGTTTAATTATAATAATAATAAGATTTTTCGTAGCACGTAAATTAGTTATAGAAGAAATTTCCGATCAATTTGTGATAAAAAATATATAAGAAATGAAATATGACTTCAACCATTTAAATTGCATGAGAAACAAAAAAAATTTTTTTGGTTTAAAGTAACTTTTGTTAAATTATCAATCATCGTTTTTGCAACAACATAATTGCTGTTTAAAAACCCGTTGCCAATTAATTGGCATTTAACTTCCTCAAATTTAATTAATTATTCCTATATGAAATTATTTTATCTAATATATTACTGTGAACCGCTATGGTATATTAATAACCAAATTCAGGTAAATAAATATATCGATACATTAGAGAACAATCATGTACTTTTTTTATATATATTTAAAAATTAAATAAAATCACTCGCGTGTGACAAAATATATTATTTTATCACACACCTACGATTTGTACCTTTTTCCGCCTTGAACAGCGGGCCTAAAGTGACCGATTTTTGTTCGGTGGACTAAAAGTCAGAAGCGGGTGAAATAGTATATTGTACCCAAAGGGCATAAAGTGGGCTTCTTTAGCCCGAGTGTGGAGTTTGCAATACGATTCGATGGCGAGTGAGCACGAGCTGAAGGCGAGTGCGCTTTGCGAGCCGAGAACGAGTACTGCAAACACATGAGGTCAAAAAGTCCACGAGCCCTTGGTACGCACCATATTTTTTGTGACACAAGTATGGATTATTGTGGAAAAATATCGAAAAGTATAAATAAGTAAATAAATTAACAGCCGGTCAAGATTCAGAAAACAATTTGTAATGAAATAAAACGGGTAGCAGGAAATAAATAAAATAAAAAGATTCAATTTTTATTTATTATTAATAAGTACTTTGTTGGTTCTCGTGGGTCATGGGTGATTATAAATTAATACCTTTTCGCGGGTCTTACATGTAATAAATTAATACTTCTACACCATACATACATTTCATACATTATCTTCATATCCGTTCTTCTTTCTTCCGAATAATCAATACTGTTAATCCATCCTGTCGTTCAGGGCCCTGATAATTTCAGAATACAGCAATGAATGCAATACCATACTAAGAGAGCACTATCGAGGCTTATTAGCTTCAGCCAATATACAATTTAGTCTGACAAGACTTCGATGTTCGCAGGCGAGTCGGCGACTCGCCTGCTCGAGAGACAAACAGCTGTTGACACTATGATGTCTAGATCTTGACTGCCTTTTAAACATTTAGCAATTGATGGAAATACTTTGTCTCTCTCTCTCTCTTTCTCTCTTCATTTTCCCACCTTTTCAATTTCTCCTTTTTTTTCTGTCGTAGTTATTATAATACGTTACAAATTACTTTAGGCTCGCTTTTTAGGTCCAAAAAACTGCAAAAATCGTGCATGAGTTACAAAAAAATCTTTTTCGGCCGCTTATTAACAAAAATGGGAAAATCGACACATGTGTAACAAAAAATATAGTGTCCACCACGAGTGAGAGGGTTTTTAGACCTCGTATGTTTGCCTTACTCGCCACTTTAGCCCTTGGTACACAATATACTATTTTGTCCTACATGCACCGAAAGTATGCTTTTCATGCATATGAAGCGGGTGAAGAGTAAAACCTGGTGGCGGAAAATAAAACCCTCGGGCAGAAATTAGGATACTTTTCCGCCTGCTTCATATATGCATGAAAAATCATCCTTTCGGTCCAGGTAAGACAAAAAGTATCGTTTGCACCACGGACGGAAGGGAATTAACGCTCGTGCTGGTTGCAACCCTTTCCTCGGCAGCCCTCGACATCCCTCGACTCGCCTTGGGCTGCTCGGGTTGCCTCGGCTAGGCCTGCAACGCCCTCGTGGTGATCACCTACTTTCCGCCCTTGATAAACAATATACTATTTCGTTATCTGTACATTACATTCACTAAGGCGATACGTAACAATTTGTTTAATTATTGTTTTTTATTAAAATGTCATTTTTAGGTAAAACAAAGTTTTGTATAATATAGTCTGAACATATAAAATAGTTTATATAAAAAAGACTTGATGATTTAGATCCCTTCTTTGAGAAAGCACTCTGCTAAAGAAGTTAGCAGCGTTTTTCTTATAAAGTAATTTTTTTTTCTTTAAAACCAACAAATATAAGAACTCAAGAACTCTACTAAATACTGCTCGTAACGTTGCTACTTATTCTTTTCTTCATTTACAAAATATAACCTGTTTCTAAAACGGTCATTTCCGTATATGGGTGTTTCTCAAAAAGTCGTCTTTTTGCAAGAGTATAATTTAAAAAAAATATATATTAAGTCGCCAAACCCCAAAATTAATAATATGCGATGATTAATATAAATATAGAAAACAGAAATAGGTGAAATAAAAAATGCACTTAATTAACAGCGAATTCTGTTTTCGAAAATAGAATTTAAGCTCAGGTACCGTTACAAATCGAACCTCTGACTATTTTTTTACATAAAGTGTTATCTGACTATTTTTTTACATAAAGTGTTATCTGACTATTTTTTTACATAAAGTGTTATCTGACTATTTTTTTACATAAAGTGTTATCTGACTATTTTTTTACATAAAGTGTCAACTTCCTGATTATCTATATACAACTATATGGTTTAAGTTTAAAACGTTTAAGTGACGGAAGAATGAGGATGCCATAAAATTTTTAGATTTCGCAGTGCGAAGAAATTAATTATTTTTTTTCCTCAAAAATGTATATAAGGATAACTGTTAAATTTAATTTCATAAAAATACAAATGAATCGTGTAGAGTTCACATGCGACAAAGAAGATAATTTGCAGTTACATACTTAAACTCCATCTTCACTCTTATGAATACAATAACAGGAATTACTCTTACCTTATCAAAAACTATATCTACGTTGGTAGACTATACGAACCTCCACCTAAATCCGAATAATATCTTTGAAAAAATGACAAGCACACATCAATGCAAACAAAGTCAAAACTTCCGTACAATCCGATCATCAACATCATCATCATCACCCGTCGAAGAATCTTCCCCACACGTGCACGACGTCGCAGGAGAGGGGCTCGCCTCTCACCCCCCTAACCGCATCCCGATCGCTCGTCAATGCTGCTCATATAAAAGATCGCTTCCTCGAGCGAGAGCGCTGACACTGTACTCATCGGCGGTGAATCGCGCTGCTCGCCACGTGAAAAATCTCGCGGCGTTCGCGTGGCAAAACAAAGAGACGCCTACATTGAGCTCTTGCAACGAAAAAAACACAAAACGCGCTTCCAGCTCCAAGCTACATTTTGAGCGGTGTATACGACATTTGTCAAACACACGAAATCGCTGGCGTGCGCGCGCGCTCAGGGGGGGCTTTCACTTTCGACGCGGTGTACGTGTGCGTCTGTGTGTGTGTGTGTCTGTGCGCGTGAGGTGAGCAGCAGAGGAGAGTACAGCAGCGCAAGGAGTTTGACGGCGCAGAGTCGATTCAGGAGCTGCGGAGGAAGGTACGACGACACGGTGAAGAGTTTCCGGCCACTAAGAGAGATAAGGACAAATCACGGTGAGTGTGTCTCGTGGCGTGCATTGCTTGCGAGAGAGTTACGAATGCTTTTCGGCGGAAAATATTTTTTTTTTATGGTTTTCTTATTTTTTTTTTATAAATTAATACTTGTTTTATGGGTTTTTTGTTTACGTGTTTGTAAGTGAAGTTAAGCTTGCGAAATTGGGGTTCTGGAAATTTCGTTTTTCTTCATCTTGATTTAGTTTATCTCTTCTTTTTTCTTTCATTGATTGATACTGGTTTATCGGCAGTTTCATGTAAGACACGGCTGTTATTAAGCGGAATTAAAATTAAAAGGAAGAATTGTTCGGTAACTCGAAAATGCAGTGCTAAACATTATTTTTCTTAGTTTAATTGTTTTCGTTTCTTTTTGTATCTAATACTGGCTTTGTTGATAGTTGCGTGTGAGACGGGTGGTTTATGTATATATGCAATAAGTGAGGTTGAGACCGCAGAAATTGTTTGATAACAAAATTGCGGTGCTGAAAATTTATTTTTTTGTATCTTGATTTAGCTTTTGTTGATGTTTAATTGATACTGGTTTCACGGATAATTGTTTTACAAGAACGGGTGTTTTACGTATGTATAATAAGTGAGGTTGAGAGGAAGAATAGATTCCATTACACGAACCTGTGGTGCTGGTAGACTGATCGAGAGTAATAATAACTTAATAAGCGAGACGATTAATTTTTGTAAGGGGGTTATTAATATCTGTGCAATTTCAGTAACATCATCGCTACGTCTTATAACAATTATCGAGAATTATGAGGAGGGAAATTATTGTAATAAAGCAATTGCTTTTGTTTAGAGAAATATTTAATTACGTGTCGCGTGACTCAAATGTTATTCAACTTTTATTGATAATTAAACATTTATACGAAAGTGAAATCTAGGTACCACTGGAATAACTTATTTTTAGCATACAATTTATTAGAACATTTGCAAATTATAAAAGAATGTTATCAAAGTAAAAGTAAAAAAAATTTACTAGAGATAAGTATTGCAGCAGTCTGTAAATCAGCTATTAATCGTAATAATTACAGGATTCACATTGATAAGTATAATAATAAATTATTTCAACTTTGCTTTGACCAGGAAAGTTTTGAAACTACGAGTTTCTAAATTAAAATAAATACGGTATACAATTTAAGAAGACTTGAATTTTATTTATAAATTTTTGGAATATATTAGTTGTAAGTTTTAAAAGAATTTCAGAGGTACAATTAATTCAATTCTTATAAATATACAACTACTTAAGCTAAAAGTGCGTTATATTATTACAATTCGTCTTCTTATTCTTATACTCACATTTATGATGCTAATGCTTAAATTTGCATTTTAATATGAAAAATTTACCTGTCTTCTTATAATTTGTGGCTTTTGTTACGGTATTACACCGACCAAAATTGAGATTTATTTTCTACCAAAGGAAAATATTTGTCAATCAAGTCAATACTTTTTATATGTATGCATGTTTCTATAATTATTATACTTCATTAAAGATATGCTATTTCATTTACAATAAAGTTTAGCAGATTTTATTAAAAACATTTGTTTTATTTTTATCTTGACAAAATTTCAAATATTTTAACTACGCAATAAAATATTATGTTTAAATGCAAATAACTACTGTATGAAAATATTTAAACACAATTTGTTCATATTAATTAAATAAAAAATTAAATGAAAGCGCTTAAAAAAGATTTATTTTCAACATTGTATTGTTTTACATTATCATTCACTTGTTGATAAACGATTTGTCAATGAATGCCACTCTTGGTGCTTCTTCCAATAAGAAAATTGATTGATAAACAAGGAAATAATAACAACACACTTTTAGCGTCACGCTTAAATGATCGTACACGCGAATTGCATAAAATACATAATATGCAGGAATGTTTAATTGTAGCGGCTCATTCATTATGTCACTTGTTTCTAATTTTGCCTTCTTGTTACTGACGTAATTCCGAACTGTTATAAGTATATCTACATAATTCCTCTTTCGCTCTTAATGCTGCCAATTTCTTTTTCTTCGAAGGCTTAATATTCTTTATTTCCGATTAGCTAATCGTTTTTACTCCGGTTCCGCTGTCGGTTCCTTTTGCTCGTTCAAAATCGTTAAACAGGAAGTAAGTATAAAATGAAATAGGAAAGTTATTTTATGACTCAACTTAATACTTTTTACAAATTCTGTATAGAATTCATTAACGAATTCAAATAGATTGTTGATACAGTGTTCTTTTTCTCTGAAAATAATGCCTTGAGATGAAGATGGTATTTAAGTAGACGGTAATATGTTCTCCAATAAAGGTGCCTGACTGTGTAAATATATTCGTTGGATCGATAATCGATTCCTTGCGAATGTGAGAATATGTAATGAACAAGTATAATGGATAATGCAGCGTGTATCATTATTTAATTCACTACAGAGATTAAGGATCATCTCTCAATTTTATTTTGGCAATGTGTTTATATGGCTTTTATGTGTCCGCAGACACATCGACGGTCGATTATGATGACATAATTTACGCGAATGAACTTACACACGCTACACACGCGGCCAATAAACAAATATACTCAAGGAGAATGTTTCATTGACTTCCTTATTAGTGTTTAGCGAATTTTCTTTAAAATGAGTGGAGTAATATCGATGTACCGAAGTATATAGTTGGTAAACAATGTTAACGGAGTCGCTTCCTTTTTTAAAAATATTATGCGAGAATCCATAAATACTATTGCATCTTTTGTTTACAATTTTCATTCAATCTTTATTTCAGGAAATCCAATGAGAGAAAAGATTTTTAACATTAAGGGGCAGATATATTTTTAAATTAACTGCCAATACTTTTTAAGGTAAAAATAAAACATTTATCATATATTACTTGCTTTGTTTCTAGATAAATTTAAATATATTTCATTAAAATATAACAGAAAAAATACTTTGTTACATAATAGAAACCAGCATATTTGATCTACCTTTGAGAATTTGAGCTTTTAAACTTTTGAGAGCCAAACAGATCGAATTGGAGTTTGTATCTACTTTCGATGAAATAATTTCAAACTTTCAGGATTATTTATTTAATTTTAAATAAATGTTCTGAGTGAATTTAGTATAGGCGGTTTTAATAAAATTTTCGTACCAAACTATGAAAAAATTACTTCGGGATTTTTAACTGACTTCAAAAAAGGTCTCGCAACCTGTTTGATATGTATATATGTAAATATGTATGTTTGTTTGTCCGTATTTATCCGGACAACTACTGAACTTATTTTATGAAAGTTGTTGTCCTGTTATTGCAATATTAAGATAATAGTTAAGGATTTATTACTAACTATAAATACCTACCATGAATAGATAAATTCTAAATACACGAATCCTTAACTATTAGTAAATATTTTTCTCAGTGCTTAATATTAATTTTATGGATGTATATTACAATGTATTAATATTAATATAAATACTAATAACAATAATTTTAAAGAATAACAATAAGTTTAAAGACTTAAAGATACTTTCCGTAGTCGCAAATGTTTTTCATGTCATGAATTTTGTTCTTAAATTTTCGAAAGATCGTAGCATGATAGATTAAGTTTTCATTAGCCTTCACATTCGAGTATTTCAATAATTCGAAAAATGTTGGGGATCATAAAAAATGCTTAAAATGTACTTTAAAAATATATTAATATAAAGTTACATTACCATTTAATTACGTAAGTAAATTAAATTTAATGACACGTTTAACAGTGCACATATAAATAAAGAACTTAATTTGATCATTCTTTTTTAATTTAACACGTATTAAAGATATTGCATTTATGATGTTCGTATACATCCCATGTGGAACTTTCAGGTACACTTGCATTCTCATATACCCAAAGAACATACACTAGGAAGAGAAGATTGTTTTTTGAATTAATAATTTTTTTTGCAATAGAGTTTTTGTAGACAAAATCCGATTTTTAGAAAATATTTCGGGAAGGGAAGGGTTTAAAGTATGGTTGCACCATGTTAATCTTTCAAAGTCTACTGCAATACGTTTTGAAAATTTCTAATATACAATATTTGGATTTAAGAAAAAAATCAGAAAAAGGTGACCTTGACCTAATTAATTCTAGGTGCATTGTAAATGCATTGAATATGTAAACATTCAGCTAATGCAATTCAGACATATATAAATGTTCTTGCGTGAGTATTGCCTAATAAAACAGGAGGCTTTCCAAATAGTGCACGAAATCCGGAAAAATAGTTTGCGCTGCCAACTGTAAGGCATTTGCTTGCGATCATCGCGAAAGAAAAATTAACATAGCTGCGATAATATAGTAAATAAATTTATTGTTCGCTTTCAGAACAAAATGACAGTGATACAAAATCTGGAGCTCAACTCCAATACTCCCCTGCAAAAGTTTTACGCTGGACAGAATGTCCTAGTTACAGGTAAGGGTGATCATTTATTAAGTTTAAATTTATTTAGTGTAATGAATATCCGTGATAATAAAAATATACAAATATATTTTAGGTGGTACGGGATTTTTGGGAAAGCTTCTAATTGAAAAGCTTTTAAGAAGTTGTCCAGACCTGTCATCAATTTATATCATCATAAGACCGAAAAAGGGCCAAGATGCTTACCATAGACTGGAATCTCTGTTTGATGATGTGGTATGTTTATTTACTTAAAAATATCTGTGGGTTCTCCGAAAATCGACTTAAGTCCACTTCTCATGCTTTTGAGATATTAAGGTTTAAAGTTTTTAATTTCGCTAAAATCGCTCAAAACTCAATTTTAAAGAAAGTAGACTTAAGTCGTTTTTCCGGTTCGCCACAGATATTTATTTTTTACACACAATAAATAGACGAAATCTCTTAAATCTGAACAAACATAATCTACAATATTCGACATAACTGGATATCATAAAAGTTTCTTTGCTTTTGTAGTTGTAAGAATATTTTAAGACTAGCTTGGTGTTAGAATTAGATCCTCCATTTTTCATGTCATTTTTATTTTGGTAGGATAATAAATAACAAAATTTTAAATTGCATAATAGCAATGTTATTGAAAAATCTCATATAGAAACCACATGTAATCCCACATGAGAATCATGTGTACATGGACCACATGTATCTCGTGTGGAATGCCATGTATAAGAACCATGCAGAATCCACGTGGAACCCATGTAGATCAAAGGGATTGTTTTGTAGCTTATTCGAACTCCTTAAATCATATAGTATGTCTTCTTTACATTAAAAAATTGGAGAAAAATTATCAAAACAATGCTTTCTCGTTGAGGAAGCAAAAAAGACAGACAAAAAATGTATCTAAAGACTGTTAGATTCCCTGATGAAGATTAATTCTGTAAATAAATGTTAAATATTGTAAGTAAGCGAAGCAAAAAAGACAGACAAAAAATGTATCTAAAGACTGTTTTCCCTGATGAAGATTAATTCTGTAAATAAATGTTAAATATTGTAAGTAAGCGAAATAGCGTAAAAAATATTTTTTAAAAATCTTAAAAATTTGTTGAAAATTCTAAAAAAAAGCCCAGACGGAAATCGATTTAGCACATAAAAAATAGAAAGTATTTATAACTGTTTATAAAAATTTATAAAGATCGTAATTGAGACTATGTATAATATCTATAAACTGTTATAAATAATTATAAACAGTTATAAATTTTTTTTTTAACTTTTCCTTTTCACCGCAAACAAGGAAATATTACGTCGTGCAAAAAAAATTAAAACTATTTATAACTGTTTTGAATTATAATTTACTTCGTATAGCTATTTATAATTTTAATATCTTCTTTCAAATTCTGAGCTATATATAAAATTTTTCATTTGCCCAAATTCGACGTATTGAAAAAATGATAATACCAGTTATAAATTTTTTTTATGTGCCTATACTTCATGCATCGAAAAAATTGAAAAAAATTTATAACTGTTAAAAATTTTTATCGACTAATAATTGCAGTTCATATTCCATAATAACTATTATAAAAGTCTCAATTCCGACCTTTATAAACTATTATAATTAGTTTTAAATAGTTTCTATCTATTATTTTCTTTCATAACTAGTTATATACAGTTATTCATACAAGAATATTTCCGTCTGGGAGTGTAAGAAAGTTCAAAAGAGTGCATGAATTATGTGAATAATGGTCCAAATCCAAACACATCTATACTTTCTTACATTTTTATACTTTCTTACACATTTTTATCTTTTCTCTATCAGAAAATTACAGTTCTTTTACAGAAATAATTATCACCAGAGTTTTCTTTGCGAAAACAAAAGATGTTACTTTCAAGCAATAGGCAACATTTAATTCTAAGCATCCATTTTTCAGATATTCACCCGCATGAAGAAAGAGGTGCCCAAGTACCGGCACAAGCTGACAGCCATAGCCGGGGACTGCTCGCTGCCTGGTCTAGGACTCACGGCAGCGGACAGGGAGCTGGTCGCGCGCGAAGTCTCCGTGGTCTTTCACGTGGCAGCGACCGTGAGGTTTGATGAGAAAATCAAGCAGGCCGTCGCCATCAATGTCAGCGGCATCAAGGAGATGCTGGAGCTCTGCAGGCGCATGAATAATTTGAAAGTACGTTTGAAAAGTGAAATAATCGCGCGCGCCGATACTGACCCTGAAAATTTGCAATTTCGCTGATCGTCGAGCGAGATGGAAATGTAGAGATATTATTTTAGTTTTTGAGGCATCGTATACTTTTAATAGCTCGTTTTTTTAAGATATGCTGACTCAGCCTTTTCTATTTTTAGCTATCAAGATTTTTTCGAATGTAATATTAACCATTTTTACAGAGTTGATAAAACTAAAATTTCTTTGAAAACAGAGTTTTCAGTTATCTTCATATTCTATAAAATTATAATGATTGTGATATCTAGAAATGGTTTATTGTTTGTAAATATTATACAAATTTAATTATTTAGTAAAGAAACAAAGTTTCTTTTTAATTTGAGTTGTCATAAAATATTACGTCATTAGGAATCGTAGCATGAATGAATTTAAGATATAATAAAAAAGATTAGGTAGTTTCTGCAAAAATCTATTGCTTCCTCAAAGAGGAAGCTTTGTGATAGAAAAAAACAAGTTTTCAAAAAGACATGTTTACAAAACAAGTTTTCAAAATACACTATTTTTAGAAAATGCCCGTATGGATGTCCGTATGGATGTGTGTGTATGTGTGCGTGTGTGTATATGTGTGCGTGTGTGTATATGTGTGTGTGTGTGTGTACGTGCGTGTCTGTGTAAGTGTGTATGTGTGTGTGTGCGTGTGTGTGTGTGTGCTCATATTCTTTGGTTTTTTACACAAAAGGGGTACAATAATAATTCGTCGATTCGTTTTTGTTTTAACATTTTTTCACTTTTATAATACTTTTTCAACAAATTTTTTATTGCTTATTTCTTCGATATTATGCGGTAATTTTTAACTAATCAAATATAATTTCTTCCGTTTTCTTTTTTGAAGATTTAAAATCAAAATGAATTATTAAGATTTATCAATTCGTTTTTGTTTTATAATGTTTTTACTTTTTTATGATATTCATTTTTTTCCAAAAAATTGTAATTCGCTTATTTCTTGGATATTATGCTATATTATTGGTCAACCAAAGCTCTTTTTTATATCTCGAGAACGGCGTGGTCATTTTTTGCCAAATGGACTCATTTTTTTCATTTCTTAATGAGGATTCGGAATTAAAAAGAATTTTTAAGATTCATTGGTCGTTTCTGTTGTATACCGGTTTTTTATTTTTATGATATTTTTGGAATAAATTCGTTGTTCATAAACTGGAACCAAATTACAAAAATACAAAAAATATTATTTGTAAAAGTAGTATGCATGTTTTATATACACGAAGAAAAATGTAATAAACAATTATAGTGTTGAAAAATTTATAAAAACTTAACTCGTTAAATTTAAAAAAATGGACTTGTCGTTTTGACTTTTTACCATAGAATTTAATATAACAAATAATTTCATGTAAGAACATTTAATAAGGTTTGAGGAAGATAAGTACCAATGAATTGACAGCGGCGTGTTAACGTTATATTAGACGAATTGTCTCCTACTTTCAGTCCTTCACACTATTTATAAATTTTACGATGTACCTTATGGGAAAACTTTTTCCATTTATTACTTGCATTTAGAAAGTAGTCAAGTGATCGGATGTTTTGAAACTCTTTTGAAACACTAAATGGAGGAAAACAATAACGTGTATAGCCTTTTAATGATGAAACATATAATTCGGAGAAAGTATGAATTTACAAGGCCTTAAAATGATATAGAATAAATTGATTTAGGTGTATCTATTAGTATTACATAATATGTTTGGATTAGTAAATTAGATGATTAAATACATAATGTTAGAACTATACATTTATATTATAGATCCTTTTGTCATCAAATAATTGTGTTACTATTATTCACGTATAGTGAACAATATACTTGTTTTTCCAATACATTTTTCAATCAATAGTATGAAATAGAAATTAAATTTAAACGATTCTAAATTATATTATCTTGTTTAACTCAATTTTCTAAAAGCAGAAAGTTAATTTTATAATCTTACTTTTAGGTAAATTCAATAAATTTATGTGTGTTATAACAATATAAGTCTTACGACCTTCAATTACCGCGCATAAAACTACTACTTTCTACTTTTATTTTCAATTTCTAGTTATTCTGTAGCAGACCAAATTTCAAAGCTACAACTATGTGTAATACTATTGTAACAACGAACTTTCTACTTTCATTTTCATTTTCATTTCCCTCGTCACTTTAACTATGCTTTAATACATAGAGATACAACAGTAAATACGTTAACGCAAATAATCCCGTTACATTTATCAGATTTTTTAAAAGTATAACTACTGTTTTGCGAATGGTCAATATTTAAATATATACCGGTCAATGGAATTATTTGTATTTAAATTGGTAATTAGCTATTTATATTTATTTAACAAAATAAGAAGTATGTACAAAAGTGTTATTTAATTAATATTTTATTCGTTTATTTATTTATTTATTTATTTCTCTATTAAAAAAGACTGTTAAACATTTATTTATATATCATTTGTATAGCATTTCATAAAGTAGGTATATTTGTAATTTTATTTGCTTCCTCTACCGACTGTAATGTATGCAAATATAATTATATTATTCGGCACAGTATTTTTCGATCTCTAAAAGAGTTTCATAACTTTATCCTTTTCCTAATACATATTTAAATTATCCACTAAACTGATCACTAATTTAAAAAATTGTATTTTAGGCAGTCATTCACGTATCAACGGCCTACAGCAATTGTAACAGAACAGACATCGATGAGAAATTCTACGAACCACCACTGACCGGTAAACAAAATCGCTACTACTGATTACGAACGTGATCTCGTTTATACCCAAAGCGCTAATATTCATTATGTCATAATGTAGGGGACAATGCCATCAAACTGGTCCAGAGCTTAGATGACAAGAAACTCGACGCCATTACGCAAACTCTTCTCGGAGACTTTCCGAACACTTATGCCTTCACGAAGTGTATCGCAGAACAGGTAGTGCAGCAGTACGGCAAGGATTTACCAACCGGACTTTTCAGACCTGCCATAGGTGAGCCGTCTCTCTTATTTTTCTGTTTTTCTTTATTTTTTTCAATTATTGAACTTTCAAAACTCAATTTCTTTTACCAGGAATAGAGATAGACTTTCGTTGCAATAATTTCACGCTACTACTGCCGATTTGATGTTATTTAATTTGAGTTTCAAAATAGTGTAGGATCAGATCAAAAGCACTCTAAAGAATACACTTTGTTCAATGCAAAAACGATTGCTACGGAAGATCATAATAAATCTTAAATTTCACCTGAGTGGAAAAAGCGTTTATAAAAATTGACGCGCTTTTCGTGGATTTTACGTGAATTTATGTAAAACGAGAGAGATCTAAAAATTGTTTATCATGCAAAAATTTGCAGTCTATACAAAAAGTTTTACTTTTCTCAAATTATTCTCTGCAAATTATATGTCTAAAGTATTTCTTCTACAAATAGTGCAAATATTTTAGAGGAATAACTTGATAGATAAAATAAACACTAGTGACATTTTTTAATACTTCTTGGCCCTATTAGTCTAGACATATTATATCAGCAAATCACCGTAATCAAATGGTGCTTGAAAGATTACATCTACATGAAGTATCCCAATAATTTTAAGCTTTCCAATTTTATACAAATTGTGAATGATATCTTATCAGTGAATGAAATTATTTTATTTTTAAAGGAAAAATTATTTTATCTTTAAAGGAAAATTTATTTTCTTATGTGGCATTAATATAGTAGTGCGACTATAGTTATTGAAATTATTCACTTTTTTATCCATCCCTCATTATGATATTGACCATAGTATTCTGCAGAATTTATAACTAAGAATAGTAGAAGAAAAATTATTTTTATTATTATTATTTTTAATATCAAATAAATATATTTATTCACGACTTAACTATAACAGCCACTTTATTGATCTACAAAGCGGGACTAAAGTAGTTTTTTCTTCCCTCATATATTTTACTCAGTAATCACCAGAGGGAAAAATCTTCTCTCGAGGGCAGAAATCACCCGAGGGAAAAATCTACTTTCATCCCATGTTGCATATAGTATTTTATTCCACTCTCGACCGTGGCCACTTATTGACCCTGAAAAGTAGGGCCGACGCGTTTTTCCATATTTTTCTAGGTTGATCTAGTAGAATGCGTATGCGCGCGCTCAAATAGAAAATATGTAAATAAAGATTTTGTTTTTTTTTGTAATTACAATTTCTTTATTTTTTGTAAAAAAAAACACTAGATGTTTATCAATTTATTATAAAGTAAATAGTATTGTAAAAAAAAGTTGTAAAAGAAAAAATTTCAATTTTACTTTTGCCCCGCAAATTTTACTTTCGCTCCGCAAATATTACTTTCACCCCGTAAATGGATTTACGGAAAATATATGCTACTTTCGCCCCGATTTTCAAGGGCAAAAAGTGGCCATATCGGTCGAGTGTTTAATAAAACACTTTACACCCGCAGTTGCGGGAGTAATGTACTATTACAAAGTCTAAAAAAATTAAAATTTTTGATAATTTTGAAAATTTTGAAAATTTTAAAAATTGTGTATATTTTGAAAAATTTTGTAATTTTAGTTTGTATTTACAATGGATGATTGGGTCCCACTTTTCAAGGCAACAAAGTGGCTACACAGTTAAGTCGTGAATAGAGTTCTATATGCAACACGAGAGTAAAGTCAATCATTCCCTCCGGTGATTACTGTCGTCGTTTCGCTCGGGCAGTAAACCGACCCGCCGGAATAATCCAGGACTTTAGTCCCTTGTTGCATAATATACTATCTTATTATATTCGAAAAAAGGAAGCATGGACATTTTCTCAAATCTGTAGATACAACCAAATCCAAATGTTTTGTGTTGATTGAATTTTATACTAATTAAATTCATGCAATTTTCAGTAATATCTTCGTACAGAGAGCCAGTTGCGGGATGGGTAGACAATGTGTATGGACCAACTGGTGCGTTAGTCGGAGGAGGAGCAGGTTTGATCAGAACTATGAACTTGGACGAAGAGTGCAGAGCTGAATTAGTACCTGCAGATCTCACAGTGAACGCGCTAATAGCCACTGCTTGGGACGTTGCAAATAACAAGTACGCCATTATTTATAAAAGAATTGATATATTTCTTAGTAGGAAATTACTACAAATTTCGGTCACAGATTTTGCTAAAACGTTGTGATAAGTTTTGAAACATTTGATGTAGGTATGAAGAAAAAACAGGTCTTTGAGCCTAACGCTCTTAAATCTTGTGAATATCTGCTAGGTACTGTAAATTATTATTAAATAAATTTCTAATAATATTCATATAACACACAGATTTACGGAAAAAATGTTTATGCCAAATTTTGCAGTCAAATCTTAGAAGAGGCATCAAATTCTTTAACCCATTGCTTTAACCTACCAATTTTCCGTTTAAGTGCAACCAAAACCGCCCAATGCAGTTCATTCCCTATAAGAAATCCAATAATCGACCCCAGAACCCTTATATACAAGGTTTTAATTAAATTGATCAACAATAAGTCGATTAAAAATACACACAAATATGAAAAAATTATTTTGAACGCCTCGACGCTAATGGTTAACTTAAAAACAGTTTCATGCAGAAAGCTTATTACATACTTTTAAACATGTTTAATGTAACCAGCGTTAGGGTCACGATTATTTTGCTTCAACACGAAGCAGTTAACTTCAATGCATATAGCAAAAATAAAACGATGCAGCTGTATTCAGAGCATAAGGATCACACTTTGTTGCTACGTTCAACTATATAAGAGATTCGCGCGCGGAGTCAGCTGAACATAGCTGAAAAGTATGGTTGGAACACTCTGATCATAGCTGCTTCATATTATTTTCCCTCTATGCCTTGAAGTTAACTGCTTCGTGTGGAAGCAAAATAATCGTGACCCAAACACTGAATGTAACTTAAAAAGTGACACTTTGTCCATTCATTGTATTTGCTGATACATAAATTATCATAATATTGAAAGTTATTATAACTTTTGATAGAAATAAGCTTTCTGCATGAGAATTTTTAAATTAAATATCTTGGCGTCTACTTTAGACATTTGTTCGTAAAATTGTTTCTATCTGTATGAATATTTTTAGCAAATTATTTAAAAATTAAACTATAGTTAATAATAAATAAATAAATAAATAATATTTTATAAAGTTGTAAACATTATCAAAGTAAAAGAATTTACACGGTTACTAAAGTGCCTCAAATCGTCCCTCAAAACTTTCGCAAACTCCATAACCCGGACTTCTGATGCTTTTCTAGCTACAAAAAAAGTAGAGAAATTATTATAACTACGCAGAACAGTTGATGATTAATTATTAAAATGAAATATTTACTTTTTAGAAACGAAGACGCAGATCCACCAATTTACAATTACACTTCAACCTGGACGAATAGTGTGACATGGGGGCAGTACGTGAATCTGGCGTTCAAATTCGGAAAGAAAAATCCAAGCATCCGCAGTATTTGGTGCTACAGCATGACCACCACGAAGAGTCGCTACTTGTACTATCTTTTAACAATACTTTTACACATCATACCAGCGTTTTTGATAGATCTAGGCCTGTTTGTCACAGGAAAAGAAACTAGGTAAACAAAAAATGCTATTAAAAAATCTGATTATGTTACTGAATAATTTAAAGATGCTAATTTTAACCATTCTTTGTAGAATGCTGAAAATTTACAAGAAAATTCACAAATTCTCGGCGGTTACGTCTCATTTCGGCATGAATAAGTGGGACTTCAGCAATACGAATATGAGCACTCTCTGGGAAAAATTGAGCTCTGAAGATCAGGATATTTTTTTTTTCTCGATGAAGGACTTCAATTGGGAGGACTTCATGGAAAAGTGCGTTCATGGACTGAGAACCTACGTATTCAAGGATGAGCCAGATAATGTGCCAATTGCACGGAAGCGAATGGCAAAGTAAGACTAAAATTGTAGATATTATATTGAAGTGGGTAGACCGCTATTAACCCATTAGTGCCATATGCGTCCAAGAGTTTACACACTTTTTTCGTTTTTTAAGTTCTCTACGCGATAAACTCAAAATTTGTTATCATTTATGATCTCGTAATGGGTGTCTAAGCCATTTTTTACTACACTTTAGTTGAGGGTACATTTCTAAGTGATTTTCCATGTTTTTTTTTTTCAATTTGTTGAGGATCTCGGCCTTAACTGTTTAAGTACTGAAAAAAAAACAGTAAATATACGTTCTTCTTTTACTGCATAACAATATTTTAGAAAATACAATTTTCAATCGATGGTACATAACTACCTAACTTGCTAACCACATATACGACTGCGGTCGATCCATAAAGTTCAAAGCCTCGTTTTTTGGACAAAATCACTAAACTTTCAGTTTTGAGGGCAACTTTTATTGGATTGATTTGAAACTTTCAGAAAACCTTCATAATAGTTTTTTTGTTACATGAGTACAGCACATTTCTATAAAATTGAATATTTCTCATTTTGTATGCATTAGTTGAATTAAAAAAATATATTAATATTTTTATGACATAGATGGTCCACAATGAAATTATTTAATGAAATTCACTTTATAGCGACGAAAAATTTTGTTTAAATGCTCAATATTTTATAAATTCTTCATGTTCATATCAGTTTTATAAGTTACCCATCAATGTTTAACCTATGGCTGGCATAGGCCACCTATGGACATTTTCATTTAGGCCAAAAATGAGGCTTTATACATTATGGATATACCACCTGCCTGTATGGAGAACCACTGGTAATATTACACCAAGTAAAATTTTCTTTTAAAATTATATCGATAGGCAATTGTACCAGAACACTAAAACAGATTAATTATTACTATATTAGTTATTTAAATTCAATTAATTTAACGGCAGAACAACTTATTGTCGATTTTAGAGTCTGCATCTAACAGTTATAATTAGAGCTTGTTTTCCTGAATCGAAGTATTCGATGCGCATATTGGAATAAATCTACAGATTTATTATGGATGAATTTATAATTTTGGGAATTAAAGGGTTCAACGCCAATATAAAATAACAGAAAAAATTTAATGCATTGTATAATATCAGTAAATTTTATATAAATTGTGTATGTTAACCGTAGTTTCCAATTTCAGGATTGTCCTGATGCACAGAGTCCTCAAGTACACCATACTCGCAGTCTGCTTATGGGTCCTCTACTCGGTCATTTCCTTCGTCATGTCCGTGGGCTCGAAGATTGGATTCGCCACGGTCAGCGAAAGCATGACGATTCGATAATACCACCTACAAATCGACCAATTAGCCAATGACCACGGCATTCATTAGATACTATGAAAATTCTGTTAAGAGGATAGTCCTCCACGCTGTATGAATCACTTGTTTTCTTCTTTGTTGTTGTTATTATTCCTTTTATATTTGTATTTACATGAAATCTCTAACGCAAAAGGATCTTTAAACAATGTCCTGCAAAATTAATTTCATAGTTTACAAAGTCTGCGAACTGACACTGTTACGTACTTAAGGTCGTGTCAGATTACTAGTTTTAGTTTTAGTTCATAAAAAATTCATCCTCAGTATTCCATTTTATACGAATTTGACATCATTTTTGGTTCGTGTATCATTCACATTTTTATACGTTTTCTGATATTGTAGATTATATATAAGAAAGGAATTTACTGTTCATCATGATGTATTCATATCATTGTGATAACTGACTACTCTTTTTATTATACAATTTTGTAAATATTTCTGTATGTAAGTAATTTTCATCCGAGGAGTATGAGAATATTTGTATTGTAAATAAAGTATTTCTCCTCAAAATTAAATCAGTTTTATTATTGTAAAGTTCCATAGGCACCATGCTTACAAGGAAAGTGCACACCTTGTGGGAACGATGTTTTATCAAACTTAAGGCGGTGATTTCCGGTACCTAATCATGAAGCCTAGTACCCGTAATCTTTTTCAACGAGTTCTTGTTCTCGAGATATGAGGTATTTTTCTTCAAATATGCGTTATTTTAATGAAAAAATGTACCTCATTTTTTGACAACAACTTTGCAAGTTTTTGTGCTAGAAAAATTGACCCAAAAGATAATTAAAATATGTGAAAAGAGCTACAATTTAAGTTTAGTTTCGTATTAAGTCATTATTCTGATGCCAAGTTATTAACATTTGAAGATGATGATGAAAAATGCATAAAAAATCATCAAAAAAAAAAATAAAAAATTAATAAAATTTAATAAGAAAATAAATTAATAAATCAGGACCAGCGTAGCGTAGCGCAGTTCGCTAAGGCGCACGCCTTAGTTCGATTTCCGGTGGGAGCAGATCGAGAATTTTTTCTCTCCGTGTCCTGTCGGAAAAAGAACTCAGACTGCGCACTGGTCCTGGCGAAGGTTTTTCCTACTCGTTTTCCTTCGTTACAGATTATCGGCATAGGTAGAAACTGCAATGTCGGTAACTTGGGAGAATGCGGGATCAGTGTAGGGAATTTAAGGAGGGGTGTTAGGATCAAATACCTCCACAAAGAGGTGGTGGAGGTATCCTGTTAAAACCCGAAAGGGTATACGGGTAAGAAGGACATAATAAAAAAAATTAATAAATCAATTATTTAATAAATTAAGTAAATAATAAATTAATAAATATAAATAATATCATAAATTTTATCGAATATTTATGCATTTTTCATCATCATCTTCAAATGTTAATATCTTTGCATCAGAATATTTTTATACGAAACAAAGCTTAAATTACATCTCTTTTCACCTACTTTGATTATTTTTTGGGTTAATTCTTCTAGAATAAAAGATCGCAGAGTTGTTGTTAAAAGAAGAGGTACATTTGTTCTTTAAAATATCGCATATTTGAAGCAACATACCTGATATCTCGAGAACAGGGGCTCATTGTAAAAGATTACGGGTGTTGCCTAATTTTACACTTCATTTTTAAATATCAGAGACCACCTACTGAAGTTTGTTAAAAAATTGTTGCCAACAGGGTGTGCACTTTCCTTGCTCGTAACCACCGATAAGTAAGAAAATGATAATATATCTGTAGACTCTTTTTGAAATCTTTGAATAATAGTTTAGATAAACGCTCATTTATATAATCTTTGAAAATCGAGACAAAAATAAGCCTGCATAATGACGACAACTATACTTCTCTAACTACACGTAGTTACTTACGGTACTTTTATCCGCGATATAACCAGGTACAAATAGAAAAATAAAAGTACCGGCTTTCCGTGGAAAGGATATACGGGTAAATAATTCAATTACCATATTAGAGCGCAATAATGGCTGATATTCGCGGAACATAACCACATGATATATTCCACGAAAATTACTTTAACACCATTTTTGCAACGTGACTAAATGGATAAGATAAAAACAAAGCTAACAAAATTATTCGTGTGCAAGATACGAGAAATTATGTGCATATAATACCAAATATATTTCTTTATAATCATTTAAAAATGAGGTCAAGTATTTTATTAAAGTGTCTACTTTTATTTTGCAAATTGTTTTTCGCTCATTTTAATAAAGAGAATTAAGAAATTTTCATAAGGAGAGTGATAGACTTGAATAAAATAATAATAATATGCTGGATAAATGTATGCTTTGGAAGTATTAATTTTGTTTTAATTATAGCGAATCAAAAGTAATATATGTAATTTCAATAATATTTACTCTAATAACTCATTGACATTATTAAACACCAATTAATAAAATGCAAACGCTGCTGCAAAAAACTTGTACAAAATACTCATTAAAAAGGAATTAAAAATCTATTACAGCATTTGATACGTTTCCCGTATACAATAATGTAATCTCGCTTCGTATTATGTGATGCATAGAGAAGGTGTATACACCATTCCACGGTGACGTAACTCGTGCATGTATATAAAACTCGGCTCGATAGATTAGCTGCTCTCCGAGCGTGCCGAAAGCCCCAAAAAAAATGATAATCATAAAGAAGCCGGAGAGAGCACAGCTGTATGCGCCAGAAGAAGCCCGCGCCGATCAGCCAGAGCCGCGTTATTGTAATAAGGCTCACATTTGATGACTTCCTTACTACTTGTAATACCTACACCAGCGGCGCGGCCCGACGGAGAGGAGTATATAAGAGAGAGATCTTTAAACTTTCACATTGTGAAATGAGAGGCTCTCCGAATGTCCATGGCAGCCTCGGCCCCTGCTTTCTTTCTCTATCTATCTCGCGGGTCTTTACTCTCGCGAGCCGGCGATCTATCCCGCTCTAGACAATTGTATAATCAATCCCCGGTGTATATAGCGGGAGAATTCCCTGGGACGCCTCTTGCGTAATACTTGTATGTATTCAAATTAAGCGCCGCGAGCGCGTGGATAGTAATACACGGATGATTTTTCACATTCGGTTGGTCTATGTTTGTGTATGCGCTGAGGAAAAATCGATTAGCGGTATTGATTAAACACTATAGGGAAAAAGATAATTTATCTGGGGTTATCGACACTTTTTAAATACAATGTTCTATATTTTTATTGCATAAGATGTAGTGAATGCTGTTACTAGGAGAGTGTCAGAGGTTTGAAAGCAGATATTTGCTGAATCTTTGAGAGGAGTTTGCTGATACGTAAAAATTTAGTATAGCACCCTTCGTTTTTCTCAAAGGGCCCGTATTCTCGAGAAATCTACCAACTGATCTCAATTATGTATGTTGGTTTAGTAAAGAATGGTGCCTCTACTTATGTTCATAGCTCTGAAAGTTTTTATGCTACATACAATTACTCGAACGTGAATAAAAATTGAGTAGAAGAGCTTTAATTTCAGCTTAGTATCGTACAAAAATATTAATTTGGCCTAAAGTTATTAACTTACAAAGAAAGCGATGAAAATTGCACGAAAAATCACTGTATTTAACTCTTAAGAGTTCAAATCTTGTAATTTTGATGCATTTTTCATTGAAAGTTAATTACTTGCGCCCAGATTAATAATTTTGTACGAAAGAAAGCTAAAATTAAAGCTCTTTTTATATATGTTTATTTACGTTTGAGTCATTTTATCTAGCGTGAAGACTTGCAGATCTACAATGAACAGAAGTAGAAGCATAATTTCTTTTACTAAAATAACGCACCCTATCAATTGTTCGATATCTCGTGTATGCATGTGTGTGCGTATGTGTGCGTGTGTGTGTGTATCTGTGTACGTGTGTATATGTGTGCGTGTGCTTGTGTATGTACGTGTGTGTGTGTATGTGTGAGTATGTGTGTGTGTCTGTGTGTGTGTGTGTGTGTGTGTATGAGTGTATTTCCGTTTATTCCCGGAGAAAAATCGATTGGTTATAATAGTTATTAAACACTCTACTTAAACACAACTTTTATGGAGTTATCAGATATTTTAATCAAAATATTCTACTTTATTGTATAATATTCAATAAATACTTTTAGTAAACATAATTGATTATTATGTGTATCAACATTATTTTATTAAAGTATTCATTTTACGAGAAAAATTTAAAATATTAGACTATATTTAAATTTTCATAATTTTACTTTTCTATTTTTTATATTTGAAATTTAATTTTTAGTTTTTCATGTTTTCTTTCGAATATATAGTAAGTATCGAATATATAGTACCTATATATGTATTAATATGAGTTTCCCACATTTTCATTGTAGTTGTTGGTGGAGTAATATAAGTGTACCGTTTTGCACTAAATATTCGAGTACTTATTAGTATCGGATACTTTCTACTTTTTAGTGCGTGTTTGTGTGTGTATTTTAGTACTGGCTTAATGTTATGTTGCCATGGATATTACGTCTGTCTGTCTGACTATGTGAGTGGTGAGTGGCGCTCTGATGAGATGAGGTGACTTGAATGGCTCGATTCCTTTTTTTCTACACATGCTATGCTTCATGGTAATAATATGCGAGAGGTGCTTTGATTATTTTTTGGAATGCAGAGTGTGATGTAAACTTTTGGTATTATACAATTTCGCCAGAACCATATATAAAGGATTTTTTCGTCACCTATCATCATTTGGCGATTGTCATAACGTATTTGTAAACAGTATATGCGATTTTATTAGATGTATTGATAGTTTTATCACCGAAAGTTATATAGGTATAGTATTTGGAGTCTGAATTCACAATTAGAAATCATAGCAAATAAATGCTTTTGCATGGGCAGAATTTCATAGAATAATTAATTATATATAAATATTAATAAATATTTATGATAATTAATATTTAAAAACTTATTACTTTATGGCTTCAGAAGGAATTTTTTTGAATTTACATAGCATTTTGCTTCCTTGCAAATGAATAGTATACTGCCGTCTGAATCAAGAAGGTCCATAACTTCAAAAAATTCGAAGTTTATATTATGGGTTATTTTGATTCCTTTTTATTGTATCTTTAATAATAAAATAGAAGAACATGTAAAAGTGTGATATTTATTGTAAAAATTGGATATTTAAAGATACGGTTTCAATTATATTTAGCATTTCCATAAGCAAAAACGCCGTAAAGGTGCTTTAATTCATAAACAAGAAAGTCGTAACTATTGTGCAATTACAGTTTTTTAGTTAGAAACAAATGAAGTTTATATCTGTTTGCTTATGAAAAAGCAAGGATTCTGTAAGCGACTTTTTAATTCATTTTCTATTAGAATAATAGCAATTTAATAAAAGTTGTATGTACATGTGTGTGTGTGTAAAAAAAGTGTGTTTAAATTTTTAAGGACAAGCCGACACTTGGTGGCAATTTTAGCTTTGCGCGCACGGTCGTAACGTACCGTTGCACCGATTAGAGCCCGTGAGTAGAGCGGAAGAGAGTAAATTTTCGGCGAGCAAGGACTTTTGTTCTCCTTGCTTCATCTAATTAGCGGAAAAGGAAGACGGCAAATCGCGTTTGTCAAATTTATTCCTGCGTAGACCTCGCGCAGAGTGGTCACGTCGGGTCTCACGAAGGATGAGAGGCTTATAATTTATTTTTATCTACCACATATTATAATTGATTTCATGCACTTGTTTTTGAAATAGCTTGTAATTAGCTATTACACTATGTAGCCGTTGCCGATCGAGTACAGCATTTTTAAAGCACACTCGAAATTCGTTGTCGCTGGTAATATTTTGTTTATCTATTGATTGATGTGTTAATCAATCTCGTCGCAGTAATAGGCATAGACGATCTAGTCACTCGATGAGGCAGGTGACAACAAAATATAACATCTCTCGTCTATGTCAGCAGAAAGTGACCAACCTCGAATTACCGCTAATTCACGTGTTCTGAGACTGATCAGGTCGCAGTGAATTAAATCAGCGCGATGCTGACTATAATACGAATAAACTTAATAGAAATCATCCATCGTCCCCAGACAGATACGTTACACCGTGAGAGTATTCTAGCATAGCTACGTCTTTACCCCGAAAATGCAGATAAAAATTTAAAGGTTATGGCACTGGTTAATTGTAAATAAACGGATTAAATCTGGCCACGATGAATAATAAATTACTGAAAATTGTGTCTGCAAATTAGAACGAAAAGAGTTACAAGGCACCTATACAGCATGGACGATATTTCTGGTTTCGATGTACATATGGCCGTTGTAGAAATATGGTCAGCTGCTATATTAAAGCCTGGCTCAAAAACAAAATTAAAGAACCATTATTAATCAAGAAGTAATTTCTTTGAAAAAATATAATTTTAGCCAAATTTCCACGATCAATTGGGAGGAGACGTCATCTATTTAGACATGCCTTTATCTTTAATTCTAGAACCGTATAAAAACACTACAGAAATTATTTTTAAAGCTCATCTTTCACTTAGGAGACGTTGGAAGACTCCGTGCGGATATACATTACAGCATGAAGATTACGAAATGCGCTTTCATCGTTCCGGGTTTGGGCTTTGCGCCTGAAAGCGTTACCGAGAATGACAAGGTCGACATGTTTCTTTGTCGACAAGATTTGGCAGAGGGTCATAAAAGTGACATTGCAGTCGAGAAAGCTAGCAAGGACCTTGCCAGATCGTCCTCCTTTTTTCATCGCAAGCCGTCGACACGAAACGATGCGCGACTAAAACAACATCGGCGTATTTACTGCATAAAGATTCTGTTTGAAGTAACTTAATCTTGAGAACCTATTTTCACATTTACGAAACTAGGTCACTTTATTTGTTAAGTTGCAAAATTAAAAAATCAACAGTTGTTAAAATGTCGATATATTTTTTAATATTTGAAATAACCACTTAAAATTCACATGTTACGGGTCAGCAGTTGTGTAAATGGTAAAGAACCTAAACCGACGTGTATTTCTTTTTGTATTTTAAAATGAATACTCAATATACGAAAGATGCAGTTTATTCAAGGTCTTTAATTCGAGTTACAGCACACCGTTAAAGGGAACATATCATATAGAGGATCCAAGAAAATCGATTATTTTTAGGGTCAATATTATCCAAAAGGTTTTAGAGCGATATCGAACTGTATAGTAGACCTACGAACTATGCAGCTCGAGCGTTTTCTCTAATTAACGCGTAAAACTTTAAACGCGTTTTGCTCAAATTCACATTTCTTAAGTTTGCGTGACGATAACTCAAAAAGTGGAGTCAACTAATCAGTTTTTTCCAAGCGGTATTATATGTGTGTACGTGGTACTTATCGATATTCTCAAATTTACAACAAAATTTTCACTTAAAAATCGTACTTCGTTTTTCAAAGCTCTGTTAAAATATTATTTTTGCACTTTCTTTATCGGATTGAGCTTTATATTCTAAGATATTTCATGAAGAAAATGAAGCCTTTTTTGTCAGAATAAGTTAAGAAGTTACCAGACATCCCGCAGATAAACAGTCACTGCATACTGGAGTTCAACTTTTAATATCCAACCGCCATGTATGTTTTTTAACATAACAAATTTTTTGTTGTATTTAAAAGTTGAGGATATCAACCAAAAGTGCTAAGCCAGAGCAGCTGGACAAACTTTTCTTTTATAAATAAACTACTAGTCTTTTCTCAAAACCTCCTATATCAAAGTATAATAATTTTTTTAGTTGTAAATTATTTAATTATATTAATACACAGTCATCTTGACGCCACACGTGTGTCACCGCCATTTATGGCCAGGTTTTGTCTTGACGTACCGGTTCATCCGTACCACTGATGGGGTTACCTTCTAATCAAGTATTCTTCTCTATTTGATCGCGCCTAATAGTTTTTTTCTACGAAGCGGCACGGCGATACTCGCGACATTTAACAAAAAACTACTAGGCGCGAGAAAATTGCATTACTGTCCGATTATTCCGTTTCTAATTAATGTACAAAAATCGTTTTATAATCGATTTGGATTAGCGTGTAAAATGAAATCCATCAATTAGGATGGTAAATTTAACAAAAACTTTTAAATACCGATTTAACAACGGAAAACATGTATTTCGTAATGATTATACAATTTTATTAATATATGCGTTTTTCAGCAATTAATTAATAAAAAAATAATAATTTTTAACATATACTACAATACAAGTCTTTAATGTGGCAGGCCTGACTTCAGCCCAAAAAAGAATTTTATGTACAAGTCCAGAAAACTTTTTATATTTAAAAGTAATCATTGTGAAAATTTGTATGCTATCTGCATGCATGTCACCGTGAATCGTGTGAGGAACAAAGATCCCACAATAAATATGGTACTGAAAATAATGATTTATATCGACGTGTAGGATCAATATTTTGAGGCTTTACAACTGTGAAATTTAAGATATAAAGTATTGATAGCATAAAAATTTTCATAATGATTGCTTTTAAACACAAAATGTTTTTTGGACTCATAAAAAAAATGCTTTCTTGGGTTTAACCAGAGATGAGTAGACTCATCTCTAGTTAAATAAAAGAACAACAACATAGAACAACAACATAGAAAAGACATTCATAGTTTTTCAAGATATAATATTTTAAATCAATAATTTATTACTTAATATGAATAGTTATCTTAAAAAGACAAATGTACAATAAAAACAAAAGGCAAAGAAATAATTTATGTATTTTAATCATATTTTATTTGGGATATTAAAGAAATAACAATAAGAATGATGTTTTATATAAATTTTATTTAACCCATAATTAGTTTATACGCATGTATAGTCAAATGACTAACAGATAATCATTAAAAAGACTTCTTTTTCAATCGGCGGATTTTTTAAGACTCTTAAACCTTGCAATTAAACAACTAAATTTCTCCAAAGATACAATTACAAATCTAAATGACAATTATATACAAAGACGTTTCGGTTATTTTCTAACTAAAATATATATGGCAGTATAATGACTAAGTAAGATTGAGCGTCGTCCGTACAAGCATTTTTCGCTCTTCGTTATTTGTGATCAATATTCAATTTTGTACAAAAGAATCGATTCGTTAAAAATCATATAATACACGATTTAATATCTCATTAAGTTTTTTGTCGTAACAACGTGTTATTATTTAATTTCTATTTGGGATTATAATAACACGGGTTATTGACCTTTTCTTACAGGAAGTAAGAGTGTTTACCATATGTATATCTATGAAATCCGCCCAAATTGTTCGCTAATGATAGTTGTTGAAAAATATTTATTTGTCGAAAATTTGTTTGTAAACTTTTAGAATAACGGATAAGTAAGTACACTATACAATTCAAATAATTACATTTAACATGATAAAATTCCTTTGGTCATAAATTATTAGTACTATAGATTTTTTTTTTTTAACTCGCAAAAATTATCATGGACACCATCCCCTGAGTTCCTGCACTCTGGGGTGGTAGTGTGGGACTCCACTGGCGCGCTGTCCATCCTCAACTGATGTCCGTGCTCAATGCCGGATTACAGCCGAGGCGGGCTCGCCGCCGTGTCCTACCCACTAAAAACGAGTGTGCCGCAAACGCCCCCCACCCGGTACCGCTTTCGCATTACTTCGAGTGGGGGGCCGCCTGTCTTTTTCTTCTTTCGTCCTCAGTCAGTCCTGCCAAGTTTCGTTTGTCTTGTCTTTTCGTCAGCCTGGCCCGTCGGCCAAGCATCCGTCTTCCCGTTTCGCGCGGAGGACCTTTTCGATATACAATGCTACCGCGTCCCACTTGTCTTTGCTCTCCAACATCGTTGCAACAATGTTGGCGGGCGCTGTCGGCCCCGTAATGGTTTCCAGTCTTCGTCGTTCTTCGGTCCAGTGCGGGCACACGAAAAACGTGTGTTCCGCGTCGTCTTTGTTGTGCCCGCAGTAAGTACATGCCGTGCCCAGACAAGAACTGGGTGAGGTAAAAACTCACCTCCCCGAATTGCCTGCCCAGCCACGGAGCCAGTTCCGGTATTAGTTCGTAGGTCCATCGTGCCTGTTGCTGTCGACGTGGTTGTGGTCGTTGCCTCTCACCCAGCCATTCGTCCTGCCACGCCGTCATTGTCCGTTCCCGTTCTTCTGTCGCTACGCGGGCCCTCCCGAACTCGTGGCTCCGCTCGTATATCCGCTTTCGCTCTTGCGCAAGCAGATATACGGAGATAACTCCGGCGATAAGGAATATCGCTGCCCTTGAAACCGTTCTGTACGCGCTTGCTATGCGAAGTGCTCCCTTGCGCTGCACCGTCGCTATGCACTTTCTATACTTTTCCTTACTCATGGCATCGGCCCAGACCTCCGCCCCGTAGAGGAGAATGGAGTTCGTGGTTGACATGAGCAGTCTGCGCGTTGCAGGTCGTGGCCCGCGCACGTTGGCCATGAGCCTGCTTAATTCGGCTACTCGTTTCGCCGCCTTATTCGCCGTGATTCGGAGGTGAAGAGCAAAGGTCAGCTTATTGTCTAGGGTCACCCCCAGATACTTAGCCGCCGGACGCGTCCTCACCACCGCGTCACCTACCGTTATGTCCATTGCTGTCTGGATTCGTTTCCTAGTCAGCAATACTACTTCCGTCTTATCTAAAGCTAGCCGTAGTCCGTGCTCACGCATCCAGCGAAGTATGCGCCGCATGGCCACGGTCAGCTGGAACTGGGCAGTATCTACGTCGCGCGCAACTATTACCACCGCTTCATCGTCCGCGCATCCTATCAGCGACACCCCGATCGGCATCTGGAGGCAAAAATCGACCCCTGCGCCACGCCGGCCGTGACAGGTCTGACTTTGAGTCCTTCGTCCGTTTCGTACAAAAGCTTTCTGTCACTCAGATAGTCCTCAATCCATCGCAAGGCATAGTCTGGCACCCCAAAGGCTCGAAGAGCCGCCAGGATGTCGACTCATCTCGCGGAATTGAAGGCGTTCTTAACATCAAGCGTTGCCAGCACGACTATCGGTCTAGCCGCATGACACGCCTCATCTGTTCTAGCGACCGACGCTGTTACTTCGCGCACCGCGCCTATCACCGATCGACCCTTCCTGAAACCGTGCTGGTTATCGGAAAGATCGCCTGCTTCCCGAATCGCTCCCTGGATCCTTGGCCTAAGAAGCAGCTCAGCTGTTTTCCACATCGTATCGAGCAGACTAAGAGGTCTGTAAGCGGATGGAGAATTTGGGTCCCCTTTATTTTTATCGATGAGAACCAATCGCGCACTCTTCCAGCGGTAGCTGCATACCCCCTCTACCAAACATGTATTGTACATTTCAAGCAGTATCTGTGGCCTACACTTCGCGATTATCTTTATTGCTTCTACTGGTATTCCGTCCGGTCCTGGTGCCTTTCCGCCCTTCAGGGAGGAGGTAGCTGCCAAAAGCTCCCTCTCCGTGAACAGCGGGATATCGTCCGCGCGTATGTCGGTGTATTCCGCGTGGTCCCTAAGTGGATGGGTTGGAAAGAGCCCGTCAATTACCGTTTCGATTTTTCACGTGCTCATCACCGAATTGGCCGCTCGTGCTTTCAGTTTTTGGGTTACTATCTTATAGCCCATCCCCCAAGGGTCGCCGTCGACGTCCTCGCAAAGTTGTCTCCAGCAACGAAGCTTGCTGTGCTTGATCGCGTAGCGAAGCTGCTTCCGTGCCACCCTATACGGCTGCATGAGATCGTCGCTTCCTTCCCGGAGTCGCGCACGCTGTGCCGCCCGTCTGCACGCATGGCACTCTTTCCTGAGTGTCGCGATAGTACTATTGATTATTACTGTAGTATATATGGATATTATACTTTATCATTGTTTAATTTAATAATAATTATGAAACTACCTATATCTTTTGTGTTATAGATATTATAATATCGAAAAAACTTTTTTTTACAAAAAATACCTTAAAAATTACCGACCTTTAAAAATATGACAAACAACAAAATTAAGATTACTTGTGATAAAACTTTAATTTTAAATAATGTCTTCAAATTTCACTATATTTATGCCTATAACATGCATAACATTTTTTAAAAACTTTTTTTTTTTCGTGTACTCAATAACAATTTTTCCAGCTGTTTTAAAAGTAAAGGGACATTTCTCATAACATATCCTGTAATAAATGTTTCGCGTATTTATCCATAAGCTTTTCAACGATAGAAATAGAGGTACAATACATGTATTCTGAAAGGTCACTTCGGGGAAGGTACAGAAGTGCGCGTCTGCTCACCTTTTTATATGGTAGAATCTCTGTTTATTGCAAAGGAAAATGGAAAAAATGATTTCATCGTTATACAACATATTCTGTAAGATATGCATTACATCCATCCGACAAAAGCTACATCTTTATACAAAAAAATTAATTGTGAAAAATATATGAACAAATGAGCTCATGCCTGAAGTATGTAATTTGGATTCGACAATGTTAAATGCTGCTTCAGTAAGAAAATATACAATTTGAAATTTTAAAATATAAATTAGTCTTGGTAGGTTTTTCCTGAAATCATCGTTTACGCAATGACTTAATATTTTATTAAAACATTCTTCAAAGTAATTTTCAGATTTCATAATTTTACATTTTTCATTAGGAATTAAGTGATAAATTACTATAAAAAAATATGGTTGCTTTAATATTAAAACTTGAAAATTCCTGTTTTAACTCAATGAATTTTTATCTTAGAATCGATTGTTCTTTATAGCTGCTTTTTTGATTTGTTATATAGATTATAACAATTTCATCATTGCAATTCTGAAGAGAAACAATGTAAAACATGATAAAACCTAGGATTAACAATTTTGTAACATTGCAACAGTATATTTATAAAATCGTTGTTAATTCTATAAAAAAATCACAATAAAATCTAGAAGGAACAACCGGTTCAAAAATAAAACTTCGTTAAATTAAAAACAGAAATTTTATACTGCAGTTACTAGCTCATTTCTTAGGTATACAACGAACGAATTGCATTGACACATCGCACGACAGCGAAACAGTTCCCTTCCGATTTCCCTTGCAACGCCCACATTTTCCACGCCCAACTCCTTATCTCGATTTCAGAAAGAGGCGAAAAACGCATATATGTATACAACCAAGGGAAGCGATACGCGCAAGAATCATCCTCGTAGACATCGAAACCTCGTCTTACGCCTCCTCATGCACGTGCGTATGCGTCGCAAAGACAAAAATCACCGCTCGCGCGACGATATAATCGCGGCCGAAGGCTTCGAGCGTTAATTAACATTGACTGTAGGGTGCGAAGAAGGCCTCGACGCTAAAACGTACGATGTGTATGTATAACTTGTGTATATGCCGAGTTTTTCGCTCTGTCATTCTCAAAAGAGCCACTTGGTTATATTTAACATTTCTCTTCGGTTTATGGTTTCTCTTGGTCTATTTTCGGCGGTTGTGGAAGCGCGCACCACATTGATGTTTCTTACAGTTTTTTTTCGTATAAAAGAGATAGATGTGACGTGCTAATGTATGTAGTGCTAACAAGCACACGTTATTTGTATCCATTTTTTTTACTTTAGTGTGTACAATACACTTCTTTAATACATATTTTTGTTTTATTAATAATTTAGTTTTAATGATGCATCGAACATTTTGGATTAGAATTCAAGGTCTTAATGATGTATTTGGAGAGTAAGAAGAGTTTACAAAGTCAAAACAGTAATATTCGCGAACACATAAGAAACGTACAATGACCCACGTGTTTAATAAGTATGTATTTGAATAAATGAGTGTATTGCTTATTTTTCAGGTATCTAAAATGAATATTCGAACAAAAGATATATAAATATAGTAAGAAATTTTATTTAAAATGATACAATTATTTAATTAGTTTCTGTAAAAATTCATACAGCAGATAAGTAAAAAATGTTAGTGTTAAGTTTTAATCAATAATCCCAGATTTGAGTATTCGAGAATCAGTGGTGCAGTCTCAAAATCCACCTATACTAGGAATCGCATCAAAAAATTCGGCGAACGCAAAGCCGTTGATAAGGTCATCCTCAAGGTAAAATACATAGAACACTGTAATGTTTCTCATTTTCGTTAAAATATAGGCCAATAAAGTAGGTTTATAGAATTATCGACACTTGTAACTCGTCCTATAATTGTTACGCCATTATACTTATCTAAAATCGCCGATTTTTATCCGAATATGTACAAAAAGCGAATGACGTCGGACAAATGTGCACGTTTCAGAAGAAATACTCAAGTAAGTCTAATATTACGCAAGAATGTAAAATTTGCATTGTTACTCAGTAGCCGAATTAATTTGTATAAACGGCACTATTAGCTAAAATATTGAAAAAATAGTATAGCAAAATTCGCCCTTAGCTACTTTCATTGTGTCGGACAGACATCACTTGATATAAAAACAATTATAACTTTCTAAATATTATGTTTGAGAAGTTCTTATTTTAATGTAAATAAGAAAAATGTCCTAATATTCATTATGTACAATTTTGGTACAATAATTTTAGTTAGATTAATAAATATAAACGATTTTGTGAACAAAAACTAGAAAATGAGGTTATGAAAATTTTCAAAAATAATTTTTTTACTTTAAAAAGTGCCTTTTCTTGAAGATTTGTGTATTTAATATATACCTCATCGAACGACTCCTTTTATCAAGATTAATGTCCGATTTTTGGTCAACTGAATCATTTGAATTTGTTAATTTATGTAAATTCTAAATTATAAAATTCTTTTTTATATAAAAAATATCACACATAACGTATCATGTTCACTCGACTTGGGTAATTTCTAGTCGAATGAATTTTAATTTTTACACGTTTACGCTAATCTCATTGGAAGATTTCAAACGCATTCGACCGGAAATTTCCCACGTCGAGTGTTCATAAAAAATCATTTAATGCCCGTCAGCCACATAACGGTAATTGCGTGACAAAAATTTCACGACGGTAGCTAAGGGTTAAGTATTATAGTAATAATCATGAATTTTACTATAAATAAATAGTATTATTTTTAGTATTTTCTACGCAAAATCGAGTATGCCTCCATGGTAAAATAATATAAATTTTTGATGAGTCTACCTTTTGACCAATTAGTAATTGTTAAAATAGTCAACAATAATAAAATTCATTAACTACTAATTCTATTTTAAAATTTTACATCAATACAATACATACCTATAAATATAAAGAGATGATTAATTAACCCACTTCTTCCCAAGCGGCCATTTTATAGTCGATTGGTTTTTTGCCTAAAACCGCCATTTTTAAATTTTCCAACGGAAATTTCAAAATTCTGACTTCAGAATCGGAAAGAGCGGACAATTTTACTTCAGAAAAGTGCTATTGGTTATTATTATTTCTTTTTTCGACAATTTTTTAGACAAAAAACCAATCGACTATAAAAAGGCCGCTTGATCCCAGTAGATAGACGATTATTAATGTCCATTTACTTTGTTAGTCTATCTATTGAGATTTTAGGTTATACATAGCGAAGATCCAATAGATAGACGATATTTTTGAAGATGCTTTATTGCATATAAAAAGAACATTTAATTCATAAATATCATATTTAATTTAATCGTAACAAGCTTTTATGCAATTACACGGACAGAAACGATGTTATAATTCTTATTAATATATGAAAGAAAGAATTTTGACTATCTCCTGTTGTAATGTTTGGACATAAGGTAGATGTACCAGTGAGTAGTCACTGCCCAGTACCTGGCCACTAAAGGCTATTTTATTTGTTAACAAGCTTTATAGATAAAATTAGTAATGTATATGTAGTAATTACTGCTATTTAACTATTTAGTTTCTTGTATACAAAATTTCGCTACGTAGTTTTATATTCTAGGCATTCAAAAAATTATCTGAAATATCGTAGTAACCTGTACCATGAATCTCAACAGATTTTTTACGCTAAGGTTAAGAAAGGTGGCATACTTTTTAAGACGATATTATGTTAATAAACGGTATTTCTGCTTAAGTAAATATGATTATAGAATGTTAAGAACATTTACAATAGATATAAAAAGCAAAATTAGATTTTTTTTTTTTTTTTTTTTTTTTTTTCAATAAATATTAACTTGGCTATGTACTGGTACATAAAAATCGCGCTGCCCGATAACTGATCGCCTGGCCAGTTATAAGTCAAGTCGCCATCTAGCGTGCTTGTTCGTTTTTCCTACTACCTGGCCACATAATATTACATAGAAATGTAGCTATAATCTCTGGCAAATGCTCCGAATTTCGTTACCTGCATTTGCTGTAAGTATACAATCGTAAGTATACTTAATCTAAAAATAGTAAAATAGTATATTTATAGCATATTTTTTGTAACACATGTTTGGATTATGCGCTTTGTTATGCTTACGAAGCGGAACCAAATATTGCTCTTTTGTGACACGGTGCAAGAAGCATGCTTCTGCTGGATTGCAAATTTAAATTTAACAAGTTTAAATATGTCCAGGCCCTTTTAAATAAACATGTGGTATCATTCGGATAATACAGAGGATGTCCGAGCCCCGCCCCCTCTTTGGCTGTCCGATCTACTTTGTATTTCCAATTATTTGTAAAAGCTACAAGTCCGATCGATTGACTTTATTTTGTACAGATTGGTTCATTATAAGCACTACACGGCTTAACTCCGATTATTACTGTAAAACAAATTATAAAAATTTATTAGCAAAAGTTTGGTATGATTAAAATTTTGAGGTTAGCTTTCAATGCGTAAGCACTCTATCATATTTCCAATTAATCAGAAAAATAACTCATCAGATCAACTTTATCTTGCATGCAAAAGCTTTTTTATAAAGAGTACTACGCGGCACTGTCCTTGATTTATTCCTGCAATCTATACTTTAAAAGTATAATCATTAAATAAAACACGATTTCAGCTTCGACAGCCTCTTATCTGGACATTAGGATAGCTTGATTTGTTCAAAATAGGTATTAATTATGTCCATGGCCCCTAAACATGTGGTAGCATTCGGATGATACCACAGGTTTAGAGCTAGTAGTATTAGCGAGAGTAATGTAATTTTTTCTCCCTCATCTTTTTATCGCCCACCGGTCGATATACGGACACTTTAGTCCTCCTATATAGGCATCCAAAAACGTGATTTAAAAAATAAATTATTTATTAGATTAAGATTCTAAAACTGTTAAATATAATGAATTATTTATTTAATAATAAATAAGAAAAACAAATAATTTATCTTACATTTACAAACAAGTAGTCTTCATTTTTTAACCTCTGGAGCCTTAAATAACTACTTTACGCAAATTTTTATTATTCAATATTGCCAAATATTTCGTTCTGTATAGCATTTTAGTACCGTTTAATACTTTTGCTTTGTAAGATGATTTTTCCCTATTGAGATTTTTTATAACGTTATAAAAATCATGGCCAGTTACTAGGACATCAAAGGTTGGGCACTGAAACAGCTCGATTGTGGGTGTCCATGTACTGGTACATCGAACACTCTAACGCTTTTATATATAATTTACTTAATGTCGTGAGAAATATTGTTTTTCCACTTTTAAATTTCATTTTAATGATTTATATTTTAGATGAACTGTCCACGTGTTACTAAGTGGTCAGTTACTGGTACGTCTACCTTACTTGTATTTTATCAATTATTACTATTTAATATAGCAATCTTCTAAAATATTAAATAGTAATTTTATTTATTTTAATGTTTCCCTGATTATTATTTATTCTAGATATTATATTTTTTATATTTGTACACTTTAATTTTAAATAAAATTATTTTTACTAAAAAAACATGATCCTTGTTCATACTATACTTCGAATCATTCTTATAAGTTACATTAAGCTTTGTTTTCGTTACGCTTATCTTGTCAACATTAATTAAATAATGATATATTTATTCATTGTTGCAGTTCTAATTGACTTACATGTATTGATATATTGAAAAAAATATAGCATTCGGAAAATATAACAAATATTACTGTAATTTCAAGTACTTCTTGATATAATATTCAGCACAAATTATTACACTTTCTTGTAAATTCTATAAATAACAGTTTTTAAAGTAGATAGTAATATTTCATATGATTTAATTGCAAAAGATCATATACGTTTAACAATAACTGCTACCAAATACAGTTAAAAGCATTAGAATGCAAGTAAATCCCACCATTCCTTCATAAAATAGTAATTTTCATACAGTAAATAGTCATTTTTAATACATCTCTTCTCTCCGTGTAGAATTTAAAATTTTACTTGAAAAATCATTAGTTTCGTAGATATAATAATATTTATAAACCGTCTATCGACCGGTAAGTGTCTATCTACTGGGCAGACTACCCTATGTAAATTTTTTAGACTCATTTTTATTTGATTCTGAAAAGTTTTACACTAATTAGTCTAAACTAAACTAATGATTCTACCCTGGTAGAAATCTAAGCTGGTTTCTAGCCAGATATTAGCTAGATTTTCTAAATCTGCTTTAATTCTGGTTAATAAATTAGCTAGAAATTAGTTAAATACGATATGCTTTTTAGCTAATTTCTAGCTAGATTTTGTTTAATATTCTAGTTAATATAAAATTGATAAACTAAGTAATTTATGTATTAAATAATAATGGAAATAATAACATTTTTATAATAATCAAAGTAATACACAATTCTAATCATTAATACATTAAGTATTTTACTAAATTAAAGTTAAAAATGTACCTTAAATGTCTGATAGTAATGGAGGTTAGGTTATTTGTTTACATAACGACGCATGCATTTAAAAAGTATTACTTACACAAAGAGTACCAAAGCCCCGAATAAAATTTACGTGTCTTTATTAAAGAAATTTATGTTATAAATAATAGAATGCATGTAGTCATATAATTACTGTTATTTTTAAAATAAGAATAAAAATAGAATAATGTAAGTTATGACGAAATTTGAAGAATTGGTTAACAAATATTTGTAGTTTTACAATGAAGTTTTATTACAAAAATATATTGTAAGTACTTATATGACTAAGTTATGATTGAATAATTTTCGAAAAGGAAATTATTAGTTATAAAATACTTTTAGTATTGCATATACATATTTCTATAATCTCGTAAGTTGTTATTTGTTGATAAAAATATTTATTTTGACGGTATACTATATTGAACATTCAATAAACTATAATAATGTATATTTTTAAAAACTAATAACTTTTCAAAACAAAATATAAATAGGTTAGATTTGCAAACAAAATACGTTCTTGCTTAAAGCATGATATTAGCTATAATTTGACTTATTAATAGTTTATTAATCTGGCTAATAATTAATAAGCTAACTAGCCATTTTAGCTAACTTTCTACGACGGTAAAGACAATGCATTAAGATTATACAGGCTGTACAGATTGTGTCAAAAGTTAGTTTTTACGTGAAATCGATATAATTCTATATAAGAACAGTTACAGTTTTCGGTCATTTTTTAGTCATGCTTGCGAGACAATTGGTTGTCACGAGAAAGGGTTAATTACGTTTGAAGAAGCTAAGTGCTAATGAATTAGCATTAGGTTTTTCCTTATTCATGCAAATTGTTATTTAAAAAAATACTATATTTTAATGTTATTTAATGATATTACTAATGTCTTTTTAACGATTAAATGTATATATTTCATGACTTTAATACATTCATTAAAGCAATTTTTCACTTCCTTCTGTTTATAGACAAGCATAAAAATTATTCTGAACTTTCATATGTTATCCTCATGCTTTATCCTCATTATCAAATCATGGTTTTGTTCAATGGTTGTGAATTTTACTTAAGGTGGTTCATATGTGGATGAAATTATTACCGAATTAAATAGAACTTACACAGGTGATTTATGAACATAAAATACACGCCCTCGTAAAATTTCAGACTATAAGTTGACCAATAAATTAAAAAAAAAATACTTAAGAATTAGTACTTTAACCCACTCTCTTATGGTAGTCATACAATTCTAAGCAGTAACAATACGATTTATTTTCGAAAATACTGGAGTTTATACTAAATAGACAGGATATAAAAGTACAAATTTCGTACTTTTTAATGATTCAAAGAAAAGTATATGAAACGGACTTATTAAAAAGATATTCATTATTAAAAGTGCAAACGTCCTACTTTTCCAAGCTTAAGGGGGTAGTTGTACTACAATCGTAGTCAAAAGTTAATTTCATTCTAAATTTCTATATAATAGGGTTATAAGTCCCTCAAACTGTAAAGTATACTATATTGTAGTATAAATAGTATATTGTGTAGCAAGGGCGAGAAATAGTCTTTTTCTGCCCGTGTATTTACTGCAAACACACAAGGGCAGAAAAAGCCTTCCGCCCATGTTACACATCGTATTTTTTGTGACACTAGTATTGATTTTTGCAGTTTTTCGTGTCTATCGAGCGGAACCAAATGTGACCACTTTTCGACGCGGTGTAATTGCCGTCTTGTTCTATTAAGAAATGAAAATATGTATACCTACACACACACACACACACGTATACACATACACACATACACACTCATACATATACATACATGTACATATAGAGATAACGATTATTGTATATTAAAGTTTTTCAAGTAAAAGAAAAATAAGATAATATTTGAAATAGAAATTAAATTCTAACGCACGCATTCACGAACACGCACGCGCATGCATATGCAAAATATATGTATAAATAAGTTGAAAATTTATTATTGAAACCATTCTCACGTCTTTTAAGGAAGTTACTTTTGCGCCCGCCATAGTAACTTTTTTGTCGCCGGTCGGAAAACGATGACTTCTTGTCCGCTTTATAGGTACGAAAACGCGCGAAAATCGTACATGTGTTACAAAAAGATTATTTGAATCTACAGATAAATTTTCAGTATAGGTTACCTATTTAGCACGTTTAATATGCAGAAAACACACTTTTCAACATTAGAAATTAAAAATACATATGGTTTTAAATAACTTTGGTTGGATATTAAAGTATCAAATTAACCCTTAACCTTCAAAGTTTATATACGTACAATAAAAAAATTGGGGTTACCCGACGTTTCAGAGAGATATTTATATTATAACGCCAAAAGGTACTTAAAATAGATTCTTAAACACCTTAGAGGTTATCAAATCCATGTCTATATTGGTCTTTTTAGAAAGAAATAACATACCCTGGTAGAAAATTATCTAGTTTTATCGAGGCCCTTGATTATTCCCAAGAGAAAATTTGATAGATTTACATAGTTATAGATTAATTTTCCACCACGGTAGATATACATTTAATATCAATGTGAATATTCATAGTTTTCTAAGGGGGATCCCTACCTTTTTTTTACCAAAAAATCGATTTTATTTTATTTTTTCAATTTTTTAATCCTTTCTTAACACAGAAACACATCGCATTTTTTATTTTCAACAAATTTTTAGTTTGAAAAATAACGTTTTAAAGTACGATTATACGGTAAATGTACTTCTTTTTAACAAAAACGGCTATTTCTGTAGTTATTGTTTTTCTTTATTCAAAACATTCCAGGTGCATTAGCTCTTGTCGAAACTTTTTGAAATTAATTTGACATATTCTTTTTAGTATTATGAAGAAATCTATGCATAGCCAAACTGCCTTGTCCATACATAGCACCTTGGCGATGCATACATTTCTTCATAATGCAAAAAAGAATACGTCAAATTAATTTCTTATAAAATCTAGAAAAATTCCTACTTATTTTATATTTATTACTTATTCTTTTATACCTTTTTGGAAATATTTGTGAATTCTTATCAAAATTGAATACAAGTAACCATAATTAAAAATGAGATTATTTTATTTAAATAGAAAACAGTGTTTATACGTAATTTATAGCTTTTATCATAAATAATTATTTTTCATTTGATCTATCATGGAAAGAAATAAAAAGTCGAATCCACTGAAACGCACGTATATTCTACGTAAAACTAAAGTCTATCTTAGTAGTCACGTGGCAAGCTGCAACTGCTTACAAAAAAAGTAGCTATTCATTTTTTTCTTAATGTAAAATTCTGGATTTCGAGGTTAAGTAAATTTAGCTTCCAGAAAAATAAGTAGCATCTATTGTAAAAAAAGGAGCTACTCCATTTTTTTAAAAGGAGTTTCAACCTTTTCTTTGAGAAGTTATATTGGCATGCCTGAAACAGCCATTCTTATATTTTATTTCTCTCCGTGTGATACTTGATCCATAGACAATCCTATTTTTGTGATGTAAAAGGTTATTTTTTCGGGTTAGGGATGAATCCAATCGTGGTGCGACTTCGGATTCGGATACAGCGACCAGAAGGTGAGCAGAATATTGTTTCCCTGTATGCGTGTGAAATCGATCTAGATATGAAAAAAAGCGGCTTTATGAATTTTTTTAAAGAATCTTCGTCTTTCCAGTACTTTTTCCTCAATTTTGACCTTTGTTGAGTATATATTTGAGTAGCTGACTTAAAAATTTTCAATTTGAAACCTTACTGAACTTCGTAGGACCACGGAAAGCGAAAGTATGGCTGTTTATATGAGTGATATATGATTTCCACGAGACAGCGGATCACAGATTTGATACCTTAACATTTCAAAAAACGTTAAAGTATCTACAGCGAGTGATCCAAGAGACCCGGGACACTTTACCAGAGATTAAAGCAAAGATTCTTATGTCAGCTATCGAATATCGATGGTCAAATAATTCACGAATACACTGGAGGATGCAGAAATAAGCCAGATAGGACGTCAAAAGTTGTTTGAAAATAGCGAAAATATAAAAAAAAGTCGCGGATTCAACTTTTAATTGGTCTGAAAAAACCATATCAGCTGAACTACTACGATTACCTTTTTGTAAGGGAGACCGGGGCAAAGTGAGCCTAAAAAAGTTTGTTGATCGAAAATAAAGAACATGTATGAATTGAAGACATTGCAATTAGTTTCAAACTATATTTTGAATTTTCATTAATGATACCTAAAATTGTTAACCTCTTAAATTAAATAGAACAACTTTTAATTTTGTATATAATAAAAAAATTCATTTAGACTCAATTTGACCCGTATTCGGGGTAAAAATAATATATAATTAATTCTCTTTAAAGTATATGTTTAAAAGGAATGTTTTTAACGCATTTGTACATGCTAAACACATTTATAAAACAAAATCAACGAAAATTAATTCATGAAATTTAGAAAGTCAAAATGATAATATAATTTACTACATAATAAAACTTACTTTATTAACAGAAAGAATTCTTATTTTTATTTAACTGCATGCTTTAATGTGTTATATCGTCCAAGGCTCACTTTGTCCCAAATACGTATTAGTTATGGAGTAGCATGCTATTAAGGAGTGGTGCGAACAAATTGCAAATTTCAGGTACTCATTTTCCCATTAAATGTTCTAGAATTAAGTACATGTCTTGGTATAATTGAGTATGAACAATATTTATAGATATTACGAAATGTTTAAGAAAGACCAAAATCATCTGAAGTATCTCGAAAATGTTATTATTTTTTTATTTTAAAACAAAGAACATAACTGCAAGTTTACTTCATCATATAGGTTCAGACTATTAAAATGTATATTCTCAAATTTTTCTGAACAGTAAAGTTCAAAACAGTGAGAGAAAATAAAAAAGCTCTCTTTACCCCAAGGCTCGGTTTACCCCGGTCTCCCCTACATGATTCAAGGAAACTTTTCTCATAGGTTAAACTAAGAAAAAAATTTCAGAAGGTTTTGAAAATTGTTAAAAAAACGTGTTTTTCGATAATGGGCAAACTTATAAAACCTCCGTATCTTAAGCACTTTTGCACATTTGTGAACGTATAAAAAATGGCATAGTGCATTTCTTACACATAAGAATTGTACACGTAATTATTGTGCACAATTTAGCATTGATCAAATATATCTATATATAATTTGACCAATGCTAAATTGTGTACAATAATTACGTGTATAATTCTTATGTGTAAGAAACGCGCTATGCCTAAAAAATAAATTCAAGATTTTTTCAAGTTTTTAATGTAAAATACGATCTCGTAGTCAGATTGTATAGCAGGGCAAACATGGATAAATATGCATTAAAAATCGAAAAATTTGCATCACACATTGAACTGTATGTGAACTTCTATAGCTCAAATTCTATCGGGCTAAAGCATTTACTTTAAAATCTTGTACAAACGAAAAAAATGTGACCTGCTAAATTGAAAAAGATGTCAATTTCGAATTTTAACGGTAATTTGAAAATGGGTAAAAAATTCCCAAAAAACGGCCTATACATATTTAGACTTCTAATGGCTATATCTCGGGGGTTTCCGGAGCTAAAAATTGAGCTACGTTCATATTTTGTGTAGTACTATAATATATCTTGGAACCAGACGATTTGGAGAATTTGGAGAACAATATATATATATTAGAATGGTCCAAAAAAATTTTTTTTTATATTTCAAGTCTTACCCTTTAATAGTTGATAAATAATGTAAAAAGGAATGTTAACATAAAAAAATAAGATATTTTTAAGAGGTGAAGCTGGAATTTTAAAGGTATTTATTATGATTAACTGTTTGCCATTTAAATCATATTTTTTATGCTGTATCGAAAAAAAATGGAATCTTAAACCCTAACTTATAATATATTCCAGTTATAGGTATTTTTGTTAAAATAAGTTAAAAAAAAAGCTAAATTTATTCGACAATTTATTAAATTTTCATTTTGGATATATTTTTTGATACTCCGTCGAAGAAATTATAATATTAAAGCTATTTTAATTTTATTTTTTGATGAAATATTTTTCTACTTATAGTTAAGTAAATAAATAAAATAAAGAATATTTAAGTCTAGAGACTGATTAAAAAACAAGTAGTTAGAAAGGCTTAAATTCAATAATATAGATTAGCGAATTTTCAAGGGACTATAAAGACCACTTAGAGGGATTCATGGCAAAATCACATATAATATACATATTTGATATATAAAGACTTATATCAACTTAGATTGTGTCAAAATATTTTTGCCATCTATAATATGGACATCAATTTTTCAAAATTTAACTCACACCTTTAGACCCAAAAAACTATTTTTTTATGAGTCCATACAACTTTTTATAATTAAAAGCAAATATTCTAAAATTGTTTTCCTATAAATACTTAACAATATCTTTAATTTTACCGTTGTAACAACTCAAAATCTTGACCCTACACGTCACGATAAATTACCATTGTTAATACCTTATTTAGTAAAGGAACTTTGGGGCGTGCAGGAATGCACATCATACGATAAATAGATTTTTTTCGACAGTTAAATGACGCCTTTTCATGTGTACTAAAACCGCATTGTAAACAATGACGTAACGTAACGTAATATGTGATTGTTACTGATTAAAGTGGTTCATGCGTCAATGTGTACCTAAAATATAAAAATTTATGCGATAAACTGTTTTCATATTACAATATGAGAAAAGATATAATATAAAAGAAGAACACTTTAAGCACCGAACAAAATATTTTTTAACAAAATTTCCAGATTGCAAAAGTATAAATATCGTCGACTAGAGAAAGATTCGACAAAACACTGGAAACTTTTCTATTTTCTATTCGATTTTAATTCTGAAGGTCTCATTTGGTTCCATCAAAGATTTCAGGGGGACTTAGCGATATAAAAATTGCAAAACACCGATGAACCTGTAAAGTTACAGCCAATTGTTTATAAGTTAATACTCGTGTTTTTGTAAATTCGTAAGTGTATAAGTATAGACTATTGGCTGTAACTTGCAGGTACATCGGTTTTTTATATCAATTTTTATATCGCTAAGTCCCCCTGGAATCTTTCAAGGAACAAAATGAAACCTTCAGAATTAAAATCGGATAGAAAGTAAAAAAATGTCCAGTGCTTTGTCGAATCCTTCTTTAATCGACGATATTTTTACTTTTACAATATGGAAATTTTGTTGAGAAAATTTTTATTCGGTGCTTAAAGTGTTCTTCTTTTATATTATATCGCTTCTCATATTGTAATACGAAAAAATTTTGTAGTATAAATTTTTATATTTTAGGTACGTATTGACGCATGAACCACCTTAATCTGCCATTATCACATATTACTTTACGTTACGTCATTGTTTATTTTTCTTATGCGAAGTTATTCGCAAATTCTCACGTTTTAGGTTAAAAATTCTTTTCCTGACTTCTCTTATATGTAGCTGGTACAAATAAAACAAAATTCTTATTATAAATGAGAACCAGCATTTTTTAACATTAATTACATTGAGAGTTCTATGCGCTAAACAACATAACCTCACATAGTTCACATGTATACATTATTATCGAGGAACAAACGTAGATCTGTATAGATATATCGAGTTTTGTGTAGTCTAGTACTATCTAGGTTACCTATATAGGCATATATAACTTATACGGGTGCCACGATAAGATTTCTACCAGAGCAGTTAGATTAAAAACGGTCAACTTGATTAATCTCCATGTTATAACTGTGCCTGGTCAATTTAAATGAAAGATTCAATATTTACATTTACAAATTTACAGATTCATCCACAAAATTTCCACTATAACTTTCCAACAGCGTCCTATTTACTAATACGTCACTTAGCTCTTGAATGTATACGCTGTAAATCGTATTACTCTAGGACGCGCTCAACGTGGAAGATTATGCATTTCGTCACACAATTTTCCAATAGGACATAAAAACCTATTAACAATCATAGTAGAATTTCCTTGTCGACGCGACAAACACGTCGATTAAAAGTATATCATATCAAATCCGGTATAACCAAATGCAAGTTCGTACGTACGTTTGAATACGTCAATGAGAGCGGCAAATTAGAGTATAGAAATTTCTTCGGTGTTATTGATATTCGACGAGTCGGAGCGCTTGATGTGGAAATGCGACGAGTCAAGGCTTGGGCGTCTTCGTCGTCGTGCAAGATATCCTTTATGTATTGAATATTAATTGCGAGCAACGTTTGAATCATCGCTTTGGATGTTGAGTAAAGGTACCTGCAGTACTTGCGGACACGTGTCGAGTACTCAGAATGATATTTGCAATGATAACTATTTTGTCGAAGAACGCATGGATGAATGTGATTTTTTAATATTGCAAAGTCACTTGGTAGAAATTTGATCATCTATTTTTTGGCAAAACTTTTGCTAGGTTTCGGCTGGTACTTTAATAGAGCCTAGTTTCGACTTTTAATATTTAACAGTATTCACCTTGTTTATTCCAGTGATACTCCATCTAGCATGAAAACATAAAAGAATTATTCTCTATACGATAGACCATTTTAAAATTATCTAGCAGTGTTCATTGTAATGTTATGCAACGTTATAAATGTTAAAGCGAGACTCACTTAAAAGGTGCTTTAATCTAAACACGGTATTACAAAGTAATTATTTTTTCTATTTTGTCGTTTGTTAATAATAATATTTTTTATACCAATATATATTTGTTAAGTAAATTAATAATTTGGTAAAGTTTATAATTATTACAAAAGAATTTTTTTTTCAAATTTCTTTGGTAATTTGATAAATATTGCAAAATTAACTAGTCACTACCTATATGGAAATAACAAAATACTTTGTACGGGTAAGGAAAAGTAGCTAATCTGATGTTTACCGAGCTACTTTATAATATTAATAAATTATTTCTTCAGTGCGTAGTTCGTCTCGTGAGTAGCATTCACTAATAAAATGTTAATTGATTGAGTGATTATCGTACTTTATTTGGTATAATTATTGTTGTAGTTAGAGATGTATGCTCAGTGACGTCTTTTGGACGAACAATTTTCAAATGATACAATGCAATAGACGCGTAAGCCTTATCTTTCAAATGCTTAATTGTATTGGGGGATTTTTAAAACAGATTAGTGTAAACGCAATGGGAAATTTTCGGATCTATTGTGTTAAAGTATTATGGGGGGGCGGGAGTCTCGCGTAAATGAGGAAAAACAGAGGTGATCTTCGGGGATTTTTCACAAACAGTGTATTTATTCAAATGACTGAAAACTTTTTTTGTGTATTAATACACTTTTGAACAAGCAAAACAAAATTTTTATGATACATTTTGATATATATTTTATATATACAGCAGGGTTGTGCAGAGGAGTCGAAATTAGATGCTAAAACGGTATGCATTCTAGCATCCGTAAAAATGATCCGAAACAAAAAAAAAACATAAAAATTTAGATAAGGTGTGACAATATCATGGGTATGAACCACAAACATAAAAAAATGGTCATTTATAGTTTTGGTGAAACTTAGAAGAAAAGTAAAATTTTACTCGAAGTTTCACCAAAACTTTAATTATCACCCTTGTTATTACTCATTTACACGAGACTCCCCCCTTAATTTATATCTCTACTTCACTGAATCGAAAGTTACCACAGTTTTACCAGCGTAACAAATTCGTAATACATGGTAAGATGATACTTTATTAGAATGCAATTCATCTTTCTTTAGAAATTAGTCAAAAAACCTACCAGAAATATTTGTATGAACATAACGTAAAATATTTCATACTAAAATGTGTTAATTGTATTTTTCAAGAATGCCATAAAAGCAATCGCTATTGTATAGGAAAGTTTGTCTAGATATGCACAATAATTAAATTGACTTTTCACGCGTCTATGAATCATGATATTTTATTTTGCTCTCAGCAATATTTTAGACGAATGAGCAGAATGTAGCAAAAATTCATTTAGCAAAAACGCAATTCAATCAGATCTTTCTGAGAAAATCAATATGCGTAAAATCGTTTCAATAGAAAAATCGTGCAGCTGCAACTGTCAATATTTGAGAGCAAATAATGCCGCGACTCACGCGTAAGAAAAACTGCTGACCGCAGATAACCCGAAAAAAATATTACTATGCTCTTATACATTATATAAAATAGTGTAGTAGGTGTACGCCTGGGTTTACCTGCCTATTTGAAATGAACGGTTTATTAACTTAATTGTCACCTCGAGGGAAAATACTTAAATCGAACCTTACAGTTTCTATTCTCAACAAAAGGCTACAAAACAAGCAAGAAATATTCGAAAGAAATTTTTTAGATTTCGTCACTTCAATCACTGTGAAAGCGATCTTTTAAATTTCGTTTAACAGTTATATAACAGTTCTATAGCATATATATTATATCTGATAGGCTCTTGGGTTGATATTTGTATAATATATTATTCACGATAATTCATTTTAAAGCATTTATTAACTAATCATTATACTAAAAAATTGTAAATCCTATATTTTTGTATATATTTACTTTTCCACTTTATAGATAGTTACTTCTTATAGTCAAAGAGTAAAGTTCTAACCTTGCTAACCTAAAAACTAAAACTCATAAAACATCGTGAATGTTGAAAAATGCAATTATTTTTAAGACAAGATTAATAAAATACGAAGACAAGACAATCTTTCCGAGTATAACAATGGGACAAAAACAAGACCAGAATTTACAAAATAACGTCCTATTTCGTATTGTGGAAGCCCTAATAATATAAAGTAATGAAAACACTATTACAAAAATTAATAGAAAAAAAAACTAAAAGTTATACTAAGTTTAAAAAGCAAACCAATTTCAAGAATAATCTTCTCTCGCAAAAAGATATAATATACTCGCTCGAAACAAATAAAACATTGCGTGAATGAGACCATTGCGCAAACCCCGCGAAACTGCTTACGCTCGGCGAAAAAGTACATTTCTCGGCATCGCCGCGCTCGAACACTCCAACAATGAAAAATGTTTACACTCGAATTCGAAAAACAGGCCTCATTACCATGTGCACCTTCAACGTACAGATGGTTTTCCCACAGAGTGACGCAGTCGCACCTCGGACGTTTTTCAGCGTTTACTTCGCCATCTTTGTTGCTCGTAGAAAAAAAACGTGTCAAGTTTAAGGTGGGCCTGAACTAAGATTTCGTCCAAAATCCGCCTTTAGTTTTATTTTCTGCAAAACGTACATTTCAATTTATGTGGTTTTGAGTGAAGTTGTTGTGTTGAACTATGATGATAGAAGTGTTAAGTATATAAATATAACAGTGAAATATGATTTTAACAGTTAAATAAAGGGAATATTTAATTTTTTTCCTAACAATGTGGAAGAACACATAATTTATTTTTCAATACGCATTTCTGTAGGCTGACGTGTATAAGTGTAAAAGTTATAAGTTATTAACCTGCTAACACTCACGTGGCGTATTGGGGAATCATTTTTTGAATGCTAAATTCTTTTTCCATACCAAGACTTTTTCCATTCAATAATTATTTTTGTTATATTTATATTGTCTTTTAACTTACTAGGGGAGTGCACACCTTCCGGGAAACGAATTTTGGTCAGACTTTGGAAGGATGTTTCTGGTACCAAAAAATAAAGCCTAGCACCCGTAATTTTGACGCGTAGTCCCCTTAAGGACGTTCACCGGTTGACAGTAAGGTTAGAAAGTTAATTTTCGAAAGAATCATTATTAAATGGCAATATTTATAATGAAAACCCTTCAGTTTATAATATAAAGTATTAATATATCAGTAAAGAATATAAAATTTATGAAAATAATCAAAAACCGAAGTACGGCATTAACTTTTGCATATGCTGTAGCACGATATAGATATACTAATAATATTGGAGCACAACTTTAGATAGCTATATCTTTAAAAAAAGTACCGTTTGCTATACCCAGCTTTCTATGTCCCAAAACGAAAACCTAGTTCACAATAAATAAAAATGTTCATGTTATAAGAGCTCAAGATAGGGCTCCCATGTTAAAAACTAAAACTTTGAAGCTAAATTTCTCGATTTTGGATACCGCAAGGGGGGTCGAAATTTCAACCACATATAAAACACTCTTGAATTAATATATGATAAAAGTTTCAAGAGATTGAAGAAGAATTCAATTTCAAATAATTGTAACATTATTACTTCTGTAAAAAAACAGTTCTTTTTTATTTAAGACAAAAATAAATACGCGTAGAAGAACATGTACATTAAACATCTATATTATGTGTTTAACATTTGACAAAGATTTTTTAGCAATCAATTAAATTTATTAGTTAAAAGTACTGTCTAAAATGCTTCTGGTAGAAATAAGATTATTTATTTCACGCTTTTTAGACTAGAAACAAGCCATTTTTCTTTAAAAATCGGTAGGAAATTCCTAGTCACCAGTCTAAATTCTCACTTCTCTACCAGGGTGGACTCCTCGTTAATCCCACAACCCAATGCAAACTAATATACAATCAAATGACCAAGCAAGTACAAAAGATCTTTCAAATTTTCAGCAAGCACAAGCCACCCACCTCGACCAACAAAGAAGACCCAGAAGCAACACCTCGGCCTCATCCCATCTTCATCGTCATCTCCTCTTCTTCTTCAAAAGTGTGCTAACACTACACTTACGTGCGCTCCGGTCTCACAGTGCCGAACATCGCGCATAGTTATAGTATACACTTCAGCGGCGGGCGCGTTAATCGGCAAGCGCCGCGCGCCGCGCCGAGGAATAAACCCGGCGCGCAGCCCGAGCGCGGGCTCAGTCCTCGTCGGAACGCTACGCCGGCATAAATACACACGCGTTGTACCCGCACACACACACAGTGTCGTGTCGAGAGACGGGGAACACCTTTCGCGCGGTATAAGTCTTTCATTCCGTAGTCGCGCGCGCAGGAGAGAAGATCCACGCGGTGTGACGCTTTTCGAAGATGCAAGCGCAGTGATAGAATTCGGGAATTCTTGGCTGAATTTTTGGTTCTTTGGTTTTTACCTTTTTTTCGGGGGATACGGAGAGAGAGGAGCGCTGGTCACGAGGAGGAATTCAGGGGATCTGGAACTTGTTCGAACTTGCCGGTGCTTCAGGATGCTGCTGGACATCGATCTGGGAACCGGAGATGTGAGTTTGTGTTGGGAGAATTGCTTTTTTGCGGGGGGAGCGTTTAGAGTTTGGAGTTTGGAGGGTTGGTTGGGAGGATATTGATTTGAGTGCGAAAGTGTACTTGTTGCGAGCGAGTGACGATGGTTCTTGCTGGGTTGATCGGTAGGATGATTCGGTCGGTGAATTTTCAATCGGTCAATCGGTCAATTTGATCTGAGTGGATACAAAAGCGTGAAATATTTGTTTTAAGACGTAGCCCCTATTTTAATTAAAAGATATGTAGAACTATAAATTTGATTTGAAGTCGAGTTAAAAAATGAGTTGTTTATTGTACACTGGGTAAACTAATCGCATTCTGTTAGATCGTTCATTAATTAGTTTACAAATGTTTAAAAATTATTTTAGTATATTTTTCTTAGTTTTTTGCTCAATAATTCAATATCATACAGTTGTTATTATTTAAATAGTAATATTAATATTATTTATAATAACTTTAATATTATGAACAATGTTAATTCGTCCAACCTAAAAACATTTTTAAAAACAATTTTTTTTCCAATTAAACACTGTATCTTATAGAAAGTATTACGTATTCATTTGTTTTTAAAGAAAGTTTCGTTAATTAGACTGTTGATCATTCAATTTGAAACGTCAGTTCTTACACACGAGGAATGCGTTGTTTGTTTTCTTTCGAAAGAATTTCCATTGATTCCTCGGCCTTTAAATTTCGTACTTATAAATAATGCCTCGCATCGAGCAAACTCGAGTAAAATAAAATAAAATAAAACTAATTCAAAACAGACTCTGTCGTCGTTCGTTTGCGCTAAATCAAAATACAAACATTGTGCACAATCGTCACGCGTCGGGTCGACGCGGCACGCGCGCGTGCGCTCGCGAGTCTTTATTTCAAATATGGAATTCGCAGCCAGCTGATGCCGAGGGAACTTTTTGCGCGTTCTCGAAATTGTGCAAAAAGCGCCGGCAGCAGCCTGCAGGATTCGCAAAATTTATTATCTCCGAGGAACCACGGAGAAATCTAGGCAAACTCGTTCGGTGCTGTGTGCGCGCGCGCCCGAGTCGAGAGTTACATAAAAGCGCGAGAAAATAGTTGCGAATTCTGACCTGCGCACGCGCGGCTCGCTTAATTCGTGCCTCAAAAGAAAAGTTATAATATATTATGTGACACGTTATGCTACACATTATGAGATGAACGTATTACTCCATAGCCTAGGAAAGGAAGATTATTTGATTTTTAGAATCGGATGTTTAGCTGGTGTTACATGTGTTACATCGGCGTAAACATAATACATAGAGTCTGTTTTATTAGATAAAGACTTAATCGGTATATACGTATTCTGTAATTAGTATAATTCTAACTCATGCTGAATTATAAACAATGTAGCTTAAAAATCAGATTTTGTATTTTCGCTAGCATATTTTTTAACGTTGAATTGAAACGTTAACGCATACATGAATAATTACGCGAATACAATGTGCACGTAATCCACACAATTTGAAGATCCCTTTTTTGTCATAAAAGACACCACCAACGAAATATATACATCCCATATATATGAATAATATTTTTCGCCCGACACATTACATATTGTATTGCAAATACCCGTACATAATATGCCAAAGAAGCAACAAATTAGCATATGCAAAAATCGAAGGACGAACTTTTATCCGAAAACGCAAGTGATGAACTCCTTTACATATATAAACACCTCAGAATCTCGTAAAATACGCTCAATACGTCATCTCAGTTGTCAAGAGACCCTTTTACAAAATACACCAAACAAAAGCCGGAGAAGCTTCAATTGAAAATAAATCGAAGGACGCGATACTTAAAAAGAGACGCCGCGATCGCTCAAACCCGCGAGTAAAAGGAGGAGGCGCGCTCGCTCCTTTTTTAAAAGTAGTTTTGCGCGTACACACGCACACGGGAAGATAAGTTATAGAACAACCGCGCCCGGTCGGCTATACACACATACCCAGTCCAGGATAGGCAGACGGCGAGAGAGATGAGGTTACATAAAAGTCCCATGTAATAAACGACGACGTCGTTTGTCGCGGGTTTCGGTGTCGAGTGCGAGCGCGCGCGCGCTTTGGCGGCTTTTGCTCGCACCGCCGGCGCACGTAACACGTGACGAGATTTCGCGTATTAGATCGGCCGAGGCCTCTTACAAAATATCTCCCGACCTGTTGAGTACTCCTGTGGGTATTATGAGGATTGGTGGTTTCATTCAAACGTCGCGCGCATCGCGGGGATTATTATGGTAGATGGAGATTTATTTGGCGAGATTTTAGAGCAACACGAAATTATGTGCATCTGTTATGGACCTGCACTAGGAGAAAGGATTTTCAACGTTAAATGTGAAGTCTGCAACTGTAATTTTAGGACGTGCGACTTTGGATATGGCCAATGATGTAGTTTTTAACATTTTAGATACAGTTAAGACGTAGATTTTATTAATAAAGACACAGTTCTTAACAGTTGAGGCATAGTTCTTAGCTGTTAGTATATAGTTTTTAATTTTTAAGATTCAGTTTATAATTGTTAAGCCACAGTTCTTTGCTGTTAAGGACAGTGCTTAACAATTAAGATACAGTTCATATTAGTTAAAACACAGTTCTTAACAGTTCAAATACAGTTCTATACTTCAGTATTCTTTCATTTAAAGCAATGATGTTTTACTAAACTTGAGCATTATTACACTGCAATTCGACGCCTCATACGAAGACTAACCATTTTAAGCTTTTTGAAATATCGTCTAGTTTACATGAGGTAAAAATTAATAAAAATAACAAAAAAATATTCCAGCAAAGTACGATCATGAAACATATTGATAGAGTGATCACGTTGATATAGTTTTAAATCTCCTTAACATATTATTTTTTTTTATAAAAGTTAAATTAAATAGTGTCTTTTATCGGAAAGCTGAAATCTGTTATCATATATGAGGCGTCGAATTGATAATTTAAGTAAATAGGATCAGACAGGTTGCCCGCGGATTTATATACATAGTATTTAATACTTTAAAGTAGAACATACAAAGCCTATTGCTTAAAGCGCATTGAAACATGGATTTAAAAAAAATTATACTTTAAATACAAGAAATAAGTAGAATAATCCCAGTATAGTTCGACCTAATACATTGCGTTACATGGGGAAAATTCACAGATATTATATTTTATCATTTTTCCTGTACTCTAGAGGTCAATTTTTGTTCGCATTCATTTTGTTTTGATGCGCTCTAAATAAATGTGCTGGTTTCACGGGTTTTACCTGGACAAGGGCATCCTCCTTTCAATTAATTACTGAAAATTGAGGAGTATTTTGTTATATTTCTTTGTGTCTCGAAAACTGAATTCAAGCTTTTATACATGGATTTTTCAATACAAATAAATTTTTCAGTATAGGTATTCAAACTAAAGCATTTCTGATTTCTTGAAAAATATAACATTCTTTATGATCTTTTAGGTAGTGGGTATACTGGTACTTTATACACTGTTGCGTGCATAGATATTATATTAAGCTTAGATTTAGGAGAAATTCAGTTTCGCGATAAAATGAAATTTTTTAACTCAAAATATCACGATCATTGCTACTTAATAGTTATAAAACAATCGTGCATGTTAATTATGAAAAAGTTATCAGAACAAAAACTTTAAATAGTCTGACTTTGATTTCAATTGTCCAACAATTTTCCCTGTATGATCTTATCGCACGCTGTTTCTTTTCTGGCTAAATATGACGATTTCGTACTGTCAAAAAAGAACGTGGATAAAGGATAAAAGCCGAGATAAAAGCTGCAGCATGTCACGTAAGTGTCGCGGCAAGAGCTAATATTTATCATGCGTCGAAGATGAAATCACTTTGAAGAAAAGAGAATTGAGTTGCGACTGATAAGGTCTGCATAAGCGGAAACTTTGTTTTAAGATACCGAAATGAATAGTGAAAAAAAAATAGGAATATATAGTTTTACTTTTTAGTATTTTCGTTATAAATATCGGATTCAAATAAACGTAATTTATAATAAATGTATTCATTTTATGAAACTAATTCTACTCATATATTGCAATTTGAATTTCTGTTATCTCGACGTTTTGCAATTCATTAACGAACATTAATATAAATTTAATTAAATATTTTCAAACAATTTATTGCTTATTAATTAATATTTTACTTATTTATTGAAAATAACCATTGACTGCGCTTTCAATACCAAATCTAGTGAGGGGGGTTGGGTAGTCTTGATATACTCAGCATGTATCTACTAGCGCTTTACAGATAATATATTGCTTCCGTTATCTAGCAAACTTTGACCGAATTTCTTATTTAAAATCTACGTGCCGTGGTACTCTCAGAGAATGAGTAGTAATCTTTTTTTTTTTTTGTTTTTTTTTTTTTAACGTCGCCATGTTTGTGCTCCCATGTGGTGCTAATTGACGACGGGGGTCGTCGGTGTGTTTGTAAACAAAGCACATGTAATTTTTACAGTGGTGCTTGTATCAATCGGCAGAGACTAGGATTCGAACCCGGGTCACCGGCGTGGGAATCCGACACTCTACCGACTGAGCCGCCGCAGGCCCCAGTAGTAATCTTTGATAATAAGATCTTATATAAGAATTTTTTTAAATTCACGTTATTACAAGATTAAGTATATTTAATATAAAATATAGGTATATTTTCAATTAAAATCAGATAAAGATCATTATATAAATAATATATTATGCTTAGGAATAAATTCTAAAATGCAGTGTTGAAATATGCTTCTCTCTCTCTCTCTATATATATATATATATATATATATAAGAAAAAGTGTGCAACTCTTGAATGTTTAGTACACTATTTGTCAGGTAAATTTAGCTTTAATAAAAAATATAAAATTTCATAATATTCTTACAATTAAATACTTATCAATCGTCTACAATATATTTTTAGGTGCATATTATCATTTAATTAATATATATATATATATATATATATATATATATATATATATATATATATATATATATATATATATATATATATACATATATATCATAAGGCTCAGTTAGCAATACGGGAATCTTTAAAATATGGTTTATATAGGTATAGCTTGAGATAAGTATAAGCTAAACAATTAGGAATAAATGATATGCTCAAGGAAAAGTTTTAAATGGAATACCTAACGGAACAATATTCATATAAATCACTTCCGAATTTAAACCTATAATGTGTATTCTATATAGACGGTATATATAGTTACGATTTGAATGTGTCGAAATTCCGAGTTCATATTTATATATATATATAGATATGAACTCGGAATTTCGACACATTCAAATCGTAACTATATATACCGTCTATATAGAATACACATTATAGGTTTAAATTCGGAAGTGATTTATATGAATATTGTTCCGTTAGGTATTCCATTTAAAACTTTTCCTTTAGCATATCATTTATTCCTAATTGTTTAGTTTATACTTATCTCAAGCTATACCTATATAAACCATATTTTAAAGATTCCCGTATTGCTAACTGAGCCTTATGATATATATATTAATTAAATGATAATATGCACCTAAAAATATATTGTAGACGATTGATAAGTATTTAATTGTAAGAATATTGTGAAATTTTATATTTTTTATTAAAGCTAAATTTACCTGACAAATAGTGTACTAAACATTCAAGAGTTGCGCACTTTTTCTTTAATAAACAATTAAAATAATTCTGTTAGATGCATATTCTGATTTTTTAGCTTTCTAATTTTGCCCAGCATATTTGTTCCCTCAAGATCCATTATAATATCTTGCACTGAATTCTAATAATTAGATTTCGTAAAACTTTAAAATCCTTACAACTTTGAAACACAAAGATAGCAACGTACCAACGGTCACATTTCCACTTCTTTAGCCTTCGTCAGCCTCAAAACCCTTTTTCCAAACCTGAACGTACCTAAAATACGTGACACTATGAAACCAATGATACGAGAAAAGCCTCGACTCGATCGAGCGCATAAAGAGCATGAGAGAGAAAGGTACAGCACATCAAAGTGGAATCGAATAAAGAGTATGTATATGGTGAGTGTGCACAGCAGCGAGAGCGGATGCGTCCGTTACATTGGAGCCGCGGTGCACGAATAGCCAAGCTATGTGTATAAGAACTATGTATATAAGAACTACGATTCGCAACGGAACAAGCGAGCGCGCGCTATACCCGTGTCTAACTGTAAGTCGAAGAACCTCTCTTTTTCGATTTCTATATCGTTGTCGGTAAGATGGCCCGATTACCGATGATTAACAATTGGACAGGTGATTTCGATTATACTTGATCACGAGATTCGATAAAAAATAATTGTTATTTTTTGAGAAATGTAGGTATAAGCAAACGTTGAAAATATGTGCCGGTAAAATTAATATTATTGTAATAGAAGACAATTAACTATCTTGTTTGAAGTTAGATTATTTAGTTTAGAATTAAAAGTATCTTATTTAAGGGATGTATGTAAAGGTGTAATTTTATGTATTTTATTATTTATTATTATGACACAATGGTATGTTAAATACAATTATCTTTAACGGTCATTGGTTGAATGTAATAATGGATGTTCTTGTGTTCATTCATTGACAAAGTTTTTAATTATCGTAATATTAAAAACTATTTTTGACAGCTTTTAGCGGGTTTCATTCTAATAAATTATTCTTATCGTATCGAAATTAAACATTTAAATTAAACTAACATTAAACTGGAATTTTAAATAGCATCAGAAAAGTACATTATTTGAATATAATACTATATAATGAACAAATTATTCAGGTCACATTTTAAAATTTAGTTAATCTAAAATTACAGATTTTGAGTGCCTAATTAATTTCAGAATTCTTGTATTTTTTAAAATAGTCGTTAGGCTAATTTTGCCAGTGCCAAAAGTTAATTTTAAAAACTCAGAACTTATTGTGAAAATAAGTTTGTGTCCTTGTATCCACCTGTATTGGCTAGAAAAATCTCGGTACCTAAAAAAGTCCAAGTAATACATTCCGCATTTTAATTTTAATTTTCCTCTGCATAGTAAAATGTTATAACGCAAATAGCTACAAACAATCTACTTAGATCAGCATAGAAAAACACTCCGTGCACAATCCATCACAACACGTCTTCCCGGTTAAATCACTATAATACGTATCATCCCGGAGCTATCAGTAATCGGTTAGTTCGCACCAGTTCTCGTTCGCTTCCGCCCGCGCGAGCGCGATCAAAACATATATAGTCATGACCCCCGCGACAATCTCGCAGCGTGTCCTTGACACCGAGACCAAGATACACACCAGCCGAACGCGCGCCGACGCGCCGCCGATTGAACTGGTTTTTCGCCCGCCCCCGAACCAACGCACACAAGTGCGTGGAGCGAGATTATGCGCATTATGCCATTATTATGCGCTCGGCCGCTGTATCGTGCGGAGGCGTGATTATGTATTGCGAGGAGAGTTCGACGAACCCCGCGGCGAGAGATGCAGAAGCAGGCATTAGCAGCTACAGCAGCATTGTACACGTAACGCGTGTAACGTATATATATGTGAGCAGTATGTAATATCGCGTGCGGTCTCTCGCTTTAAGATCGTGAACGAGGAAGTTCATTCACGTGCAGATGCAGCTTATCTTTCATCGTTTTTTGCGGAGAGATAGAGATGCGTTGCGAAAAATCGTGACTCCGCAAAAAACGATAGCAATTCGATAAAAAAGGGGGTGAATGTGCACGCGCGTTTGATTATGCATGTATGCGTGTATGTGTGTGTGTATGTGCGTACGTGTGTGTGTGTGTGTGTCTGTGTGTGAGTGTGTGTGAATGTGTGTGTGTGTGTGTGTGTGTGTGTGTGTATGAGTGTGTGCGTGTACGTATGTGTATGTGCGTGTATGTGTGTGCGTGTGGTGTAGGTGTAAGTGTATGGGTGTAAGAAAGCTTAAACTAAGCTTTTCCTAATTGATGTAGTATTATTACTACTTTTGAGAAAACAATAAATTTTTTGAAAATTAGTAATTTTAATGCTTACCTCAAAGTTGTGTACAAATACAACATATTTATATAAATTATTAAATAAATTATTAATATAGCTTAAATATTGTTAATATTAATGATATCAGTATTATTATTTTACTATATCCCTTTTTCTATATTTTTTTTTTTTAACCAATTTCTGATCTGCTCGAGGTAGTCCTCTTCTCGCGCGGGACTTCTGCAGTATATTTCTTCTTTTAGCGGGCACGAAGTGAGAGAAAGAGAGAGAGAGATGGGAAGAGGAAGAGCGAGATGCATCACGCGCCGGATTTGACCGCGAGATAGATTACATTTGGCGCAAGTGCGAGATGATCGCGTAGCGAGTTTCGTTTTGCCTTGAATGGGAGATTTGCTTGGTTTTAGCTTGTGTACTGTTTTCCTCTTGTACTGATAATTTCACTTTCTAAAGCTGAAATTGTGATGGTATATTTTTCGCGACTAGCTGATTAACCGACGTTTGAGTCTCTTTTGTCAGGAAGTAACCACGTAGAAACAAAATCGAGCAAAAAGCAACTATCTAAATATTACGTAGGGGATTTGGATTTCCTTGTAGCATAGATTACTCCTTAGCTGCACTTTTTTAATGTAGCCTGTATAACGTTATATGCTTTCTTAAAATTACCTTATGAGGAAAATAATTGAGGATTTTTGATAGAATGATTTTTATGTAGATGTTTTGCTTTTAGTACCGATAAATACAAAAATAGAGCAATAAAATGCGCGAGCGTAGAACGCTTAATTTGGCTAGTATGATAGTATATATTTCAATTTATTGTAATATATTTAATAATAATGAAAAATCGAAAATTTACAATAAGATATTTTCATACACCGTTCAAATATTAGAAGATTTAAATAATTTACTTTGTTTTGTTGAAAGAGGGTGAAAATCTTACTTTTGCAAGGTTGTTCTGAGTGTATCGACCTATTAGTAAATAATTGTAGATATAATTAAAAAAGTCTTTAATTTATAAAAAATATAGTACAAATCTTTGTTCTCTGTATAGTTATAGGTAATCGATTATGTAAATCTAATTACATTGCATTCAACAAAATCTAGCTTAAACTCTGCTTAAGTTATATGATGTATCTAACTCATTATTTGTAGTTTTCATTTTTAAAAGACACGCTACATACTTGGAATTGATAAATATACCCATTTTTAATAGATTATAATCCATTTATAAAGTGTCGAGATACGTTACAATCTAAGAGTCAATACACTTTGGCCTGGTTTCCTTTGTTTTGCGAGTTGATTGGCAATATTTTAATTGTGTACCTTTCTAAACACGTAAAATATAAGTGTTTTTAAAAGCGCAAATTTTTTTCTGTTTCAGGGAGATTGTGTGTGTACAAAGCAACCGATTGCCAGCGAAACCAACAACAACGAAATCACAGAAAGTATTGACGTAAATGGACGAATAATCACTAAAAGAACTCCGCTACAGGACTTTTACTCACGCCAATGTATTTTTATCACAGGTAGTTGTTATTTTCATATTAAATATGCTAATATAAAAATAAAATTAAATTCAATTGAATGATTTAATCAAAATTCATAATTAATTATTAAACTTCAAGATGATTCCACAATCAAAATAGACTAAAAATAATTTTCTCATATTTGTTAATAATTTACTTTTTAACAGTACACTAAATAATTATAATAAATAATAATATATCAGTAATAGTATACACTAATAATACTAACCGAATGTGATTATTAATGTATCAAGAATACGATCAAACTTGTAATAATGTGTGATTAGAAATATTTATAGTTTAATTTCCATAGGTGTTATTAGCTAATAATAATTTCGTTTAACATTCATAATGCACTAAGCACACCTGAAAAACCGTTCTTTTTCCCGAATTTGTGAGATCAGTATTACTGTTGTTAAATAACAAAAATATTGTATAAATTTCTTTTTCAAAAAAATACAATTATAAAATAATTTCTGCTATAAAACTGTCTAGAAAATTAAAGTAAATTTGTAATTTACTGCGTAGTCAAGTAGATTCTGTAGATAATAAATACAGCTTAAGAAGCCCGCGTTTGTTTCTAAACCAGGTTACAAGAAAAATGTTGCGTAGATTTCACCATTATGCAAACTCATAACTAGTGCAAATGAAATTCATAATAATACTAATTTCATTACCTCAAAAATTAGGTAGTTTTTACATTTATACTAAGCAACAAATTGCTTACTTAATTTTCGTAAAAACATCTTTTGTTGCTTTTGTACTGTTATCTTAGAACGCATGCAACACCGATACCTCACCGAGATAACTAAACTGTAACTATTCCTAAAACATCCTTAGGCACACGTAAAATTAAAATAAACAAATAAATACATAATCGTTTATTTTCTTCATTGCAGGAGGAACGGGTTTCCTCGGCAAGATACTGATAGAGAAGCTTCTGCGAAGCTGCTCGGATCTGGAGCTGATCTACCTGCTCGTACGACCGAAAAAGGAAAAGAGCGTCGAGAGCCGAATGGAGGAATTGTTCAAAGACCCGGTAAGCGCGCGCAAAAGCATTTCGCGAATTCCGGGAGCAATTAAGTTATCGTAATACCAGTGCGTGCGCTCCGCAATATACATTATTCCCCATTAGTGAGAGGTGCAAGGATATTAGCGGGGAAAAATGTCAAAGTCACCGCATACGAGGCATTAGTTTGAGATTGGAAAACTTGCAATTCCGCCGACAAGATAACGGAGGAGAGTAATTAGCGGCACTTCTAGGCGGTTTTACTGTCTATTTGCGTGCGCCAGTAAAATATAAGAATACGAATTCCGTAACGCGCGATTAGTGAATATTTTTGCGTTCGTAGAAGATTCAATTTTTTTTTCAGATGTGCGATATAATTATGCATATAGGATTTTTTTGCCAAGATTATTATTTTTATCTTCTGTCATTTGAATCAGTCAAATTTTCGAATCAGACAATTTTCATTTCTTCCGTTACAAAAAAGAGAAGTAGAATTACGCTTTTATTGTTCAAAGAGATTAATATTTTATACAATGAGTAACTTTCAATATTTATTGCGTATGATAGTTTTCGTGTAGTATTAGGCTAAAGGTTTCTATCAGATTTTGCAAATATAGTTTGATTTTAATTTTATATTGTTTGAAGATCTTTTAATTTTAAATGACATCACTTATATGATACAATTTTAATCACCCCAGCTAAAAAAGTGTAAACAGCATCGACTTTGCTATCGTGTAACAAAATTAATATTTATTCCTGACTCAACAGTAATGGTCACTTTATTGACCTAAAAAGCGGGACAAAAGTAGCATGATTACCTCTTATCTACTTTTTTCCCGGGAACAAAGTAAAATTTTCTGTTTTTATCTATTTTTTCTATATTAATATTAACTAATATAGATATTCAATAAATTCTAGTTCTTACCTGAAGTGCCATTTTTCAAGTCAATAAAGTGGCCACATTTAAGTCGGAAATAAAGTTCTATATGCAACACAGGAATAAAGTCGATTATTTCCTGAGGTTATTTATACTGCGCTTCGGTCGGGCACTAAAAGCACCCTCGGGAATAATCTTCGACTTTATTCCTTTGTTACATGATGAATATTACATTATATGAAGAGTAAATAAAGTTTTCAAGTTTTATTGAGTATTAAAGTTTTTATGCAATACCAGACCAAGGGTACTTTATAATTGTTGCAAAAATCGATTAACTAGAGAATTTCTTTCAATTTAAAGGATACATTAACAGAGGGATTCATCAGAAACTAACGAAACGTAGTACGAATTTAGTTAAAATAAACAGTAGAATATGCAAATATTAAATTAACTGAACAGCAAACATCAATTTACACGTCATATAGCGATTTACCGAGGAATGCGAAAAAATTTTAAATAGAAATTTACATTCCTGTCGAACATTGCCGTCGATCATCGGCATAATTTATGAACGTTTATACTCTAGTAGGTAAATATCTATGGGTTGAACATGCATGGATTTTGCACACAAAGTGATGTCACTCGCCTTTTTCGCTCCAACGATTCGCGCACCGCGTCATAAAAATATTTAACCGCGATTTTTCGAACACAAGTACAAAGTCGTACTTGCTAATTGAGCGTTTTGTCGGAGAACAACGTTCGTTAGATCATGTACACATTTTTCTTCGTGATTTACGTAAAAATGTAGAAGTAGCTGTTATTTCGAAGCCGTAAATTAAACAGCCTTTAATACATATTTGATTTATTCATTAATGTTAATTAGTTTTTCTATGGCTTACTATACTTTATAGCTAAAGCTTTGACCTTTTTATAATAATAAACGTGTTAATTTATTTTAATAAGAGTCAGGCCCTCACTTGTAAAATAATTGTTTTTGTTAATTATTTTGAATTCCTTTAAAAAATATTTATATATTGTTTTGTTTATAAATTAAGAAATACAGTTATATTTTAATTTAAAATAATCTATTATTCCCATACAATATTAAAGTTTATTCAAAATTATGTAATAATTTATCTATAAATCATGAAGAGAAAGTTTTATAATTCGTATGAACGTCATACTAATAAACAGTTCAGGGTCATGTCATTCGTATATTGCAAGAGCATAATCCAATTTTGAATTATTTTATTTTAAATACATGCAAAAATGAAGTCTCTTGAATTATCAGATCTCGTGATTGTCGTAGAAAACGCGTACTCTATAATGAGGCTGAGATTAAAATCGATCAAAATTTCTTTTCTAGATATACGAGCGGCTGAAAGAGGAAATGCCGAAATTTCATCACAAAGTCGTGGTCGTCGCCGGCGATTGCAGTGTCCAAGGCCTGGGACTTTCTACGTCCGACAAAGATTTGCTGATGCGCGACGTAAGTCTGGCGCAATTACATTATAAAGTTGTAACTTGCACCCACCGGAAGCCAAACGATCTTTAAAAGAATAGTTTTCAATATCGATAAATTAAATATTACGTCAAAAAATATTTACTGTGATCCTTTATGACATCCCAAGTAAAAAGGATTTTATATATAATTGTTTATAAAGAATTATCTGTATTTATAAACAATTATATATAAAATCATTTTTACTAATATATTAATGTATACAAATATAACTGTATATATTTATAATTACATATAATTGTATAACTATAGATATAATTCAGCCCCATATATAACTAAATATAGTTATGTATAGTCATATACTATTATACTCAAACATTTTTAGTCGGAATATTAATATTGTTACGATTTTTTTTAATATTTTCTAAATAAAATTTTCTGGTAGTTTTCTGTCAAATAAACGAAACTTTTTAAATAAATAATGAATAGTTTTTACTTGATAGATATAAGACATTAACCCCTTATGTACGAGAATGACGCATGTTTTCAATTAAATAAACGTGCTATGAGTATTAATACTGCATGCATACGTACGTTTATTGTATAGTAACATACATTAACATGTATTGCATTAATGCAAAAATTTTGGTTTCAAAATTAGTTGTATTCAAATTATAACTGATAACGAAAAATAACTGTAAGATCGCAATGGTTTGATAGTACAAATATAATTTTAAAAATTGTAAATCATTATTTTTGATGCATTTTATATGCTATCATCAAAGCCGCATAAGTGCTTTCCGTAGCCAAAATGATCTATGTATAATTATATATCATTATATATAGTTATATATAGTTATATGTAGGTTTTGTATCTATATAATTGTATGCAATAATATGTAATCATATATAATTACGTATATCAATATATAATTATTTATACTTATATAGAGACAAAACCCTCTTTATACACTTAAAGAGTATATAATCATATATATTCATATATAATTGTATGTAACTTTATATGATTTAACTATAACTATATATAATTCATTTTTATCTATTTCTTTATTATTTATTTCATTGAAAATCATATTAATTCTTTATTATATAATCTGACAAGAATTCATTTTTTCCATAATTGAATAATTATTATACACTACAACAGTTGAAAAAAAAAGTAGTTTACTAGGCTTATTAACTAACTGGTGGTAAATAATAGTAAAATAGCATATCACAGTACACTGAGCAATGAAGAATAATTGTGTGTGAACTTACAATTGCAGGTTTCGATAGTCTTCCACGTAGCAGCGACTGTACGCTTCGATGAGAAACTCAAACTCGCCTCGGCAATCAATGTTCAGAGTACCTCTGATGTCATCGACTTGTGCAAAGACATGCCAAAATTGAAGGTGAGTAAAAAAAAGTCGATTTAATTTCGTGTATTTTACGAGCCATATATAGAAATAATAAGATTTGTATTTACAATGTTTTGAATGCGTTAAAGTAGTACGATAAACAATGGAAACGTACTTTAGCTTTGATAACGATTTCTATTTAATATAGAAAAACACATTATAAAACACCGCTGGTCTAATACTTCTATATGTATTATATGGTTATCGTCTAAAAGAATTTCACATGCAGCATATTCTTGAACAGGAAAATGAAACAAAGCTTGTGTCAATTATGTTCCACACTTATCTATAAATCTGTGTGTGCGAAAATGTTTACTAATATTGCGTCCTTGCGGCTAAAGACTCATAGATTTTCAAAAATATTTATGCACAACTTATATAGTTGATAATGCCTTTTTATAATCCGATAAGATAATAACCTTTATTAGATAAAGTGAACATCAAATATAATCTGGTAGTTTAACTGGATGCTAGTATTTACACTAATAATACCGATGGTACTGAGAACTTGATATTAAATTGAATGTATTGGGCTAATATATTAGTTGAATTGTTAGTCATTACATTATATTATACATATAATATATATTATTAGCTTCTTCTATATATTCAATTTTTCAATTGATTTGGTTTTCTTAAACATATTTAGTGAAATGCTGGAGTCTTTTCATGAAATAAACATAATAAATATTTTTTAAAGTGAATGATGCAAAAACTAATTCATAGTAATAGTTACTGCTATATGGCAATTCTTTGATCAATACAAACTAATAAATATGAAAGTTTTGCAATGTAGACCCTTTGACAGATACATAATCATCAGATTTCACTTTGCCTAAAGATTTACATTTCGAAACGCGTTCTATGCGTGGCGAAAAGTCCTCAATCTCGACTGTAAACAGACATGTTTACAGTTAAAAAGACATTAGATATTGGATACACAAATTTCTTTCGTAAGTTAATTTTAATTTTAATTTTTATTCATTAGTCCTTCATTCACGTTTCCACGGCATACGCAAACTGTATATCACGAGAGATTGACGAAAAATTCTACGACTACCCAATCAAAAACAACGAGCTGTTGAACCTCGTCAACTGTCTGCCCGATGACACCGTAAACGAAATTACACCACGGTAAGTTCAGCACACGTGATTGAGATGCATATACGAATAAAAAAATTGCCCAACTTCGAACGAAACGATGTAACGCGACGTCTTGTTTGCACAGAATAATCTCACCTTGGCCGAATACTTACGCGTTCACAAAAGCACTTGCGGAGGATCTTGTCAGATCGAGAAACAAAAGTTTGCCAATGGGAATTTTCAGGCCGGGAATTGGTAAGTAAATATATGTTTAGTGCAGTAATGAGCAATACAGCATAAAGTTGTATAAATTTATGTAAGAATATCAAATTAACTAAAGATATAGCAGTATATTTAAATGCTAATCATAGACAATGATACTGAACAAAAATAAAATTTATTTTGAACAAACGATTATCATCACTCAAAATGTTCTGTATTGCAAATATTATTTATGAAAAATAGATACAGAATTCAATATATGATATATATTCTAATATTCTTATATTTTAAAATTCAAAGCAAATTAAGACCATTGAAAATATTTAATTATAGCGTTAAAAAGAATTCTGGTGTCAAAAACGCATTTGATTTTCTATTCTAGTTGTAGTAATAGATATATAATGTATCACGAAATATTTTTTATATTATTTTATATGTAATTTTACCAACAAAGCGCATAAATGTATTTTTTTAAAAACCTTTGGAATTTCTAACCATCTTCTGGGACATGCAGAGATGCACGTACAAATACGCACACGCATACATACACGCATGTACACGCATGCACACACGCATACACATACGTACACACAGGCATATATAAATAAAATATATATATATATATATATATATATATATATATATATATATATATATATATATATAAATAGAATATTATTTTAAAATAAAAATAAAGTAAAGAGATTTACAATCTAATGAATTCTAAAACAGGTGCGCACTTACCTCTTTGCAAAGAATGTGGGTGGAAACCCCGTAACCTATACACCGTAAGAACTTTACGGTACATTAAGCTTGATATAATTTAAAGTTTTCCTTTAAACTGATACGATATCAATGGACTAATTGTTATCTCGAATTTTTTAATCTCTACACTTAAGAATTTGTCTTTGTCATTGCATCATGTTTGTATGAATCGACACTATTGAGTAACTATAACAGAATGTCAATGACCTCTCACTGTATTTTTGTTAAGATAAATATATTCTACAAAAACAACACTGTCTTTATCAGCAATATTATGATAAGTTAAACTACATATTAACGAGATATTATATTATGATATAGGTGACTATTATCTTAGAATACAATAGACTTGTAAATTTTCTAATTAAAGCTTTTGAGATGTATATCTGTGATATAATGATATAGTTCTGTACCAACTAAATTAAGTTATAACATATTACTCGGAAATGTATGCCTTGTACTAGCTAAAAATTATTTATAAGATTTTTTGTGAGATGGACATTATTTGAATACATCTACGGAGTTTACAATTTGAGACTAAATTGAGTCAATAGCAGAAGAAAATTTGTATCACTGTTTATTAAGATTGGCTTATATCAGCAACAATATTTATATATAAAATAAGTAAGTCATGAGCGTAGGATGGTCCACTAAAAAAATGTTACTTTAAATGGTAAATCTCTTTTATCATTCATTCGCTTTTATTGTCTCAGGCCTCCTTAAATTACTATAAATCACATTCGAAAAAATTTTAGACTGTTAAGGTGCAAAAAGCGCTAATTGTGTGTATGTGTGGGTTTCCGGAAAAGCGACTTAAGTCCACTATTTATGTTTTTGAGATATTAAGGTTTCAAGTTTTCGATTTCCATTTAAGGAGGTTCTATACCCAAAAAGTCAAATTCTACCAGCTTCCGAAACAACGCTTTGAATTTCAAGTATGTTAAACATAAGCACATCAGAAAGTTATTTGTGCATTTTGAACTTAAATTGCTCAATATAATTTGGTTTTATTAACAGATAACTATTTCAAATTGTGAAAAAATGACGAAATAGACGCTTTTCATCGCGTTCCATGCGCATACGTTTTGCAAAGGCTTTTCTATCACATTTTAAATATAAAAATATTTATGACACACAAATAAAAACATTGTATGGTTTACATTTTCAATTTTTTTTATTTTAGTATCAGTCGTAACAAAAAACATTTAAAAATACGTAAAAATATACTGCTTTTGAACCTTTTTTAAATGATTGAGGCTCTTATTTTTCAAATATGAATTTTATGAAAAAATTAAAAATACAAAAGTTTTCAAATGTGAATGTAATAAGTATTATCTTATCAAAAAAATTAAATCACATGCGCATGGAGCATCATGAACATAAGAAAATATATATCGAGAAAAATGTATTTAAAGTTTTTATTTTCTATACTACATAATGTTAATTACTTTATTAAAATCATTATAACTTTGTTTAGTTTTAGAGTTATGATATCTATCAGGTCTTAAAATTATTCACTTGATTATAAACTATAATATAATCCAATAAAAGAAATCGACTATTTGAGTGATTTTGGGTATAGCACCACTTTAAACTACTGTTAAAAAGACTCGTAAATAGTAGATATAGTCCTTAATTTTTACAATTTCTTGTTTATTTCTTTTTTCATTTTTATCTAAAAATATACTATGTAAGAATCCCGAAATCGTTCGAAATTGAATTTTCAAAAAAATGGATTTAAGTCGTTTTTGCAGGAACCTTCAGACATATTATACCAATTTTATGATATAAAAAGGAATTTTTCAGTAATAAAAAAGAATTCTCAGTACAATTTATTTGCAACTGCATTATCAAACAAAAATGTTTCCAATTTACTTTATTCCTCGTAATTAAATCCTTGTCGCGGCTGTTACAGTGATCTCGACGGCCAACGAGCCGATCCCCGGCTGGATCGACAACTTTTACGGACCGACGGGAGTGGCAGCTGGGGTAGCGACGGGCGTCTTGCGCACTATACACTGCGACCCCAACATCAATGCCAACATCGTGCCCGTGGATCTCACGGTCAACGCGCTGATCGCCAGCGCCTGGGACGTGGCGATGCAAACTGCCAGGTGATAACCGTGTTCTAGTCGATTACAATGTGCGGAAGTCGGTCGCTCGTGAATTCGGAGATACGATGCTTTAATGCTAGAATGGATTATGCTTATATTTGGTCTGTCTTATCTAAGAAGGTTCTATAGAGTCGATCATTGTGCGATTACTGTGTAACTCGGGGGAATTTCTCAGAAAATTAATATCTCATAATTAATCAACTTTGATAAGATAAATTAATGTTAGGTGATTTTTAGTCTCGTGCGCGAACGCGGAAAGTTCTTTATTAACATGTGTATCCTGCTATAATGGATTTGTTCAAGAATTTCTTTAATCTTATTCTTTGAACTTGTGCACATATGAACTTTTCGCATAATGAAGCTGGGTGCAATTCAATTTTTTTCTTATAGAACTGGATGTAAAGTATAATACACACCAGTACAACTTCATTGCGTCAAAGTTTTAAAAATCCTTTAAATAATATATTGTAGCAGGGTGTATTTACACATACTTTCTTCATTTTTACAGTACTTTATTGTGAGGACACTGCTAAAGCTTATTAAAGCATATAAGTATATATGTATACCTTTTTAAAACTTTTTGCTGGGTTGAAAAAAATTCTCTTTTTATGCACGATTATCTGTATTAGTAACTATAAATTTAAGACAGTATTTTATAAACTCCAAAAACACATGTACTTTTTTGTTTATATCGTAGATTGAGAATCACTTAACTTCTATCAGTATATATACGAGAATCGCCGGTTTTGCTATTATAAAGGCGAAATTAGTGTAAAATTAGAAGGCCGGATGTAATAATGGTATTAGTACTTATTTTAATGATTTATATCTTAAATACTAATGCTCGGATGAATAAATAAAAAATATAACGTTGTTAAACTCACTCATTCTGTCAACGTTGTATTTGTTATTTCTTTATCTGAGCATTATTATTTGAGATAAAAATCACCAAAAAAAGTTCTAGTACCGTTATTGCATCCGGCCCTTCTCGTCTTTCAATTTAGTGCGTAGGTATTGTGAAACTTTTCTCATCTAAAAATGGTACACTCTAGATTATTTTAAGGCCTGCTAAATTTATTTAATTCTACACATAGCCTGGTGAAGCATTCATGAATTTCAAAACTTGCATTTGACTAAAGTTCATTTATCACATGATTATGAGAGCAATTTTGATTAAATTTACTTGAAACTTTATATTTTCGAATTGTTTGAATGGTTATTTCAAATTGATCTAAAAATATCGTAGCAAGTTTATTTTGGTTAACAAAATCTTGCAGCTTTTTAATATATCACTAGGCTGGTTGTGAAAATAAATTAGCTTAGCAGCCTTAAATAACAATAAAATACGTCAGTTTTAGGTAAGAAAAGCTTCCCAATGCCTACTAATATATATTTTAAGAAATTATATATATTGTGTTCCTATTCATGCTTTAACAGTAACATGCTCCTTCAAAAAGTATTCCACACATGCGTACATAGCTTGGAAAATTCTACTTTTTAGATGCTTTTTTCAACATTTATTCTACATCGATTGTTAATTAATTTGTGTCGTATTCGATTTCAGAAGAGACGATGAAATGTTAATCTACAACTTTGTAGCGACTACAGAAGCGCCATTTACGTGGGAGGATTTCCGCGTAACAAATACAAAATTCACGAACGAGTACCCCATGAGCAGTGCAATTTGGTACTTGTCCTTCAACATGAACAAAAACAAAGTCATGCACTCGATATACGTATTTTTCCTTCATCTGGTGCCTGCCTTTATAATCGATGCTCTAACGATCTGCCTTGGACGAAAACCAAGGTATATAACAAATTATGCATACCTATGTAATCTAGTTTAATCTTAAAACTATACTCTCGTAGAAATGGTAACCAACCGTTCGCCAAGTGTAGAACAAATCCCAATGATTTAGCCAACGATTTAGCCATCGGTTGATAAGAAGTCCCGCTTATTTCGTCTCGGAAAAGCCATTGTCATTGTCCAACTAAGAGTTAATTTTAAAAATAAAAAAAAAAGGAAATTTGTCATGATTTTATAATTAAAATAGTTCATAAAACATTGACTAATTGATACAAAGTTGCAAAATCACATACAGAAAAGAACTTTACTTTATAAAAGTAGGTTATAATAAATATACTGTTCTCAGATTTTAAATCTAAAGTATTAAATATGAATATGTCAAAGTCAATTGTTAAATGAATGAATAAATACATTATTAAATTGATGTATGATTTTTAAAGTCAAATGATAATTAAAGTTTATTTAATTAAAAATATATTAGAATAGTGTTATGTAAACATTTATAAAATACAAATTTATTTAGCACACAATTTATTCAAATAGTTTTATATTTATTGTTAAGGATTGTGGGAGCAGATAAATGAGAACACTTGTTGAATCACTTTGTAACTTTCTCTTGTAATTTCCTAACCTTTTTCTTCTTCCGATATTCTTTAGAACACTTCTTACTGCAATTAATGTTATATAAAGTATTCAATAATATCAGAAAAGCAGGCAACAAAGATGATAAGACGTTACACAACTTTTCTGTTAGACGCTTTGCGTTCCGCGTGTGTGCTAATTATGCTATGTTTACGTAACCTCCTATGAATTTTATAGGTTATATTTTTCACAATAAATTCGTTTTTTACGTATTTTTATTTTTTTTTATCCAAATATTCAATTATTATATAGATAAGGGACAAAGATAAAAATATTTGTAATGATTCATATTAGCACAGTTGACCAACCTTTAGTCAATATTGTTGTTATGTGTTGGCCAAAAAAATTGACTAATAATTAGCAAAAGGCCAGTTTGGTTGGACAATTTTCTACCACGGTATTTGCCTGGTTAAGACCTACGGATGGCTCCGCCTTTACGACCACTGTGGAAATCTTATGTCGAGGGTCAAAAGTATGAAAATATATAGTGAACATGGGAAACAATACCAAAAAGGAGGTTCAAATCGCAAAATTCATCTATTGAACTATTATCAAATAATAGTTCAATAGATAAACTTTGTGCTTTACACCTCTTTTTGGCATATTTTTTCATTTTCACTATATATTGGAGAGTGGAGAATTTTGCACAATCGGGAAATATATATACGAGTTATACAGAAAACCGAACATTACTAAAGTAATAAAATCTCGAAGATTAGGATGGGCTGGACATGTAGCAGCTAGGATGGATGGGAAATGAATGAAAAGCACTTAGAGTACTAGTAGGAAAATCAGAGGACACAAGGCCTACGGATAGACCGATGCGAAGGCGGGAGGATAATATTAAAGCAGATCTACGAGAAATAGGATGTTATGAGGGGGACTAGATGGACCTACAAAGAATATACATAGTCCCATCAATCAGTAATTGTAGCTACGGTGATTATGCACACATGGTCACAACAGATAAAGGAGTATGGTATCTGCGGTTATTTAAGCATTAGCACTGCTGACCACTAATGACTGGCCACTATAATAATAATAATGATAATAATTATACTTTTGACCTATTAGCTAAGTATCTCAAACTAGCCGCGAGGGCAATACTACCCGTAGATTTTAACCAGACAAATGCATTCATGTTAATTTGTTTTTTAAACAAATTCGAAAAGCTTTAAATGTAAGAAAATATTATAACTATTACTTTTTTCAGGTTATTGAAAATGTATGAAAAAATTCACAAATTCGCCAGTGTCATATCCTACTTCACTGTTCGTGACTGGCATTTCACGAACAATAATGTTCAAGATATGTGGCATCGGCTGGATCCACGGGATAGACAAATGTTCTACTTTAGCATGCAGAACTTTGACTGGCAAACGTATTTCGGTAATTACATGAAGGGCATCAGAGTCTACTTGTTTAAGGATGATTTAAAAACTTTGGAAAGAAGTAGGACGAAATGGCGAAGGTAAACATTTTGAATCGCTGTATTTTGCATTTATCATACTCACAAAACAAGAGAAAAATTAATTTAATCGATGTGTTTACTCTCGATTTACGATTTGAATGTTATCATTTGTTTTAGGTTTTATTGGATGCATCAAGTTGTGAAAGGATTGGTGGCGTCTCTTGGTTTTTGGTTTCTATGGAATACGATTTCCACAATATTTAAGTAATGAAGTACAAAGTAATTGTTGGATGAAGTGACTGTTTCAAAGTCATAGTTGAAAAATTATGTCGACGCTGAAACTGCGTAGTTGTAAATATTTCTTATTTAATCTTAAGTGATATAAGTGATTCTATACAAGTTTTAACATTTAAACTTTAATATTTTTGTGCTTAGTCTGAGTTTTCTTGTACGACAATAAGATTTCATCGTGGACGTTACCAATTATTTAAATTGTGAAAAAATATATATCTTATTATTATGTTATACACAAGAAATACTACCACATTTTCAAAAAAAATGTTGTACGATTGAGCAAAAAAAAAACTCAACCATGTAAATAGAAGTTATTTGTAGAACTTTTTGATACCTGCGTTATTGATAATGAAGTTAGTAATCTGATTGACAAGATATTCGTGGTGCTTTTGTTTTAATTATAAATCGTTAGGTATTAAACAATTATTATTCAGATATATAAGACATATAACAATTATTATACAGGTATTATACCTACATCATTTTTAGCTGCGCTTATGATAAATAATTTTAATAAATGTTTATACAAAATTCTATGTTGTTCGTTTATTTATTGTCTGTTCATATATATATAAAGAAATACACATATTCAATAGTTTTACTTTTACATCATCCCTCTTGGTGTTTTCAAAAAAGAATTCTTTGTGATTAATTATCATGTATACATTTTTTATCAGTTATAACTGTTGCTTTGTATACTCTTGTAAATTACTATGCGGTAATGTTCTTACTAACATCAACGGTTGGAAGTAATAATTTATTTTTGTAACACAAGCACAATTTTTGCATTTTTCTGTACCTATTAAGGGGGCCTAAAGGACCATTTTTCAGACCGACGGGCGCCAATACGCATAAGTGGGCGCAAAAGTAACTTTTGCGGCCGTTACAATTTTTCGGAAAATTGCTATTATATATATATATATATATATATATATATATATATATATCGACGCTCCATACGAAGACTAGCACAGCTCAGAAATCTCAAAAACAGCTAGTTCTTTTCCAAGACCTCTTATAAAACTAGCACTCTTTAGATCCTCTAATAAATTTTAATATTTTCTCAGAACCTTTGGAAAGGTGATAGTTTTTGTCTAAGAACCTGAAAACTCCTAGTTTCGTAGGAGGATTTTGATTAAAACTGTTGTTTTTTGAGAATTCTGAGTTGTGCTAGTCTTCGTACGGAGCGTCGATATATATATATGCCAGAAAAACGCAAAAATCAATATATGCGTTACAAAAAATATGGTGTGCACCAAGGGCAAAGTGGGCTTTTTGAAAAATATAAAAAAGCCCACTTTGCGCCCTAGGTACACAATATACTATTTCATCTTACAGCATCTGCAATATGTATGAGATCAATAATATCTACATTTAACCATTAACCATCTTACTAATTTCTAATCAATCTCTGATCTTGGTCTCACACTACATTGTCTTAACTACAATTTTCGCAGTGGATGTAATAAGGTTCTTACATCTATTTCTTATATCTTATATCGACAACGATATATCGACGCTTACAAAAATGAGTACAAATTACATTTCTCAAAAAATACTTATTTTCGGGAGCCACCGTTGAAATCTAGCATTTTTCAGATTCTCCGACAAACACTATATTTTTATTTTACGCATAGCGTAAGATGGTGTTTAATAATTTATATACAATGAAGATCTGTAGGGTAGATCAATGCAATCTGCAAAAGATGATTTAATAATACTAAATACTGTGTACTTACAAAATCTTAACTTATATTTCGCGAAGAGATAATATCAACTGAGCAATTTTAATGTAAATAGAAAGAAGTTGTGCTAATTAGCCAAGAATAACTTAAAATTTTTACACTTTGTTTGTGACGTAGTCATGCATATATATTACCTTACGTAATAAAAATATGATTTACTTAATCTCTGTTTTGCTGAATTATAGATAGCGACTTTCTTCCTCTATCAATCTGACAAAACATGAATCGTTACCGAAATTCTTTTATCTACGATTAATAACATCCGCATATTTCCTGTACGGTAATCTAAGTAGATAAAACATCATTTTATACAAGATTATGATACTAAAGAGAGATAATTGGACATCTATATATAAGATTAATTATTTAATCTAAAGTACTTTTAATTGAATCTAATATTATTTTACAGAAAAATATTTGTATCTTTTCAATATAGTATTAATATAAATAAATTAAAATTTATTTAAAAGCCGTTCGGGGGTGTATTTCATTTTGTCTCGAGAATCCTGACAAATTTTGAAACGTTCCGAAATGTATAGCCAGAAAATGAAAACGGAACGTTACGGAATTAAAATGTGAAGACAGCTGTCGTTAGCGATTCACGATAGTCCGGTATAGTCGTACGCACATGCTCATTGGTACGACACTATACCTACGCGTGTTCTTTTCTCCGCTGCTATAGCATCTTGCTAATCCGTTCTAGGATGCGTCTTTGTTAGCAGCGGAGAAAAAACACGCGTAAGTATGGTACGTACCGATTATCATGTGCGTGCGACTATACCGGACTATCGTGAATCGTTGACAGCTATACACACATATACATACACATGTCGACGGCAGCCGAAAACGCGTGAAGGGACTCGAGAACGTTATCGCGTTCGATCTATAAAGAATGTATTAATTTTAAATTATTACTAATGAACTGTATCAATAACAAAAACTGTTCAAGCAAAAAATACACATATATGGGTGTTAGAGACACATTTTTTATCTGTACAAGATCTGTTTGATAAAATAGGGGATTAAAGTCTATTTTAAAATAAATAAATACTATCGATAAATGATAAATTAAGAAACTACGATAGATACGGATAGTAGATCCCGCAGTAGTATAATAGTTCAATAACAATAATTGTGATTATTGTGATATGAAATCAAATTGTTTTTCATGATTATTTATAATGTCCAGAATGAAAGATACGCTGAATATAAAGGAAAATGTAGATCTGACTTTTTTGTTCAATAAACAGTATGATTTCCTTAAGAGAGGGTATTGATTATCATCGTAAGTTTAGTTATAAATATTGGTTGGCAATTTTTCATTTATAAAAAGTCTGTTTGAAACGAGGAACAATCCCTTTATTTAGTGAAATGTTTATTGATGTTAATCCAGTCGTTTAAATTTTCAAGACTATACAACAAATTATGTAAGCTGCGATTTAAACATGAGTTAAAGAAGAAAAATTTTATTAAATTCAAAATACATTTTGTCGTTATATCATCAAGTTTTGTTTTATATTATCGAGAATATATTAAAAAAACACCAGGGGACGTTACACTTATTATTTTTTAGTTTCTACAACCATAGAATAAATATTTATAAATTTCCATTTAACATCACTAATAAGGAGAGACCACGCGGAGTTGGGGTCTTGAATTTTGATGAAACTTTGGGGATCAACTTTTTACACCTAAAAATGAAATACATTACTCGCAAATTTATCCAATGGGTCTTAAAACCTGAAATAAAACCAAGAAACATTAGCATTGTTTAAATAGATAATGTTAAAAATCAAAATAAAAAATTAATGTTAAAACCGTGACCCAAACTCCGTGGTCACCCCGCGTAAGACTCCATTTATTACGTATTAGCATTGCAAATGCATTACAAATGCTTTTTCTTTCTTAGAATTATCTAATGACATATGAATTACAAAATAGAAACATGTACGCACGCATGCTTAGATACTTGTAGAGAAGAGCATTTGAACTCCACTCATGCAGTTTTATTTCATAAATTGAGACAGTCAATGCTTGAAATGGTAAACGCATACCTCTTAAGACAGCAGTTGCTCGAACGAATTTTCGGTGGCGGAGATCGAGCCGGCAATAGGCTGCTACCTGGTTAAGGGCAGGAATACCCGTTATGTAATTGAAAAAAAATGCAATAATTATTTTTGATGTTCCATAGTTTCAATGAGTTGTACTAAACATATACTGGCTGAAATGTTAATTACATTTATTAACTATTAATAAACGGCTGGTTGGAGCATGCTAACTAAAAAATATGCAAAGTAAAAATTTGCGTCATAATTACTTATTTATTTACATTTAATTGGACCAAGAAAATAATTTCTTAATAGTTAATAAATCTTTTATTATTTATCATATTTATACTACGATATATTTACCTTCATTACTTAGAATTCAGACGATTTATTATCTACGCATATAAGAAAATAAGTTTATATATATATAGTATTATCTCTACTACATGTTTGGAGCTAACCTTTATGCTGTGGCGCGCAACTTGGTGATCAATTATTTCAGCCATCGGTATAATTTCAAATAAAATTGATTAATAAAAATTTCGATTGTTCACAACAAATTCATTTATTTCTCATAAGAAAAAACGTTTTTCTCAGCGTCCTTCTTTATGCAACTCAAACTATAGAACGCTGCATGTTATATGTAAAATCGATTTTCAAAGTTTTTTGTGTGCTGTACAGTCGAATAATAGTAATAGTTATATAAGTTTCACATTACGTTCACATTTGAGTATTAAAAGGCATAAGTAACACCTATACAGAAGCGTTAAAGTTAATAAAAACATTTACAGAAATATTGAGTATTACATTTTGCGTTTTAATTAAACTTTAAACTATAATAAGAAAAGAAAATTTTAATTTTGTTAGCGGTTTCTTGCAGAGGAAAATGTACAGATTATATAATGATTTCTAAGATATCAAATATACATCGTCAAAAAATGAGCTTCTTCACAAAGGATGAGGACCTATAAGTGCCAAAATCGACCCCCTAACAAAATTTACGTTAAACGAAGTAACTCGAAAAAAGACGTGTGACCTTCCAGTGCTGGTACGGATAGGTACGCTTTTTCATAAGGTTCTTTTCATCACTAAAGAGGTTCTACAATAGTATCATTAGCGAACCCTGGATGGAAATCTATAAAAAGGCTTATGGAAATCAACCCCGTGCGATGCATTATTCTCCCGGTACTTATATATTGAACGCTTTATTCTGGTTTTTCTGACTTTGTACCGGAGTTTTCTATAACTTTCGAGCTAGTTACAGTGACCTGTACATGGCTTTTAGTTCTAAATTTTTTCATGTTTTGCACTTTCACTGAAAATTGAGACATGAAATGTTGTCAAACAAAAGGTACAATTTTAGGATGCTGTAATTCCCCTTTTTGTAATAATGCAAACTTTTATTATGAACAATTTTCAATGTACCTATATAATTATATTTTTAATCAGCCTACATTATACTGTTATTTATTATCGATATAAAGCTATAACTATTTTATAAAGGTAAACCCTTATTCTTATCATTTATAAAGTAAGAAAGGATTTGTTTTCTTTACAATGATACCAACATGTACACATTATTACGTTAGTGAACAATTATGTTTAAATTTATTTTTGTTTTCTAAATTGAATATCTAATTACAGTATTGGTTATTATTAAGTGATAATATACGTACACAAACATGACATCATTATGACGCACACACATAAACGTTGAGCGTAAGATCCGTTTCTACGTTAAAGAATAATCTTTGTGGGGTTTATGCGCAAGCAACTCGATGGTGCTGAATAACAAACCTGTAACTTATCTACAGAAGTTTATAAGCGAAGAACTTTTTCTTAACGACTACCTATCGAAAACCTTTCATAATTTGAAATATGTCATCTTGAGAGAATGTCTCTAATAAAAATTATTTTTATAAAAAACAGAGGGAAAAAGTTTTTAAAAAATAAAAAGTATAAGAAAGGTATGGTTGTTTGAAAGAGAGTCTGAATTTCGATCATTATTTACATAATTTAATACTGTTATACACTTTTTACCTTTTTTTTATATAATTATTTTTCCCCAGATTATTAATATAAAAAATGTTGGGGCGATAAATCGATATCTTGAAGAGTTTAAAGTAATAATTATTTGTTCCCCGTACGTTCGTCAGTAATTAGTTAAAAAAAAACTATTTTGCAAGTAAAAAAACTCCATATTGATTTATAAAAAGATCGATCCCTGCAAATCCGTGGTAGATAATACATATACGATTATATTTATATAATTAATTCAGGAGCATTAAAGTGAGATAGTGAGTTTTAAAACATCTGAAAATATGTGGAAACACCCTATTTGACGAAATTTGTTAATCTTTGCTACGGGAGTTAATAACTACATAACATTTTCACTTATAGACCTCATTGTTTCTCTGTAACCTTGAATGTGACGAAAATTCGCGTTATACGTTTAACCCTCGGATGGCCACGTGGGGTCATTGTTGTCAGTCATGACCTGAGGCTTATCTCTTACAGATACAAAATGTATATATGGACGATTTTCATTTAAGTGTCAAATTTCATGTCCGATGTATTTATCAGCATTAAATAACCTGCATATATAAATCTCGCAAAGAAATATGTTTAATATTTTACATATCTACTATATTAAATACTAAGTTGAGTACAAAAAAGTTTGTATGTTTTAGTAAATTAATGAAATATGACTAAAAATGTCATCTCCGTGGAATGTCCTTTCTGTAAAATTCGTAATAAAGTGTCAGTTTTAGGTATGTATACTATATTATTTCAAATTAGGGGCATAAGAATAAAAAATCAGAATAGTTCCAGATGCGGACAGTTCAACCTGTTTTGGGATTAAGACCATTCTTTTTGAAAATAAGGTAGGTACGAAATTTTCAGTCACTTCTGTGGTATTCAAATCTGCGGTTAGTTAAAAACTTATGTCTGTGAATTTTTAATACAAATTCCTTCACTCATGTCAGAATTAATTGTATTTTTAACAAAATAACATTTGCAACAGTTCAATTCGATGTATAGAACTCTCAAAATCATGTGGACGATGAAGAAAGAGCAGTTTCTCTTTGGTAGCTATTTAAGGTGACCTAACGACCAAACAAAAATTGTCCGATATATTTCGATAAAATATTTAAATTTACCAAAAAAGAAAATGTAATAAATGATGAATAATTAATTCTCTCTAAGAATATATAACCAATTCAATTAAAATTTTAAGGTGGTTAGGTTCCCTTTAAGGACGTTCACCGGCTGACAGTAAGGTTAGAAAGTTAATTTTCGAAAAATCATCATTAAATGCCAATCTTTATAATGAAAACCTCTTCCATTTACAATATAAAGCATTAAAATATTAATATAAAGAATATAAAAGCTATGAAAAAACACCAAAATCCAAAGTACTGTATTAACTTTTGTATATACTAGACCATGATATAGATATACTAATAACATTGAAGCACAACTTTAGATAGCTATATCCAGCTTTGTATGTATTACTTCTATGCATAATTTACATTACATACTAGTTTTTCCGAACGATTTAAAGAAAACTTGGCTTGCAACAAATAAAAATTGTCAAAGGATTGACAATTATGTTTTTATTTTTTTACACATAATAATACGTAAAAAAGAACATTTTTTCACCAGTTAAGGTCCCCTTAAACCGCCCTTAAAATATCAATGCAGAGGAAAACCTTCTAAAAGGGACATTATCTTGATTACTGTTTTGCGCAACAGGCATCGGTGAATTTTGATAAGCTCGAATTTATGTATTCTTTTAAAAAAAATGGGAAATCTATGATGCTAATTTTTTTTGCATTTAAAAAAATTCTGCAGCTAAATTAAGGTTTTAATTTTGTTTTCCACAAAAATCATGTATTTTATTATTAATACTGCGGGGCCAAAATTTGTATTTATACTTTTATCAATAGGTCTCAACATAGATTTATAAAAAATGTATTTAAACAGTAGATTACCGTACTAGAACAAAAAAATAAAATATGGTGCATAAAGAAAACTGGAAATTATGAAAATAAAGAATTGAGAAAAATCACTTTAAAGTTAAATAGCAGTAATAATTAAATAAAAATTATTTCGTAATTATGTATGATTCCTTTTTTGTTTTATGGAATAATTTTTTTTTTCCATCACTGACACAGGGTTTAGACTTTTACTGACCTAATCAGAGAACGTATATTCACGTATATCATTGTTTAGAGAATCAGGAAGTTTCCTAAATTTTTTCAATGCTTGTTACCGATGATATATTTAAGATATTCGACGTAGAAGTTTGCTCGTTATACATGGGCTCCGAGTTCCAGGCTACTAAAACAGATCAACGTAGGGTGCGATCATGTATGTAAAAAAACAGAGAATGAAATCAAAAACTATGTACGTTATCAAGTAACTCATTACGGAGCTGTGTGCAAAATTTGAACGCGTGTAACCGCATTTAATTCCGAGTATTGAATGAAAACGTAAACAAAAACTCAAGCTTGTATGAGGCTGTGCGATATGACGCGCGATATAGCGGAGCGGCGCGAGGGGAAAGAAGGACCCTTCTTCCTCACCGCACCGAGTGATACCGCCAAGAGTGCGCGAAAACTTCCCTCTATGATCAATTTAATTAATCTAGTAATTTCAAATCGAAATTTGTACTACTTTATATACTTTCCAATCACTTTTACGATGTTTCGGTGTTCTAATTAAAAATGCATACCTCTATTCTCAAGGTGACGAAATTTCGATGATGATGATTTTTCATAATTTTAATATAAAACAATTTTTGTGTATTAAAAAAAAAACACTTAATTAGCAATTTTATTCACATCCAGCTCAAAGACTCTAAGAAAGAAACTAACATTTGACGTAGATCGTAAAGTTAATGTAATCTTAACTCTCTAACTCCCATTATAGCATATTTACTACATTCACTTGGAGGTAATTGTTACGGATAGAATCCACCAGTAATAAGAAAATGTAACTTTGTAATAAGTTCAGATGCAAAAGGTCTCTAAAACTTTCTGTATAGTTCAAACGCAATGGCGTTCTCGAGTTTCTTATGTATGTTTTCGGCGGTCGTCGGCGGCGACTTTCCGCGGCGCGAATAGCGGTTTATTCTGGCTCGAATAAGAATGACGCAGAGACCAGATGTACTCTGACCTTTATACAGATCGGTAGTTACAAAGCGCGTTATACTAATAAGGCTAATATTGTATTTAATAAATAACATACTTTATCATAAATGGTTTATAATTTATTTTACCAAAATCCTTAGTTTATTCACGTCCCGAACAGTAATGGAGGTGCTACAAAAATAATCGTTAAGTAAATTTTGACTGAAAGTGAACGTAGAAAATTAGCTATAATAGGTACTACAAGGTTATAATAGATTTTAATTTTCTGTCGTAAAATACAAATTGATTTTTCCATAAAATTTTCAAGAAATTCTATTTTTTCGAAACATTTACAAAAATCGAAAATTTCCTTCGACTGTTTTTGATACGTTATTATCATAGAAATAAGTTACCATTCGAGTTATAGCGTGAACATTTTTTTATTTTGTTCCAGGTCCAAAATTACGCATGTAATTTTGCATGCAGAATAGCGTAAAGAAAAAAAGGTGCTGCGGAAAACGCGCTGTGGGCGGCCATTTTCTTTTTAAAAAAATTGAAAAAAAATTTTTTTTTACTTCAGGACATGTATTTAATATACGATTGTTTACTTTTATTAATAAACTTTTTTTTCATATTAAAAAAAATGTTCTATATGCACATGATTTTATGCCTGCTACTTTGGCCATACCCCTTAAAATACCTTAGGTACTAGAGTGTTAAAACTGCAAGTAAAACAACTGCACTATACTGCATCATGTTAGTAATCTTATGCAATGTACTTGTATATAGGATCCTTGCATTCTTACGTACGTATAAAGACAAATTAAAAAAGCACAAAGAAATGATAAAATTTCACGTACCGATCTGATTTAATAACAGTACAATTTAAGTAGGTATCAAAAAAAGTGTATGCGTCCTAAAAGCGAAAGTAATTATGCTAATATAACAAAACATAACTATCTAATCTGAGTAATATATTAAATGGAAAATATATATGCCTATTCCGCTATGACGTAAACAGGCCTAAAGATGCTCAGAAAAATATTTTTCATTGTATTGTTTCGTTTTTTTTTATCTAAGATCAGCATCATCCCAACATAATAGTTCCCCGATCTCGAGTATGCTCCACTCACCGTAAACACAAACAGCGTCACGCCGCCGCGTGACGTACGCGAATCTCTACAACGCCATGGTGCCCACCTCTTTTGCACCTGTATTACCATATTCCTGACATTAATTAAGGATCAACGTCATCGCGATCTCGTCTATTGCCGGCGCTCGGAAAAAGGTTCATCGGCCCTGCTTCACACCGAAACAAGACACTATAGCCTCAGTGGCACGCGCAATAGATCGCTGGGCGGTCCTTTCGAGAGTTCGATCCAATCGTTGACCTTGATTCAGCACGCGTGCGAGTCATGGATAACATGCGCGAAGAGCTCTCAATTTTTCCTCGTCGCGATACGTTGGCGGTAAATATGAAATCTCGAGTCGGTGGACCGCGGACGGCGAGTGACCGACTCAATCTAGATAAAAGGGACTGCCCGAACGAAATTTGTTCAGTACTTGCAAACGGTGCGAACAGAGTGTACACACGCATAGTTTATCAGCGCGTCTTTTTTGAAAGACGGTTTTTTGGATTTTTAAGTTCTGTGCGCATTGTCGAATTGTAGAGAAAAGTTTCATTGTTTAACGGGATTCACGCTGATTAGAGTTTTTAATAAGGAAATGGTAATTATTTATTGAAGGCACTTTATTAATTAGTGCTTTCAATAACAAGTGCTTTAATTTCGTCTTGGAAATAAATAAAAGGAAATACATTTTTCCGACCAAGATGATACTCGACTTAGATTTTTCGAAACAAGTGAGTGTTTATTATTTGTACATTTATTAAAAACTCAATGTTGTTTGATTGAAAAATAGTTTAGTAACAATGAAAAACCATTTTTCAGGGATCGCAAGTATCTGAGAACCAGAAAGTGGTTCCAGACTTGAACAACAATGGCAACATCAAGGAAATGAAAGTGTTTGGACAAGAAATAATTCAAAATACACCTCTTCAGCAATTTTATAGTCATCAGACCATCTTTATAACAGGTATAGTAATAAAGCCAGTTAAAATAATAATTAAATTTAATTACATTTCTTTTGAACAATTAGGATAAGAATCCTATTTTGTTTCCAATTACTAAACTAGTTTAAATTTAAAACTATACTTTTATTTTATAATTAAAAATCTGTTTTATATGTATTTTCAGGAGGAACTGGTTTTCTTGGCAAAGTTTTGATCGAGAAACTTTTACGATGCTGCCCGGAAATTTCACGAATTTATGTACTTATCCGTCACAAGAGAGGCAAGAATATCGATGAGAGGATACACGATTTATTGGGACATTCGGTAATCATAAATTTTTCAATTTGCTATTAGGTAGGAAAATGAACATTTATTATTCGCAGGAATTATAAATGTTCTAATGTCCACCAATGTAATCTCTAACCTATTTTGTCCAATTAAAAAACTCACTAACTTATTGATAAATTTTCCAGGTCTTTGCGAGCATAAGAAATAGTATGCCAACGCTTGGCAAGAAAGTTATTGGAATTCTTGGCGATATTACTCTTCCACGTCTTGGACTCTGTGATTCTGACGTTGAATTGTTATTAAAGACAGTAGGTATCACGTAATGACAAATATTTGTATTAGTATACAAAATCGGAAATAATTAATAAAGTATTACTAAATGATTTCAGGTGACAATAGTTTTCCACGTAGCGGCCACAGTGCGCTTTGATGAAAAACTGAAACAAGCTGCATTCACTAATATTCAAAGTACCGCTAGCATAATCGAATTATGCAAAGATATGAAACACTTAAAGGTAACATTCAGTAATAAATATCATTCTATATATAAAATGACTTGTTATATGTTTATTTTTAATTCATTAATCATCTATTTTTGTTTTATTTTTGCAGTCTTTGGTTCATACTTCTACAGCATATGCAAACTGCTTCGTTTCAAACATAGAAGAGAAGTTTTATGACTATTCAATAAAATACGAAGATATTCTTAACCTAGTGAAATCTTTGCCCGATGATACTGTAGACGCCATTACTCCACAGTAAGTGTTTAAGTTTTGCTCATAAAACTTAACGGAAGAAATCTTTTGAAACGCAAATAATTATTATAAATTTATTATTAATTATGCTAATTAATGATTTATTTGATTTTTCAGATTGATCAATTCCTGGCCAAACACTTATACTTTCACCAAGGCTTTGGCAGAGGATCTGATCAGAACCAAAAATAAAAGTCTGCCCATGGGAATTTTCAGACCAGGAATTGGTTAGTAAAACATGTCAACATTTATAATTAAAAATAATCTTGCTGATTTAACATTAATGAAAAAATATTTACTACGTCAATATTTTCAATGGCATGTAATGTCTTTAATAAAATATAAAAAAATAATTGTGTAAAGAATAGTGTATTGATCACTAAATGACTTTTAATAATTCTTAAAATTTCAATTTCAGTTATTTCAACTGCCAACGAGCCAACACCTGGCTGGACCGACAATTACAATGGGCCAATGGGTGTCGTGGCCGGCGTAGCCAGTGGCGTCCTGCGTACCTTCCACTGCGATCCTGAACTAATCACGAACATTGTACCTGTGGATCTTTGCGTAAATGCCATGATTGCATGTGCCTCGGATATAGCCGAGCAAACAGACAGGTAAACCGACATGCATACTATATTTTGTAAATCATGTGTATGCTTGATGCCAGTCAAGAAGCATGCCAATCAAATGATACATTAAACGTTGGTAAAGAAGACTTGGTAATAACATAGTATGTGTGATTACAGGAGAGACGAAAATATGTTGATCTACAACTTCACCTCAACCGAGGAAGCTCCGATTTCGTGGGGGAACTTCGGTTACAGTACCACGTCCTACATCAACCAATTTCCATCGGAGGTTGCCTGCTGGTACGCCATTCTGCGACTCAGCAAGTTCAAGTTCATATCCACGCTGTATGCTCTGTTCCTTCACTGGATCCCCGCGTATCTGGTTGACTTGGCATCGCGCAGCGTAGGTCAGAAACCGAGGTAAGAAATCATTTAAGTGTACCTTTATTCAAATAAATTTTCTGTTGAAAATGTACAGGTGGATTTCCAGTTGGAATCTGGTCTTCCCCCTGAACTGGTTTAAATTATCAACAAGATATTCAATGAAGTAACCATTTAGATATATTCTTTATTCGAGTGCTAAGGTATTGTTACTTTTTTACAGACTGCAAAAGGTGTACGAGAAACTGCAAAGATTGTCTAACGTGGTGAATCCCTTTACCATAAACGAGTGGAACTTCAAGAATACGAACGTGCAAAACCTCTGGACACGTCTGGACTCACGTGATCAGGTGATGTTCCAGTTCACCATGCAGAACTTCGACTGGCAATCGTACATCGGCCAATTCGTCAAAGGAGTCAGGATTCACCTGCTCAAAGAAGATCTGAACACCCTCGAAAGTAGCAAGGCCAAGTCGAACAGATTCTTCTGGATTCATTACTCGTTGCTGATCTCGCTGACGTTTCTGGCGTGCTGGAGCCTGTATAGTATGTTCTCTATTTTCTTCTGAAGGAATATAAACTAAATCGACTGTGAATGAAATCCTAAGATATGTCAAGCCTGTGGTTTTTAGATTAAATAGTGTAGGGATACTGATGTGGAAATCAGGTGAATGTACATAAATGTGAGAATATGACTGTCGAGAAATGGAACAGAAAAATGTAATTATAGAGTTAATTGTTCTTTTTCTATGTATATATTTAATGTTACTTATGAATGAATTTTTCATGAATCATGTAAATCGGTTATTGTTTGTAAATATAATGAATCTTTGAAACATACATTTTGAATTAATCATTTGACAACCAATACCTATTATTAATAAAAATGATTTTAAATGAAATTTAAATTATAGAATACATAATGAACCAATTACAAAACTGCACATATTTCAGATAAAGGCAATTTTGTCGAAATATGTTGTAAACTTAATTTCTTTAAATATAATTTATACCTTTCAATTAGTATAATATTATGTTGACCTTAATTAACCCGTTAGTGCCATATGCGTCCTGAAGGATACACACATTTATTTTCATTTTTCTAAGATCTCTATGTGACAAACTTGAAACTCTGCAAACCAAATGTATGGATCAGATCAAAGTAAATCACTTCCGATCTCATAATTAGTAACTAAGTCATTTTCGGTCAAATAGAACCAGAGAAAACTAAAAAATAAAAGTTTAATATTCTCTAGTTAAGGGTTGAAATACATTACTAAATAACTTTCTATAGTTTTTGTTTAATTTTCTAAAAGTTTCGACGTTTACGGGTTAAAATAAAAAAATCCTTAGCGCGGATAGTTATTTTGCTAGAACTTTAATTTTGCAAGGAGAGTATCAGAGATGCGAGTCCTAAAATTTTCTGAAATTTTGAGGATCATACACTAGTAGCTAGAAATGAAGCATACCTAGTATCCGTAGCTTTTGTGAATAGGTATTTTTTCTTAAAATATCAGCTATTCTACCTCGAAAATACATTATTTCATTAAAAAATGATACCTCTAGCTGTGATCATAACTCTGCATTTTTTACACTAAAGAAAACTGTCTGAAAGTATCTAAAAGTAGTCAGAAAAAACTATAATTTGAGACCTGTAACTTTCAAAAATATTGATCTTAGCCAAAGCTATTAACAATTAAAGATACCGGCTGAAAATACATGAATATTCGAGGAAATTCAACTGTTTTAAATCTGTTGACTTTTCATGCATTTTCAGTTGATATCATCTTCAATTGTTAATAACTAAAAATATGCAGAACTATAATCTCAGCTAGAGGTACCATAAAAAAGGGCCCATTCACAAAAACTATGGGTGCCAGGTTAGCTACCAATGAATCATCCACAAAGTTGCAGAATTTCGTGAACATATAGATGGAATGACGGCATTGATATTCATCTAATAAAAATGGCAACTGATTGTAATATTCTATCGTTACACAGAATTTCGTCCAGAATTTTTCAATATTCAATAAAAGTCACGAAAACTAATTATCAAAAGTTAACGGATTGATCATTTTTCAACTCTGAAAAATACAGTATACTCCTATCATAAGTGAATTATTTCTCGTAAATAAATATCTATTTTGTCAGTGAACATGATTCATCTTTCCACAAAAATTAATCACAAAAAATAACTTGTGTATCTTTTTGGCAGAAAGATTTACAACCAATCTAAGTAATTCGTTTATTTATATCGGTTGGTTTTGAAAAACCGTGAACATTTTTTGATTTATTTGTAAGGATCTCATAAGGGTCCGGTTAGTAGCGATAGGTTTCATGTCACAAATTTTATATTCTTATAATTGTTTTAACATTTCCACTTTATAGTACTTATCACACGTGTATGTCTGTTATTGACGGTCATTTTTTATAACTATAACCTTGACTGATAATAAGCTTCGAAGTTCGGCCCCTGCGAAACAATATACATATATAGTCCAGTGAAAAAACTAACTTTCCATACGCAACCATTTCACGCATTCACGTGACACTCTTGTAATAGATATTAGATAGCGCAGCATGCGCCAGTCGCGCGTGGGAAGAGGATAAAATGATAAAATTGCGAGCGATATCAGAGCGTTAAGATAAATAACATACAGAAACAATTTCATATATCAAAATATTTATTATATTGTGCGAGATAAAAACAGGAAAAAAGTTGGAAATGATCCCTGGTAGAAAATTATCTAGTTTTATCGAGGCCCTCGATTATTTCCAAGGCAAACTATATAGATCTACATAGTTCTAGATTAATTTTCTACCAGGGATAAGTCAAATTAAATGATAGTTTTTAAATGTATATGTATAAGATAGAAAACGCATATATAGGATATATGCTACTATATCATCATCCGTAATTAATTGAAATGTTGTCTAGTCGGTAAAGGATTTTAAGATTTATTTCGTATACGTTTCTTAGTTTTGAGGGATTCCTATGTAAAATGTATAACAAACAGTTGTTCCTTATTAAATTCTTTACAAAACCGCTGCCAATTTAATGGCCCGCAGCTTCCTCAAACCTAACTAAGGTGTTATCCCCCAATTACGTGAGTCAAAACAAAGCTGAAAAATAAAAATCTCAATATACATGAATTTCTTGAAATGTAAAATGAGAATAGCACAAAAGAATTATTTTCATGTTATTTTAATGCAATTAGAACGACAAATATATAAATTACAAAGGAAACATCAACTTTTGACTCACGTAGTTATGATCAAAAGTGAGGTTGACGATCTTTGGATTAGAGTTACATTTATATTGGTCAATTATTTCTATAAATTTAAGATGGCTGAATTTTTTTCTCTTTTTTATCTTCGTACTTAAGGTAGTTGTATCGTCAGAAACAAGGATAACGAAAATATTTCTTGTATACTATCTATCCAAGAATCTGTAAGTATCGGTAAAAATATATGAGGTCACTATAATGTTACAAATTATAAAAAAAATATTTCATATTGATTTCTGTTTGTTGAGCCTAGATATCATTTGGTAAAAAAGGCTCCTACTTCGCTAATGTAAAAATCTCCATTTTATATTTAATTTTAATTTATCAAGGCTTATATTTCTCTTTTAACATATATTTTCACATCGGCCGTTGAATAATCATAAAATACTTTATGTATAAGGCAGAACCGTTAATTGTTTATAAAAATTAGTGAAAAAATCGCCTCAAAGATCATTTATTTCTTTCTTCAAGTATATTTTATAGGAATATAGTAAAATAAATCAGATTTTTTTCAGAATTAGAAAGACAGGCATTTTGTAAAAACATATTTTTCTGACTCAGGAGCCTCAAAAACATCGTCATTTATCAAAATCTATGATCTAAAATTTGTCATTGTTACAAAGCTTTCTCTTTCAGAAAACGATATTTTGCAGCCTTAATTTGTTTATAACTTTTGAAGAGACTTTTTAGGGGAACAAAGGCGTAAAATTAATTTCACGCACGAGTCACCACGAAGAGTGCATGAAAGCGATTTTACGCACGAGTTGCCGATGAACGGCACTAGCGGTGCATACAATTTTTTACGCATTGTTCGTCGGTGACAAGTGTGTTGGATTGCTTTTATGCACGAGCCGTCGGTGGCGAGTAAGTGAAGTTATGTGTCCGTGTTGCTTATGTTATATTTGTGATTCCTATGCACTGTTTGGCAGTGCGTAAAATAACATTATTTTTACTAGGGTGTAAAATCGCGTTTACTCACCAAAAATGATTTCGAAAAGTACTTTACACACTAACTTTACGCGCAGAATCACAAAAAAATGTATACGAAATAAATCTCAAAATCCTTTACCAACTGGACTACATTTCAATTAATTGCGGGTGATGATATAGTAGCATATACATCGATGTCACTTCCACTATGGAAGCTATGGAGCACTCCATACCTCACTATTTCAGAGGTATGAAATTCCATAGCTGACATTCTATACAAAATATACTAATTTTTATTATCTAATTACTTTAAAAATAACTTTTGATTATATACACAGTAGATCCTCCCGGTATTGTGAAGCTCCCAGCACTGTGACTGCGGAGCATCTCAGCATTCAGATTTTTCTAGGAACGACAATATATATGTATGGGACCCCGCACCGCAACTTTGCGGAAAAAGTTTTTTGTAAAGGTTTAAACCGAAAAAATGCGACAGAAATAGTTTCTTACAAATGTTTAAGCTAACAAATTTTAATAAAAAAGCTTTAAGAAAACGTTGCATCTGAAAAATGATATGTTAAAGTTTATATAAAAGAATTATATCATTTTATACAGATTTTCGTAAAAAGTTTTTTTTAATAAAACTGCATGAAAGGCAATTGTACTGAGAATCTTTGATTATGGGGAAGGTATGGAGAAAATTAATATTTGGACCTAGATACAGCCCTGGTATTCGACGCTCATTGGCTGGCGCCAATTCACAGTGCCGAGGCAAAAAAATTAGTCTGGCAATAGTCTGGCTCAATAAGTCTGGCGAAAGTGTTGCAGAAATCCGGCAGAAATATGGCTTTGGCCACTATGCCAGACTTTAGACAAAATGTGCAAAACAAAAGCATCGCGTCATGTCAAATTGCCAGTAACCTAAATTTTTGTTCTTTTTTTACAAATATTCATATTTTAAACAAGATTGCAATATGTAAAAAAACTTTTCTCCTATTTTATCGAAAAGTACGTAATTTCACTATTCTAGTCGATACTAATAATTAATGTACTACTCTAATTATTTACTTGTAAAAAATGAGTTATCTTGACATAATTCCAAAAAAAGTCTGGCATAGTGGCCTAAGCCATACTTCTGCCGGACTTTTGCAAGACTTTCGCCAGACTTGTTAAACCAGATTAATCCCAGACTAGTGCCAGACTAATTTTTTACACGGGTAGTCCCGAGTTTCACAGTGCTGGGAGATTCTACTGTACATTAAAATACTTTTAAAAATCTCGCTATTGGTATAGGAAATCAGAAGAATAATTTATAATAACAGTGAACGAGCGCAAAGCAATTAGTAATTAAAACAAGCTTTAATAATGATGTGATTTGTAATTAAAAGTAAGTTAAAATAATAAAACCGCAAACCCTTAACTCAACTAAGCCATGTATAGCAATTTGCATTTTGAAGAAAGTCTAAATAATTAAAACGTAAACTTTGAAGCCAACTAACCTACGCAAAGTGATTTGCATTTTGAATAAAGTTTAAATAATAAAAGTGTAAACTCTAAACCCAACTTACCTACGCACATCGATTTGTACTTATAAGAAAGTTTAAATAGTTAGACTTTAATTGCTAAACAATACTAGTCTACACACAGAAATTTGCGTTGTAAAGAAAGTTTGAATAATAAAACCGTAAGCTCTAAACTCAACTAACCCACGCACAGCCTCTTGTAATTAAAATGTAGTTTAAATGATAAAACCGTAAGCCCTAAAACCAACTAAACCATGCACAGTGTTTTGTATTTACAAGAATGTTTAAATAATAATCCTAAACCCAACTAACTTACGCGCTTCAATTTGTAATTCATGCGCAAAACAGTGCTAGTGGTGGTGCATCACAATTCTACGCTGTCGCAGGATTTATTAAATAAACTTTCTTTATATGCTTAATTCTAAAAATAATCTAAGTCTAATAATTCTAAATATTTTTTTATTATCGTTTACTGTAAGTCACTACGTCGATTTGCATGGATTAGTTAGGTTTAGGGTTTCCAGTTTAATTATTCAAACTTTCTTTTAATTATACAAATCACTGTGCGTGGGTTAATTGGGATTAGAGATAATGGTTTTATTATTCAAACTACATTCTAATTACAGGACGCTGTGCGTGGGTTAGTTAGATTTACGGTTTTATTATTTAATCTTTCTTATAAATAAATACAAATAGCTGTCCGTGCGTTGGTTGAATTTTGGGGTTAACGGTGTATTATTTAAACTTTCATTTTTAATATTACAAGTCGTTGCACATTTATTTGAGTTTAGCGTTTACTGTTTAAACATTTTAATTCTCTTTTAACTATTTGATTCCCATTAGTGTGATGCATATATCGCATGAAAACTTTTCGTATTTCTTGAATTAGTTGAGTATAATTGCTACTTGCTGCCGCTTGGTTAACTGACTTAAAATTTTGCCTCTAGAAAATACCTCTAATAATTTTTTTTTTCTATTTTCCCCTCAAACATTGTGAAATCTGACTAGATCTTAAGGGAAACTCTCTAATCTGGTAACACTAATAAAACCGTTAACCCTAATCCGCAACTACCGCAATCTGAGCAATTCGCGATTTCAAAAAATATAATGTCCTGAGCTCATCATGCTCTTTCCATACCTCACATTTTCCTAAAGTGACACCCCCGAGCATATATCCTATATATGTATTTTTTTATCTTATATATATTATATATATTTGAAGAGAAGAAACTTTTTAAGAAAAGCCCCTGTTGGATGGCTCTGTCGACTGGACTAAGATTTTTAGTAATGTCTATTACTGCTTTTACAATATAAATGCAAAGAGTTAAACAAATTATTTTTATTTTCTGCGGGTTTATACGCGATGACCTCGGATTTCAATATAAGTACATCCATCAGGTCGAATCGGACCATTTACAATTGAATAATGGGGTGCTTAAATATTTTTTGGTCGCATATAAACCATGCAAACTTGAAAAACTGTAAATACTTTTATTGTTTTCAAACTTTTACAATTTTCCGAAATTTTCTTCAACTTTTTGAGTATCTTGAATAATGGGTTAAGAAATTTTAAGAATTAATTTGAGCCCGTTTATGATATGTACCATTAGTATATGTTAGATGGTAATGAAACTTTATAATACGTTTTAATATGAATGTAAAAAGTCTGTATTTACTTGTATTTAATAAACTTGATTTGACCAAATTATTGCCAGTTAGCTTCCTATTTCTTTACAAGATTTCTTTCATGATCTTATTCCGTGAAAATAATGTAAATCAAAAAACGGGTATGATACCACAATTCTTACGTTAAAAATTAACTAATTTCAAGCACTTTGAATAGCATTTGAAATGAATTAATTATTGACACCATGGATACAAAATTTATAAGCTCATAGGTAGTTTCATAAATTCAATTATTGATTTTCAAAATCATAAATTAGAAAAATCGTTATAAAACAAATAACGAACCGATAATCTTAAAAATTCTTTTTAATTTCTAAATATACCTATTTCGGAAATTAAAAGTCTTTATGGGCTGAGCAATTTTTTACAGAATATTGTATTCATTGGTGTTAATTATATCAGTTTTTCCAATGACTTTACAATAAAAGTTCTCGAAATATATCTGTTTATAAAATTGTGGTTTTCATATATAGCAAAAAGCCAGAAATAGATTGTTCAAAGTTTTGGGTCGGATAAGATACGTGCATCAAGCAATCAATAATAATGTTTTTATTTCCTCACCATACAACAGAAAAAATGACTAATTAGACCTAAAAAGTCAAAGGAGTTGGCCCATGGATGGCCTATGTCGACCCCGGGTACAACATTGATAGTAGGGAATCTATAAAACTGATATTAGCAAGAAGAATCCATCAGAACAATTAAACATTTAAACACAAATTTCCTTCTATATAAAGTAAAAAACATAAGACAAAATTAATTTTCTTAATTTTTACTACTGAATGTTTGATGAAACGTTGATTTTTTTTACTTATTCTAATGGTTAGACTCTATTTTTTAAAGTTTCCCTTCACTTTCCCAGATTAATTTTTTTTAATGATCAGCCAGGGTTTATTTTCATATCTGTTGATCCATATCCATACACACATTCACGCATACATATGCACACGCATGCCTATACATATACTTACAAAATATCTTATTTAAAACATGTTGCTTTTTGCTCTAGAGTTAGAGCAAATAAATTTTACCATTATCAAAGCTTCCTCTATAAGAAATGAAAAGAAAATCTTCTTAATATATATTCATCTTCAAGTTAGAACATCCCAACACTTTAATAAGGTAAAAGTACCGGTTATGGAACGCTTTTTGGTCAATCCAAGATTGTCGTCTAATTTTTCATTATTAAGAATGTTAATAAAGAAAAGTATTGGGTATGGTTCGAAGGGCTGAGTATAGTAGATTCATTTACAACCTGCAAAATGCAAATTCGTTACGAATTCTTATTATTATAAATAAAAAACTAAAGCAACAGCATGTACCTATTATGAAACACCGTTTTCCTAGCTTGTCCCTGTGTTCCAAGATTGAAGCCCCTATTATGGAACGAATAATTATATGATAATATGACTTTACTCTTTAGATTTCGCTTGTAAGTGATATAAAGATTATTAATAATACATACAATGCACACGAGGAAGGAAGTAATCATTAAATTTACGCTCTTTTCTAAAAGTTATTTAGTAGCAATCAATGAACATATATAGGGTTAAGTATACCTATATGCACCGCTGAATTGACTGATGGTTGTAGGTTAGAATTTTCAAATTCAATATACATTAATACATTGAATTTTTCACATTTATGAGGCATAAATCATTCAAATATAATATTTATAACACTATGATATAAAAAACAATACCTTGTCAACTTAAATTATTATAGAAATGTTCGTGCAAAGGTGTTCAATAAATATGGACATAACGTAATTATATGTACCCATTATGAAACAGTCAAATATTTAATATAAATCGTATTAATATTAAAATAACATTGTTATAACTTGAATCTATGGACCGAAAACTATTATTTAAACTAATATACATCTTATAAAATTGTTTAGATTTATAAATACAGTGAAAAAACGAAGTTGTATGAATCAACTGTTATTGCTCAAAAAACGACGAATTTGTGCGACATTGAAGACACGGATGATAAAAGTTTTTTTTTTCAATGTTACTGCTTGTGTAACAATATATATTCTTTTAAATTTGAGAACCATACATAATTATATATCCATGTGATTTTTATATTGGTTTATATATATCATATTCACATTTTATTTAATCACTATGTTTAGTGTTCCATGTTAGGAGCATGGTTTAGAAGGTGTCCCATAACCGGTACTTTTACCTTACTTCAGCACGTGATACACAAATGTATGCACGATGTTGAAAGTATAAAAGGTCTTTTCTAACACTAACGTAACAACGTGATACGGTTAACGACCTTCATTCAAAATAGTCTTTTCCCATGGTCAATCACGTGAACCTTTAGATGTTCTCCATAAGGAAGATATACTTCTGCGGGGATTCACCACAATGACATCAGGCAAAAAATATTTCATTTACTGAATGTTTATCATTATACATCAACCGATGGGCATCACTATTAATCATATACTTCAATCTTAGGAGTCATTCGCATATTACGTAAGACTTCTAGGTGAACGGAGAGGAGTAGAGTCAAGTATGCCGTGACAAAATGTAACAAGTGAAATAGATATAGTTGTACTTTATTTGTTGAAAATAACAAAAAATAACAGACAGCGTGTACACTCGACGCACAATTCTTCTGATCGAATACGTTTAAATTTTTTTGAAATCCTCCGATGTGGTTTAAGATTTTTTTATTATTTACTTAATTTTGTTACTAGTATTTTTATACTTATCTAACAAGGAGAAAGCACGAAGTGCAGGTCACGGATTTTGATGAAACTTTGAAAATAGTCTTCTATTACCTAAAAATGAAGCCCAATGCCTGTAGTTTTATCAAATAGATCTATTCATTAACATGGATAGTATATAATCTATATATGGGTGATTGTCAAGAAAATTGAAGTTTTTGGTCTTGCTTTTAGCTATCCCTTTAAATGTACTTCAGAACATATGACAGAACTAAAAGATTTTTTGAGTGTTATACTGCATCATGTAAAAGATATTCCTTTAGTTTTGAAAGTTTAAATATTCGCTAAATCTGAATAAATCCAGTTTAATGGTCAATTTGTCATTTTCGTGGCATGTTTAATTCACGCATTTATTACCGTTAATAGCATATTTAGACTTTCATTAATTACTAGTAATATTACTCTAACAATCTTACTACACGTTACATATGTAGTTCAATAAGCAAATCTATAATATAAATGACACGAAAATGACAATAAAAATTCCACGAAAATGACAAATCGACCATTAAACTGGATTTATTCAGATTAACCGAATATTTAGACTTTCAAAACTAAAGGAATATCTTTTACATGATGTATAGCGAGTATCGGAATTTATCCTCCAACGACCGATAAAGTCTTTACTGCAAACTTGTACACTTAACGGAGACTAATTGGTATTGAATGTATATCAAATCCTTCAAAAAGATTGACTACAAAATCAATTTCATTCAATAAGATTTATTATAATACTACCTTAAAACGTTGCATACGCACAAATCACTTTCCCTCAAGTTACTTAAAGTCATCATCATATTATTTACTTTCATCACTATCGTCGAAAATCGCAAGTTCAACCAACTTCAGTGCGCATCGTCCGAACATAACCCGCGAACCCTAAATTTCCCATCCACCTTTTCAAAATTTCCCCGAAATTCCTCCGTACCCACGAAAAAAGAAAGAAAAAATAAAATGTGCCTGGCAATAGTCATGTACCTCGTGACCGGCACGCTGAGCCTGCTATGGCAGATCAGCCTGGGGCTGGGCATCTTCTTCCTGAATTTCCTGGGCAAGCTGATCCTCTTCGCGTGCGCCTCGATCTACACCGTCGCCCATCAACCGGTGCATCCCGAAACACCGACGCCTGCGACGACGACGACGACGGCGACGAGGACTACAGCAACGCCCTTTGTGACGATGTACCCGGAGGTCTACGACTTCGACGAGGACTTCCAGACGATGGCGCGGGTCTCGCTGGAGACGGTGACGAGCGCGGAGAATTCGCCGAGACCTGAGGGCGATAGGAGTGATCGAAACTCCAGTAGTTATAGAGAATTCACCGGCTTCTCTGGCATGCTCACTATAATTACTTGTATTGACCATATATTTTGAAGAAGCTGGTTATAATATATATGGGGAACAAGACGTTCTGAGCGCCATCTTGAGACTTCTTGTTGATCATATTATGACTGACGAGGTTATCTTTTTCTGTGTTCTCTTTGTTCTTTTTTATAGTGGTGCATGTATGTATGTGCAATTGGAATTAGAGATACCTGACAACGAATGCCGCGAAACTATAGCGCTCTTTCTTTCTTTATTTATATATTTATATAATAATACTACTAATTGTTTCTGTTATTTCTCCTATAGGCTCTTATGCCTTTATTATTCAAAAGTTTGTAAATTTTTCCTTACGCTGATATTTACCTATAAAAAGTTGTGTGTTAACACGTACAACCATAACCTTTAATTACACATTTCTTCTCTCTTTGCATCTAAAAATGTATGTTTTTTCTTTCTTCATTTATATTAAGTACAGCTTCGAATTATAAATACGCCTTAGAACCAAATGATTGAACGGGACTTTAACTCAATTTTATTTGATTGAGCTATATTGAGCATAGCGTTAACCAGCTTTTGACTAAAATCAATCATAAATTATGCATTTACCAAAAGAATGACATGGTAAATACTTAACTCGTCAATGTTTCCACCGTAGGGAAGGAGGAGAGAAAAGGGAGAAGGAGCAAGGAGAGTATCGTCGGAGCGCGACGGCAGTCAAGGAGAAATTCGCAATGAGGATCGTTGATCGTCAAGTGAGTGATGGGATTATTTTTTTACTTTTGTGAGGGCAAATATTGCGGGGGCTCAGTGAATACCTCGAAAATTTGTTAAATTTTATTTATAGATATTTCACTACTTGTTAGTGGGATTACGAAAGATTTATCTCAATTCGAGAGTTTTTAAATTAAATTGTAGGTACGCTATGCGAAGAATCACCCATATATTGGTTGCTATTTTAGTTTATTTCAGTCTTAAAAATTAGAAATTTTTTTTCAGATTTCGAATCTGTAATAATACGGAATTATGCTTATAGAACAATAATTCTTTTTACGAAAAAACGACTATTGTCCTAATAATTTGGTTGGTTTGTAAGAAAATAGGTACATGAATTGTCGAATTGTGTATCAGTGTAAGAATAAGAACTAATAGAACGATTTATTTTCTCTATACAATCTCAAAAAGAGGTAGATAAAATCCCGAGATTTTATTAAATGTTTGAAATTTCAATTAGATTCGTAAAAAGTAAAAAATAAATGGGCTTATACATTAGCCGCACTTAACCTGCTAATGAGGAAATTCCGTTAAAATATGAAAATACAGAAAAAATTATTTTTCTGTAATAGATATATGATGTTTCAAACAACCACACATCGTTATTAGATAAAATGTTTCTATTTAAGAAAATAGTTTAATAACAAAGAAATAACTACAAATGTGCTTCTAGCTGGAGTAAGACGAAATCTACGCGCGTTTACAACCCAACAAACTTTTATTTTCAAACTTATGATTTTTTTCAGATGTATTTTAGAATCCTTAGACAATTTACAAGACATCCATCGCTTAAATTTTTAAAAAATACTTAATCAGTGAAGAACAATATGCATTTGTTTATAAAACTTTTGATCGCAGTTCTCATTATAGTGTGTAATATTTTATAAACAAATGTACATTGTTTTTCAATAATTAAATATTTTTGAAAAATTGAAACAGCGGAGGTCTTGCAAATTGTCTAAAGATTCTAAAAAGGATCTAAAAAAATAATAAGTTTAAGAATGAAAGTTTCTTGGGTTGTAAACACGCGTAAATTTCTTCATACTCCAGGTAGAAGCACATTTATTGTTATTTTTTGGCTATTAATTCTTCTTTGCAAATAGAAAGGTTTTATCTAATCAATGCTGTATCGTTTTTAACACTGTATAACAGAGAAATAATTTTTTTCTGTATTTCCCAGATTTTGACGGAATTTCTACCTTAACCAATGTTAATATCGCGATAGCACATAAGTGCCAAAACATTAAATATATCGATAGCTCTTACGAACACCAGCACGTCAGCTGCGTTTTCCGCGAAGAGTAACACATTTGGATTTCCCCACAAAGACTAGGACATTACATGACTTTTCGCCGCCTGACATCTTTGGGTTACTTTTATTTATTCGGGTAGCCTCATTTTCACGGGTGAACCGATTATTCTTTGAGTACCAAAATAGTCTAGAAATGTGCTAAGGGAATTAAAAATAAAATAAAAGTGTTCGAAGGGAATTTATTAAAATTGTTAGTTTTCGTGGGAAATTGGTGAAGAGTGCTAGTCTTCGTGGGACACTATATGAAACATGTTTGTCTTCGTGGTAAGCGCTCAACGTGGCAGATTGAAATGTGCTAGTCTTCGCAAGGGCCATCGATATAACTTTGAATTCTTATATTATAAGTAGGGTAGGGACCTCAATAGTCGGCCATCCCCCAGTAGTCGGCCACTTTCACTATTTCCTTTTAGAAAATAAACCCGTAGACAAAATATGGCTAGGTTAATAATTTTTTAATGATCTATGCCATTTAAACATTTAATCCTGACGTTAAAACAGTTCAAGAACCATAAAATAAAAATCGTTTTGGATATATCTTTATCAATATGTACTTACAGATGGTCGACTATTACAGTACGATTAATTAGTATTTAATTTCATTTATTTAATATTTATTCAACCTTTTATAGCTAAACTTAAATCGTAGACCTATTAAAAAGAATAAACAATGTTTTTAAAGCGCAATGTATTGCCTTAACTTATTCTGGTCGACTACTAGCGATCAAACGGCCGAGTACTAGATTTCGGTGTCCGACTACTAGCGTTTTCGTCATATTTTATTAAAACACATATTATAATTATGCTGTAAATATTTTAAGCAAAAATAAACATTTTATCCAAAACTAGAGTATATTTAAAGTATAACAGAACCTGTAATTTATTAACAAAGATGTTTCTGAATTTGTTGTAATAACTTCAATACAAGTTTTTCCTTAGATGGCCGACTACTGGGGTCACTACCCTATGTGCAATGATCTCTTTGTCTGATAGAATTTTGTCTATATAATGCTAAATTTATACAATTAATTATTTATTGTTTAATCAATAAGATTTTAAGCGAAAAAGAAATTAGTTTTTAAATACTCAAAAGACAGATAAGCACCTAACCTCAGTAATCAGAATTAATGTATATATAGTTTAAATTATTAAAATCGCGCAATATCAGCGACAATATATCGATGTAAGAAGACTAGAACTTTTCAGCACTTCTGCCACGGAGACTAACACATTTCATAGTTCTCCGCAGACTAAAACTTTTATTAATTTTCTTTTGGCTTTCTATAAATGATCGGGTTCTCTGAAAAATTTTGGCTAAATAAAAGTACACGAATAAATAAAAGCCCTAAAAAATCAGGCAGTAGAAAACCGCAAAATGTGCTATATATTCTTCGTGAGAAACTTATGAAAAGTGCTAGTCTTCGTGGTGAAAATCCAAATGTTCTTTACTCTTCTTATCGATAAAAAGAAAAAGAGTACTCAATGAAATGGAAAAAATACATTTTGTTTAATTTCATTATACGGACAGGGTTGCCTTTTTCGAGAACATTTAGATACAATACACAAGACAACACATTGTCAAGATGTTCGGCATATTATTTATGGTGGTGCCATCACACGGCTGATAGTGCCGTACCCTACAAACTGAGCTATACTGAACTCTCTTGTTCACAAAACAACAAATTACTTAAAATGGTTATAATCTCTTTTATTTTTTATTTATTCGTTTTTAATGTCCGGGTCTTATATTACTTCTTAAATATTTTACTACATATTGACGTCCCTTACAATGACTAGCACATTTCAGATTTATCAAAAACACTTAATTCTTTCCAAAGGCCTCTTATAAAAAAAACTAGCACTTTTTAGATTTTCTAATTAATACTAAAGAAAATTAGAGCCTGGTCTAAAATTCTGAAAATTGCTAATTTTGTAGGAGATTCCTGACAAGAACTATCATTTTTTGAGAAATCTGAAATATACTAATCTTCGTAAGGGACGTCGATATAGCCTTAAAATAGACTTTTAAATTATTAATGTATAATAAGGAAAATAACTAATATTGTTTAAGGTCTAATATAAATATATAAGTTTATTAATTGTTTATACGTAAATTGATATAAATTATAAACAATAAGCTTGTTTTCTAACACATTAATAATTTGAGAATCTTTCTATAAGGATAAACTATAAAGAGTAAAATAAGACCTAAGACATAAAAACAAAGTCAAAAATAAAAAAAAACATTTCAAGTAATCATTTTTACAATATTTACGCTTGTGACGTCACAATATTATTCAAAGTATTTTTTTCCATTTCATAGAGAACGATTCCTTCACATAGAGTCACTGATAATGCCAGATCTTAATAAACTATTATAATTTTTTTTTCTAATGGCTGATTTACAGGTAAAGAACCTCACAGATAACAATTGTATTTTTTTGTTGTAGATATAGAAGTTATTAAAAATGCTCATAGTAAGTTGACAATATTATTAAAATAAAAAGAAAATATTATTTCCTACTTGTTAAAATATGCAAATTAACTACGCCAATACGTAAAGAAGTAAAAACATGCTTGAAATGAAAATGACGTGGGTACACATAATGAAAATATCAATTCAGTGTGACAAAATATACAAAAACATAATTTAAAAGGACTTATGAATACATACGAATAATTTACCTAAACAAATAGGTTACTTAGTAATACCGAGAATGACGTCACATAAGACAGGTGCAACAGTTTTCTACCCTGTATATTGTTTTCTCCATTATTTGCTTCAAACTTGCAAAGAAACCTGCAAGTTAGTCCTACGTAAAGCGATTTTCGATAAGCATTGTCTGCTAAAACCTCGAATCATAACAGGTTTTATTAAGCACTTATTTTTTAATGTTATTTATGAAATTAGAATACACTTATATTTATATATTTAATAAGAAAATTTATTCTTTTGTTATTGAGTCGTACAATATACAATAAATTGTTCAAAAGTAAGGTAAAAATTTACACATAAGAAAATACAAATACAATTATAAAAAAATGTCTCACATATGGATTGGACGGAATCCGTTTGTAATATACTCACTGTACAACAGGTAGATAAACTTAATTGTACTTTAATAGCATCAAAGTCAATTAAGATTATCGCAAAAGTAATTCAAGCATTATCATATTAGCTTGAAATTAAAATTTTATATTCTGCAAAATGAGATTCACTCTTAGAGATATTTTGGAACATCCTTAAAATTACGAAAACTTCTTTAGAAGTGTCAAACACTACAATGAATTATTATAAAATACAAAAAAATATCTAAAAGTTTTTTTGATCGTTATAAACTACATAATAAATATCGCATCGTTAACACAATACTGTAGTATCATTTACAAATATTTCTTTGTAATTTCAGAACATTGAAAATTTTATTTTTCACAATATTGTTTTAACTGTGCGATAATTAACAATCACAAAATTAAAAAATTTCAATGGACGGAAATATTTCAGTTTTCTGATATTCGACGGTAAATATCGAGGCACTATTGGTAATGAAATTACCAGTCTTAAAATTATGTATCTGATAAACTACATATATAACAAAAAAAAGCATATCATTCTTTCTTGAAGCAAGCTGCAGCTTATGATTGTTGTAAAATTTGGTTTAGCACTGCAAACATCTATAGTCAAATCTTTTAGGTTTTTCGTACTAAAATAAATAAAATACCTTTTATAATCAAAAGCACGATTGTGAAAATGGTGCACATTTGAAATTGTTCAAGATTAAAGTTATATATAAAACTGACTATATCTAAATATTTGTCAGTGCGATGTGTAATGAAATTGTGCACGTTGAACTTTCAGACTCAATTGACTGGCATCGTCGAAACTGTACTATGCGGAGTTGTAGGACGTGATCCTGCTATTGAATGAGTTGTTGAAGCATTCAAAGATTGCATGGTTCCAATCTGAAAAACAATAAAATACTCGTCAGTAACTCTGGGAATAATATTTTAATTCACTTTATGAAAATAAAAATGCTTGATTTTTGTATAAAATAGTATTTGAAATTGTAAGTAGCAACAAGTTTAATAATTTAAGAAAATCTTTTGTTGATGCATTTTTCAGAATTCATTCATAAACTTACTCTCAAATGTGCAAGATCTTCTAATCTCGTCAAATCGCTTAGCTCGATGTACAGAGAATAAACGATAAGCCATCCATAAATTGAAAATGCAGAGAATGCAATCCAAAGAAGGCACATCATTATGTTGTATGCAAAAATCATGTCATTTACTATGCTGAAGAATAAAAAGGCAAATAGCCTGAAAAGGGCGAATATGGCAAAACTGTAAAGCCATGGAAGCATTTTCTTCTCATATTCTTTTCTTAATGCATTAATGAGCATAAATGATGTCACAAATATCACCATTGCTCCAAGCATTGAAAATAGTGCAAAAACAATGAGAGCGTTTCGAACTAAAAGATAATTAGATGTGAAATTAATATTGAAAACTCGTTTAATTTATGAATAATAAAACTAATACTTCTAAGACTCACCATGTGTGTTCCCAACATAAACAAATTCATAAGATATTAAATAATATCCGTAACGTACAGAACCAGGAGCTGCTTGTGAAAGGCAATATATGTCGAATACAGCAGTGGCGATTGTAAACAGTGATAAGAACTAATAAAATAAAGTATAAAATTATTAATTATGCTATCTGAAATGGTTAATAGTTTATTTAAAGTTGTGTTGAACTAACTCACCAATGAAAATATACCAGTAACCATTGCTCCTCTTTGTATATCGAGTACAAAAGCATTTGTCAATAATCGTTTTTGATACCAAGGTATCTTTACACTTCTAACAGATCTAGATGACCTGAGATTAGCACTGCTGCGAGTCGTAACATGTGAATATACCGAAGGTGTGCCCATACTGGGCGACTTTTTGCCGTAATTCATGTTTGTACTAATAAATCTAAAAAGTAAAGAATTTTTTAGATGACCTAATTAAACGTGAAGAGTAGTAAAATATATTACAACTTATAACTGCAAGAAAGCTAACAGTGATCTACACTCATAAGCAAGTTAATGAATCAATCAAAATAACCCAAAAATTTTACCCGAGAATTCATTACTCATATATAAAATTAAATATGTTTAATTAAAAGTATAATAAATACATGAAACTCCCAACAATGACTAAAAGTATTTTAACATTCAAAAACGATCATTTCCCGATTAAACTTGTTAACAGCCTCGAATGTGTCATACTGGCAACACCCTATACATGTTTGTATACATACAAGCGTGCACCAAACACTGGGAAATACAATTCGATCGTTCAACTTTCTCTCACCAAATTAAGCAACTATCTTATCACTCAAATCAGCGTAATCAACGTTTCATCGCGAAAAACTCACCTAATTCACTATCAGCTAAGAAACAATCATTTATTCGTCCGTGTTAAGGACGCTACGCTGCGCGAAAGTTATGGGGACACACCTTTTGGACTCCCGAGCAACCATTGACCATTGACTCACACCTAGACGTAGACGCGTAAGTACACGATTAAACGTAAATCCACTGTGCTCCGATCTGCATTCTAGCGTACGTGGGAGTTGGGACGATTTTCTCCGAAAGTTCCGTGGCTTGCCGCTTGGCGGCACTGCTATCGTCACGTTCTTATGGTCCGAACAGTGAATTATACGCGGTGAATTGACATAAGTATTGGCATCTAAGCGATACTGACACGATCCTTGCGGATAAAACTCAAGGGTGTCAGAGAGTAACTCGTGTAGTATACTTATATATAACGAAATTGACTGAAAAACTATTCTCTCGCTGGTTTGAAATTTCTCCAACTGGTGAAATTTACGTGGGATTTTTGGCGCTTTGGTATCGCTTAGATGCCAATTGATGACATATTATTAACGTCAGTTGACATAATGTTAAAATTAAGTCAATTCGCCGCGAATAATTGACTGTATGAAAAAGGCCCTCCATTCTATCGAATATCGCTATGTTAATGTAATGTAATGATACACCACGTGTTATTCGTCATTAATACGCGCACATATTCAAATAAAATAATACGCATTTATTTAGAAAGTATTCAAAAATATATAAGCATTCGATTCTCGAACAGACTCAGACATAAGATATTCAATTTTACAAACTGTGCCTGAAAGGCAAAGAAAACACGTTCACTAAAAAACAAAGAACCTCTGTACTACGTGATATTGGGGGGTCCGAGTTCAAGTGCTTTTCCGGGAAGAAAAGCGTGTCGCTTGCACGACAACAACATGTGGCTGGCACCAGCCTCTAGAATGCATATACAAAAAAAGGGACCGAAGGAGGAGAGTACCTCAACAGGGCTACAACGAATTTGTAGACCACGAGTAAAGTCAGTCAGAGTCTCGTGATATTCATCTATTTCATTGTCCTCATTATTTCTCGTTTCAAATACTTTTAATGCGGCCGTAGCCGGTCTCAAGCCCGGATTAGACGCAGAGAGAAAGTGTCGTTGTTAATCAAAACATCCTTATTTCAATCCGCGTTTATTATATTTTTATTCATTTATTTATTTCTAATTTATTTAAATAAACCGCTTTCGGTACATGCACTACCTAACCTAACCCCAGCTGGGTCATCACATTAAACGACAAGTAGCGTCCTTCTGGTAGCCAAAGTTTGAACTTTTGAGAGCTTCTTAAAGCGTCGTTTAAAATTGCGCGCGAAAGCTAAAAAATGTAAAAGATGTGATAAATTACAACGAATTTGAGCAATAAATAGAAGAAATATGTAGCAAGGGAAAATGTTTAATAACCAATTATTTTAGACATCGCATCTTTATCGGTAGCATAGATAAATTTAATTTATTTGATATGGTTCGCCACGTGAACTAAAGCTATGGGTGCGCTCGATTTATACGGTCCTTAAAAATACGGAAAGGGGACGCCCAGTAGGGACGGCCCCGGGAAAACGTTGGAGGGACCAAGGAGGGGGACCGTGTAAATCGAACGCAACCTAGCTAGTTTACTAGCTAGTTTTACTCTGTATAAATAAAACACAAAAAATTGATTCCAAATATTCTGGCAAGCCAATGGTTGCGTTCGATTTACACGGTCCCCCCCTGGTCCCCCTACGTTTTCCCGGAGCCGTCCCAACTGGTCGTCCCCCTTTCGTATCTTTTTACCATTAGAATTTGGGGACGGCACCGCGGGACGGTACGAGGTACCGTGTAAATCGAACGCACCCCTTAAGAACTTCCTGCAAAAGTTGTATTTGTTTAAAATACATTTTAATGGGTTATGTTGTTTTGCCTTATTATTGATTAAACATTATGATTATATAATTATTTTTAAATAATTATTGTATAAATGATCAAAATTATTAGAAACTACGATGAAACTACGACATGCACAAATGTTAGTCAAATGCCTAATATAAATAGGTTGCTTTCGATTTACACCGTCCCCTCCTGGTTCCCCTGCATTTCTCCGGAGTCGTTCCCATTGGGCGTCCCCTTTCCGTATCTTTTTACCATTACAATTTAGGGACGGCACCGGAGGACGCTACAGAGAACCGTGAAAATTGAATGCACCCATTATGTTCAGTTATGAGGATGACGAGCGCCGACCTCGGGCCAGTAGATGGCGCGAGCGAGAAAAGACTCCTAGTGATCAGTCGCTGATTGGTCGACGCCCTGTTTGTCAAAACCGGAAATAGAGAGAGAAAGGTAAGGTTGTAATGTAATAATACATCACGTGTTATTCGCCATTTATACGCACAAATATTCAAATAAAATAATAAGCATTTATTTAGAAAATGTTCAAAAATATATAAGCATTCGGTTCTCGAACAGACTCAGACACAAAATATTCAATTTTACAAACTGTGTCTGAAAGGCAAAGGATACACGCTCACTAAGAAACAAGGAACCTCTGTTCTACGCGATATTGAGGGTCCGAGTTCAAGTACTTTTCCGGGAAGAAAAGCGTATCGCTCGCACGACAACAACATGTGACTGGAAACAGCCTCTAGACTGCATGTACAAAAAAGGGACCTGAGGAGGAGAGGGGCTCAACAGGGATACAACTAATTTGTATAGACCACGAGTAAAGTCAGTCAGAGTCTACGCGTGTTAAAGGGCAGACTAGTTTTCTCGCGATATTTATTTATATCATTCTCTTCGTTATTTCTCGTTTCAAACAATTGTAATGAGGCCGTAGCCGGTCTCAATCCCGGATTAAATGCAGAGAGAAAGTGTTGTTGTTAATCAAAACATTCTTATTTCAATCCGCGTTTATTATATGTTATTTCAATTATTTATTTCTAATTTATTTAAATAAACCGCTCTCGCGCTACCTAACCTAACCCGAACTGGGTCATCACAAGGTAAAATGGCCATTACTGGGACAATGTAAAAAGCCTGTCCTATACTGGGACTGTAACTAATAATGTTGATTATTTGTTACATCTTAACATAATCATAAAAGTAAAAATAATATTTTTGAATTTCTTATTTATTTAGTCGAACTATTTATTTTTATTCTAAAACATTATACAGTTCATAAAAGTAATACAAAAGTACTCCTTAAAAGCTTCAGATAAAGCACCCAGACGGAAATCGTTTTAGCACATAAAAAATAGAAAGTATTTATAACTGTTTATAAAAATTTGTAAAGGTCGGAATTGAGATTATGTATAATATCTATAAACTGTTATAAATAATTATAAACAGTTATACATTTTTTTTGAAACTTTTCCTTTTTACCGCAAACAAGGAAATGTTACATCGTGCAAAAAAATGTATAACTATTTATAACTGTTTTGAATTATAATTTACTTCGTATAACTATTTATAATCTTAATATCTTCTTTCAAATTCTGAGCCATATATAAAATTTTGCCTATACTTCACGCATCGTAAAAATTGAAATAATTTATAAATGTTAAAAATTTTTATCGACTAATAATTGCAGTTCATATTCCATAATAACTATTATAAAAGTCTCAATTCCGACCTTTATAAACTATAATAAATAGTTTTAAATAGTTTCTAACCATTATTTTCTTTCATAACTAGTTATATACAGTTATTCATACAAGAATATTTCCGTCTGGGCACTTATGAACATGTCAGTTTGCTTGCGTTTCAAATATTTTAGCATAACTTTTATAGTCATGAATTAAGTAAATTTTGCATATTAATAAAGAAAAAATGTTTCGGCTAATTTTCAGTATGTTTATAAACAAAATGAATACTTGTTTTAGCGATTTTATTAAATATGTATTTAAAAATTAATTGTTCTGCTTCTGGAAAGTTTGTTTATACACTCCGCAACAAAATTAACGCAACACCTAATTCCACCAAAAAATGTCGTAAGTCTCTAATTTAAGATGGTGGAACTCGATTTTCGATTTGACGTAACCCCTACTTACGTGACCTTGAAATTCAAGGTCATTTTTTAAAGCTCAAAAATCGTAAACTTTCGAAATGCGCCCGCGCGTGGGTGATTTTTCGATAATTCTGATCATAGCATCTGAAAGTACAACTAATTTCCCTTAATTTAAAAAAAATTGACCTGCTACATTTTTTTTGACAATTTTACAGCGTTTTAAAAATTGTATTAAAAAACGCGTTTTTTGTGAAAAATTTCATAATTTCGATCCACCCTACGATTGAATCAGCGGTGTAGAATGACTCGACTTCGTAGATCGATATCTCAGGTTGAAAATGCCATATGCACGGGTTACAATGTTATTTCTTGGTTGATTCTGATCAAATCGAAATGGAAAACTCGTATTCGAGCAAAACGAATATTACCGTCGACTTTGGCGTTATCCAATAATAATTACTCTAATACATTTTGTATAAATGTCTATGTTTTAATTTTATTAGGTAAAATATAACTTATATTGTTAAAAGAAAATCGAAAATCAGGGTTATTGGTAGAACGTGATGAAATAAAGGAATTTGGACTAGTATCTAATGAAGTCACTTTTTTCCCGACAACGCGGGAAAAAAGTAAATTTTTCCCCCTAATCCTTTTTGTTGGGAAAAAGTGTTACTTTGGTCTCGCTTTTCAGGGAAAAGAGTGACCATTTTCGTTGAGATGGGCATAAATATATTTTTATGAATTGTATTAGATGTTAATATGTAATTTTATTTTTGAAATCAATTAAGCAACGTGTTAGCAATCTGTTATACATTTTATCTTACAAAAAATAACAGGTTACTATTTTTAAATCATGCTTATGCGAGTTAAGTTGTCCTAAGTGTCCCAGTAATGACCATTTTACCTTATATAGAAACAAAATAGAAAGAGACAGATAGATGAAAACAAACCACAATTACTAAATAGAAAATCAGTGTAAATTTTAAAATAAATTTTGAAGAAAAAGCATTTGTAACGTGTCACGGATGAGCTTGAGCTCTTCGTGGCAGCTTCTTATCGCGGAGCGGATGCGAGCAAGATGCGCAGTCAGCTCTGCTCGTCGCCGCAGTATAGCGTTCCCACACGCAAAAGTGCAGAGCTTGCACCTTTGCGCGAGGGACCGCTCGCGGTCGTCGCGATGCGACTGCGAGCGGGTAGACAGATTTCTGGCGACCACCAAAGTGACAATTAAGTGCTCCTCTCTCCAATAAAGAGGAAGCAACAACTTGTGCATCTCTCGTTCTTTCCCAAAAATTGCATATACATTCTATTCGCAAATACGATCTTTTTATATTTGGAAAAAGAAATTAAGAGGATTTAATAGATTTCTGACACTAGGGTAGAGCAAGTACATTGCAAATAAAATAACTTTTACTATATAACTATAAAGTTCTGCATAGCATATGATCCAAAAAATTATTTTCTGCAAGTAAACAATATAATCTATAAAGTGATGTTACTTCTAATACAAAGTTATAATAAAAGCTTTAGTTTTGATAAAAAAAATAATAAACGTATTTTTCACCATACCCGGGCCGAAAATTACATATTTCAATAATTTTCCTCCCTAGATGGATAATATACTATTGTTAGTCAATATTTAGAAACACAAATTTTTAAAATACCTACATGCCCAGGCGGAAATAATCTGAGGCATATAAAACTTAATAATATACTATAATTCTTAATAAAACTTATTAGCTTTTATAATATTTTAATAACAGTTTATAATGTGTTGAATTTAGACTCTAGTAATAGTTTATAATATTTAATAATAATTGTAAGCTTTTGTTAGCTATTATGAAATTTTATAAATGTTTTTAAACTTTTATTAGCTTTTATTAGACTTTTTTATGTAGACAATATCCTAAAAATGCTCTTTTTCTGCTTCTTTTTAGGTTACACACTTTTTTTGTTTTTCTGCTTGAAATCAAGCATGAATGTTGGTGTGAAGCAAGGAAGAACAACAAATATTGGTAATACATTATTCTATTTTAGATATATTTCTTAATCTTAAATATTCAACAAATAATATTTACATGTTTACAATTAAAATAATAATTCAAATTGATATGCCTATTTGTAATGCATGTACGTATTCAAAGATATGTTAATATTTCAGATTCTTCAACAGATACTTTATCAAAAGAACAAAGATTACCACTCGATACAGATCACTGTTTGTCACTTTCAAGAAGTAAATGTGAAAATGCAATATTAAGGCATGATCAAGTAAAAGATGAAGAAAAGTCAACTGATAAGAATGAATTCTTATATACTTGTAATAGTACAAATAATGGTGTACCAGCTGAGCAAGGAGATACCCAAAATAATGATTTTCCACTGGAGCAAGAAGATACCCAAAATAATGGTAAGGTATCATCTTACTTTAATGCATATTTAACACATCTTAAATTTGTTAGGTGAGGGATAGTGTGGGTTCGACAGGAAAGTTTTTATATATAAATATGAATAAGAATATAATAAAAATACAGGAAAAACATAAAAATATAGGAATGAAAGTATGAAAGTAAAATATAAATATTCACATGTTATATGTGATATACAACATATATTACCCTCACTCGTTTCAAAACCTTTAAATAATAAAAGGAAAATTATGAATTTTATTCATTTTATAATGATTAGAATTGTCAGTTAAATGAAACTCATATTGCTACACTATTATGCTCCTTCTACACTAGACTTTAAGTATATCTTGCTTTAACTTTCAATGTTAAATATCATTAATATTTGAAAACACTCAATGAATAGAGAATATATTTCTCTATTTTGTAGAGCTTAAAAGAATTTATTTACATAAACAGTTCAAAAGTTATTTGATATCAAAAGTTTATGCTAGATTAAGTTAAAGTCGAGGTATTGGAAGGGCGATAAGGCTTCATATAATTTTAGACATGAACTTTTACGTTCGGTACATTTTAAAAATATGATATTTATTTTTGAAGTATATTATTCTATAACCCCATTGCATATAAAATATAGTGTTTTAAATATTAATAAAGTATGAACGTGCAAAGTCAATCATCCCATACCGCACCACCCCCTCCTAACAATCGTATAATAATATATATGATGCAACAACGTAACATTAATCTATTTGCAAATTTTACATACTAAATGAAGGCATTGAGTGCAGCCTGAGTTAAGTTGTTTCTAATATAGCATACATATTTGTAATACTTAATTCATAATGCTTAGTTAATAATTACATTGTACGCCTATATGTATATAATTATTTTAATTATTATACACTATTTTTGATAAAGTAATATTAATAAAAACGTCTTGTATTTATTTATATTACACTTAATTTTTATTTTTATAAATTACTATTTTCAAATATTCTAAAGTTTTACACTTATATATAAACTTGTTTAAATTATGCGCGCTTTTTATTGTTACTTCCGGTCTTGGCAAACATGGTGGCGATTTGTCTGATCACTCCCTGGAGGACACGGTCGTATATACACGTCTGAAAACTGCCGTGGTGGGAGTAAAGCCCTTATTGTTATGAAGCTTGCTTCGAAAATCTCCCGCTAGCTCAAGAGCGCTGCGATCGCTGAGTATATTGAAATATATATAGTTATACAGGACATGCATATATCCGCGATTCCACTATTTTGTTTAAAATGAAAGAAGTTCACGTAAGTTCTTTCAATAATTAAAAATAAAATGAGACTAGAATACATAATTTTATGAACTACATGTTCATAAATTTTGCTTATGTATAAATAAGTGCAAAGGAAAAGTGTTGTATTAAATATTTATTAATTCGCACCAAAACAAGACTATCAGACAATTCAAAATTTAATGTTTTTGTAATATTAAGCAAGTAACGTTAATTTTTCATGAGGCAATTTTTTTACAGTTATTTTTATATTCTATAGTGGTTTGTTAACCTTTCTAACCAATTTTCAATGTTTATTATGGGTCTTCATTTTGATATGAACTATTTTGTGCACAAAAATGAAGTTGAAAGTTTTGAGTTATCGTAGTCTTGTTTTGGGGGTGCGAATTGATCTTACGAGTTTATGCATTGAATTTACAATAGTAATACTGCGAAATTTAATATTTCTCTAGAATTAAGATTTAATTATACACTTTTTCAAGGTTTCATTTTTTTCATTTTTTCTGAAAACTAATGTTTAATATATTTATGTAAGTATTTATGCTGACATTAATATCTAAGCATGATTTCACTTTTACAATTAAATAAAAAGAAAATGGAAATTATTGGAAAACACCATAGGAACAGGGAATTTACAATATAATTTTTAAGAATTTATTAAAATGAATAATAAAAAAATGTTGTTAATAGTAACATTTAATACATATAAAATGTTCATGCAAACATTGCTGAGTTTTGACAGTTTTCTTTGAACAGACGATTTTTTTTTAATAATTTTTTCATACAACATGTTTTTAAACATTGCTGAATTTTGACAGTTTTCTTTGTACAGCCGACTTTTTTAATAATTTTTTATTCTCTTGGTACGTGAACTGACGCATTCTTAGTCGCACATAGTAATAAACAGTATAGGATAATAAATCGGAGCCATGTTCTTGACAGGGGAATGTAAAACTATAACTATCTAATACTTCGTCTACTACAAGATTAAAAATATTAGAATTTGTAGCATGTTTTGAAAAACATTGTTCTACAAACATAATTAAATTAAAAGAATGTAGATTAAGATGGATCAACCCTCCTCTAGTTTTCAAATTAACTAATTGCGCAACTGAGGTATTCGTATTTAATCTTTCGATTCTGGTGTCAGACCTTCATTAGGTTGCTTTCGATTTAAAGCATCAAACAAATTGTCTATCTTTAAGCAACAGTTAACGGTTTCTTCACAACCTTCAAACTGCTTCATACAATGAGCTAAATGATAACGCAAATCCTACTGCTACATAATTGCTAAATATCTACATATATATAAGAAATATAAATATTAAAAAGAAATAAAGTATTATATGAATAAGATATTATATTTATATAGTATATTATCTTACTTGAGTTGCAAATCAAACACGCATCTCAGTTGTATTATCTAACTGTATGTGCCTTCTGGACATGTTAGGGCATACCCTAGTATTACCAGCTTAACCAGTGTCTATATCTTATAGATGAACAAAATATTTCCATTGAATGTAGTCTTTTTTTAAATTGATCTAAAAGACAAACAAAAATCTACTAGATCTACAAACATTAAAGAATGGAGCATAGAAAAGACATGCAATTCATAATAAATTATTATATTAAAATTTATTAAAAAATTAACTATTTAAATTAATCAAAAACTATTCATCTAGAAAAACATTTTACCCAAAAATTAAATATTGATGTTTCAATTCAAAGAAAAGGAATTTTTAATTTTTTTTCTTCCCATGTAATTAATGTAGTTTTTATTTTCTTTTAAATACTCATTTCCTGCCTAATTTTAACCCATTAAGGACATACGGCCTATTTTTGTAGTATAAAATTTTAGTAATATTCTAAGATTTGTACGTGATACGTTTTAAATATTGCAAAGAATCTATGTGTCAGATCGAAGTGGATGATTGTAAAGGGGGCATAAATTATTTTTAATTACATAAAAACTAGTCTTGTTTAAAGGGTTAATAACAATGTATTTCCAACAAAATAATCTCTACAAATTAGTCTTGAGGAAAATTTCAAGAATATTTACAATATATAATAAGACAATATATATATATATATATATATAGCCGTATTTGATTCGTTTAATAGCATTCAGGAACCTCTTTATAAATTTTATATGAAATTACATACCCGTAGCGACCTTTCTCATAAAGCCTATTTCGAATATACTTTATTAGATGGAGTGTATCCAAAAACATGAAAATCTTTCTCTCATTATCTAGTGGGTGACTGAAGCAGCTTTGTAATTTATCAATGCTACTGTTAATACCTAGACATTTCCACATCTTCCTATTCGTAGAAACGCCGTCACCTATGACTCCATGTATAAAAGCTCCAGCATTTTCTAACAAACATATTGCTCTTAAAACAATCTTAGCTAGATCTTCTCCTGGAACAGAATTATTTGAAGCAAAAACAGCAATTCGATGGGTATATTTATCTGTCAAGGACTGGTACTGTAATACAAGACCATGGCTAGCTCAGTCCTCAATATTCGAACTTTGAGGTCCATTGTCGCCATAGTCGGTTAACCCTGTATATGTCAACGTCTTTGAACGAACAGCAACAGACTTTCTGAAATTGATCTCATCAAGCGTTAGGACACCATGACGATTTTATTTTTCCTTCTTTTGAAATGACTCTTTTAAAGTTTAAAAAATTTGTCTTCGAAACCGCACTTTGTGTCCATTAGAGACATGTAATCTTTAATGGTTTTTGTACATGGTAACAGAATGATTTCATTCTTTGTCAAGAATTCAAAATAACTAGGCGATCTGATGTTCATTAAACATGCAGAGCATTACAAACTCATCAGAATACTGACGGCCTTTAGAGTTACTTTTTTTCAAAGCAGAAATTATTTTTTCCATAATTAATTTTTCATTTTTTGAAACTTTATCTAAATCACTGTTGGTCATACATGCTACTTTTCCCTGATAATTTTCAATCCAGTCTATCAGTAGATCAAGTTTCTTTTTCATTCACGCAGCTTTATCCTTTAGGTATTTTAATTTTTTTCGCATTGCATTCAATTTCATTTGATCCAAAGGATTTAAAGAAGCTGAGACTCGTTTAATACTCGATCTTCTTTTCATTCTCCTAATTTTTTGCGATAAAACGTTACAATACTTTTTACATGAATTACATCTTTCGCTTTTAATAGAAAGTAATGAACAGTGCATGTGACGCCAATCAGTACCAATACAGCTTTTTAAAACACTGTTTCCAACAACTAAATCTAAATTAGTAGACCTTATTCCTTTACAAATGCGCAAATCTTTAAACTTTTTTAGAATTTCCGGTAACATAGTGATTTCAGATAATAATCGTGGAAGTTTTGCTTGTGTAACATCAACAGGTGTCATGTATATTTCGTAAATTATTTCTCTAGAACTTGTGACTACAACTGATTTTTCAAAAATGTGCTTCTCTTCTCTAGAATCATTAACACTTATAGCGTATGTAAATAGAATGGCTTCTTTATCTCTAATTTTACAGTTACCTACATTCCATGGTTTGGGTATTTTTAAAGATGTATTGTTCTTGAAACTATCGTCCTCTGTTATAAACAAATTACAATATGTATATATTTCATTTTGATCGAATATAAATAATTTGACTTTAAAATGTTTCACTTATTATCAATAGTAAACATTATAGCTAATTAAAAATAATTTCAATAAAAATTAAATAGATAGTCTCAATATTCAATGTATAATCTTATTTCCAGTTATAATCCATAAATGACAAGTTAGTTGAATTATCCGAATAATAAATTTTATTAAAAATGTAGACATTTGATACAAAAATAATAAAGCAATGCTACTGTAAAAAATTTTAAGTAAAAATTAATGTAATTATTTAACCTTTTCGGTTACCATGACCTTTTTAACGGACACTAACTCTTTTATCTAAGAACCTATTTTAAATCCAATTTTTTAGCTTTTAACTATAATTTTTATGTAATATAACGTCAAAATAAGCTATTAAAAGTGCCTATACACATGAATTAGAAGTTTAAAAAATGGAATAGTGTCCCGTAATATTAAATTCGTGAAATATTTTTTTTTTCTTCAAAAAATGTACTTTATTCCGTGCATAAAAAAGTCGTGACCGAAAGGGTTAAACTGTGCATTTTTAATTTAAATGTTTTATTTATATGATTAACGTACAATTACCATGTATATCAACGAATACTTACGTTTAGCCTCAAAGTTGAAAATAGTAGAATCAAATGTTACAGTAGCAAACTGACATTCAGAATTACTTGTATTAAACATTTTTGAACTGTCTTTTAGTTTGTTAACTTCTAGCTGGTTAGAATCTGGCTCAGATTCTAAGATATTATTTATGGAATAATCGATACTACTCATATTTGAATGCACAGAAGGTACCATTTCCAAATTTGCAGAGTATGCTGGTATAGAATAAAATATTATTTCAAATATAAAACAATATAAACTATAAATAGATTTATAAATAAATAAATTATAAATAAATGTAACTAAAAATCTTAAATTACAATTTCAAATTTTTATACTATTACATCAAATTTCATAAATTATTAAACAATAAAGTAAATTTGTTTTATAATTTAGCAGTGTATTCACATTTCAATAAATCATTATTAATATATTTAAAGTATTTGTATCTGTATAAACCATTTATTTTTACATAATAAATATTGAATTACACTTACAGTTCGATTGAACATTTATATTGGATTTCAAAGAAATATTAAAAAAGGATTCATTATTTTTATGTGAATTTTGGTCAAAATTAACTAGTAATTCTAGATTTTGAAGTTACCGCTGCTTTAACATAAATTTTTCATACATCAATCTATATTGTATATTTTAACTAAACAAATCTAAGTATGAATGTTCGTACAAAATTTTTTAGTTAAATTACGAATTTAATATAAAAAATTGAATTATAAATACAAAATAATTGATACTTACAATATGAAAAAGTTTTGCTGTCAGGTATAATAACAGATAAGCAATCATTGTTTTCAACTACGTGTTCTTCATCATTGTTCGTAATATGATCCTGTTGCGTTACTTCTTCTACTGACATTTTTATTTTTTCTTTTACATGTACATCAGATACTTTACAAGTTGTGCTTGTTTTTTGTTCTTCAATTATTGATTTGATACACATCGCTATTTAAATAAAAATTATTAATCACTTTTAAATTTTATATTTACTTGTAAATAAAAAAATTTCAAATACGTTTCTAAATAGTTTTCAGTTTTATGGAATCCTTAAATATAACAAATTAATTCATAAACATTTTAATAAGCAATACCATTTTAATTTCATAGAAAAAACTATTTGATTTAGAATCTAATTGTAATTTAACAACAAAATGTACCTTCTTGAATAGCATACGTATGATCTGTGTCATAAAATTTCACAGAATTTGTTGCATATTGTTTACAACTGTGATCTTGTTGAGGACTTCGTGATCTTGATTGCGATTCCAACAAACACTCATCAAATATTGTAGGTACAGCTCCTGCTTGTAAACGTGAATTTTTTAAAGGTACCTAATAACATTTACATCAATAATGAATGAAAATGAAAATTAATATACTTATGTATATAAACGGTTAAAATTATTTTACCTGAGCTATAACTTTCCCACTGTTATCGTGTTTTATATATTCTTTAATTACGTATTGTTCTTCAAAATGTTTTTCACATATTCTTTGATTCGATCGCAAACACAGTACTCCAGGAATCAACTTTATCCATTTTGCACGAAGACTTGCATCTTTCGGTACTTGAAAACGCGATAATTTTGCACTACACTTAAATTTATTTGGCCTACAATTCGGCACGGCACAACACGATGGCATTTTCAATTAATATATTTTTAAAAGCTACAAGTACAAAACGGCTTTTTCAATATTTACATTCGCAACAAAGTACCCAGCGATTGAAGTGCTGCCCTGTATGGTGGAGAAATTGAGAAACTTTCACCGTTCACTATGAGCCTTACCCCCACCACGGGGTGCAACCGTTTAAATAACTACGGCCGAGGTGGTAAACAAGAAGACGTTATATTATAGAGGAAGATACAAAATTGAAATTTTAAAATAAAATGAAAGGTAGAAAAAAGTCTAAAAAATGGTATTCAGTACCTTAGTTTGCATTTAAAACAAATTGTTTAATAAAGTTCACCTTACTAAAGAAGCCAAATGAAAGAAAAAAAGGATATTTGCATGAAGTTTTCTGTAGCAGACGAAAACGTTGCAGGTTATGTTTCACAAACTCTACATGTAATTATCCACATTTTCTCTAATTTTAGTTTCTTCAATAAGTATTTGTTTCGTATAATAGTCTCAGTAAATAATTCTCACAAAGTTCCTTAATAATTCATACCTCTTTAAGATTTTATTTTGGACTGTCGTTCATTAATTCTGTATGTTTTCACGTACATGGTCGAAGGTTTTCACATTTGCTTACCACCGAAACATTAATTCCCGCAACGACCGGCGCGCAGCGCTGTCCGTCACCTGCCAGCGCGAACCTCCCGTCCGCCACTCACGTGTGGCAACGTGGACGGTGCTAGCCGCTGTAAACACGTATACACCAACGCAAACCGAGAACCTGCAATAGCTATATATTTCTTTTCGGGGCTCCATCGCAGCCTCTCGCTCTTCCCGGTGTCATGGGCCACCAGCTGTTCGACTAAACCGAAACCTATCACCTATTGCAGAATTTGACGTACGGATTGATTTAGCGCATGGTGCGGTGAAGAACGAGGGACGGTGCGCAAAAATGATACAGCACAGCACGGGAAAACTGGTGTTCTGTGCAGCAGGCATATTCGTCTGCTACTCTTACTATGCCATTCTGCAGGAGAAGGTCACCCGGGGCCAGTATGTCGACCAGGGCACCACCGAGAAGTTCACCTACATGTTCGCACTGGTCTTCGTGCAGTGCGTTATCAATTGCCTGTTCGCCAAGTTGCTGCTGATGACTGTAATGAAGCAGGGCGAGGACACGACCAGGACTGTGTACTATGTCACGTGTGCCTTAACGTACCTTCTGGCCATGGTCTGCAGCAACATGGCACTACAGTTCGTCAACTATCCCACCCAGGTGGTCGGCAAGGCTGGAAAACCCATTCCCGTTATGATTCTCGGTGTCTTGATAGGTGGAAAGGTAACTATATTTTGTCGTGATATATAACTCTTCACCTCTGGCTTAAACTCAAGTATTTGTTGATTTTATACTGATGGTCTTGCATAATCAACTTTATTTATTTGTGTCATATTTCATTATGATAGTGTATTTATTATTTTACCATTGCTATATGCTCTAAAGAGAATGGAATTGTATGTTCTTGCTTAATCAGTATTATGTTTATTATTGAATTAAAATATATACGAATTTATTTGTTTTTTCAGACTTATCCATTTAGAAAATACTGTTTTGTCACGCTCATTGTCACTGGAGTAGTCATATTTATGTACAAAGATAATGTCCCCACAAAGCAAATTGAAGGTGAAAGCTTTGGACAAATTTTACTGCTGCTTTCCTTGTTAATGGATGGACTAACCAGTGCGGTACAAGATAAAATGCGAGCGGAGCACAAAACTAAGTCTGGCCACATGATGTTCAGTATGAACGTTTGGTCCGTCCTCTTTAGCGGCGTAGTTATTCTGCTGTCTGGCGAGCTTGTGGGCTTCATTCAGTTCTTACAGAGACATCCAGCTGCATTGCAGCACATCATGACTCTATCGATATGTGGAGCACTAGGTCAATACTTTATTTTCTTGACTGTTTCCGAATTCGGTCCCCTCACCTGTTCAATAGCTACAACTACAAGAAAATGTTTCACGGTACTAGCGTCGGTTGTTTTCTTTGGTAATTCATTACTGCCGAGGCAGTGGGTGGCCTCGTTTATTGTATTTCTAGGACTATTTTTAGATAGCTTTTATGGAAAAATCAAGGCTGTGAAAAAAGATATAGCTAAATAAGGCTTGTGCAATGTTTAGACAAGTTCTAATGCATAATCATTAATCGAATTATTGTATCAAAACTGTCAGCGAGCCTCCTGTACATTTTGACTTTATATTCTTTTGATAAAAGTACATGTATATTCCATCGTGAGACAGTTGATACATTTATAAAAATGTATTAACATATTACAAAAGATTATTTATTTGACAAGTTAGTTTTTCTAATCTTTACATAATTTTGAATTTAGCTTGTATAAGCTATATAAGAGAATTTAAAATATAGTATTCTTATACTTTTGTAAATGTACTGTATAAAAGATGATTATTAAATGTAACTATTGATTTTTTTTTCATTAATTCAATAATTACATCGTTAAATTAATTTATTTTTTAACAGCGCAAAATGAATTTTATCTGTCAAAAAATAAAATATCTCAAAATAAACATAATGAAAATTGTCTATTTATAACTTGAATAAATTTTATTATTCAAAACAATTTTACTAAATTATAATAAAGATTATAATAAAACAAATGCAAATTTTTTTTTTTTTTTTTTATTAATTTAAGCTTTATTAACCTCATACGAGGTTTTTTAGCATTACATAGATTAGATATACAGTCTGATTACAAAGTATAGCGTGTTTATGTATAACATTATAAGTTTAACTTACAGTTACAAAAGAATTTGTACAGAGTTTTGTATACAGAAGGCCGCGTATCAACAAGTATAGATGAGCTCTTATTAGGTAGGTAGATATGTAATTTACTGAGGTCGCTTACAAGGTTTTGTCGTTGTGTTTCATAAAGTGGGCATTGCCAAAGTACGTGATCGAGGTCTTGTATGTTTGTATTGCATGTACAGTTAGGATCACTAATTATGCTGATGCGAGCCAGAGATGCAGCGAGATTATAATGGTTAGCTCGACATCTGTTTATCATGACAATATTTGCCCGATTAAAATTACTTTTTTCAAACCAGGGTTTATTTTTTAGAGTGTAAAAATTTTGAAAATAGTCTACACCTTTTTTTTTGCCCATTTCAGTAATCATTTTTTCTGTATTGCATTTGGAAGTTTGTTTAAATTTCTGGCGTAAGTCAGAGAAAGGAATGTGGAAATCTTTACAATAAGGATTATTTGTAGCTGCTTTAGCAAGTTGGTCAGCCCGTTCATTTCCATTGATTCCTATATGTGCAGGGATCCAAACTAGCTTAACTTTAAAATGGTTGGTATTTTTTTTTGTAAATTCACAAATTTTTCTTTTGATTTCATAAATATAGTGATTTAATTTAATGTTAAGTTTTGAGGATTTTATTGTTTGTAATGCACTTAAGGAATCAGTGAAAACGATTACATTTGTGTTTGTGCAATTTGTAGCCAGGTCTAGTGCATCATTTAATGCAATGCATTCGGCTGTGAAAATTGACGCATTATTGTTAATACTTCTTTGAATAGAAGTGTTTAAGTCAAAAGAAAAGCAAGCTGCTCCTACTGATATACTCGTACCATTGATTGATTTGCTACCATCTGTAAAAATTGCAATCGCGTCATTTTTTTTAATGAATTTTTCAAGTAACCTATTTGGATCAGCCGTTTGTCGTAGAGTTTTTCCGAATTCAGTGTCTACTTCAAGGTTAGATATAACAATATCGTATTCTGTGAGATAGAGATTATAGTGTCGTTGAATTTTGATTTCATCTTTTAAGGTGTATATTTGATCAATACAGCATAGGAGCATTATTTTTTTCTTTCTTTTTTTAAATATGTGAAAAGAGCTATTTATAGCTTTATTTACAGGTAGACTTGAATTTGAAATTGTATTTCAAATGCAAATTTCAAACGATAAATTTGAAATTAAATAAATTAAAAAAATTAATTTTTAATGAAAGATACAAATGGTTCTTGTATTTTTAAAAACCAAATTAAATTTAAGATATTCCAAGAGATCTTTTGATTTTTACATTTTATTTAGATGATTGAATTAATTAAGTAAGGACAATATAAACACTTTAATCTGAATTACACAATATATAAAGAATTTTTTATAGTATTTTAATAGAATTCAACTAGAACTTCTTAAAAATAATAAAATTTAAATTAATTTTTTACCTACACGAAAATTAGTTTTTACAAGTATAAAGAAGAATTTTTACTAATATTCCATAACTGTAAAAGTTCGCTGTGTAAATGGTTCGATCGGCGATACTTTCGTAGTGTGTCTTCTAATAGTTCTAATATTATGAAATAATGCACAAAATAATGTGATAAATGATACTAGAACTTTTATTAAATATTGGGTTGTGCATTAAAATAGAAGTTTTGAATTTTGCATAATAAAGCCACCCGAAATCATAATGCAATATTTGTGGACTATGTGCGATAAAATTCAAAGAGATTATTTAATTTAGGAAAGTAAATGATTTCTTGAAAAAGCAAATTAATGCAACGAAATGTTTTCTGTACATTCCGGTAGAAATGCAATTTTTAATTAAAGATTTAAAAAACTCGTAAATGTTTTTGAAAAAACTGTCATTACTATGTTTTTACGTACAAATTTGTATACAACTTAAAAAAAAATTTTAAAAGATTTTTAAAAATATTTAATTTTCTTTTAAAGTTAAAGTAATTTACACGTGATAACTGGAATAAAAGTATTCTGAGAGGAGCTACTTATTTGGTACACGCATTTTTGCCCAGTGTACCCTTTGGTATTATATCGATTGTTCTATTTCAAACATGCATTATTTTAGTTTATTTCTACGACTAACCATAACTGAAAGTTTTTATATCTATCAAATAAAAAATGATCCAAAAGATTATAAAAGTAGTCGGAAATAGCTTTAGTTTAAGCTTTGTTTCGAACATAAATGTTAATCTGATCTAATGTTATCAACAATTGAATATGGTGATTTAAAATGTACGGATATCTGAAGAAATCTTTTAAATCGTTGATTTTTCATCCAACATCAGTCACCAACTTCAACTGTTAATAAATTTCCGTGTCCGTTTCGTAAATTTAGTTGAAATCATTATTTAAATATTGTAACATAAACTTACTTTTCACAAGCAAATTCTTTATTTTAATTAAAAATTTTAATTTAGATTCGATATGTTTTTAATAATTCGATAAAGGCATTCATTTTGTATCGTACATTACAATTTTACTGGGTATATAAATAAACTTAAAAAAATAAACGTGACGACAATCGTCACAAATCCTCTTAGAATAATATTGTTCTAACAATAAGCTCTGGTTAATATTTGTAAATTTAACTAATCAAAATTGTAAAGCAAGATATATTAGTCCATCGTCTTAAGTTTATGTTACACATATCTCATAAATAATATATAATTACGAAACAGACATGTAGTTTCTTTAAACCAAATAGTTCTTTCATATTCGATAAACTGTATTATCTCCATTTTTCAACGAATCTGTTTGCGCCAGGCTCATAACAATACATTTTCCTGTCGCACTAAAAAATTGTACAATTACCTTGAGCCGCATATGTATTGAAAAGCGCGCCGAAGATGACAAAAATCTCATTACGAGTGTGCGCACACCTGTCTTACATTTGTACAAAATAATTAGAAGAACATAAAAAGAAGACTTGCACGACAAAAGCTAAACGAGTTATTTTACTGTTCATTATCCACGCAACACTCATCGTATAATATCCCAGTTATTCATTTCCCACGTCACATGCACGCGTATGTAGGATTTTTATGATTATGGTTATCAAATTTAGGGTTTTGACTAGCTATAAAAAATATTATAGGTCTAATATAATTAGCTTATTTTAATAAATTTCTCCAACCGTGGGGCAAATACATAAATTACATGTTTTTAAAAAAGTCCAAAAGTCAGAATCGACAATTTATTCCAATAATTGTTTAAGGTGATGTTAAACCCTGTGTTACTGGTTAATACGGGGAACCACTTTTTTCATTAATTTTTCAATTTTAAGAAAATATCTATGGAAAGTTGTTCTTTTTGACTGGAACAACAACTTTCCATAGAGATATTTACTCAAAATTGAAAATGAAATGAGAAAAGTGGATCCTCGTATTTGTCGGTGACTGGTGGCTTTAGCATCACCTTAAGGTACCGTTGATTTTGACGTGTGAAGCTTCGTACAGAGCTTTAGTACTACTCAATTAAGGGCAAGTGAGTTTGGGTTTTGTATAAATATAAGTATTTTTATTAATATAAGTAAAAATGAGAAACTGGAATACAATAATCTCTTATTCAATTCCTGTTTCCGATTCTTCGGGAATTTTAATAATCAATGTATAACTCCTGAAACGGGATGACTTTTGATTTAGTGATATAGCTGTAGCCAGCGCCAAATTGCCAAATCACCCCACTCAGCCATAGTCAGCCCATTTTACGGTAGTAGAAAAAGTAATTTATTGCGGAAGAAACCGGTGCATACGTTGTATAAAAATATACTTAGTAGTTTGAGAACAGATAACTATTGTTTTGATAAGTTTTACATACTTATGGGGTCCGAGAGTCAATTAAGAATTCTAATTTCCCGCCTTGATTTAAAAAAATTTTCATTCCAATAATTTGTTAGGCTGCCGTTGTTTTAAATCGTCTGAAACTTCGTACATACGTCCATATTACTCAATGAAGGGCTAGTGAGTTTGGGTTTTGTCTAAATATAAGTATTTTTTATGCAGTGTGCGTAAAATGAGTTTTACAGACTCATTTGAGTTTATGATTTTACTCATATGACTTTACATACTCATATAAAAATCATATTTACAACTCAAGCATGGAATTTAATTTGGACATTGCGGTGTGATTGCACAACACGAGGGCCCTTCTGACGTGCGATTACACACTGAGAGCGCAACATTCAATGCCTGAGTTGCAAATATTATTTTTCTATGATTACGTTAAATTTAATATCACGCCCTCAAAACAGTATATCGTATCTAACTCATGCGTACGATTTATACACTATGTAATCTCGCGGTACTCGTACGCGACCATTCGCCTATCGTGTGTAAAATCGCATTTTACGCACTTGTTGCATAATATACTATTCTATAATTATAAATAATTATTCACTACTCGGTCGATAAACATCAAGGTGGGAAATCTGAATTCTTAATTGACTTTCGGAGTGAATCAATAACGTATGATTTATTAATTGGTGTTTCCATTTTAAAAATAAAACTTTATCTTGAAATGACTTTGTATACTGAGTGAAGGATAAATCAAATGGGCTATGGACCATCGCTAAGACGAGTGGAAGCTATTATCTAAATTTCAGCTCGATCAGTCTAGCTGTGGTCGAGTTGTCATTCAGTCAACACTGAACAAAATTTTCAGAAATTAATTCTTTGTCCTGGAAGTATTTTGTCCGAAAATATAGCTCACTTTAAACTAGAAAGCTTGTAAGCTCTATATACCAAAAGTTTACTCTAAGCAAGTTATGACTTTTAAAAGTTTCATTTTTCCAATCTTTTATCAAATTTAGGCATTTTTTTTCTTGAAAAAGGGCTACGTACATCTTTTTTTGTGATGAAAAAATGATGTTCTCAAATTTAAACAAAAAAATTAGAATTCAAAAAACTTCATAATTTTTCAATTAAAGAGGTTAGATAGTAAAGTCAAAATAATAAGAAGTTTCTGAAAATTGAGTATGTCATTGTTCTATGAAGTTTACGATAATATGTGAAATTTTAAAGCATTAGCCATTACCATTTTAAAGATAATTGACTTCAAAGTTTGACTCTTATAAACGAGCCCTTATGAGAGCAGTATGTAAACTGACAATAAACTTAGAGTGCGATTGTTTAAAAATGATAAGAAAGAAATGAAAAACTATGCAAAATATTGGAAAAGTATTAAAGATCGTGAACACGAAATTTTAGAACGAATGAGAACACCGATTTCGAGTACTAAGCGAAAACGTAAATAAAAACACGAGCTTACCGGCTGCGCGAGGAGAAGCGCGGTAAGAGGGGAACCGGTGCGGGGGGACTACTTTCCTCGCCCCGCGCGCGAGATCTATCTAATCTCCTAAAGGGGAGGTCGTAACCACGCTGATTGGTAGAGAGTCAACCTAATCTCCAAAATTTATACCATAAAAATAAAAAATTGTGGGAATTTATAGTGCAAATACGCGGTTGTCCCCTCTTCTTGTCATAATAATAAATGTTAATAAAAATTAAAATCTATATATTTAGACAATATTTTATAGAATAACGAAAAATACGGTACGAGGTGAGGGATAGAAAACGGTAAGATGACCATCATTTTTACCATTTTTCATTGGTCAATTATAATAATATTTCATGATAAAAAAGTTTTTAAGCTATTTATAACCAAACAAGCTGTCGTCCGCAAGTCTTTACATGATAATAGATCATTATCATCTTCGACTTTAGTGTTAACACGTAAATTTTAAACGTATAACGAAAACTACAGCACGAGGTGAAGGTCACAAGAGTAAAGTTCGCTCCGGCCTCCCCTTAAACAAAAGTGTATTCAATTCTTTGACTAATTTTGTGCAAAAAAGGTTGTTACAACATTTTTCGTAGCACCTTTAGTTTTCGAAAAAAATGCCCGAAGGTGAAACTTTCAAAAACCGTCGGATTCGTGTTCTACACATCAAAATACATAAACGATACTTTATACCCGGAAACACATCGGTACAAATTGGAAGGTACTATCCTGCTCTTAGACAATTAGCAAAAGTTAGAAAGTTACAGAAAAGCATTAAACAATCATAAGTTGTCGACTAAAATTTCCTTTGTTGATGTATTGACAGGTGTACATACTTCATTAAAAATGTTCAGTTTTGATAACAATTTCAGTGTACAATATACCAAAAAAATACAGAAGACAATAAATTGAGCTTAAGATATAAGTATGATCTTACAAAGTTGCCTCGTATACGAATCATAGCCCTCGCCCGGTCTCCCCTACAATATCAATTAAATTGCGATTCTATCGCTCTGTAAGTTTTAATGATCGTCGGTAGTTTCGGTTTCAACTATTTAAAGTATTCGCAAAAGCACTACAGCGTATGATCGCGTTGAAATAATCGTGTAGATCGGTCAGATTCGATTGCGCGATATATGTAGACAAGTATCTAATATACGAGATAGAGAAAAGGTTTATCGTGTTAATCTATTAATGAATTACATAGTATGACACCTCATACGAAGACTAACCGATTTCAGCCTTTTGAAATATCGTCTAGTTTTCATAAGGTGAAAAATTTATAAAAATAACAAAATTTTTATGCAAAGTACAAAACTGAAACATATTGATAGAGTGAACACGTTGATATAGTTTTGGATATTCCAAACACAATATTTTTTTTATAAAAGTAAAATGTAATAGTAGTGTCCTTTCTACGGAAAGCTGAAATCTATTAGTTTTCGTATGAGGCGTCGCGTTGATGTTTAATAAATATTTTTCTTTCCGGCTATAGTATGAGAGCCATTCGAGGAAAGTGTCAAAAGAAAGGTTTTGATATACCTAGAGTGCGTTTGACCGCGTGCGGATCATGATGAAATACCAGAGATAAAGTGCACGGTGGGAATACCAAAAACGATAATTCCGGATAGTCGTGATCGCTTATCAATTGTCGGAATTTCGTCTTTGATGAATGAAAAATTGTCAAAGGCAGCGCGTGATTTTAATACTCGAAACAAAAGCATGCACCGCGAAATGTCATTTTTTAGAAAATACAATACTAGTAACCCTGGTAGAAAATTAATCTAGAACTATGTAGATCTATCTAGTTTGCCAAGGAAATAATCGAGGGCCTCGATAAAACTAGATAATTTTCTACCAGGGAAAATATGAATTAATTTGTATAATAATTGAGAGTTTAAATTTGTTAATTATGTGTATTTTTTCAAAATTATTTAACAGCATAGAAAACGTATGTATGCACTCGATGCATGACTATTAAAATATGTCATTATTTTTAACTTGATATTATTTAAATTTTCATTAAAAAATTATTAATTTATATGAATGTTATTGTGACGAGTGAATCAAATTTCATAGAAGATTTCATCATTTAAATAATACATATTTCATTCAAGTAGCATACAGAAAATGAAGAATGAAAGATTAAAACGATATAAACTTATCACTTTACAAACTGTAGATGGCAATTTATAGATTTTCATCAACTAACAGCAATCATCTTACTGACAATTCAAAAAAGTCACTATATAGACTACATTTTAAAGAAATACCTAATTATATGTATCACAAATACAACTGTAGCATACATTTTTTAAATAATAATAATATGAAAAAGATGATACTATTATTTATCTTGTGATCAAAATAATTCAATCTTGTAATTCGTTAGTGCAAATAAATATTTTATATTGGGAAAAATATTACTTGTAATACTAAATGTTTATTTTTTGGTCTACTTCAACCTTCAACAGCTTAGAAGTTCTAAATGATATATTTTTTAATTTTGCTGATATAAATATTTCAAACTTTACGTATCGTAATGATTAATTGAAGTTTAGGTTTATTGAGGAGATGAGATTTATTGAAAACTCATTCACGTTTAATCTAAGATATAATAACGATAGAGTTCGGTAGCCAGGATTGGCGCTTATTATGTTAAATCTCCTATCCAGATTAATTTTATTGACATTATTTAAGTACCTAGGCGGTTGGAGATATAAATATAATTTTATTATACCAATAATGTTATCAATTAGTATTGACGCAAATTGGCCTTTATGTAGATTCATTAATATGATTTTGAAAAAAAAGCAACATTTTCCTAATAATTCAGAGAGTGCATTCATGAAATTAATACACTTCTGAAACAATGATATTTATCTTTTTAATTGTAAATCCCAAGATAATATCTGATTGACGTAATAAAAGTTACAGGTCTTGATAATTTAAAATTAATTTGATAAGTAAATAAATTGAATGACGTATTTAATTAATACTCCTTATCAATAGCATCAACATATTACCATTCGTTTAACAAAACCATTTACATATACTTTTATTTAGATAAATTATTATTTTTATAACATGAAAACAGACTTAAATACGAACTATGTAAGAACTTATAGTGCTTTCATAGTAGTGAGTTCCCGAGGGAATTTTAAACTTTAATCTGCATGTCTTGAGTTACGCACGAATAAGTAAAAATTATGCAGTTTGCACTTGAATCCTATGAGTATATGTTATATTTGAGTCTTGAGACACAGTTGAGAATGGCTAAATTTAATTCTCGAATGCAATAAAGACAGTGTGGTTGCCCTAATGCACAGAAATGCTATTGGGATTCGATCTCGCTATTCGAGGATATGCCAGATACGTAATGAAACCTGCACGTATGCAAATAAATGCTATAGTATAATGTAGCCACACTTTTCGAAATAAGTGCCCATCTAAGTCCCCGTTCAAATACTTGCGTAAACTATAAGTGTTGACTACAGCGTCCTGAAATGCTGAATTATATCTAGCGATACCTTTGAACGTGCACGCACACTGAATGTGAGTGCAAGCATTACAAGAATAGTATAGGACACTCGCAGAAGCCTCTTTGTTCTGCACTATAATTAGAGAGGCTCCAGAAGCATCGGCTATGACTCCAAATTTTGACTCGGAGAGGGACCAAGTAATGTATTACTTGCAAGGATCCTCAAAGCAGGCCTCTTATAACACAAGTTGCATCAAGTATCTTAAAGTTTTTGAATGTACGCGCAGTTCCGCTGCGTACGCATCGAAAACTATAATATACTTATTGGCACTTCTGTTGCGAAGATAGCCGTACGTTTAACACGCGCACGATGAGAGACCGTGCGTATACCCGCGCGCAAGAGGAAATCCAAAAATCATATCGAGCGCCGACATTTGCGCTTCAGGTGAGCCGAAGCGCTGAGCGATACCTTGAGGCGCGACTGCGATTGACTGAATTTCCGAGGAGAGAACAGCGTCGCCGCGAACGTTCTACGGCAACCTTCATGCTCGATAGCAGAACCGCGTCGCCGCGAGCGCTCTAGGCTACCTTCATGCTCGAGGGCAGGCTGGGGTCTACCTGTGGGTCTACCTTCATGCCCGAGGGTAGCTACAGTAACCTGCGGTAACCTGCGGTAGACTTCATGCACCTGGGCTTGCTTTCATGATCGATGGTACATCGGGTAAATCGATGGCTAACTTCATGCCTCAGACCTGTCGTCGATCACGAAGATAGCTCTTAGAGTCCAGTGTGGCTAACTCGCACAGACGTCTCGATTCTGCGCAGTAGAGCCTCGCGCTCATTGGCTTACGAAGTGCGCGCGCGCTTTGAAAGAGTACGGGAGGGAGCCGCCAAGAAAGCGAAAAATCGGCCGGGCCAGGGTTCAAATCCCACCACTATCGCTTTTTTTTTTTTTTTTTTAATAACGCTTAAAGCTAAATACTCCACGCATAAGAGTTCAATAAGTAAATTGTTTAAATTAAGACTTTCACTTTTAAAACTACATACACCACGTACAAAATTATGATTTAAATAAAATAAATATTTGAAAATATACTACTATAGTTGTATATTTTCAAATGCATTTTTCTTCAAGAGTTAACAATGAAAGCTTTTGAAATTTTAACTGAAGGTTCCTGATAAGAATACGGAGGACAAAGTATGTCGTTTTTTTAGAAATATTTATTTAGAGCAGAGAAAAAAATATAAATATAAATAAAGTTCCTATTTTGTACATGTGAATTGATTTATACATGCCTCGCTACCTATCGGTGACAAATTAGAACAGAATATTTCCTTTTCAAATAAGGAATTGTAATGAAACGTAAGAAAACATAATAATACTTTAAAATATGTAAAAAAAATGTAAAAAAATGTAAAAATGTCCGAAATACAACAGTTTTTTATGTTTTTTTTACGTTTAATTACATTTTCTTACATTTTATTACATTTTATAATTTCTACAGGGTTAACTGCCAATGAATTGGCAGCAGATTTGCGTTTTTTCATCCTAACAAAAGTTTCTCTTTGAGAAAGCGAAATGGTTAGAAAAACATACTAGTATAGTTACATAAATAGTTTAATATTAAAAAATTTTTTTTTAATAATTCAATAAGTCATTTAAATAATTCAAAATTACTGTGCTTAGGTTAGTAGGGTTAAGGAGCTTATAGTTTTATTATTTAAATTGTTTTTATTGCTGCACTTGGAGTACTTAAATTAATTAATCTTTCTATTTTTTTATTCAATAAATATTAAATTCATTCTAGTATTCATGGCATGTTCTAAGGAAATTTTAGAACTGACCGAATGGCCCCGATAATAATCGAAGAAAAAGGGTTATGCGATTTGACCGAAGGGTTCAAGTTGGATTGCGAAACATATATATAAAAAATTAATACTCTTATAACCAAATACCCCATGTACGAAAATTCTATAAATAAATTGTTTTAATTAAACCATATGGATATCAAGGTAATACCCCATACATAAAGGTCAATAAAAATATTGTTTAATGATTAAACCGTTAATTCTTAACTACAAAATTGCTTAATATCTTTAAATCCGTTAAACTAATAAATACCCCATGTATGAAAGTTACATAAATTAATTATTTTAAAATATTTATTTTATTTAAATCATAATTTTGTACGTGGTGTATGTAGTTTTAAAAGTGAAAGTCTTAATTTAAACAATTTACTTATTGAACTCTTATGCGTGGAGTATTTAGCTTTAAGCGTTATTAAAAAAAAAAAAAAAAAAAGCGATAGTGGTGGGATTTGAACCCTGGCCCGGCCGATTTTTCGCTCTCTTGGCGGCTCCCTCCCGTACTCTTTCAAAGCGCGCGCGCACTTCGTAAGCCAATGAGCGCGAGGCTCTACTGCGCAGAATCGAGACGTCTGTGCGAGTTAGCCACACTGGACTCTAAGAGCTATCTTCGTGATCGGCGACAGGTCTGAGGCATGAAGTTAGCCATCGATTTACCCGATGTACCATCGATCATGAAAGCAAGCCCAGGTGCATGAAGTCTACCGCAGGTTACCGCAGGTTACTGTAGCTACCCTCGGGCATGAAGGTAGACCCACAGGTAGACCCCAGCCTGCCCTCGAGCATGAAGGTAGCCTAGAGCGCTCGCGGCGACGCGGTTCTGCTATCGAGCATGAAGGTTGCCGTAGAACGTTCGCGGCGACGCTGTTCTCTCCTCGGAAATTCAGTCAATCGCAGTCGCGCCTCAAGGTATCGCTCAGCGCTTCGGCTCACCTGAAGCGCAAATGTCGGCGCTCGATATGATTTTTGGATTTCCTCTTGCGCGCGGGTATACGCACGGTCTCTCATCGTGCGCGCGTTAAACGTACGGCTATCTTCGCAACAGAAGTGCCAATAAGTATATTATAGTTTTCGATGCGTACGCAGCGGAACTGCGCGTACATTCAAAAACTTTAAGATACTTGATGCAACTTGTGTTATAAGAGACCTGCTTTGAGGATCCTTGCAAGTAATACATTACTTGGTCCCTCTCCGAGTCAAAATTTGGAGTCATAGCCGATGCTTCTGGAGCCTCTCTAATTATAGTGCAGAACAAAGAGGCTTCTGCGAGTGTCCTATACTATTCTTGTAATGCTTGCACTCACATTCAGTGTGCGTGCACGTTCAAAGGTATCGCTAGATATAATTCAGCATTTCAGGACGCTGTAGTCAACACTTATAGTTTACGCAAGTATTTGAACGGGGACTTAGATGGGCACTTATTTCGAAAAGTGTGGCTACATTATACTATAGCATTTATTTGCATACGTGCAGGTTTCATTACGTATCTGGCATATCCTCGAATAGCGAGATCGAATCCCAATAGCATTTCTGTGCATTAGGGCAACCACACTGTCTTTATTGCATTCGAGAATTAAATTTAGCCATTCTCAACTGTGTCTCAAGACTCAAATATAACATATACTCATAGGATTCAAGTGCAAACCGCATAATTTTTACTTATTCGTGCGTAACTCAAGACATGCAGATTAAAGTTTAAAATTCCCTCGGGAACTCGCTACTATGAAAGCACTATTATGGGAGTACTATCAATACTCCGTGAGTCAAATGCGTGTTTGGTCGTTTTTGACTTCCGTGGTAGGCCAAATCGTCTGCGTAAATGGTTGTATTAGCGTGAAAAATTTTATTCGTTTGCTTATATTGGCTATCAATATTGGTGAATCAACATTTGGATTTTTTGCAATTTCATGATTCCAACTCTTGGAAACGTGAGTTCCCATAAGGCTATGTGTTAAAAACGTAAAGATAAAATTCTTAATATCTTTCTTCTGGGTTGGTGTAGCTTTCTAAAAATTTATATGAGTAAGTTTGAGGTCAAAACATATTAGTATACAAAGTTTCAGAGATTTCTGAATAGTAATTCGTCTTCGGTAGTACTGCCTTATGGTGAGGTCGGAGCGAACTTTACAATTGTGAACTCCACCTCGCGCCGTAGTTTTCGTTATACGTCTAAAATTTAAATAGTAACATTAAAATCGAGAGTGATAATGATTTGATATTGAGTAAAGAAAAGTGGACAACAGCATTTTTGTTTATTAATAGCTTAAAAAGTTTTTTATTATGAAATATTATTATAATTGACCAATAGAATACGATACAAATGACGGTCATCTTACGTTTTCTATCCCTCACCTCGTGCTGTATTTTTCGTTATTCTATGAAATATTGTCTAAATATATAGATTTTAATTTTTATTAACATTTATTATTATGGCAAGAAGAGGAGACTACATTTTTGTACTACAAATACCTACAAATTTTTATTTTTGTAATGTAAGTTTTCGAGGTTAGGTAAAATTTTCACCAATCAGAATAGCTCCGAATCTCTAATTTTCGGGGATTTTTTAAATAGGAAGCATTTATTTAAATTTATTGTAACTTTTCATACGTATTATTACATATTAGAAGTAAAAAAAAATTCGCAGCGGCTTCAGCGTCGAGACCTTCACTCGGCGAGAAACCTAACATTTGTTAAGGTGGTCTGAAACGAAGAAAATCAGACAAATTTACACCATGAATGCGCCACGATTTGCAATATAAAAGCAGCAAATACATTTTTTTTGGGACAAAAATATTTATAATTTTATATTTTTTCAATATTCATGGTTCATCTGGTGAAGAATATAATTTTATATAAGTACATTCCTGAAATAGGTTGATTGGTTGAAAATTTGTCGAGTTATCTTTCCCACCAATTTGAAAAGTTGTTTCGAGAAACAGCTTTTATAGCGTCATTTAGACGTCGAATATTGAGCTATAACTTTGGAAATATGTTTTCCACATGCAGGTATGCATTAAAGCAATAAAAGAAATTGATTTTTTTTACGATCTATATGCGATTCGTTAACACTGAGTTTTCTCAAAGGATTAAGAATCAATTGAATAGTTTTTTTTCTACTTATGCGCCTTTGACGTATAAATTAAATGGATTAATCGGTCATCAACTCAAAATAAGAAAACTCCATAACATCATTAGAATTCACCTATACTGTTCTCCCGTTATTTGTATAAATTTTGAGTCATATGGTAATGATAGACTTATAAGTACAGATTGCATTGATCAATCTTCGCAGAAGTTTATTAAATGCGCTAAAAAGTGCAAAAAATCGTAAAGAAAATGAAAAATTGTGAAATGTACTGAAATTAAGTTTGATAAAATTTAAATAAGTGCAACATTATTTACTCTTCTCTGCACTTTTTTTACACTTTATTACAGAAGAATGTTCACCACGCAGGGAATTAAAGTAGTAAAATATCAGAATATTATGATAAAGATAATTTATACAGTATAAACTAACAGACAATGTATTTTCATCGTTAATAATATTATATTTATAATTGATTTTGCGGTTATCAATCTACGATAAATATTATGAAAAAAAGTTAAACTATGTATTATACTATATGAAAGTGAACGTGTAATATTATTCACGAATAGTACCGATAATAAATATGCAGATGTATTTATTATAATTGCTTTGCAACGAATCGTACAGGTCAATGTTTATATGATGCAAAAACGTTGAAAACTGTGCTAACTACGGTATAAGTCAATGAGATAAAGAGCATTTAGATAAGTGATACTTGGTTCTAAGCCAAAGACACGCAGAAAAAGGTCGTACTGCTATTGCATAGTGAACAGGAATTATTTGCAATTTTCAATTTTATTATAATAAAATACGTTTTTCTTCACAATAGTGAGAACTTTTTCGGAAAATAAGTAAACGTATTTGACTAACAAGCAAACATGCCGTGAGCAATAAGGGGGATGGATGGGGTGGTGCTAGTGGAAGTCATGAAGGGTGGTAAAAGAATGAGAGCGTATGAGATCGCATGTCCTCTGGCGTTATAGTTATTGAGAAGGATAAAATCTGATGGTTATAAGGGGGGGGGGCTGTTGTGTCCACATGCACATACGCATGCGCGGTTGTGTCCATGTACACTTAGTATGCGCGGTAATTATTGCGCGCATAAAGGCATGCCCTGTAGTAACTTCGTGCACACAAGAATGCGCGGTAGTGACTATGTATACACAGGCATACGCAGTAGTGATCATATACACAAAGATATGCGCAGTAGTGACTAACTGCACACAGACATGCACAGTTGATAATGATTACGTGTACACAGGCATGCACAGTTGTCAATTATCAAAAGTAATTTACGTAAAAAATATTATTACATCTTTTGTTGTAAATTACTTGATTAATATGTCTGAATTTTTCAAATACCAAATAGAAGAGTTCTAATTGGTCCAAAGTAAGTGAAACTATTTATAAAAAGTATGATATAGTTAATATTTAATTTTAGGTCACAAATAATTTTTTTATGTCTGTTTAAAGTTTTAAATTGATATTGGAAGAGAGAGAGATAGAGAGAGAGAGAGAGAGAAAGAGAGAGGGGGGGATAAAGGGAAAGAAAAAGGGAGAAAGCGAGTGAGGGGGTGTACAAGGTAGAGGGGGAAAGATAAAGATAAACAGATAGGTGAGAAAGAATGAACGGCGCAGAGAGTGGAAGAGAGAGAGAGAGAGAGAGAGAGAGAGAGAGAGAGAGAGAGAGAGAGAGAGAGAGAGAGAGAGAGAGAGAGAGAGAGAGAGAGAGAGAGAGAGAGAGAGAGAGCATATGAGTGAGGGATCTAGTGATTGAGTGAATTATTAAGCGAGTGCATTGCGCACGTAAGTAAGTTTGTGCATTGTTACGTGAGTAATTGCGTGCGGGACTGCGTGAGTGATAGATATACAAATAATATGTATATGTTTCTTTATAAAAACAAAATTAAGTGAGTGAGTCAGTAAGTGCATGCATTAGTGAGTGCATTAGTTAGTACATTAGCGAATGAGTGCACGATTTAGTAATCAGGCAAATGAGCAAGTGAGTGAGAAAATGAGTCAATAATTACGCAGGAGACCGAATGACTAAATGAATGAGTGCATGCGTAAGTGAGTGAGTCAGTACGTGGATAAGTGAATCAGTAAGTGAATGTTTAAGTGAGTGAATACTTGAGCGAATGAATGTGAGTGAGTAAGTTAATGCGTGAGTACATGAACGAGTCGGTGCGCATTTGAGTGAGTCAGTGCATGCATAAGTGATGGAGTAATGTATGCGTGAGAGTACTACTTGAGTAAGTAGGCGACTAAATCAGCAGGGGAGTAAGTGTGCACGCGAATGAGTAAGTAAGAAAGTAATGTGTCGTGAGAGTATAGTTGAGTGAGTGAGCGTCTAAGTCAGTACGTGAGTATAAAGGACCTGCATAGTGAGTGCGTGAGTGATAGTGAGTAAGCGAGTGAGAAAGTACGCAAGTGTATAATAACTTTGATAATCATCTTATTTATAAGCAATTCATATAAATATTTCTACATACAAAGAAGATATTAATATTTATTTCCTGCAATTCAAATAGATATTCAGATTGCCGACGCACGAAAAAGTAGCGCGCGTCGCGGGCGTTATATTTCTAGTAAGGTGGATGTAGGTAATGTGACCATGCAGGTAATGTGGCCACCTACACGAGAGTTCGCTGTATGTGATATTCTGGGGCGTCATAACTCCTACAGTATATGAATCGTTACAATAGATGTTGAGAGGCGCAGTGATCCCGCTGCTAGCGCCTTCTAATTATAAAATAGTGTCATGTTTATGCGTGAAAGCATAAAAACTCTGATTTCTTAGCAGTGTATACATGTAAAGAAACCACTTTCGTCAGCGTGATATGAGCGAAAACAAATCATACGGTACATAAAATTGTAGCTTTTTTACGTACTTTAAGATGCATGTACCAGTTTTTGCCGTAGAGTTTATTTTCGATAAAGTACTTCTTTAAAATTCTTATGCCTACTAATTTCAAAATATCGATATCAAGGCATACAGCTACGACAACATGTAGTTAACTAACACATAAAGAAGTTCCTGCTAGGCTAGTCTTGACTATTTGAAGCACTTACTATATGACTTTACTATAAGAACTAACAGATGGTAAAAGAACAACAGTATTGGTAAAGTGGCAAATTTGTTACTACTTAGAACTTCTTTAATTAAAATTAAGAGAGTACAATTTTTTTCAAAAATATCATGAAGTATTAGAGTTAAAGGTTCAAATAACATGTCTCAATAGTTTCCGAAGCCCCAAAACCCGATATATATCTATTGGGAATTGAAAGTTCCTTAAGATGGCCACATTATCTGCACCCCCTTATATAAAATAATTTATATATTCAGCTTTTTAAATTTAGTTTCGTTTATTACTAAACATGTAATAAACCTTAAAAGTGAATTATAGTACATTATATAATAAGGGAAATCACCCGAGGGAATACTCGACTTTATTCACGTGTTGCATACAGAACTTTATTTTCGACTTAAGATCTAGAATTTATTGAAAATGTATATTAATATAGAGAAAAATAATTTAATAAAATGCATTTGCGGAAATAAGTACATTTGCGGGAAAAAGCAGATTTACGGGAATCATATGCTACATTTGTCCAGCTTTTAAGGTAAAAAAGGTCATTACGGTTGAGTTAGGAATAAAATAATTTATTAACAATTAGTTGTAACATTAAACAAGGTAATTCTACCCGTTCTTCAAAAATACTGAATATCCGGCAAAATATGCTCCACCAATACCGGGCCATTAGCATCTTCTAAACTGGACAGCGCGGAAAGCCAAATGGTAGTAAAATAACACATGCGAGCGCGGGACGTGAATAAGTGCACGTGCAGGAGATAGATCTCGCTCTCCGGCACTGTACATGCATGAGCGCACCTGCGGAATATTCAAAAACTCATTTACCGATCTTCTAAAAAACTTGTTTGACATCTTATTCTACTAAATTAAGGGTCGTAGAATATGAATAAGTATAAGTGGCTGAGAAAACAACTTAATTCGAATTAAGTTGTTATTACACCCAACGCCTCATTTATTCCAAATTTATAGTTGTGATGTTTGATTTTAAAACGGCTTTTATATCATCTTTAGATGTACTAATGGTTACGGTTATTATAAACAAATATGCTTTAGTTATTATAAATTAATGTAATCATGGTTTTAATGAACAACATATTATCTTTCATTAATAAAAGTCTTTTAATCAGTAGTAAAATAAAGTTTTAAATAAAAATTCCCAGAAGCTATATAACAACGTTTTATATCTACCATCAGTGAAGAAGTTTTGCTTTACATAAGTATAAGGCTTAGCTCAATGACGTTTTCATAACAATACCTTATGTATATCCATTACTCACAACAATATGTCATTCGTGTTAATCGATTCTCTTCAAATCCTCAAGGGATCGACACCACTCCGAAACTGACATATATGATTGGATTAAAATTCATGTTCATACTGTCGGATTAAACTCAATTTATATGCCTTCCGGCTGTCGAACGTATGGGGCCCTAATTTAGATGTTCCAACCTTTCAAATAAAAAGGAGTCAAGGCTGTATTATATATGTATGTAGCAGATTAGCAAACACATCAAAAACATTAAAACAATCTAAAACACTGCCAAATTGTGACATAGCTTTTAATTCTGTACTTTCCTTTGATTACTTAAAATTACCAGACACCCCAAAATCTATATTCTTCTAATTTTTTTAAACACATTTTATCTTCTGCGTATTTGTAGGGCTGCTACCCCTTCAAAGCTTCGGGGTCAGGCTCGATCTCCGTCAACGATTAATCCGGAATGACAAGTTGTATCCAAAGGGGATTTGAACCCGCGCCCTCTGGTATAACGCGATTTAGCCATCTAAGCCGTACGCTTTAACCGATTGAACCACGGAGCTCGTTGATCAATATTCTTTTAACAAACTTACGTTCAAAATTAACAAAATGACGCAGGATTGAAAAAGTAAACAAAAAATTGTTTAAACCTGCACCACTCTATTTTTTAAAAATAATTAATTTTTGAGGTACCGGCGATCGTGCTAGTCTATAGACTATCAATCCTTTTGGATTTTATTTTACATAAGTCTGAATTGAGATATCCACTCACACTGCATCTCTATCAACCTATTTTCGAGGTAATAAATTATAAGGGAAATAACGAAATTCAAACAATTAAAATTGATGTATTTAAAATTTTTTAATCATGTTTATATGCTGATTTCTATTACATATATGAAAAAAATTCAATGATGTCATGGTACCTATATTTACCCACATTTAAAAGACTGACTCCTTAATTATTTTTGTTTGCATTTGAATCACTTAGATCGTGTACATAATTAGCTTCTGTATAATTATTTACCTAATTAGTTTACTTTTTTATCATTGATGAAGCAAATATGTGTTATCATTTTATAAGCATTAGAATGTTGAAAATACATTTAAAAACTTATTAACTCCGGCGGGGGTGAAGTAATTTTAATCATTTTAGACTGATTTTTATACATCTGATCATCTCAATTGAAAATTTAAGACACATATTTGAAAGCTATAAGCTATACCTAATATTTTATAATTACAACATTGAAAACTATGTATAGAATGTCCAGATGCGTTTTTTGTATATTTTAAACATTTTAACGCTCATTTTTAGCACTTTTTGTATGATTGTACATCCTTATTTTTATTTTCTCGATTTTTACTCTATATCTCACGTATAAGTAATATATTTCTCGAAGTATGGCTATTATTTCAATTGTTATTTGTTCTTAGCATATGCGTGAGCAAATATGAAAACATTTAAGACTCTATTAATATACAGTATATATTTTTATCAAATAAAATTGATAATATAGCCGAATTTCACCATATTCCTGACGAACCCACGTAGATTAAAATCGCAATTACACATTACATTTAACCTGCCTCGCCAGATCATCCAAATTTCACACAGTCTTCCACAAATCTAATACCAATCTAACTGCCCAAGCTCCGACGACACTCGTATACATCACAATCTATTTGTCTTGCTTCCAATATCCAACCTCGCAGCCTTCGGATCACAGAAACACGGAAAGCCGCGATTCTAACGACCACAACGCACACTACACATACACACATCGCACGGCACGCTCGAGCGCCTTCTCCGTCCACCTCTCATTAGCTTATCTCGCTTACTACCGTTTTTCCTCCACCTCCATCCATCCACACTTACGCACACTGTACACCAACACACATCCGATACACCATTCAAGGCGCGCCGCAGACAAGACACTGCAAATCTCCAGATAATACCGAGCACCCACAGGTGGAGTAGGGGGACGAGAGAACTATACGCGACACCTGATTCGTGTCTTAGCCGCTAAAGGGGTGTATAATATAAGGCTCAGTAGCGCGGCGGACGCTTCGCGAGACGCGCGTCGCCTGTGTCAGCTTTATTCATTTCTATCTTCGTTGTTTGAAAACTCGCGTGTGGCGATTGACTTCGACTTGTTCTCGTTCTCGCTCTGTCCTTGGATTTCGTTTGGGAGTGGTCCATATGCGAGCGAGGCGATGGGCCGACGTTGCGATCGCGTGCCCCGCGGGAAGCTGACCGCGGCCCTGCTGTTGCTGCTGCTGGGCCTGGCCGGTTTGGTGTTTCTGCCTGGGACCGCCCAGGCGCACACCTTGGACACGAGAAATGGTGAGGATATATGTGTAGGATGGAATTACAGTGAGAAGAGTTGACGTGCGGTGAACACGTGGGGATATAATACTCGGAGTTCGCGGTGAAGCAAGTGGCATTTCGGAGGTGAATGCACCGATTATGTAGTCACTTGGCATGTTTGGTGCAATAGGTAGTAAACTTAGCTGATTTCATTGACGACGTGATTCTTTTACATACTTATGCTTACTTATACTACTAGTTCCATCCAAAGAATGTATGAAGTTGTTTTTCTTTATAAAATAGTCCTTATATTATTCATTTTTATTGTAAAGCTTAAATGAAGAATAACATTCATATTTCTTTTTGATTTTGCTACTACCTGTAAGTATAAGTGTGATTGTTATAAGCAACGTTTCATTTACGCGTCATCATCTTTTGTTTTCAGTGAATGCGAAAGATAGTATTGATAATTTTTACCGCGACTCGGGACGACTTTTACCATGAAGTCGAAATATCCCACGTATACCCGTGGTTACTATGTGAAGATACGATAGATTTTAATTACGTTTTTATTGCGTCTGATTTTCGAATGTCCTCGTGTGTTTCTTAATTTCGGAATAAACGCGTTTTTATTGTGCGGTCTTGACGATACTGGTGTTCTTTGTTTTCACTTTATTCAATGAGAAATGGCTATAGAATTGAGCGACGCTTCTTTTTCTAATCAGTACATGCTTGTAGATTATCTATAGAAATGTATAAAAGACTGTTCTTGAAAGAATACGTATTGAATTTTTAGTATTATTATTACGGATCGTATTTTTAAAAGTAGATTTTTGTTCTTCTCAGATATGGTATTTATAAATAGAATTTTAAAAAAATATTTATTTTGTAGAAGTAGTAGTTTTTTCTTTTGCTCAAATCTGATACTTGCTAATAAATATTGAAAAAATATATTTTTATAAAAGTAGATTTTTCTTTTTCTTTTATACGGCGAGTATTTACTGATAGTATCATTTTGAAACGTGAAACTGTAATTATTAACGGAAAAGTTTTTGAGAATGCTAGAAAGTAAACTTGCTGAGGTCATGGCACGTCTATGACAAACAAAGCGTAAAATTTTAATAAACTACCTACTATTATTAACTCTTTTCCGTAAGCCCTTTTACCATCTCTTCACCGTTTATCCTTAAAACTGTGATCATATCTTCCATTTCTTATATGGCTTATACAAAAGCGCTAGTTTTAAGCACAAAAGTTATAGAAGATATTAACGAAATGCATAAATTTGTTATAGAAAACTTACCTCTTGGAAATTTTTGCTTATGCTGCTTGTATAAAAAAAAACATAAAAATCTTTAAAAAGTAACAATGTATTTTGAAAGTTGAAAGTTTCAAAAGTGTATATATTTTTCATTTTCACAATCGTAAGTTTTCAAATATCAATTCAAGTGATGCCTGATATTCTCAGTCTGTAACTACTCGTTGCATTTGATTAATCATTTATTATATACTTTAGTATATTACCTTTCCACATTATTTCCACACTATTTCATAATCTTAAAAGATATTTAAGTATTCAGAAGAGTAGTCGCTTGTCAATTTTCTACTAATAAAATACAGTTTCAGCATGAAATTTGTAAACACGTTGCTCAACTGAAATATAAATAAAGAAATTGATTTTATAATTTCGAAGTTAGACAGTCAACAATTTTATTAAGCATTTTAAATCGAATTCGTAGATTAATATCAATTTGAAAACGTGTTAGCGCATATTCGTGAAGGAGAAAATAAATAGAGCGTGAATAGAAACACATAAATAAAACCTTATATATTATAGTAGCTCGTATCAGATGTAAAAAAAAGTTGAACGTTCTCGGAATACTTGAATGTCATTGATGTCTCGACTGTCTATAGATTATTTGCTTGCCTACAAAACGTATAACCTTATGGATATTGTTTATCTGATAATTTAACCACGTGTTGGATCACTAATGTCGTTTTACCTCCAAATTATTTAAATTGACTCAGCGTATACTTTTTATTTGGATAAAAAATGTATCACTTCTAGCTCTGTAATGTGGCTCCAATAGTCAAAAATGAAAAATCACGAGGAATTTAAATAATTAATGATGAAAAATTTGACTCAATAAACAGTTTACCAATCTTTTTATGTTGCGTACCTAGTGAATTATTCATTTTTCCGCTTTGAGAGTCAACGAGTCATTTCATTCATAATATTGAATATCGTATTGATAAAATGCCTAGAATATCTGAACAAAATAAGAAAGAAAAGTAAAACAAACATTTAACTCTGTGCTCATGACCGAGAACGTAATAGTATCCTTTATCGCTGAATTGCAGCGAGTGATATTCATCTAGCGATATAATTTTATTTTTGTATAAAAATGTATAATTTGTGTAAACACTTCAAGTAAATGTGTACCAACAATAAAACAAACTATATATTTAATTGAGATGATTAGTATTGAAATTAGTATTGATTTTTAGAAATTAAATAAACTCTGATGGTTGTCACAATTCAAGTTTTATGGTCGACGATTCCTGGCCCTTTTCGAGGCAAATAATAATTTAATTATTCAACATATGTCAATATTTCAATTTTAGTGTAGCCTCAATAAAGCTAAAGCGAAATTTAAGTACTGACATTATCTAATTGTCAATGATTAAATTATTAATTGTCTGGAAAAGGGTATTTATAGTCTTCGATCATAAAATAGTCGAAACATTGGTAATTTTCCTACAAAATATTTGAATTTTGACGATCATTAGAATTTTTTCATTTTTAATTTTCACCGCAAAGTTGTAGAAAACTTTAAAATAATTAAAAAGTAAATTATTATTATTATAATTAATAAATTATTTTATTTAACACACTAAATATGATTTATTCAGAACTCTGCAAGATTATTAAGTTAATCGAAAGTGTTTTCTGGAATTTTCAAATAATATAAATTAAAATGCTTATGAATATAGTTAAACTAAACAACGCGGAAATTATTTATTGTCGTAAAAAATAAATGGAACATGTAGAACTATTTTAATTGATTATAACTGTACAAAATAAATTCAAATATATTCAATTCAGAATATTATAAAAAGCAAGTGTAAAGTCATTACCGTTATAATGCAATACACTTCTAGAATTTAATTGGTATTGCACTTCTATTTGTAATTTTATATAGGGTGAACGTACCGTTTCTCCTTAACCTTTTCTTGACTTTCGAGAACGTATTTACAACAGTAAAATATAATGTTTAATCATTCAACAAATTTATACACATATTAGAACACACGTATTTGATAAATCCATCGTTTGTATTATGAAAAACGGTAAGGGAGTTTAACAAATGAAAAAGCTAAAATAATACTCGTTTTTTACCGTTTTTGGCCATCTAGTCACTAGTTTTGACCATAGGGATGCATCGATTTTGGCCACTATCCAAATTGATTTTTACCATGAAAATATTTTCGTATCATCAATTATTACCAATTAAAACACATAAATATAACAATAAATCAGTTAGTTTTTGAAGCTGTTTGGATTTAATCTCCTTAAAATGTTTAATTATATATATTATGTATGCTAAAGTACAAATATACGTAAAAGTCATTTATTATTCATTTATTATTCTAAAAATCGTTAAAATGAACTTTCTTTTCTTGAAACAGTTTTTCCTTTCTTCACAATTCTACAAAATGCGTTTCTACATTAAAATTGATTCAATTCGGAGTAAATTTAATGACTGAAACATAACCTATTATAACCTATAACATGGTTTGGATGCCTCTAGTATTTTACTTAAATTAAGTTTTTTACTGACTAAAAACGTACTTGGAAATCATATTATCTATTTCTTAGACTTAAAAACTTAGAATAATCGTGTAAAAAGTAAATCTGATATATTTATATGACAGAGGTACTATGGCCAAAACTGGTATATTAACATTTTTGCTGTACCACTTCTGGCCACTCTTTATTTTCCATAAAATTGCAGTTTTCTTTGTAATTCTTTAATTTATTCTTAATATTTTAACCTAACTAATTGTTCCTGTGCAGTTATTTTTGACCGTAAATGATATTACTAAGTAATATGAACGTTTTAGTCATCTGCTTGTCTTGTCGATTTGCGTAAGAAAATGCCATTTTCAACACACTTCAAACTAAAAGTATTTTTTCTGTCAAAATATAGTGAGCTTATAAGGGGAGACCATGGAGTCTGGATCTTGAATTTTGATGAAAGTTTGGGGATCGACTTTTGGAACCTCAAATTGAATCACAGTACCCGTAGTTTTATCCAATGGGTCTTTAAATCTGAGATAGTGCCAAAAAACATTAGCATTGCTCATATGAACAAAACTTAAAATCAAAAATATATAGATATACTATCAACGTTAATTAAATACGCCGTATCTACCGTACAAAGGTCCATTGGATAAAACCACGAGTAATGGGCTTCATTTTTAGGTATAAGAAAACGGTCCCTAAAGTTTCATTAAAATCGGTGACCCAGACTCCGTGGTCTCTCCTTGTTAATGTACCTTCACTATTATACAATGTTGTAAAGTAATTAAGAATCATGTTAATGCTGAAGTTGTATGGAATTCGACAGTTAAAACTTTTGAAATGATTAAAATTATGTTAAATGCCAAAACTAGAGCACTGGCCACAAACGGTACATCCACCTAATACCTATAATAATTTTATAATATAAATACCTATTTGATCCAAAAATAGCTACACTAATTCCACAATACACTCTAGATCATTCTCTCAAATACCAATAAAGCATAACTTAGCGTACCTCAAACACTGCCTTCCATTATCATCTCCTTATCTCTGCGGCTCATCTCTAAACCGCGACTAATGCCCTGTCCGCACATAGAATGAGTAGAGAGTCTCTTTAATTTTGAATGCTGAATAACGCAGGTATGATTTCGCACGTATTTATCTTTTTTATCCGCTTTTATTTAACTTACCGGTCGTACTTGTTTGCATGTCTGTCTATCTGTTTATCTAATCTATTTGTCCTCAATTTTTGCATTTGAAAATTCAGAAATTTTCTAATAAGCTAGAAAGTTAACATTTTTTAGAGGGATGGAGGTGGGATTACAACACATTTTAATGGTATATGATTCTCACGACAACAATTTTCGTTGCCCTTTGTTCCTATAAGGACAAAGCGTACTCTACCAACAATTTATTTATAATTGATAATTTTGTTCTCCTTAAATATTAAGAAAGATCATGATGTTTTTTTCAAAACTGGGGATAATTTTCAGAATTATTTTTAAATTATAAGGAAAAAAATGATATTGCAAGAACACCAAAATAAAAATATTGAAAGGTCTATGAAAGACAATCTAGTTGAGATACCTTACAGACACCTGTATACACTTTTATAGTTTACTAATACGAATGTTATAATATCTCAGTGATTCACAAGATCATGCAAAGGACTTGTGAAATGCAGGCGCGCCTGATCACGTAGTGTGACGACGTTGACATTTTGACGGGAGTAGAAACAAATGCGCGCTTGCGTGTCTTACATGCCTAATACTTTACATTACTAAATAGACCGTTTGGTGGTGATGATCAATATTATGTAAATAAAGATTAATAAACTCCAAGTTAAACTTTGCAATATTTATCGCCTCATCATTTTTTTAATTCTAATCTGGTAAAAAATATTACTGAAAATATTCTGTAAATTATTATTCATAAGCGTAAGAAAGTGTAAAAAAGTTTTTAAAAATTGCAAAATTATGTAAAAATTGGTCCAAATTAAAACACTTTTATACCCTTCCCTACACCTTTCTCAACATTTCCACACAGTCTTACACTATTTTACACTCTTCCACACATCGTCACACTTCCTCGCTAAATCTCACATTTCCACCAGTCAACAACCCCAATTCGCACACCCGATTTCACGTCCTATTCTCCCGCACAGGCAAGTCCGCCACCGCCACCGAGCCTACGTCCACGCTCGCCAACACCTCGGAATCGGCCGACCCCGTAGTGGCGAACTGCACGGCCCACTCGATCGAGGACTTTCCCGAGGACCTGTTCACGCTGCGGCAGCGCAAGCAGGGCGCCGTCGCCTTTCACGTCTTCTTCGGCCTCTACTGCTTCCTCCTCACGGCCTACGTCGTCAACGACTACCTGCTGCCGGCCCTGGATTGCATATGCGCGGATCTCAGGATCAGTCCCGACGTCGCAGGGGCGACCTTCCTGGCCACGGCTAGCTGCTTTCCCGAGCTGTTCGTTAACGTCGTTGGGACGTTTCTGACAGAGTCGGATCTGGGAGTTGGCGCGGTTGTCGGCGGGGCGGTTTTCAATACCTTCGCCACGCCGGCTGTTGGCGCGCTGTTTGCTGTTAAGGTTCGTTGATGGGCATGGTGTTTTTGGAGTTTTGGATTATTAAGTTGGTGGATTTTTAGGCTGGGAGTGATTGCGATTGACTTTTTAGATTTTATTCCGAATTGTGTCTTGTTAGAAAGGATTGAATCAATGAAATCGTTGATGCAAAGTTACTTTATTGAGGATTCAATGTCTCTTAGAATTCCATGTGAAGTGTTTAAATTTGCTTCACTGGTGGCCACTTAAAGTCGAATCAGATAATGGCAAATTTTGAATTAATATTAATTAAAACTAACGTAAATTTTTATGAAATATGAAAATAATATGACCAAATAATTTTTTAAAGTTACTGAGATTGTAACCTTAAAAGCATTAAATAAATTATTGAAATTATTAACATTAAAATTTGACATATTAAAATTATTTAAAACGTTGAAGACGACAAATTAGTTTACATTTTAGTTAGGTTTTCTTTTAAAATCAAGATCTTAAATTTTCAACTGTCATTCTTGGATTCTGTATTCTAGAAATATTAAATTTGAATAATACATTTTTCATTATAATTATCCAGTTTTTAATTTTAAATTATATATAAAATTGTCTTTTTTATTGATTTTAAGCAGCTAAATATCATTCAGTAATGTAATCTTTAAAATCTGATTTCGTATTCTGAAATAGCATTCATTCATCAGGGATTTTATTGATTTAGTACCTTGATTTAGTCAAAAAACCAATCGGTACCTAAATAGCCGATTAGGAAGTAATGGATTAAATTACTACTATCAGATCGTAGTATACTCAGACCATGATCTCGTTTCTTAAACAAACAATAACATAACGTTACTGATTAGCGGGATATTTTTTACTTCGAAATTTTTCTAAATAATGTGGGAAGTACATTTGTATATTTGAAGTAGCATGAGTAATGGCGTGATAAAGTATACATATTGTACACCTTAAGGAAACGCATTGTTCTGAGTAGTATGTCTACTTAAAAAATGAGAGGATTTCCTAGTAATATATGATAACTGAAGAGAAGAGTAACAAATACTCTGATATTGACAGAATATATTCTCATTCTTTTTTGGTATGGATATAAATAACTACCACCTTGGTATTTGATACTTATTATTTCAATTTTATTATTTCAATGATCAAATTGAATGATATAAAAAAGATTAAATGATTCAAACAAAGATGATATGACTTTAAATAGCTGTTGAAAATCTATCACCACTGTAATTTTAAACTGTATTTATAACATTACTGACTCTGTCCTAGTGTATAAGACACAAAGAGATAATTTTTTGTCAGGAGAATTATATTCCAGTCCCGTGATCATTCAATCAATAACTTTAGGGCATACAACTACAATGGCACATTCTAACGCGAGACTGCGCCATTTACTCGTTCTCCGTCGGGGTTCTGGTCCTCGTCATGTGGGACGGTCTGGTCACCTGGTACGAGTCGGTGATCCTGCTGCTCCTCTTCGCCAGCTACTTTACTCTACTATTCGTGAACGATAGCATCGTTCGAGTGTTCAGGAAATTATTCTCCAGGTCCGAAGTTAAACCAGCTGAGACTACTACAGCAACTGTTGCTACTACTGATACTTCTGATGCCAAAGCAGGTATTTTTGGAATCTTTCGTTTTACCGTCACGGGCCTAGTATTTGATCATGATCTAGGTTTTGATAATTTTCTTAATACAACTCCTTATCGCTAATTGACCGATAAGAAAAATCTGTTTAATTAAAGAAACAATAAATTACTACATGCTCGATAATGTATATTAAGGTGATGCTAAAGCCACCTGTCACCGACAAATATGAGGAACCACTTTTCTTATTTAATTTTCAATTTTTAGCAAATATCTTTATGATACATTATTGTCCTAATAAAAAACAACAACTTTTCAGAGAGATATTTTCTCAAAATTGAGAATTCAATGAAATAAGTGATTTCCCGTATTTGACGGTGACAGTGGGTTTAGCATCACCTTAAAAGTTTGAAAAGTATGTTAAAGTTCTATTTATATCAATAAAAAATTCTGATTAGAAACTAGTATGTTTGGTAATTATGCATATTTTTTACATTCAATTACATCTAATGTTTACAATCTATCCGAATGAATATGGTTTATATGTAATTATATATGTAACAATATAAATGTAATAATTATTTATTACGAAATACATATGATGGTCCACCATTATTTGAGTACATAGGTATGATCCGAAAGTTGAGACAACAAACTTTGATGCAGCAACTTTTTACTCTCTATTTTTATTGAATATTATTAATGCCTCTTGTTATAATACCGGCACTATAACGCAAGTCCACTGTATGCTCATATACAATCGTATAGGATACTGTATAAATAAACTACAATTAGTTTTAAGAAATGTATTTCTAAATGAAACAGTTGCTTCTTAAAAAGGTAATTTTCTATTCTCTTTGCAATCACTTCACAATAACTTTACTTACTTCTTTATGAAAAAAATTGTACCCTTATAATGTTACATACGACTTCTATTCCGGTGCACGGTGTTATATATGTGATTTTATGTAATCACTCGATTGCGGAAGTTTATGCAAAATAAAGATTTACAAGTTAATTAATTAACAAATAATTACAAATTAATCTATTAATAATTACTTAATCAACTCCAAAAAAATTTTGCGGTTACAAGATTAATTATTAATTGAATTATTAGTAAGTAATTATGAATTAATTAACTTCGACATTTTTATTTTGCATAAACTTCCGCAGTCTAGTAATCGCATACGAATGCATAATAATCATTGTTCGTGAATATATGTTATAGTACTTAATTACATGTAAGTACATTATTTTTACATGAGGCCAAAATTTTCGTATACATGCATGTGCATATATACAGTCGTATATAATAATGTGGCCTACATAATATAATTATACGTAAATAATTTTTAATCTAGTAAACTCTACGATACTAATCTAATAATTATCTAACAATTATCATTCGCAAGAATGATTACTTTAAAATTGTACAACAACAAATTATTTTTATGTTTTGAAGAAGCGGTAAAACATGAAAATTACCAGATGCCATTTGGAACCTACAAGCCCTACTTCCATGGCGAACTCGTAACCGAGTACAGGAACAGCCTGAGCAAAATCAAAGCGCAGTCCAATGGCGAATGCGGTATCAATCAGAAACCAATCCTCGAAGTTTACACGGAGCCAGGTAAGCGCGCTTACTCTTATCAGTCAAATTTATGAACCCGGAAATTGACAGCGAGAAAAGTGCTTTACTGGAATTGCGCTTCGCAAAAGTGTCTACGTAAAATGTGAAATTTGAAAATGAAGTAATTTTCTGATAACGGGCTAATTTTCTCGTGGACTGCAGAATATATTGAGTATCTTATAGGCGATAATTCGTACATAACTGTTTTTCATAATATATCTAGTAATCTTGTTGATTGATTAACGGCTTAGAAAGTAATTTAACTTTACACGAACATATATAATGAATGTTAATTCATATTATTAGCAAATATTTTTGCAAATTGTTTGAGCATTTGTTACTCAATTGAACTTTAGATAAACTGTTTACAAACAAATGCTAATTAAATGCAAATTCACTTTGAATAATTGAATTACTCATAGTTAATCAGCAATCCAGCGCGTGGTTGAACTTTAAATAACTGATTAAGTAGTAAACCTTCATTAAATCGATAATCCGGCCAATTACAGCAAAAAATATAAAATACTACTTAATAACTTTTTTACTTCCGATATCTCTCATATGCGGTTGAGTAGTTCACCAGTCACCCATTGAATTTTTCTCTGCTAACCTATTATTTAGTCATTTTTCCTTTATGAATGAATCATTGACTTTTGAGAAAAGATAAATTAGATTAATCAATTATTTGATCACGAGGTTTTATAATGTTACTGACAATGAAATATTTCTTGAGATGCAAACATTTGATTCAATCTTATCAGTCTGTGCAATGGAAATACAATGGATTCGCAGCATTCTACAAATTTCTATTAAATCTATTATATATGAAAATTAAATAATACAGAAAACAACGTGACAAAACTTCAATTTAATTTAATTTTTCACCAATATTACTGATTTATTTTTAAATAAGATTAATTTAATTAATTCTTACTCAAATTCTATCACTGGAAACATTAGTATCAATAAGTTACCTATTAATTAATATGGACTCTAATATAGTTTTATTATAATTTTCTAAAGAATTTCGTCGGTTGAGCGGAATAAGAAACTATCTCAGTTTATGCTTGAATTTTAAATAATAATTTATCACCTTTAATTTGGCCCAGGAGAAATAAAAAATAGAAAAATGTTTTGTGGAAAAATTAATTTTCCTATCTTTTATTCTTGACAGTACCGAATTAAAAGTGAGATAGTATTAATTAAAAAAGCTCTTCTTTACGCGTTTTTTAAAATAGCCCATTCTTCAAGCATAAACTCGGTTAGCCTCTTCTTCAAGTATTTTCTGATATAGCATCTTTTCCCTCTGTACCATGATATTATATAAATAAATTATTGCTTTCTCAAAGAGTAAAAATATTTGGTTCTGTTTTTTCAATGTATAAACATTGAAAGCCTTGGGGAGTCTGATACATTAGTCTTAAAAAATACCTGTGTGAATATGTGAGTGTATGTGTGCATGTGTTAGTATATGGCATATCACCATTCGTTCTACCCGCCGTATAATTTCTCAAACTTTGCACAGATGTTTGCTATCATTACCCGGTGTGCATTTGAAAAGTTTCAGCAAAATTGAAAATTTAAAAAAAAATTTTATAGCAATTTTTGAAATTAAAAATTTTTTAAATTACAGTTTCTTTTAAAATTTTTAAATAAACGAATGGTTTGTGGGAAGCAAACTTTTTACACATTAAAGTACTTATAAAAACCTATATTTTAGTAGGTACCGGAAACGATTTGATATGACTTTATAACTATTAACTTTATAACTATACGATAAAAGTCAGTGAAATTTTACCTGTATATTAGTATCATATACAGGTTATTCCTGTAAACTTTTAAATCATAAGACTGTTGATTACCTGAAAAAAAAATGAAATGTCAATACTTGGTGTAATGCCTCGAAAATTTCAGAGAATATTTGTTAAATGTCAAGTTATTGGTTGAATATTTGTTAGCTGATTTGGTTTATAATTTTCTGAGATATTAGAGATTATTCAATTTAAACAATACTTTTTCACCCTGCATACCATATCTTTAAGCTTTATCGTTATGCTTTTTGTTGTAGATATTATATATTATTATATATGAGTTTTTTACTATACTACACTTCTACCCGACTTCATGCATTATATATCGCAAAAATATCCAAAAATTTGAACGATTATGTTATGTCAAGAATATTATATTTTTTGATTTTTTAAAAAGGAATGAATAATGGACATATCATTTATTTTTGTAATATTGAATCTGTATCTATCTATAATATAGCATAACAAATTTATAACTTTTACACTATTTTGATGATAGAATTTGAAAACTAGTATATGTTAGATAGTAGTAAAATTTTTAAATGAGTGATTTTCGATAATGTTACGTTTTTGTTTCTAATGCATTTTTTACAAGGAAACAAAAAACATTAATTCAACCTTTATAGGTATAGATTTTATTTGTATTAATAGATAGAAATTGATTTTAGAATCAATGACGCTTCGCTGACTAAAGACACCCTGCTATACAATAATATGTTTATTCAAAAATATTAATATTTCAGTAAGGCACACATCACTATAGATGAAAATAGTTAGACAGGAAAATAACTTTTATTGTCACAGAAAACTGCTGAACGATTTTTTTCTTTGAGTGCGTATTGTATTTCGTAAACTTAAAGCAATAGCGGCGGAATATGTGTTTCTTCCATGTTGGGCGGTTCTGCGCAGCTCTTCCTTATTTATAATAATTTTAATTAAATTCTCTTTGAGAAAGCATAGTGCCAAAGAAGTTGGCAGCGTCTTTTTGTAGGGTACTAAGAACTACTTCTTAACATTTAAAAAGAATATTTTTTCAGATCGATTGAATGCAATAACATATCAATTTACTGCTGCATTATAAGACTTTAAATCCCATTCTTATTGATTTTGAATAGGATTTACCAAGTTTTTATAATTTATTCTTAGCAGGGGAGCCAAACCGTAAACCTCTAACCACATAAACCTTAAAACCATTAAATGTAAACTCCCATACCTGAACTCACAAACTCGTAAGGCCTATTAAGCCTGTAAAACCTAAAGTCTCCTAGACCCATAAATCTTAAATCCGAAATTCCTGCACCTACAAAACCTGATCTGTCAAACTCTAAACCCTTAAATGTTGAACGCATGAACCTCAAACCCACAGTGGCTAAACCTATAAATTGTACTCATTGTAGCTAAGTCCCTAAACCCTCCACTTAGTGTTGTTAAGTCCATATACACTTAACTCAATGTTGTTAAGCCCATAAACCCTCAACCTACTGTAGTTGTAATAAACCCACAACCTAGTGTAGTTAAACCCACGAACCCTCGACCTACTGTAGCTAATTCCATAACCCCCAAACCTATAACACCAATTGCATGATAATTAAGATAAATTTCGGAACTTTTTAGGAAAAACCGCAACACCACCAACAACAACCTCGAAATCTTGTAATCTTTCAGACACGATATTCGTGTGGCCGGCCAAGGGCAGCTACTTCGACAAGTTCTGGTTCCTCTTCACCTGGCCAATCAAGCTCATCCTCTTCGTCAGCATCCCCGACAGCCGTTACAAGCGTCTGCGCAGGTTCTACCCGGCCACCTTCATCATGTGCATCATCTGGATCGCCATCTCGTCGTACCTGGTCTCGTGGATGACGACAGTGGTGGGCGACACGATCGGCATACCCGACTCGGTCATGGGCATCACCTTCCTGTCGGCGGGCGGCAATCTGCCCGAGATGGTATCGATCGTCATACTCTCACGACAAGGTATGCATAATTGTCTACAATAGTGGGATGTAAGGTAGATGTCCCAATTTCTGTTCACATAGTGTTTTTCCAGTTTTTATAGGTTTCTTATGAAAATTTTGTACTTATTGAAATACCGGTAACTTTCAATATTAAAACTATTCAAGTAACGTATACAATATTTTAAAATATTTCGAAATCTGTTGAAAAACGACGCATACTACTTAAATGTTCCGAATTCTATTCAAGACAAATAAAAACATCGAACAAAAACGGTCGAATGATAACCTTCTTCTTTTTGAAGTCGGTTTAAAAAGAAGCACTGAAATTGTTCCTTTTCAGTATATCGAAAATTTGACTCATATAATCTATTTCATGTCCATTCCTTACAAACATATTTATAAATTAAAAGGCAACAAATCATGTAAACATAAAATATTATAGATGGTGAGTAAATAATAGGCATGTAGCTATTTTTTGTGAGTACATTTAGTGACCTCGGTTTTATTTGATTTATTCAATAAGTCTTTTGAAATTACTTTCTGACATTTATTTTAGAAATCGTAACATTCACTTTATTAGTTATAGGAAAGATTTGCACGGTAATAGACATCTAAGTTTTTTAGTCATAAGAAATCGATTGTTTGATGTAATTCAATTTTGCAAATTAATTTAAGTAAAATATATAACAAATATAGGATGAAACGGGGCTAATTTGCTTACTTTATGGTTTAAAATTTCTAATTATCATTGTTTCGTAACAAATGGCAAACTTGCAAATATTAACTATATAAAATTTTCAGCCGTGTACTTATTCTTTTAGTTCATTTGTTTTTAATATTAAAAATAATTGTTAGAGAGTAAAATATTAGCATTGGTCCCCCTACTAATTCTTCGCTTGATTGAATTATTTCAACAGTTACAATTAAAAAGCACATTTTCTTTGATATGTGATAATTTCAAAATATTGATTCTGCACTGAAATCTGTTCTAATATATTCTTTATATTTGTATGTTAAATAATTTACTTCCTGCATTAATTAAATGAAATTCAAATAACTACGTTTTCAAGCGTCTATAAATATGAGCTCTATTTACTCACGAGGCTGATATACTATTCCTTATTGAGAAGTATTCAAAACCGCTATAGTATCTTATACTGGGGTACTGTCCAATCATACGCAAATCTCACCTATATTTCTACATTACTGCTTTCTCGTGGAATGAGCGATGCTCGCGTCGACGATAAGATTACGCGCTGATCATGAGATCGTCGAATGTGTTATATACAGTCTGATCTCGTAAGTTCAATTCAGGAGATTGTGGTAAAGAGATAGACGATTGATCGATTGTTTATTGTGTGAATGTGCGACTGATTGTGTTGTAATGTAATGGGTATATAGGGAGGTGGGGTAATGAGAGTTCATTTGCTTCGCATTTTTGCGTAATGCGATTAGTAATGTGATTTTATACACGAGGAATTACATTGATTAATTATAAGAATCTTACTTACGCAATTTAATTTGAAGATCAGAGATTTTAAGAAATTATTTAATTTTACTACTTTTATTATGCTCTCAAAAAAGGGTTTGGTTTTAGCTTTCTTTTTACCAATAATTAACAAATTTGTTACTCTTAGTGCTTTTAATGAAATTCCAAATACTTCGTATCTATATTATATTATGTACACTCGATGTGGATTAATTCTGATTCGAATGATTTGAAAATTCCATCGTGTAATATGGATATGGTCAATAGTAGGTTAGGTCAGCGGAAGTCACGCTTTGGCGAGGAGCTTCGGATCTCATGAAACGCGCAGTCTCGATGGTGAAGAGAAAGCGAGACGAACAAACCCGAACGGAATCGAAAATTCAAAATTAAAATGCATAATAAAATTATATGTTGAATAAATCTTATTAATACACAGTTGTGTATAAGGCGTTTTTAATTATTTAAGAAATAAGGGCTAGGTGTGCCCATGGCATACTTTGCCTCGGTGCTTTACTCGTGCACCTTGATTAAAAAAGAAATAATAATAAAAGGTATAAATAATTATATAAATAAATTCAATTTATGGACGAGATTGTTTTATTTAATAAATATTATATATTTACAAACTTTGCGTAGTTACTGCGTTAAAAAATTTAAAAGAAGAAACTATTGTCTAGAAATTCGAGGTTTACAATCTGTCAGCTGCAGACCGCCTGCAAGCTGTTTACTCTACCTGCAGAATTTGCAGAAAAGTCTAAAGATATATTTTTTTATAAAAGTCCAGCAGATACATCTATGAGCAATCCTGCAGAGAGAGTGAAATCCTTGCAGATGGCTTGCAGACAGCCTACAAGATAGCCTCTGCGCTTATTATTTATACCTTTTGTTATTATTTATTTTTTAATCAAGGTGCACGAGTAAAGCGCCGGGGCAAAGTTTGCCATGGGCACACCTAGCCCTTATTTCTTAAATAATTAAAAACGCCTATACACAACTGTGTATAAATAAGATTTATTCAATATATAATTTTATTATGCATTTTAATTTTGAATTTTCGATTCGGTTCGGGTTTGTTTGTCTCGCTTTCTCTTCACCACCGAGACTGCGGGTTTCATGAGATCCGAAACTCCTCGCCAAAGCGTGACTTCCGACGACCTATACCTACTATTGACCATATTCATGTTACACAATGGAATTTTCGAATCATTCGAATCAGAATTAATCCACGTCGAGTGTACTTTATTGTTCATAAGATGACATTTTCTACATGTATATATTAATGCATAGCAAGAAGTGAACTAAGAATAGTTAAACTTTGGATTGATTCCGATTGTTTCGGATAAAATTAAAATAAAATTCAGATAAAGATCGAGCTGATTGATAAATTTTGTCCTGTTCTGTTCGGACTTATTCGAAATCCAATTAATTACACATTGATTCGGATTATTTTGGATAAAACCCGATTCAATATCCAGACAAAACCATTATATAATAGCGTACATGTAGTCAGTCCAATTTTATCCGGATAACTTTTGTTTTTTGCTAACCAGATTTTATCTTATAGGTTTATCCTATATCAAATTTATTATTTAGTAATTAATATAAAACTATAAATTATTCTATTAATAAAATCCGCGGAAATTCTTTTTGTAAAAATATATTTCTTTTAAACTTTTATTACAGTATAAAAATAAATACAGTATATAGGATTTTTTTATTGCAGTCGGATTATATAAATTTAAACTTAAATATAAGCTTGTTCCGGTATATAGAATATTACGGTCAGCGTTAAAATTACCTATTTAAAAATTGAATAATATATGTCGTATATAGTATATTCCGATCTCAGTGAATTGAAACAAGTATTAACCAAATTTCTTTTACAAGCCTACCTTACACGTGCTTGATAACCTAATGCGATCCGTTAAACCGAGACAAGCAAATATTAGTATTCAACATTCCAACTCTTCGCCGCAATTGAAGAACTCTTGCGTGTTTCATCATAACTATATGAACCAGATGTTTTCCTTTTAACCAAATTATTATTGTTAAGTACAAAGAGTATTTATTTAGTCATTATATGCTCACATGATAAGTAATGAAAAATATTTACATTTTTTTTACAAAACATATAGATTTCCCGTGTATTCAGACAGTTTATCTTTTGCCTAGTTTTAAAGAATAGCATTACTCGTTACATGTAACATTTGAATCTACAGGTGACTGTAATTATTTCAATTAGTTTCACTTTGTACCAATAACCATTATGAATTTTACGTGTATCATTTACTAAAAACATCTTTAATGTGAAAATATAAAAATCGCTACCAATTCATTGACACTTAGCTTCCACCAACCTTATTAATTTTCCCAATATGAATTTAATTATTCTATTAAATTCTGTGGTGGATAGTCAAAACACCAAGTCCATTTTTTTTAAATGTTGGAAAAATGATTTTTTTCTCCGAAGAAGAAAAGTATTAAGACTTAAAAATGTTATTAAATGTTCATCTGTTACTAATAACCAGACATTTTTTCAATTAATTTCCCAAATATAAAATATTATCAAAAGAAAATAACTTTTTTGTGTATAACAAAAGAAGGGAATTAGCTTATAAAATATTTGTAATCGTAAAAGATAGGAAATTTTAAGCTCTTTCGAATACATATTATCCGAACTGATTATATTCATTTTAACCTATAAGAAAAAAAAGCAGAAAAACGAAAAGCCAAAAATCAAGAAATCGTTAAATAACAAAAACGCATCAACCAAACAAAATATTTATTTGTCAGCCGCCTTCGTGCCCTAAAAAATTAAAATTGGTTGTACCATTTCCGAGATATAGAGGGATATATGCACACACACTTACACACGTGCACACACATACACACCCACATACACAAACACACACACACACACATAGACACACACATCCATACGGACATTTTCTAAAAATAGTATATTTGGATTTCAAATAGCCTAAAACATGTTTCTAGCATGCTTTTAGAAAACTTAAGGTTCCTCATAAAAGAAGCTTTGTGATGTTAAAAAAAATGTATGCTAAAATCATTATAGAAATATGTTTTGAGATATTCGGAATTAAAATACACTATTTTTAGATAATGTCTGTATGGATGTGTATGTGTGTGTGTGCGTGGGTGTGTGCGTGTGTGTGTGTGCGTGGGTGTGTGCGTGTGTGTGCGTGCGTGCGTACGTGTGCGCGTGTGTGTGCGTGTATGTGTGTGTACATGCGTGCGTACGTGGCGCGTGCATGTGCGTGCGTGCGTGTATGTATGTGAAGGGGGGAGGTGGGAATGGATGTAAATGAATATTACTCTGAATATTCACGGTAAAATTAATTTTTCAGGGCTTATTTTTTTGTTTTTCGATGTCTTTTTGTTTTTAGCGGTTCTCAGATTTTCGGGATTTATATATTCGGATTTTTTGGTATACGTTTGAAATAATATTATCGTTTCAATTTAAATTCATTTGAAAGAAAATAAAATTACCTAGCTTTTCCGACCCGAAATTTTAAATACGCTATTTCCCTTTTTTAAACAATGATATGTGGCAAATATAAAATGGAAATTTTTTTAAAAATTTTGAGGTGATTAGGAATATGGAGAAGTATTTTTGTAAAATTTTCATTCTTTATCCTTTTCTTTTTTTGAGAAAAAAATTGATTTTTTGGACCCACTATAACTTGAGTAAAACGGCACCATTCCTTTTGACAATTTTCGGAAATATAACTTTTGGTAAGTTTGGGTTTGTTCTTTGCCGAGATTATAACGACCTTTATATTCCGAGTTATTTGAGGTTATATTTTTTTCTTCTTTAGGATGAAGCAAAAAATTATTCTGTATAATAAAATAAAATTTAATTTAAAATCTTAAGTTTATTACTATTAAATGAAAAATAAATCGTCATTGTTAGACGGTAATCAAAACAAGATAGTAGTAGCATTCAAATAAAATTTGTCTAAAATGACCTTTATAATTATCCGAATAGTATCACTATGTCATCGATTTATAAAGAGAATAACAATGAAGTTTGTCATTATATTCTTAACCGTTTCTTGAATTGGATGCGCCTCTAGTAGTCCTGGTGCATATTTTTTTATGGTTAAAGAATAAAATAAAAAATTAAATAAGGAAAATAAACAAAACTGAATTCCATTACGCTACAAACTTGATTTGACATATTTTGTGCATCGTAATTCGTTATTTCTTTTTGATTTCTGATAACATTTTATTATCCAACGCCAATATTTGATAATTAATGAAATATTAAAAGTTTAATTTAGTAACTACAACAAGATGAATTATGGAAAAGCAATTATTAGTTTAATTTTCTATTAAGAATGAAAAATGGAATTATCCTGTTTGATTCAAATTCTACTCTACTATAATAAAATTACATATACACATATTTTTATGCCCATTTTAAAGGACAAAATTTTTTATTTTCCTAACCATAATATTTGTGCAATCTAATATAAAATACGCTATCAAAACTTTCGCTTCATCGTTTTATATTCATGGTTTTATAAGATGCTTTAAAAATATGAGTAAAAAAATGCTTGGAATTTTAAATCTATGGTTAAACAAATATTATCGTAAATTGTAAATTTATTTTTTGTACCGTCTCTTTCAACCTCCACCTCTAAACAAACTAAAAAAAATCATTTTCCCTCGACAGGTCAAGGCGACATGGCGATGAGCAACACGATAGGCGCCAACACCCTCGACATTCTGCTCTGCCTCGGCTTGCCCTGGGCTATACGCTGTTTCATGACTGGCAAGGAGGTAGCCATAGTCTCAGGCGCCCTCGTCTACAGCAATCTCTCCATCATACTCTGCGTGATCGGCTTCTACGCGGTCACCGGCCTCTGCGGCTTCGTGCTCAACAAGCGCGTGGGCGTCGTCTGCCTGCTCATGTACGCCCTGTTTCTCGTCGTCGCCATTATGATGGAGCTCAACGTCTTCTTCTTCGTCAATCTGCCCATGTGCTGAGGTGTGAGACAAGTACAGGTGGCGCGAAACGCAAAAAGAATGAAGAGGAAAATGACGGTGAAGAAGCTCTGATGGGAATTTTACCGGTCGATGTTGGTCGCAAACTGACTTGTGGGTTTAATTTGACGGAACTGTGTGACTAGTTTGAATTGCATTGGGTACTCGCGGTTGGATTTGATGGAACTTTATGTTCATCGGTGAAAATTGTATTGTCGGTAAACTATTGATTGCTATCTGATATATTGAGTTTCAGCTATCCGCGTGAAAATAAATTGTTTGAGGATAGTTTGATTAAAGTTAGAACAAGTTTGGGCAACTAACATTTGGTGAAACTGAGGTTTCCAAGGTTTGGTGTAAGTCTTACCTAACTGTGACACAAGCTCTGCTAAATTTTGGTCTAATTTGGCGAAAATTTAATTAGACATTCCCTGGATCAGTATTCTGAAACTGGGCTTAATGCGTCAGCTTCATAAAAGTTATCACATTTTGTAAACAAGGGAATGCCAAACTTGTTTTAATCTTTAGCAGAGCTTGTGCCATAATTTGACAGTACTTTTGCAAAATCTTTAAAAACTGTTGTCAAATTTTACCAGCGTCTCATTGATCAGGCTTACCCTATCTTGCCCAAAACTTGAATTTTTAGCTAAATAACTAGAACTTTAGCCAAATTGTTCCCAAACAATACATTCTTACGTAAGTATTACACAATTTCGATAGTCAGTAGTTGATAAGGAAATATTTTTGAAGACTTTCAACCGGTAACATTCCTACTAGAGATATTAAAAATCAACATTGTAGATGTACAAATGTACACAGAACTCTTAGAGAAAACGACGATTGAGTGCAGACATAGAGTGGAAATTTTGCAGCAGTAGATAGTAAATCCATTGTATGTTTATAGTATGTTCGTGTCAAAAATGTGTGCCAATTTATGTGTGATATTATTGTATAAACTATTATTCCGTAATTGAATGTATAGTCAGACCATTGTAATCAGCGAATCGACAGAATCATTCACGAAATATTATTATATAAATAAAATATAAAATAGTAACATTAATATCGATATGAAGATTAGGTAACGACGAGTGATCAAGCAGTAAATAAGTGCAAGGATACTGATTTAGATAATCAGCGAGGATAATGTCAAAACTCAAGTACTAAGTTATGAAGCGTACGCAATAATCGAGAAAGATAATGATGGTAAAAATGAAATCGCTACGTGTAGTTCAGTGAATGGACACTTGGAATTGATCAGATTCTGAATTAGGATTTAGAGCTCGAAAGTGCTTGTAACTGATATTAACCTTATGGGTACAATTGCGCACTTTTAACTCGTTTGCGGAATCTTACTATGTTCGCGATAAAGCGGTTGCGTGATGCAAAGATTTCATTAAAACGCGCGTCCAAGAGAGATTCAAAAATTATGTATTTGCACGGAAAGACGCTGATAAGTTATATTTTCTGTGGCTGATTCGACATGTATCCAGTTCTAACGCATGTGTACATATTGTGTAGATCGCGATAATCTGTCAACTATTATATTTTACTCAAGCGTTGTAATTTATGTATATGAATAGTAATAATGATGATGATGATGGTACGTTAGTGAGCGTGTAAATTAAGTTTGAAGTACCTCTTATCGTGCTAATAAATTAATTTTATTTAAAGCTGCATTGTAATTCGTCTTTGTCGCTCTCCAACTATTGCTTCGCTTTGCTCCATTATTATTACTTTTTAGCAAATTATCTACGGAACCAGAAATTGCAGATTAACTTTTGGTCCCCGAATAAGACTCGCATTGGTGTATGTGTGAGTGAATTAATAAAGTCGATTTATTTATTTTTTTTCACTTTACTTATTGTTATTCCTCCTCCGCCATCTTCGAAGCTTTTATTTAATAATAAAAAGGCGCTTTTTTGCTCTACGCCTTCGTGTAACAATGTAAAAACAATTTTTTCTCAATTTCGAAGATCACGAACTACATTATTTATTTTATTTTACGTAATTTTAAAATCCCTCCATTTTCATTTGGCAATCGACTTTTCGGATTTGCTTTTCTCTGTTTTTTTTGTGCTCAACATTCTCAGGAACGTTTTACTTATATTTTTTTTCATTTATTATTTATTTAGTAGCGCTATATCAATTGATGTATCTACAAAACTTTATGAAATATTTCATAGCTCGTGCTCTTTTTGCGAAAGTTATCGTGTTTTATTTTTGTTTGCTTTTCCGTTCGACTTCGCTTTCTCTGTTTTTTTTGTCGCTGTTTTACAATGAACGGATTTGTTCGCTCGATTATACGATTAGGAATTAGGAAGGAAGATTCAGATGTACAATATGTCAGTAAAAAATTAACTTTATGTTGGCATAATCTGTCCTCTCATTTTTCCTTCGCTTATTTTTAACGTCGGTTTTTAATGTTTTTTTCGTCGCACTAGTAAAGAGTTCTTTTCGCTACACTCAAGATGTTAACTCGTCGCATTTTTTGCACTCTTTCAATATAACGAGCAACTAGTTTCAGTAGTTTTTATAATTCGTACGAAGTTGATTTATTTTTATTTTTCTTTGATAAAATTAAAATCTGTAGCTAAGTCGCATATTTCTTTACTGATATGTTTTAAAATTCACGTCTTACACTGAATCCGATCTTTCAACGTATAAAATTTTGTTAAAGTACTTGTAAATATTTAAATGAATAGCAAAGAAATAATTATACACAACATTCAAATAAATATACAAATTGAAAAGCCTATGTATTTGTTCAAAAGAGTTCAAATACTGCATTTAATGATTAAGAGTTAATCTTCACATTTTTACAGTGAACTTTTAACAAATAATGAATAATTGAAAACAGAGTGCAGTATTTTCATTCTTTTAAACTAGGATTTTTCAACCAATATAAGCGACTTTCAAACATTGAGTAATAACTCAAATCCTAGTATTTTGCAATGTTTGTCTTGACTTATTCTGGTAAATACCGACTTAATGTAAGATCCATTCGTGATGAATCAAACTAGATCAGCGCGTCTTATTTTAAGACAAAGTAAACTTCGAAGAGCATATAACGCAAAAATTTTTTATGACCCACTCAGGGGAATTATTAAAAAAGACCATTCGTACAATTCAGCGTAGGCCGAGAAACTTTAAAACGCTGCTTTATTTGCCTGTATACGTTTCTCTCTAATGTAAAACTTTTATAAGGCAAAAGCAATTAAAACCGCTGATAAGAACGATTCATAATTGAAATAGCCGTTTATTTATTTTTTTCATTATATTTTCTTTCGTACGCCACTAGGTCATCTAAGACTTCATATAGTCTAAATGCGCGTTGTGTCTCGTCATATTTCCTTTGTTACATACTTTTTTTGCTTTGTTTTTCGTATATTACGACGCATTTATTTATTTTTTCTTCATATAATAAGACTCGTCTCGAATCTATGTATGTATACTTGTTAGTTTATGCGATAGTCGACGAGGCGAAAACTCGGCTTATGTTCTTATAGTGTATGTGCATTTCATATATATATTTTTTCTTTTTTTTGTGGTCGACAAATCGAAATTCGTCTCGGGGGTGTCGTCGAAGCGCAGAATCGTGACGAGTAACTATAGAGCCATATATAAATGTTTTTTGCTTTTCTCTTTAGTTTTACCTCAACCTGTGTTCTCGACGTTAAAAAATTTCTTTATTAACAATTGAATCTTCATAAGTAGTATTTATTATTTTACTCTTTTTTATGTGATTTATAGCGAACTTCCCTTCGTAATGTATCATTATTTTATTAGTCGATTATTTATTATGTATAATTTACGTTTATTTATTGTTTTTCATTTTTATCGTAATTCCTACGTATAATATCTACACTCTAATATAAACAATGGTCTTGCCGTCGTTATTGTTGCTTTTGCTATTACTTATTATTCTCGGTATTAATCGTATTAATCATGAAAAAGTTATCGAAAATTGATATATAGAAGAAAAAAGTTGAAAAAGTTTCTCGCTCTCCTTTTTATCTCTACTTTACCATTATTACAAAAAAACGCCGCGTCCCAAACGCAGTACGACTGTCCCCGCGAGAATGTCGATTCGTCGAGCAAACACGTATTATCGATTTTATCATTCGTAAAAAGACAATAATTACATTAATTATTATTCGTTGGAAAAAGCTCTCTTTACTTTGGCGAGTTTTCGCCGTCTCGCCGCATTACAAGAGGAATTATGCGCATGTAGGAGTGCTTCGATGTTGGATTATTTTTTTCATTTTCATTATTTCTTTTATTTTCTCCACATTTTTTATTTCTTTATTATGGTACGCGTAAAAATCTAATAAGGCTGAAAGCTTATCAGCGATCGAGATTATAAACTACTACGAACCTGCGTAGAATCATATCGGCCTCTGTCCTTGTTAATTTTTTTTGTCGTCTGTGTACGTAGTGTATACCTCCTAGTGTCGCGTTAATCGCTCGGTGCATTTTGCGATTAAACTTTATTTATTTTAAGGTAATACAAAATGCAAATATCTTCTATTTGATCAGGGCATAATTGTGGTGAAAAAATCATACCTGACTAATTTGATTGATATCCAGGTAAATATCTCATAATACATACATACTTGGAAAAGAATTGCTAATACAAATATTATAATAATACAAATATTATTCCACTTGTGGTATAATAACTAAGTAATATTTTTAGTAGTATTTATTAAAGTAAAGTTGTTTAAAAACATTGTTATGAAGCAGAAAATGATTAGAAAAATCTAACGAGAAAAAATAAATCGAAATACTGTAAGCTTACTGAATTCCAATTATTAAATATATTTTTCGAGCATATTCTGATTTCTATTTTTAAATTTCAAAAATTATTATCTTTGATAAAGTAAATTCAATTTATATTTATACTAAAAAATTTATTAATAAATACTTATAGATAAAATTAAAATTAATTTGTCGGCATAGGATAAGCGATCCACTATATGTTTGATTCTTCAAGAGATATTTGCCTAGATAAAGTCTATGCGATTCGCGCGATAATAAAACGTGCTCAAATTCGTCTGAAAAAGCTCACGATTAATTCGCGCCGCCGGATTATTACAATGTCACCTTATTTCTCCATCAATATTTTCTCGGCCTGAATAGATAACTTTTTAGAGTTCCTTGTGTATTAAAATTAAAAAATGCACTGGCGATTAACATTACCTCGGAATCGACCGTTTTACTTTTGTTTGAGCGCAGTAATAATAATTCTTGTCCGTTTTCAGTTTTCCTCAATCGCTTCTTAAAATTTACGTTCGACTTACTTCTGTATTATTGTAATAGGATCGGATATCGCAAGCAGTATATCATATATTTATATAATGAATCAGTCGCGATGTTTTATTTACTTATATTTTACGCTATATAAAAGTTAATTATTAGAGAAAAAATTCCTCTTATTATTATTTTTAACAATTTTTTTTTGTTCGCGTCAGTTTTGTTTTTCTTTAAAAAGATTATAACCGACTTGCTGCTGCGCACTTGCCTATGCTTATTCTTTTGCGATTCTTATTTAACTATCATTTTCGCTATTGTTATTATTAATTTTTATTAATTTTTATTCAATTTATGTAATCTTTATAGTTGTCGAGTGAAGAACTAAGTAGCGTTGACAATGCACGAGAGCCAATTTGTATTTAAAAATTATTTCAATTGTAATGAAGAGAAACTTTCGTTCAACTTATCGTCTATTTGCACTAATTTTTATTCTATTATACCCATAAAACTCTGGAATTTATTTGGATACACAATGGGTATAAATTATGAAAAGAAATGTACAGATGTATGTATATTACCACTTTACTGTGTATAAATTTTATTGTAATTCAATTAGAAATATTTTTTAACTTAAAATGGAGTATATGTATTCAAATAAAATTGCAAAATTACGTGAGCTGTAGAAATGTATTACATTTGCGAAAAATTTAAGCCTCAAAGCGTTTCTTTATTCATAATTCCATTATTAAAACAATTATTTGTTTAAGAGAAAAAATTCGTCGAGAAATTGTCTTGTGTTTGTCCGTTCGAAAGAAGAAACGGCTATGGCCCTGGATTATCTGGATTAATAACTCTGTGTCTACTACTTCTCTCCGTAAATATACACTCGAGCTCTAGAATTTCTTTATTTTTTTTCTCAAGTCAAAGGTACGTGCGCGAATAAATTTTTTGTCGTTATATTTTTATGAGATTAAAAGTTATACTCCGCGATCCTTTTTTATCATTTTAAATCTACATTAGCTTTTTTTGATATGAGCAACGTGTGATTAGATTAATTAGATTTGAAGAGAAAAATATATATGAAAGACAGCTGTGCTGGTTTCCTATATGTTTTTAGAGTAAACTATGTATTACGACTCGTACTCTCATCTTTCTCATTACAGAAAGGAAAAGTGTTTTTCATATCGTCTTCTCTCTTTTTATTGATTATTGGATTCGACGTTCATTTGTTCGAGAATTATGGCATTATAGATCCTAGATATCGACTTTTCCGCTCTCGATAACAAATTTAACGATTAATTTTATATAATATATATTACTAAAAATAAATTCATGTAGTTATTGAAACAGTTGTAACTGCGCGATATAATGTATCGTAAAAAAGCGAAAATGTGAACTTTGTAACTAATTCTCGCACACGATTTGATTCTTAAATTCACCAAATACTTTGCATGATTTTTTAGAGAATCCTATCAATATTTATTGCCAATTATACCACAATCAACAATTAACAATAACAATCCTACCTATTAATGTATTTTATGTTACAATATAATTATATTAAATTTTATTATGTTCTTTTATTTTTATTATAACGATCCAAATACATCAAATTAGATAATCAGTTACTAACATAAAAATAAACTTTGATTTAATTATTTAACATAATTAAATGTTGATAAGATTCTCTTAATTATTACATAAGAATTTGATTCATCGTGGTTAATTTGTTTGAGTTGGAATATTATCGATACATTACTCTGAACTTTTACGTAGGCAGCGTCGAACGCAAGTGTCGATAATCTTTGTTGATTTGGCGCTATTTTAAAAAATGTTCTTTTTTTCTTTTCCCGTTTGCTTTATTTTACTTTTAGAGGTTCTTCGATATATACTTTCAAATAATGAAGCACAGTAGTTATTTTATCGATCGGTGTAGTTAGGGTCATTATTTTGGTTTTATAGTTTTCAAGGATTAGCAAGTGTCCCTTATTTTTTACATTTTTACAAAGTACGTTACGTTAGTATCGTAAGTGTTTCTCTTTTTTGTCGTTACGACCAATATTTTTGTTTGAATTTTTAAAAGGTTTTTGCATGTTTTTGCTTAAAATTGGAGACGTTCGCTTCGTTACTTCTGGATTGTGCCCCATATTCATTATTATACGTAAATTTATTAGATACAGATTTCCAGTTAAAATAACGAGAAACTTCGCTCGTATTTGATTTTTGTTCGCTGGTTTGTTTTGTTTATCACCGCGACGATTTGAATTCTCGCCGCTCTCTCGTCCCAACGATTAAAATTCGAAATTTATCGCTCTTATTTATTTATTTATTCATTTATTTTATTTATTCTTTTGTTTATACATGTATTTATTTTATTTATTTATTTTATTATTACTTTTCATTTAAAAAGCGTACGTCCATCCGCAGGACGCAATAATTGCCGTGAAAAAAAGTAAATAAATATTGCGCGCCTATAACGTATTTATTCGGAAAATGGAAAATCGCGCGAGTAGCGCCGCACCGAATCTATACAATATTGTTCATCGGTGCTTTTTCTCGCGCCACTTCGTAAAATGCAGACACGTTCTGCGATTGTATAATGCAACGACCTTTGGCCAAACTTTTTCCGTCCATTTGCCTCAATCGTTGCCTTTTATAGTGATTCGTTGCGCTCCTGTCGGCAATGTTTTGTTTCTTTTTCGCAGATCGATCGTCGCGTTTTGCGGTCGAAAAAGGTGCAGTCGATCGGTTTTCGGATGTTTATTCTTTGATACAAAATTATTATATTACTTAGAGTTTAATGAGAAAATTCGCTTCATAGGTCTAAACTAGTATCGATGTAATATTGGCATCAAATCTTCATTATGAATATTTTTAGTATAATGGCATTTATACATAGCAATAAATACGTACGCTAATGTTAATAGTTTTCATATACTTTGAAAAAATTACTTAAAAAATTTTCTGCTATTGTCGCAGAAAATTTTATTGCTGTATAATTTTTACATGTTTATCTATCAGAAATTTCTTCCCTGAGAAAAATGAATTTAATTCAATTATATTTTTCTTCTATAATTGATAATAGAATTATCTTATTAAAAATCACCATAAGTGAACTTTAAAATTAAACAAATAATTTTACTACCAATACTTGGAGAAAATTAAATTGAATTTATTTCTTTATTTAATAATTTTATAAATTAATAAATGACTTTATGTGCGTAAATATAATGCGATTTACTTCATCAACACATGTGTGGTATGCCAACTACGTATGTAGTGTTTTATTTCTTAAATATACTCATCATTACAAATTCTGCATCTGCTTTCCTAAACTTCCTAATATCTTTAAGAGACATGAAGAAGTCCAACAACTATTACAAATCTATTTTATTGCTGGCCTTGTTTTATAATTACAACCTTTAGCATTACAAACTTTATAATTGTTATTCAAATGTCTATATAGCACATTTTTTGCATGATTTTTGGAAGCTGTTTGCAAGAATGAGGAAGGGACTTTTTTCATTTATATATATTTTCCAAACTTATTATGCGAAAAGTAGAAAATGTATTCCGTCCATAAGCTTGGCAAGGTACATCAATATTCAATAAATGTTACCGTTTTAAATTTGTAATGATAAAGATAGTCTTTAAAATTTAGACATTTTAAAAAAATCTACGATTTTCTGAAAAAAGGTACCATGTATTTTTACCTCGTATTTTCCGATGTGGTAAATTTGAATTGTTTGTCACAGTACAGTGATAAAGACTTGAAATATCCATATGACAAAACTTGTAAAATATCTATACAAAGTCAAATTGAGAAATTGCATTTAATGAGAAATTGCTTAAATATTCTTTTTAAACTAAATCTTTATCAATAAATTAAAAATATATGCAAACAAATAGTTATGATATTCATTAGCTAATTAGCTATAAATGGCGTAAACAAATAAATGTATAAGCATATAATACAGGTATGGTCCATTTTAATCAATCCTGGCTGTTCTTTTGTTCTCTTCTTCTTTTGAGATGTACAATAGTGACTATCACCGAACTGCACGTGACCTTGTTCATAGTCGAATAACAGTGAAATCTTATTTTTTGAGTGAAAATCTTACTCCAAATACCTTAAATGTCTGTGATTACATATTTTTGTAGGGACAGTCACACAATTTTTAGATAAAAATAAGTGATCATGACTGAGTCAAATCGATCTTAATAGTCATGCGAAGGTAAATCCAACTGATTCTACGTATAAACTCCAATTTTGGATTGATTTAAATCGACCACCCACACGAATATAAGAACTCTTATTCCAAAAATCAAAATCATCAATTTCTATTTTCCACGCAGTAATATCATATGCATGCAAGCTCATCCAGTACGACAAACGGCAAATAATTCACCTAATATACACTTCGCGGCAAAATAACGTCACCTAGCTCAACCAACACCTCGCGTCTCACACTGCACACACCACTCGCGCGTACAAAACCTCTTAAACACCCGAAGCCAAAAAAACCATCGACCGCACCTTCCTCCGTCTCCACAATAAACTTCCACCTTCCTCGTACACCCAACGAAACGCAGGACTTTCGGTAGTTCTTTTGTTGTTGTTCTCGTCGTCACTATAGACATGTATAATGGCAGGATGCGTAGGACGCAAACGTATCGTACAGTCGGCGATATACCAGAGCATACCCAAAGCGATGTCTCCTCTAGATGCGAGAAGAGACGAGGAAAGAGAAGGAGTACTCAATCATTGTATCTCGCAGAAGGAGACCTTCTGGGTTGGGTCCTTGTTGGCCTGCTCGTGCTGCTGCTGTTGCTGCTGCTGCTGCTGCTGCATGGCCTCGGACTGCTGCTGTATGCCGCTCTGGCCGGCCGCAGTCTCGCTCTTGGGACTGCCGGCGAGGGAGCCCCCACGACTGCCGTGGGGGCAGAGCGACTGTCATCTCAGCTGGAGGGTGGAGACCATCGGCGGCCGGGACGGTTTGTTCAGGAGGATCCTCTCGATCTCGGTCATAGTGGCGACTGTCAGCCGCGGTATCAGCTGCGAATACAGAGGACACAGGGATTCGTGGTTCAGTTTTTATGGTGTACACGGAGCAAATTAATTGATTGGCTGGAGAATAAGAGTGTTATAAGAGAGGCTTGATGAAATGGGTTGACAGTAGTAGGGGAGAGCGGGGCAAGCTTGGCATGTCGGGTCACTTTGGCAGCTAAAATTTTCATATTAAAAATTCATATTTTAAAATGATCTTTTCCCTACTTAATTCCTCAATCGATAAACTTTTTTTTAATACCCGATATGTTAAAATTAAATTAAAAATAAAAATAATAATTTAGATTGAATATTTTACTTAAAATACGACGCTCGCATCGATATTTCCATCACAAGGTAAACTAAGAAAGAATGTATACACTGACTTACATATGGTCTAATTTGAAAGTTTAATTTTCGAACTTTTAATTCCTTTTTTTTTATTAACCTAAACTAAATGCAAAGAAAGATTTTTTTAATTGAAAAAGATATTCCGAGCGGGGCACGCTTGGCAGGTGAGACGGGGCACGCTTGGCACTTGAAGCGCTGCGACATTGAATGGAACCTCGCGTACATAACCTCATTTTACATGTAAATGTTTCGGAGCTCGAAGAAATCAGGAGTGAGTATCGTTTTAATTATTTTTTCGGATAGTCAAATTCAGTATATTCCATTGTCTTACAATACTGAACTAATTAGCAACTAAGTGACGACTGACTTTGTATTTTAAGAAAAGCAGTTATCAGTGCAAAATATATTTTATTTTACTTTGTTACTTTGATCTCAGTATTTTATTACTGTAAGTTAAAAAAAATTGTTAACATTTTTCAAATCATTTATAAAATACTAAAAGACTGTTAATGTTACAAAGATTTTTAAGTTACGTTAATTTATAAGAAAGAAACAAAATGTGATAAATTTAGTAAAAATGTTATCATAATAATAAGAATGAAACAAAATGTGAAAAATTTAATAAAAATATGTTATAGTAATAATAAGAATAATGTAACAGACTGACTCTAACTGATGTACATTAATAAAAGTAAATTAATTCTAATATCAAAACCTTTGTTTTTTTACCTATAACCAAATCCTGAGCACATTTTCTAATTTGAAGCTTTGAACTTTCTTCTGCAATACCGCGCCAATTTCGCCCCACCCGCATGCCAATGTTACCCCGCTAGTCAGAAAGGCGGGGCACGTTTGGCAGGTTTCATTTCGATAAATATACAAAAAATATTATACATGTATGCTTTTACAAAGTACGGCATTAATTTCGATGATAGTTAATAAGTAGGCTACGATTTTTAAGCTTCTTAAAGTCAATTAGTTTTTAACATAGCCTGGATCAAAGTTGATCTGCCAAGCGTGCCCCGCTCTCCCCTATACAGATTAAGGGATCAGTATTCGCTATGATGGAGATGAATGAAATTTTGCGTAACCTCCAAATTGTCAGAATTTTGATGCTTTTATATGAAAATGGGTGTACATAAAAATTTCATGATAATTAAGGGACTTCTTCATTGAGCGACAAAATTGTTGCTAATTAAATATTTTTCTCAACTAAGGCATGAAATTGCCCTTTCTTTTCATATCTGTAAACCGGTTGGAAAATTACGCAATTCAAGCGAGTTTGATCAAAGTTTTGAGAAATATTAATTTCTCATCTAAAAAGAAGTAAGAAATGAAAAACATGTGAGAAATGGAAATATCTCACCTGTTTCAGGAAAGAAATAGATATTGTTAAAAACCATAAAAAGGCCAAATCATGCCTATGTTAAAAAATACGATGTGTAACACGGAAAGAAAAGCTACTTCAGACTCGAGTGAGGTGTTTGCAGCACTCGTCTGTCTCGGGCGTCGAAGGCACGGGTGACGTTTGACGCGCATGAAAAAGTTAAGCACGAGTTACATACAATATTTTTTGACACAGTGTGAGTAAAGTTTGCGATAAGGTATCTAGAAGAGGTACCTTAGTTCACCGTAATTAATCGTTTCTTTGAAATCAGTTTGCCGGCGGACGTTGCGTCAAGAATTCTCGACGTAATGGTAGAAAAAATAAAAGAATGGAATCTGAAAGGGGTGTAGAGCGGGAAATTGGGACACACGGCGGGATCCAGGGGTGGCGGGTGGGGTTAGAGCCCCCCCCCCCCCCCCACCTCCAGAAAAAAATTACTTATAAATCTTTTTAAAATAATAAAAAATATTATATAGAAATTTTAAATTAAAGAACTATTTACCAATTCTCCTATATTCTTTTTCAAAATTTTTCAAAAATTTCCAAATAGTTCATAATTTTTTAAACTTTTTGAAAAGAAACTGTGCGTAAAGTAATTACTTTACATACAGTTTTTCACTTTACACACACTTTAATACTTTACGTACACGTGTACGAAAAAATTCACTTTACGCACAGAAATTTGAACTTTACACATGACTTACGTACACTTTTTCAAAAAGCTATTTTTGTATACTTTAAAGTACTGATAAGTACTGTGTGATAATGAATTTTTATTGAACTTTAGATAGAACCTAATTGTGTTTTCTGATCATAAAATGCGTTGCTTTTTCAGATTTTATTTTTCTTTTTATATAACATTTTAAATCGACAAACATTTATACATTTAAAAAAATGTATTCACTGTTTTTTAATAATGTATTTTATTAAAAAAAATATTTATTAATATCGAATCAGTAAAATATGATGTAAGTAGTTGTTAATTTGACCAAAATACGCAAAGTAGAAAACTACAATAAACATCTAAGTATTTTGCATAAGCAAAAGATAATAATATTAAAATATAATTTTGGAATTATTATTCAATAAATTGGTACATTCTTGCATTAATATTAACTTTGGATTTGGTTACAGTTCATTGGTTTTACCAGTTTATAGACGGACCAGTGACTTGATTATGTTAACGGTAGTTCGATAGAAGGAATCAGTGGAGTGTAACAAAATTGGACGTTCGCGAGCTAAAGGCATTTTAGGCAAGGTAATGCAAAAGTTACTACCTAAAATAGTTCTGTTTTAAAAATAAGTTATAAAGTTTCAAAAATAAGTTATAAAGTAAGAAGAGGAATTGATAAGTTCAATTTTTTACTTTCACGTTTTTACTATAATACGATTTTCCCAGTTAAGTCAGGCCGTATATCTTGATAAATCTTGTATAATTAAAAAAGGGGCTAACTGTTTTATTAGAATACTTTCTTTATATTTTTATCACACACGCATGTATACCCACACGCGCACGTGTGGGCGAGCGCGCGTGCGTGCGAGCATGCGTTCGTGCGTGCGCGTGTGCGTATGTGTGTGTGTGGATGTGGATCAACATTACTCTGTATATACACGGGGAAACTTCCTGTTTCAGGGCTCGTTCTTTTTGTATTTTAACGATTTTTCAATTTTTAGTTTGGTTTTCAGATTTATGGTGCATTAGAAATAATATCATAGATCCAGCAAAAATATATTTGAAAGATCATATAATCTAACTTTTCCGACCTGAATGTTTGGAGGTTATTATATTCCCTTCATTTGATATATACAAGAAAACGGTATTTTTTGTTTAAACGGTTATATCTTTGAACTATATAATATATAGCTACAATTTTTAAACAATTTGAGATGATTAGGAATGTGGAGAAGAATATTCAATAAAATTTTTGACTTGTGACCTTTTTCTTTGGTCGAAAAAAAATGTAAAAAAAATCGATTTATTTTCTTCAACGAGAACTGGAGTAAATCGACAGCATTTTATCTAAAACTTTTTGAAAAAGATATTTTAAGATTCATCGACTCGTTCTTCTTTTATAACGAGTTTTCTATTTTACGATATTCTGAAATTGAGGAAGAAAATTATTTTGGTATGTTAGAAATAAATTGATCGCTTCAGTGTAAATGCATTTGAAATAGCATACAATTACCTATCTTTTCCGACACGAATTTTTTTATAAGTTATCCCCCTTTTTTTGTTATACACGAAAACGTCATTTTTGTTTAAGCTTCTACTATCTGTTGGCTGAACTCTTTGCCCAGACTATGCGGTCTTTTATCTTTCAAGATATTGGAGGTTATATTGTCTTTTTAATTTGGATTGTCTATATCTCGAGAATGTCGTGATAAGTTTTTATTAAACAAACGCGCAATTCTTTTTGTTTTTTGATTAGCATACGAAATCAGAAAAAAATAAAAGATTCCTCGATTCGTTTTTGTTTTATAACGATTTTTCTATTTTAAGATATTTTGAAATCTACAATGCAATTTATGATCATATGCTTATAATTTTTTGTAATTTATCTTTTAACAAACAATTAATGATAAAAACACACTTATTTTGAACTATTAATTAGAGAAAAATATAGCAGTTTAAAATGAATGTATTAGAATAAAGGAATTCATATTGAAAACCAAACAATTTATTTAGTTTAAGAAAGCTAAGTGCCAATTAATTTTCTGCGGTTTTTAGTTTATTTATCAATGCACACCTTATATCTCATTTTATAAAGCATGGTTTTTACAAAATATTGTTTTTATTTTTATTAGTTTATTATGATTATAATTTATCGTCATTCAACAAAGTTGTTGCACTACCATCATTATAATTCTTATGTACATTATCATATTTTTTTAGATTTACCAATTATTAATTAAAAACAAGGATAAATTTGACGCATTACAAGTTTTAGTATAAGCTATCAAAATTTTCATGTGTGTTTAAAACCCAGTGTGGTGTTAACGTTGACTAAAATAGGGTCTAATATTTAACGTTCAAGTTTCTTTTTTTTCAAAATGATCCTGTTAGACCTCTACGATTCGAAAAAACTGCGCCATTGCCCCGTGAGTTTTGTATTAAGAACCGTTCCACTGTGTATGTAAAATTAATTTTTCTCAATGCATACATGAAATGGGCCCTTTTTCATGCCTAAAAGTAGCGTAGAAAATCGCGCATTTCGAGCCGTTCGTGCGTGTTTGTAAAAAGTGTGAAAAAATGTCCATTTAGCGGGGAAAAATGAGTCATTTATCCCCGCTGTTAATGTCTTTTAACTACATTGTGCACGACTCGAAATCCGCGATCACCTACCCAACTTTAATGCATGAAAAAGGCCTTATCCTGTCTTAGTTGAAAAAAGTACGGTGTATAACATAGGGAGAGAAGCTATTTCAGTCTCGGGTGAGGTGTTCACCACGAGTCGGAGTCGAGGACACCGAAGGCGAAATCACTCATTTTGTACCTTGGTTGCACAATGTACTATTTTATAGTTATCTATAAAGATTGACTGCCTATGCGATGTTTTGCTCTTTACCTGCAAGCTCTGGAGGCTCTCGTAGAGCTGTTCTATGTTGGTCGCACCGAGGAGAAGGCACTGGACACTTTCATTCTTGAGGGACCACGCGATCGCCAGCTGGGTGAATGTGCAGCCGAGCCTCTCGGCGAACGCGCACATGTCGCGCACCTTGTCCGAGTACTTTCTGCTCTCGGAGTCCGCCGAGTTCTTTCGCCATTGTCCCTAAAGTTTTAGCATAAAGCAAAGGTTATTATGTTGCAGGATTCGGTCTGCCTCGTAGAAATGCGTCTAGTTATTTATAAGTGTGTAAAATTCTTGGAATACTATAAACATTTTCCTATTACATTATACTGTAATTCTAGCTTAGTAGAATGTTTATAAATATAAAGGATATTTAGATATTTGTAAATTAGTAATAATACACAAAACAAATTAGTTCTCTTAGGAAAAGTTTATGTAGAAAAGAAAAAACGAAACATATTCATCTGAAAATTACTCTAAAGAGATTTATTTCATGCATTTATGATTAAAAATTTGTTGTCAGATGGTTTTTGAACTCATTAAAAAACTTTAAATAATTACTAAATCTTCATAAAAATTACTACAAAGAAGTGTTTATATCTTTAATTTTGATAATCTGACAACGGATTCACAATCAGCGACCCAAGAAATACTCGAGAACAGAATGTCAAGAAAATTGGTGTGATAGAATAATTCATGCCTGAAAAGGTTAACATAGCTCTACAGTCAGATATCTTGGGAATCGTTAATGTCACAGTCTCGAGTAAGATTTAGGAGTTTACTAAATTTTAAATGGTTTGAAGTACTATATTTGCCATTCTAATCAGTAATAAAAATGCTTATAAATGTTAGGCTTTCAACTCTAGACAAAGTTTACTATAGAGTTCTACGACCTCATAAGAGCATGCATATAGTATCAATATTTAGTTATTTTTTTAAAACCTCAATAACTTTTCTTCTTAAATATTTTATCTTATCTTTTATTTTTCCGCTAGTAAAAATCTTAGAACACAAAGAAAAATGTTAAAAAGCAATGATCAATATTTAATTATTTAATTATACTATGCTAATGCGTAAACACAACTTGAAATTCACAACATTGTAAATAAACTAGACAGATTTCTGACACTAAATTTAGTTTTTGGCACGTTAGAACATATCATGTTTTCGACTCTATTTCCTTGACTCGTATAGACATCGAACACAAAGGAGAGTAACGGGAGAGAACGAGATTAGACAAACCTCTTTATACAAAGATTGAGACTGATCGTCCTCTGTCCAACTGAAGGACTTATTCTAGAAAGAAAATTAATACATTTTGTTGCGTTCAAGACAACAAAATTGCTTTGTATTTCATCTACTGAAGCGACAGCCTATAAACATCGCTACATTGAGGTTTGCATTCTGCGTAAGTTTGCTTTTTCTTTTAATGCAATGCAACTTTTTCAGGATGGATAGAGACAGAAGGGGGGGGGGGGCATCGAGCTGCTATAGCAAGCCTTTCTTTAATTTGCGCATAAAAGCTTGACGCTGCAAGACGCATACTTACTCTGTAGGAAGATCTGGATCTAGAGAGTACCGACATGCCGCTGTCGTCACCTCGAGTCGAGATCATGCCGATCGACATCGTCGACCAGCACATTAAACCAACACCTGCAGAAATAGAATACAAAGCAGATTAGAATTGGAATCAGTTTTGGTGAGTTTCTGAAAACTATTTAATGGGGTGTGAAAGTCAACCTAAAGTTAAATTTTCTATCATCAAATGTTACCGACTGAAGGTTATCGCAATGTAACTCAAGTAGATGGCGATGCTGCGTCTGAAAACCAATGCGAGTGTGCACATAGATAAGTTCACCGATTCGTATTAGTCATGAGGATACGTGAGTCTCCCTCCAGTCTGCCCCCACCATAATTATTGGAGGGAGTATCAAGAGTACTTGACCATGTAACTATGTCAGCTTGTGTGAGTCGGTAAAGCTCATCTGTGTGCTCACACAAGCTTACATTGCTTATTTTACTTACAAGAAAAGTACAGCTTCCGCGAGAAAAGGATTGGATTAGACTTTGAGATGCAGTTTCTGGTATCCAAAAATTATAGTCCAACACCCTTAGATTTGTCTAATGAGCCGCTATTATCGAGATATGAGCTATTTTATTTCGAAAATGTCTTATTTTAGTAAAAAATGGTACCTCTACTTCTGACTACGAGTAAATGAGTCTGCAAAGTTTTATTCTAGAAAAATGATTTAAAAGATCAAACAAAAAAATATTAATCTGATTCAAAGTTATTATATTAACAATTGAAGAGAGTGATTGAAAATATATGAAAACCAACGAATTAAAAAATATGAAATTTCGTTATATTTTCGTTTATATTTCTGTTTCGATCACCATCTTCAGTAGTTAATAACTTTTGATTACATTAATATTTTTATATAAAATAAAACTTAAATGAAAGCTCTTGTCGCCTACTTTTAAAAACTTGCAGTCTCATAGCCAGAAGTAGAGTACTATTTTTTTTAAAAGTTGTTAATAAAGTTTTAAATAAAGTACCTATATTCAAAGTAAAATAACTTATATCTCGAAGAATAGGACCCATTAGACCAAACTACGTGTGCTGCCATTCATATGTAATAATATGCACCATAATACAATGCTTCATGAATGTTATTTTAAGGAAACCTCTGAGCTGAACTCTCGGAACATTCTTCGAATAATATTGCTTGCAATATTGAAATATTTGCTTAAAACGTAGTATAACGGTAGTATTCAATCACAATCAATTATTAATTCATTGGTCGGTAAAATTTGAATTTTAAATTGACTCCAACACGCCTTTAAATAGCATATTTTATCAAATTTGTGCTATAAACTTTCTACCTATTTTATTGTATAATTCTGGCATGTAAAGTTCAGGCTTGTCCCTGTAGAAAAGATGATACTCCGCTTGCTCGACGATTGGCGTAACGCAATTGAATTGCCGGCAGTTCGAGTAGGCTTCCATGATTTCGACGGGCGACCATCTTGAGGTACCCCAGTACATGACCCACCCTTTACTTATCACATAATTCATCGCACGAACGATTTCTAAAAAAAAAAGAATTTTTTTGTTTTAATTAAAATGCATCCTAAAAATATTTATAAGCTTAATATTTATAATATTAATTTGACTTTTAAACCAATCCTGAAGATATCTACCTATGTATGAAAATGATTAAGCTATTTTTTTATAAAGAACTAGATAATATTTACTAAAGCATCACTACAAGAAATGATATCAAAAGTTAAGATGCAATTACATTTCTATTATTATTAAAGCTGCAAAATATACCAGTTATCGAAATTCAAATATGCATCGAATTGCAGAGCATACAGACCTTCCATAGGACAAGTGGGATCGACTTTGTGAATCATAACAATGTCGATGTAGGACAGTTGAAGCCTAGCCAAAGATGCTTGTACCGTTTCGATAATATGCTTCCTCGAAAGTCCTCTTGCCTCGGATCTTCAACAAGTAAACAACACTTTATCATCTATTGTTCTCGTAAAATACTCGTGTAAATAAGTGCATTAACAGGCACTTGACAGACTGGCTTTGCTAATGAACACTCGAAACGTTTATTACGCGGCACTTCGTTATATTTTATTACATAATATCTTTTAAAAATGTTTACTTCTAAATTCATATAATAAAATTGTATTATTTATAAGAAAGAAAAACAAATATACTTTAAAAAATCTAATACTATTCAAAATTGATCTTGTACCTTGTAATTATTTAAAAAAATTAAACTATTAAAACTAACTAACAGTCTAATGTGCCACTAATGCTTTTAAGTAGTACAATGCAATAGTAATTTATAAAAGTGAACAATTTACTAAACTGCATTAGAAAATAGATTGTCTAACACTACTAGATTTTACTTCATTTGGTGTTAAAGTTAATTAAAACTTCTAATTTCCGTCTCAAATCTTACCAATCGAACGAAAAATAATTAATTGTAATTAAACGTATATACCAAGTTATGTAAAAGGAAAGTAGCATTGCCATTCCTTATGTTACAATGCATCATTATATAAAGTTTCAGATGAATATTTTATTGCTTCTACGAATGTCATTTGAATATAATCTCTATCTCTAAACTGAACTCGAGACTTTTGTTAGAATGACTTTCGTCGGAATATTGAAATATTTGCTTGAAACTTAGTATGATGATAGATTAATCCATAAGTAAGTGCAATAATGTCCTAATTTTGTATAATTTGATTTATCTATTTAATTATAATTATCAATTTGTCGGTTGATAAGATTTTAAATCAGAAATTTGAATTTTAAATGGACTTTAGATTTGTTCGAATGCCGAAGAAGATCGACTTTAATCGAATCAAAGACAATTCATATGGTATACTCAAGCACCCATACACAACTTAATAGCGTCAAATTAAAAACAAAATTCTGGGGGATAACAGAGCACTCATGTACAACTTCCACTACAACTGGGATGTTCTAACTATTACGTACATTTTGAAAGATTCGCCACTCACTTGGGATTCCAGTAGATTTTCGTGGTGACGACGTAGCTGGTGCGACTCCAGTTGCGCTTCTGGAGTATGCGGCCGAGCTGGACCTCGGCCTTGGGCCCGCTGTGCGCCTCGCTCAGGTCGAAGACGTTAATGCCGCTCTCGTAGGCCAGGGAGATCACGGCCTCGGCGTTTTCCTCGCTGTTCGAGCCGTTCACACCGCCGAACGTCGTCCACGTGCCTGATCGATACACGAGAAAAAGCACACAGCGTACACACCGAGGATTCAAAGGTTTGTTTTTTTTATCTTTTTCTTTTTTTATTATCGTGTAATCGTGTTTTTTTATACACATATTAAGGGTGATAGTGACAATGGAACATCGATGACATTGCTCGTATCGCGATGAACTGAACAGTTTGTTATACGGTTTGATACGCGTATATATATATAGTTGTTATGTGTTTCTTTTTTGTGATTTGTTTTTCTTTTTTCTTGGGATTATTTTTGTTTCGTTCTTTTGAGGGCTAGAGGCTTCAACTATATAGTATATGCAGTGGATCTCTACATGTATGATTAGGTTTATTCACAATGATGGTTAACTTGTTTTTGTTTTCTTGCTTTAGAGAATTAGCATGCAAGGAACTGAGAACTTTTTACTACTAAAAAGAATCACGTGAATAATCATGAAATTTAAGCCATCGTATGATTTATCATATGAGTAATCAAAGTAGACTATAAAAATAAATTTTTTTAATTGGGAATCAAATTATTAAGAGTTTATTGTGTGCATGTGAAAACCCCCTTTTTACAATTTAACCCTCTTGAGGGCATAGCCGAGATCTTTCATCTAATCATAACTTTCAATCTTTACATCGCAGAAGCATTTACAACCTCTCAAATTGAAGCAGAATTGTACAGGGTTAAATTGGGAAATTTGATAAGTCTGTAAACGGTTATTAAACTCATCTAGAAATGTCATATGATAAATCATACAATTAAATTAATAATATGATTTATCGTATGAAAAATCTAGACAATTGTCAGGTGACTTATCACATGTTTTATCACCTGACAAATATAACAAATCTCATAATGGCTTGAACTACATGATTAATCAAGTTTTTTTTCAGTAGGGCTAAGAACTTTTACTTCCAGAGGGCTTTTTAAATTCAGTGGTTTACGTAGAAGAAAAGATCGTTGATCGTTGGTCGTTTGATTTAACCATTTTAATTAAATATAAAAATTAGTTATCTATTTTATTTGCTTGTATTAGATGCCATGAGAATGGATCGAAGTACTTTCTAATTCGTATCCCGTTCTTGTGCAGTATACATCCAACTTCTACATTTTTTATTTGACTAGAGGCTCCTCTTTCTTAAAACTTTGTTCGTCTTAGGAGTCGCACGCAAAAGGAAAAAAAATCGAAGTTCTTTAATTAATTAAAGCCTCTTTTATCTTCTCCATTTCCCTCTGTAAGTGAATGATAATTAAAAGGAACGTCGAGTTCTCAATTCTTTGTCTTCTAAAGAGAAATTTCTGCGTTTCACGAGGCTAAGAAAAAAAGAGGAAACGTGAAAAAAAAGATGACAAAAAGTACAAACAGCCATCGCAACATTAAATCTCGCGTCATTCGACGAAAAAGCCGCAGTGGGAGTTAGATCGTAAGAATTGTTACGGGTACATGTTTGCCACGGTAGAAGGAAAATAAATAGTTGGAAAATAAAAAGCAAGGTAATTTATTTTTCTCTACGCAGTAGGGTATTTAACTTCGTTGTTAAAGAATTAAGTTTACATGCTCTTTTTAGTTAAAATACAAGATTTATAACTATAAATTCATTTATTTAGTATTTAGTTGTAAAATGCCTTGCGAATGAAATATAAAATACAGAACATATTGCATCTACACTATTACTAAAACAATTTGTTCCAATTTTGATTCATTAAATATCCATTCGAATGCACTTTTATATGCAAATTCAAACCAAATTTTTCTTTTAATATGTATAATATATGGTTAATATTAATTAGAACTTGTTATTACAAAATATGCAAAAATCACTTATTGTAAAAACAAATTTACAACACAACTAAATTTCTTTTGTAACAAATGCACACAATAAAAAATGCAATGTCGAACAGGGATTTAGTTTAATATTTACAGAAACCTCTAATGAAACAAACTTTCGAAATTCCAGCAGTAGACGGAATAAATTATTGGAAATACTGCAACTATACAAACTTCAAAATTTCTTAATACCATTTCATAAATGTTTATATTGTATTCATTAAATTTATTACAAGTATGTTGTACACTAAAATAAAAAATAAATAAAATGAAAAAAAGAATAAAAAAAGGAGGTTTATAAAAAAAGTAAATTGATAATTAAAAAGAAAAAGAGAATTTCATAATATTTTTTACTTTCTCAGACTATATTTTTAATAATGACATTCAAAAGATTATTTTTTCTTTAAAAAAAACGAGGATCTAGTCTTTTAATGGTAAATTAATTCAATAAATTAAAAAAATAACATTAATTTATTCAATCAAATTAATTAAAATTGCAAAATAATTTTGAGAATCTTCATGTCCAAAATCCAATAATTTATCTTCCATCATTATAAAACCAAACCCAAACCAAAAAGAAGAGAACGAAACTAAAAAAAGAAAAATAGATAGCAAAAAAGAAGGCACATAAGCAACACACACTGAGTTTCTCTAACGGCGTTACGTTACAACTTCAAATATATATATATATATATATATATATATATATATATATATATATATATATATATATATATATATATATATATATATATATATATATATATATATATATATATATATATATATATATATATATATATATATATATATATATATATATATATAATAAATATATAGACACGACTACAATCATGATATTCAAACTTATTCTTTTTCGTTCTCGTATCAGCATATTGATTCTTTACTCTGTCTGTCATTCAGCGATGATCATAGGCGACAAATGGACCCGAGAGAGATGATGAATTAACGGAGTGGGGATGATGCGATCTCGCTTTCTTTCTTTCTTTCTTTCTTTCTTTCTTTCTGCGAGGGGGTTGTGCGGGTGGTCGAGGTGGTGTCTGCGGCGGCGCACGACACACGCGCACGCGGACACGTTTCTCCTGCGTCGTCGCATAATACACCGCCACCTTCGACATGTTCGCTCCGCTTTATATAGGCTGCGCCTGCGGAATTGTGCACAGAGAGTCGAGAGAGAGAGAGAGAGGGCTGGTAGGAACAGAGTTTATGCGGCGGGGCACTTTCGGGGTAAGAAAAGAATTTCGATATAAGAACATTATAAATTGTGTATTTGAGAATGGCTAAAACTTGTCACAATTAACTTTTAAATGGAATTGAATGAAAAGTACTTTTACCCGAAATTTCGTTTGCGATTTTGAAACTGTCATATTTCAGTAGTATTTTGAATTGAAGTCATACATCGAACTTTTCTGTTTTTAAAAAATAAGTATTTTATATTTATATACAGTTTTTTTTTATTTAAAGTGAAAAAAAATCTCATTGTACCATTTTTTCCTACATATTATTTAAAGAATAATTGTTACTTAGAAAACTAAAGAGAAAAAATAAATCAAGAAATCAAAAAGGATTAAAAATTTTATTTCACAAATATAAAAATTTGTTCTTGGTAAAAATGTTTCGACTGATGATTTTAATTTTTGTTGCAAAATACAATAAGGAATCGTGACCAAGTAAAAGTTATAAGAATAAGAAGAGCACGTTTTACAGTGATGAGTGCTCCTTTTGCCGGACTGGTGAGGATTTATCATTCAGAGTACTTCATTTCTTTTTCCGATGATACCTCATAATGACTTTTTTCTAATAAGTTACTGGTACTAGTATAAATTATATACACAATTATATATAGTATAGACTATGCAAACCTAGTTAGCATCAGCTTATTCATCGCTGCTCTTGCTATACCCTCACCACTTATAGTTTAAAAAGAGACATCAAATCCTCTGCAAACAGTCTGTATCTTTTTGAATTGAGAATATCGGATATAAATTGATGCGCAGTCTATAGTTGTGTTGTTGCATAATATTTTATTATTTTTAGTAGTATTCATAATTTGGATAAGAATTTGAGTACATTCATCAATATGTTTGAATTTTGTGAGAAAATAAGATTTACAAAAGTTATACTTGACGAAAGCTTCTTTTGACGTTACAGTGATGTTTTCTTATAGATACCATTAACTGATAGATGACTTCACAAGTGTTTTCAAAAATTGAAAGAATTCGAAATGTTTGGAAAAGAAGCATGCTTATAATGTATTCGAACATGATATAAAAAGAAGTTATGAAAGAAGCCACGTATTAAAATAATTCAAATGCTCGTATTACCCCGTGCTCGTACAACGCTTCACGCTCGTTACAACGCGCTTCGAGTGTCGCGCGTGCAACGAAGAGGGCGGAGAGAGGAGGAGAGAGGACGTCATTATTGTGCAGGGAAACGTTGCGAAGGATGCGAGTGGAATGCAAGAGAGCGGGAGAAATAATAAAAATGAAAGAGGCTCCCGCGGGACGTGGGATCCGTGTAACCCCGAGAGGAAATCTACGTAACGAAAAGAAGGCTACCACGACTTCGTTCCGAGAGTTACTGTGAAATTATGCACTTCATTTGAGTTTGAGAATGAAAAATGGTGGTTTATGTTGTGCTTACAGATTGAGCAGACGAGAATGTTACGTACGTTTTTAATTTGTTCTATAATAATGATAATTGCAGAATCTTATCTCTGTTGAAAAAAATCTCTTATGAAAATCACTTAACGAAATTACGTAACATAATAACGTAATTATGTTGTATATCAGTTTTCTTTGTATATAGTGAAATCTCCCAAACCTTTAACCTATATCACGCGAGGTTTCAATCAGTTTTTTCTTATATTTTAACTGTATTAAACTGTATCACATAGGCTTATGTTATTGTTTAAAACTTAAGCTTATTATTATTGTTTATTACATTTTTATGTTTACTTTCTGTCATAAATTAATTAAATTTATCAATCAAATGTTACATTTCTCGTGTGTGGTATTCCCGATTTCAATTATAGTTTCTCTAATAAAGTTTAAAATTGACCTGATAAAAATATAAAAAAAATAATTTCCTACTAAGAAATAACCAAAGAATAAAATAATATTGATAATATTTGTATCTTATTCATAAAATCGGAGTTAAATACATTTGAAAATTGTCGTAGATTTTTGGTGTCGCATCCACAACACGAAGAATAACTCAATAAATAATAATTGAATTACCTTAAAACGTATTTAATATGAATGAAATACATCAACAGTATTATGTTGTATTATAATCCCTTTTTGTTATTTTAGTAAACATAATGCCCAAAATTAAAATACCACCTAACTGAGCCGATTAAAAAACGAACAAAAAAAATGTCGCATCCACAACGCATGTTTGTGCTATAAATATTAATTAAAATCGATGAAATAAATGACCAAAATATACTATTTGATAAAGTTTTGAGAAATAGCTTTGCATTACACCTAAAAAACTAATATGTATTAATAAAATTGCAAATTTACATCGATTTGTCGCATCCACAACGCGCTGTCCGCAACGCGCCATCCGCAACGCGTGTTTGTTTAAACATCGTAACCTCTTATTGCAACTAGCAAAACTGAATAATACAAATACGAGAAGAAATTTCTTTGAATTTTACAATCATGAAACCTGTTTTGAGTGAAGTAAAAGTTGAGAAAGAAGAAAGAGTACGTAAAGCACAAACGAATTGATAAGTTAAAAAAATGGAAAAATGGAGTGAACAGAGAAAGAAATATAGCGGAAAAAAGTGTTTTCGTCGTCTAAGAGGTAAAATTAATCAATTTAAATGTTTAAGTTGTTAATTTCAATAAGCCAAATTTATAATTTAAATTTAATCAATGCATAAAAAGTGGAATTTGTATAATATATTACACTTTCGGTCTTTTTATTTTATAAACGATCTATAATGGAATCCCTCAATTAAAGCATACAATATTTGTTGTCCTTTAGGGAATGTAATTCTTTGACCTCATTTGAATCCTCATCCTCCTCAAAGTATCTCTCGGAATCAGAAGTAAGTAGTTACGCATCCTTGTCTTTCGTTGTACTTTCTACCGTACCATTACCAATCACTTTAAGTGAGTCATTAAGATCAACGTAATTTGCAAAATAACATTAATGCAATACAAATGTTTGATTTAAGTATCAAAAATAAAAATAAAAATAGCTTCACAAATATTTTAGAACTGTTTTCAAGAAAAAATATGTACATGGAAATTCTAACCTGCCGTATTTGATAAATCATTTTAGATTCGGTAGGCACTTGTTTCGGGCCTGTTCATTGTCAAATATCAATTGTTTATAGTCTCGAGAAGTTGTGTGAAAAAAACTAGAGCTGTGCTTCTAACTTAAGTTGACCTCATTTTCAACATTTGAAAGTTAAAAGTTCTGGAGATTTCCCCATATACCATCATAATGGGTACCATATACCCGTTAGTGCATCATTCGGAAACTATAGAATTATTTATTTATATACGTGTTGTCCATAAAATTAAAAAAAATAGCAAACTTGCTCATATTTTCTGAATCTATTGCAACTTTATCATTTATTCTAAATGACTACTAATTATTTATTTAAAATAAATCATACAAATATTGTTTCCCCATATACGTGTGACACAATCATATATTTAAAAAGAAATGATGCGATTCCTGAATTGAGAAAATGAGGGGATGGTAGTATCAAAAGGAGATCAAAGCTACGTTATTTACAGTTTTTTATTTTTGGGCGTGAAGAAAAATTACAGAACGAAATTTCATAACGAAATCACGACACTTTTTGAGAATGAAACTGGTATATAACCAAATTACGTAATTTTACGTTATTTCGGAAATATTATTAAGAAATATAGCTACGTGTTTGTTCAACAAGAATCTGAATTTTAGAATGCGAAAATTTTCTTTTCATTAATTTGGACTGTAACTATTATAACAAAAGCTTTTAAGATGTCTGAGAATAATTGTATGGACCGAGATTAGCTCATTTGGATCCAAAGTAGTATAGCTGAATTTCAGACATGCAGGTATAAAACCGACTTGGATAAGTTTTTCTTCCGATTCATATAACGCAATGCAACTCGCAGATAACTAAGTTAAACTAAGAAGTTAATAGGTATATAAATTAAAATGAAAAGAAAAATTAAACTTACATTTAATTTAGTGCAAAAATAATTATTACTGTTATAAATTATTTTTATTTTGAAAATTCTCAAGTATTTTTTTATTCTTTATAAATAGTATAGCACCAATTACACAGTAAATTTATTCTCAGAGTTATGAGACCTATATTTCGTGATCATCCTCTTTTAGATTTAATTGGGCACTTAAAAATAATAAATAAATCAATATTTTTTTAGTCGTTCAAAATAAAATTTAGTACAGTTTAATTATTTAGCATTTTAATAATTTATTTGTTTTTTAGTGCATCATTCGGAAACTATAGAATTATTTATTTATATACGTGTTGTCTATAAATTAAAAAAAAATAGTAGTTAGTTCCAAAAATGTTACTAGTAACTTTAATTTTGTAAAATATCTGACGATATCCAACTGATTCTACTGAAAACAAACTTGCTCATATTTTCTGAATCTATTGCAACTTTGTCATGTATTCTAAATGACTACTAATTATTTATTTAAAATAAATCATACAAATATTGTTATTTAAACGACTACTAACTAAATTTATATAAAATCAACCACACAAATATTATTTAAACAATTTGATTTCAAACTTTACTTGTAAGCGTACACTATGTTTATTTATTTACATCTTCTCGTCAATGAAACAGAATAAAGTAAACAAACAGCTCAATAATCTACCCGAATATTTATTCAACCCTGAGCTCCTTCCCCCCCCCCCCCCCCCCCCAAAAAAAACAACCGCGAGTCGACCAACAAAGTCAGAACAAACAAGAAAAGAAAACCACCCCAGCAGTTTCAAAGGAAAATCGCGGAAGAGCTAAACCAGGGATGGATCGCGTGAACGGGAAAACTTTCCAAGAAAGCAAGGAGACGTAAGTCCAGGACGAACGTAAACGAACACAGGGATTGGGTGGCGGTCGCTGAATCGCGAACAGTCCTCTTATAAACATGTAAAGCGTACCTAATCCAACATTGGAAACACGTAGACCGCTTTTGCCCAAGTTGCGGTAGCGTATACCTGGCGAGGGACTGTGCTGCTGGCTGAGCCGCTGGGACTGGGCGGCTAGGCAGCTGGCCAGCAGGTGCTCCTTGGTGCCGGGCGTGCTGCCGTAGTGGCCGCTCGAGTCCGTGCCTGCGCCGCCGTTGAACTCCTCCATGCAGTCCAGGCTCGCTATTGGCGCCCGGCACCTGCGAACACGAGGGCGCGCACCGTTCTTTTGTCGTTCTCCGTCTTTTGCTTTTTTTTTTGTTTTTAGTTTTTGAATGGCAGAGAGGGGTTGGTGAAAGAAGGCCAAGAGTGTGTGTGTGTATAGGTGGTGGTGCTTGAATATGAGGGTGGGTGTGGGTGTAAAGAGGAATGTCTGAGGGCTTTGGACTGGGTAGAAATGGGGGGGTTTGCTCGGAGGATTGGCTTTTAAATGAGTGGTGGGTGGGCAGTCGCGGTGTACGACGAAATTCTGGAGGTTTGAAGCTGCGCAGCTGTTCGGGTTTTTGGGATTGTTGAATTTGAGAGGATTCTACAGTTTTACAGTGTGGGAAATGATGATCGATGAATTTGGGAGTATTAGTGCAGAGGCATGTCTGATGAAGGAAATGGTACATTGAAAGTTTCATGAAAATGGTCAATAAATTATAGATCATACATGCTGTTTCTAAATGGTGGCGCTCATTACCAAGACTAACATATTTTAGATTTCTCGCAAAGTATAAAGAGCACTTTCAAAATTTTCTAAAGAGCGTCACAGTAATGCTTTCTATCTTCTAGAAATGCTTATATTATTTACAATTGCATATTACAAATGCATAACAACATTTATAATAGAATATCCAAGTTAGCTATAGCTACTAAAGTTAAAACAAGCATAATTTGTAACAATGAAATATAAACGATTTTCTTAGGTAGTTTAGTCTTTATTGTTTTGCTAGCAAAAAAATCTTTAAAAATATATTATTAGTTATTATAGTGCTAACGTATTTATTGTCCAAGCGTAATTATCCAAAATAATCAGGTATCAAGTTTGAATCATATTGCATATCCTACAACTAATTATTTTATTGAAAGTCTAGAAATAAACGGTTATCATATTTCTTTAATTTAAATCAAGACTTTTGAGCAATAAAAGGCAATTTTCATCAAAAGTGGTTAATAACGATTATAAATTTCATGTTACTTTTTGCTTGTGTCAATATTACCTTTTATATTCATTTACCTGTAATGGTACTTATTATACCAATAAAGATTGATATACACTAACCTTCTTTAACAAACTATTCATGCACTGACATATAGACAATTATCCATACTAACAATAACTGATACACCAAGAAAATGCCATTACATTAAAATGTAGCTACATTTGTCTATTTCTGTACTTTTACAAAGTCATCTACATTTCGATGGCCCTTACGAAGACTAGCACGTCTGTTGCGTTTCCCACCAAGAAAAACATATTTGGATTTTCACCACGAAGACTAGCACTTTTCACGGTAACTCGATAATTATTTGAGTACCAAGAGAGTCTAGTACCCAACCCGATCCCAATAAAAAAAGAATCGATCCTACTCTTTGAGAGTTTATCGATACAGCACTAACTTATATATTCTATGCGAAAAGTGATAGTCTTCGTGGACAACTCGTGAAAAGTGCTAGTCTTCGTGGGAAACTCGTGAAAAGTGCTAGTCTTCGTGGGGGATTTCCAAATGTGTTACTCTTCGTGGTAAATGTTGAAATGTGCTTGAAATGTGAAATGTTCTCGTGGGAGTATCAAATGTGCTAATCTTCGTTAGGGCCGTTGATGTATGGCCTACATCAAGTCAAACGTGAAATAGGTTTCACTTTCTATAGAAATTGGCCAAAATCCCGGGAACACGTGCGTTTATTGAGTTTAAAGTTTGATTGTTGAAGTCATTTATGAAAGCATAACATTATGGAGAATCAGTTGATAGGCTCAATTAAATTCAAGATGGCGGATCCAATATGATGAACCAAAATTTATTAATCTCCAAATTGGGATAATTTTTTTTAATACCTCAACCTTTTGAATCACAAATGATTCGTTGTAACCAATATTTTTATTAAATTAGTTTCTACGGTTTTACGAATCGTTCATTACCAATCCAAAGTCAGGTTCTCAAAGTTGAAGATGGCTGATCCAATAATACGGTCATATTTAATTTCCAAAATCTGACTTCAGATTTATAATCTGCGACCCAAGAAACTCATATAGAATTTTGTCGAAATTCCATCAATATTTGAAATTTTTATTTGCGATATGGAATTTGCTATCTTGAATTTCTATAATCTGGCTTAATTTCTTATCTGGCTCTTGATTCGTAATCAGCGACGCAAAGAACCACTAAATACCACTAAATTTTTACCACTAAATAAATATTTTTGTCAATATTCGATTAATTTTGAAAATTTTTATCTGACATATTGGATCCGCCATCATAAATTTTGTGTTGCCAAAAATTACTTCAACAACCAACCTTCAAACATAAAAAAATGACGTGTTCCTGGGATTTCGTTTTATTGAAATAGTATCACGTTCAGCGGCTGAAATTCTATAAGAAAAAATAACTTTTTCACGTTTGCCTTAATAGACGACCAAACGCCCTTTTTAGAATTGTCTTTTTTTTAAACAAAATACCTCCAAAATAATCATTATGAATTAATAGTTAATATATATAGTCAATAGAACGATTTGACAATTTGTAACCAGTTTTAATTTCATTCATTAAGCAAAGCTCTTTCAGCTGTTAGTAGGTGTCAATCAAGTAAAGGGCAATTTAAGAAATCGCTTTGAAGCAAATAAAACCACTTCAACTGCCAGTAAAAGCGAAGATTGCCTCTTTAAACTTAATTGTTCACAAAAGCATTTTGCAGTTCATTTAAATTGTTCCTGCTCGTAAATTACAGTCTTTCTCAGATGTTTACCTTTGACTTTAAAAAATAATGTAATTATCTTAAAAGAAAACAGTTAAAATAGCTATCACGTAATGTTCTTGAACTTTGGCCATAAAATCTAAAGTTGAAATAAAATCTATTTGAATATCGCAATATAAGTTTTCTATTAAACTCATTAAAAAATGTGCATGACCATTGGCCATATTAAAACATGTAACTCTTTTGAAATTATCAATAGCCTATTTCTGACGATGTTCAATGGGATTTACTTTCATGAAACAATGGAAGAAAATGAATTAAACGAGAATATATCTTATTTTAAATCACCCTCATTAAGCAAAATTTAAACGATAATGAGAAAACAAAAATCATGCCTTTTGAACTGACTCTTGTTGAAATATTCTTTCAGCTAAAATTTCTTTCAGGGCTTTCATTATTTAGTCATGTGCTTTCTCTCGTATTTGTAATACACCGTACCTCAGCACTAGACGAGGCAGAGCATGTACAGCGGCAAGATACAAGCGAAGTGGAGAAAATGCGCATTTATTCAACTCAAAAGCAAAATGTTTTAAAAACGTTTTAACGCATCTGGCTGGTGGAGTAAGAGGTTTGTTCCATTTGAAACAAAGGAATTTACCTAAGCTTTTAAAGGATTCGCCTTTGCTGCGAGGATACGTTTATTTATTTTAGTAGAAGCAGCTTGAACGAAGAAAGATTTTGCCTTTCTATTAATGTTATCTGATCCGAATCGAAAATAGAAGATATACATTTTACAATGGAGATTTTAATTAATTTATTTTCAAATATTAGTACAATTTCGAGTTAATTATTCTTAAACTACGAAGTGATATGATTCTACGAGGAATATTAGATGTCATGATTTGTGTTTTAGAAGAATGATTTATATAAATATTAAATTGACCATCAATATTGAGACACTAAAACTGTCTCACTTTTATTACTGAAAATACATAAATACTAGTCATAAATCTTTTTTTACTTCATCTAAATAATGCATAGTTGAAGGAAAAAAAAAGATTTACCTCGATGGACGATTTTCTTTCAAGTACATAATAACCTCACTTAGCGAGGTAATTATACAGTTCCATTTCATTCACGTTTAACAAGAGAACAGTTGTATTCACCACTTTTTGTTGTACTATCGACTTCTTTTATTGTAATTATCGCACAGTAAATTCAACTAAATCAGGTTACATTAATCAAATTATAAATAATTATGTTAAAATAACAGGTTGTTGAATAATTAAACGAACGGGAGTGGTACATTAAAGCAAATTGTCGAGGACAAAAAGAAAGAAGATAATTAATCATTAATGCAATGTATTCAATGTTATACTTGTTTTAATAACAATTATAATAATGTAAAATTATTCAGTCCTTTTGTACCCAGATCTAGAGAAAAATAAAAATAATATCTTAATGATATCTTTCATTGAACAGAGTAAAGTAAAATAGCCATTACTGGGACACTGTAAAAAGCATGTCCTATACTGGGACAGTAACAAATAATGTTGATTATTTGTTACATCTTAACATAATCATAAAAGTAAAAATTATTTAATACTTTTGAATTTCTTATTTACTTAGTTGCACTATTTATTTTTATTCTAAAACATTATGCATTTCATAAAAGTAATACAAAAGTACTCCTTAAAAGCTGCGGATAAAGCACGCATGAACACGTCATTTTACTTGTGTTTCAAATATTTTAGCATAACTTTTATAGTCATGAATTAAGTAAATTTTGCATATTAATAAACAAAAAATGTTTCGGCTCATTTTCAGTATGTTTATAAACAAAATGAATACTTGTTTTAGCGATTTTATTAAATATGTATTTAAAAATTAATTATCCTGCTTCTGGAAAGTTTGTAGCCTATACCGGGACAGATATTTCCACGTGGTTTTTATCATGATTTTGCTATAAATGCCATAGTACAGTATTAAAACATTACTTATTAACTTTATACTCGTATTCAAGTAATTGTAGAATGTAGAAAACTTAGTAAAACCATGTATTTCATATTGAGCAGTATAACATCGAATGTAACTTAATATTTCAGATTCATTTGCTTGAGTTCGGCCGCAAGATTTCCATTGTCCCAGTATTGGCATCATTTTTCCCACTTTAGGATTAACCCCCAAAAATCTTGTCCCACAAAAGAGCAAACTGACTGTCTACGAAAAAATATTTTTATGAATTGTATTAGATGTTAATAAGTAATTTTATTTTTGAAAACAATTAAGCAATGTATTAGCAATCTGTTATACATTTTATCTTACAAAAAATAACAGTTTTCTATTTTTAAATCATGCTTATGCGAGTTAGGTTGTCGTAAATGTCCCAGTAATGGCCATTTTACCTTATGAAAATTACATGTGCCTTTTTAGATCAATTCCGAAGAGGATAAAAATATTTCATAGGTAATTTTATCTAAAAGTTTATTTATTATAATTCAGCAGTAGTTAGTTATCAAAACAAGACTCTTAATACATATTTCTAAATGCGTAATAAATGTCTCCCTTTACCCGAAGGCTTTATTAATTTTTTGAAAAACAACATTTTCAAATCGTCGTTTTAGCGAGACAAATCAATAAATCAGACTTCTTTGAACGTTCGTACTTTCTCCTATAGATACCTCATGAAAATATATCACTACATTTTCTGTATCTTATTGGTCTATTTTACAGCACACTCGAAACTTATAGGCCCATAAGTACCCGGAGAGTAAGGAAGGGTTAACATTTTTAAATTGTTAAAATAATGAATTCAAAATTATTTACGCTCTAATAACTTTGACAAAAACTTTTGCAATTCTTTCTAGCACATACCTAACTACAAAAAAGTACAGAATCTCATGAACCAAGGAGAGCGGGTAATGTCGGTCAAGTAAGCGAAAAATATTTGTATTTTTAGTTTATCACAGTTTTTATTAATGTTATACGGTTATACTATTATTTACAAATATTACCTATAAATATTTATAAATAATTGTGTCTAAGCATTAGAAATATTGAAGCTATAAGCTAAAATAAAGAAAGTAGTTAGGCTGAGATATTTTATGAATCAGAGTACTTCCGATTAGTGTAAGAGCAATTCAGGTTACTAGAAAAATTTACTTATTATACAAATAATAGCCCTATGCTAGTAAATCAAACATATTTTTAAAGTTTCATTCAAATTTATAAAAGTGAGTTTAAGATCCTCAATTTTATATTTACAACATTTTGTCAGTGTATGTTAACTATTATAATAGGGGAAGTAAAATCTTGAAGTAGCAAAAAATGTACTTAATATCTTATTACTTAAGCCCCGAATTCTCATAAGAAATGTATTCTAAAGTTGATTACACATAACTTATTTAAAAATACTAACAGAATCTCTCTTTTAGTTCAATATAATTGCATATATTTTACATTTGACCATCGTATTGCAATAAGTGCATAAAAACCATTAGATATCCTTTCGTATAAGGTCTCTGAAAATTCCCCACTGACCAGCATCACTCCACTCTCTCCTGCGCAAATTCCCCACTCCAGAAGTCTCCGCCAGACTACACGCATCTACCACCAGCGCCAACAAACAACCAAGCAGCCAAGCACTCTCTACCTCCTTTATACTACCCCCAAAGCTCTGCTTACCGATAAATCGTGGGCAGCGGATAGGAATCGTCGTCGTCCATGCTGCTGTGGGTGGTCATCGTGGTCATCGCGGCGCCGACCGGCTGGGCCGCGGCCGCCGGCCCAGCCGCTGGACCGGCTTGCATGCCGCTGCCCCCGCTGCCGTTGTTGTTCGTGTCGTTGCCAGCGGCGCCCGAGGCGTGTCCGAGATTGCACAGCATTATCCTCGACATCTCCTATTCTGCCTCCTCTCGACTTCTCGCTTCCCCGTCCTGTTTGTTTGTCTCCTCGTCTGCACGGCAGTCGGCCAGTGTCACCGACCACTCGTCTATCACTCGCCTACTCCTCCTCGTCTTCTTCTCTCGTGACTCGCTACTAGTGCTGCTGCCGCAGGTGTGACGCAGAGGAAGACGAGCTGCTGCTGGGCATCGCGTGGAGCCGCGGAATTGCTGCACCGAGTAGCGCGCGACATCGTTAGGCACTCGTTTTCTCCTTATTCTTCTTCTGCTTCTGCTTTATCTTAGCTTTTTTTCTGCTGCTTCTTCTATACTTCTTATATACTGCTTTGTTGGATTTTCTTCTTTTTTGTTGTTGTTGTTGTTGTTGCTCTCCTCTTTTGCGCGTTTGCGTTCCGAGTTTGCTACTGTTTCTTTGTCGGGTGTGTGTGTGTGCTTGATTTGCTTTATCTTCTTACGCTAGAGGGATACATTAGGCACCGTTCAGCAGGCAGGCAGAAAGACAGACGGAAGTGCACGAGGGGGGAATCGAACAGCCTCTGATGTCAGAGGTAATCCTCGTCCGTTTTAAAAACTGTCGGGGAGAGAGAAAAATTTCCACTTTGAAATGCTTTTCCGTATTTCATTGGGGCTTCGATCGAGTGCATGTTGAGATTATTACTTCGGAAGCTTATGTTAAAAGTAAAAGGATGCTTTTGGGACGTTAAAGTGAATGTTACTTTATGAAATTATATGAAAACTTTAGATTTTCAAATGAAAGAATCTTTTTAAATTGCATAAGAACAAAACTGAAAGTGCTAATGTAAAGTAAATTCAGACAAGCGTGCTTTAATATTCGCAGTGCACGGTTCTCTTTAACTTTTAAAAGACTGCTGGCTTTAAATTTAATTTTCAAATGCTGAAATATGATTTATTTTTTAAAGTTGTAGAATTTAGCAAATAAAATTTTCGAGTAAAGGCGTCGTGTTAAGTAAATTCTTTTTGTAAAAATGTCATGAATAATTATTCATTTTGGAATGAATGAATACGTAATGAAAAAGAATTAAATTAAAATGGGTTTTCTAGAAAAACTGGATTTAAAATTCTTCAAAACTTTTTCAGCATCCAAGGTTGAATAATTGTTATTTGATTTCCAGAAATTTAAAAAGAAAGTACCAATAAATAGTTTTTATCGAATTAGTTTTAACGCTGAAGAATTTAAGAAAGTATAAGCGCCAATTTACCTTAAAATCTAACAATGTTTTACTATTATTCGTTCAGACATAATGTCATGAAAGTTAATATATTATGAAAAAAGGATTCTTCATGTGACAAAAATTTTTTTATCAAAATTCTATTACTGTAAAATTAGATATTGTCGATTTGAGACAAGATTGACAAAATTGAAATAACTACTTTATTTTCTATCCGATTATTATTCTAAAGGTTTCACTTTATTCCTTGATAAGTCTAGCGCGGGCTTATCGATATCAAAATTGAAAAATAATCAAAACCTGGAAAGTTACATTGAATTGTTTATAAGCGTATACATGTGTAAGTATAAACAATTAAATGTAACTTTTAAGGTATTGATTATTTTTCAATTTTGATATCGGTTAGTCCCCCTGGAAATGTCCATGGAATAAAATGAGACTTTCACAATTGAAGTTGGATGAAAAATAAAAAAGTTATTTCAGTTTGGTCAACCTTTTCTCTAATTGACGATATCTAATTTTACAATAGCGGAATTCCGGTAAAAAAATGTCTATAGTCACATAAAGTACCCTTGTTCCATTATATATTAACCTTTATGTCATTATGACTGAACGAATTATAGTACAAACATTGTTGGATTTTAAGATCAATTGGTGTTCATACCTACTTAAATAAGTATTTTTATAATTTTTTAGTTAATTTTTAAATAAATTTATAAAACCGTAAGTCATACTAAATCCGATAAATTTACGATAAACTACTGGAGTTTATTTAAAGAAACTATGTCCACATTCCTATATTGAAAAAGAATTTAACTATATAAGTGTATCGAATGTGATTTTAAAAGCACGCAATTAAGTATTTACTGTGCCTAATAGAATATTTGTTTCAGTTAAAGCTGTGATTTCCTCAATTAACACTGTTTATGTTGTGCAGCCACGTTATTTAATTAAGTTGAGTAAATTCTAATGGTGCATCGTTTAAGTTACAATTAATCAAAATAAATAAATTGTTCCGCATATATACATTATATATTTAATACTATTGTCTAACACTCGTAACTTAAACCCTTTCCCGTAGAATTTTAATGATTTGTGCATATGCGAATTGTAATAAAATTAGAGTAAATTACGGCAATATACATTACAAAGTAATCATTATCCAAATTGAATGATCATAAATTAATTAATTCATTCATTAACATTTTAAAACGTCATAAATATAAATATATCCATACTATTTCTGTTTTCTTAAAAGCTTTTTCTTAACATTGCATGCATGCTGTAATAGTTGGGTCCGTTTAATGATACAATAATAAACTTGATGAACTAATCTACAATTGTATTTAATTCAATTCCGTACACGCAAATGCATACACGTTTGCAAACAGAACAATACTGAATACATATCATGCTTTTGAATTTCCTATTACATTATATCCAAATACACAGTGATTATACACACCTAATTTGTTAATAATAGAACACATGTTATCCAGCGACGCGCTTCGCATCGCTCTCCAATCTCCTCTTCTATTATTTTCGAAAATATCACTCTACTCTCACTCTCTGCATCGAGGGCCAATTTTTATATAATCGAACCTCCCCCTCTTTCTCACACGCTTGCCCGCGCGAACTCACACACAAACACTTCACTTATATATACAAGACACGACGACGATGACGACGGCGACGTGTGACCCCGAAAAATTCATTCCCTCACGTTTGATAACACTCTCCCGACGCCACAACGAAAATCGAGATTCAGGATATACCAAACACAATGTTATTTAGCATATGCAGAGAGAGAGACAGAGACAGAGAGAGGGAAACTCCATACAAAACTGGAAACAAGATCGCGCACGTCAGTAGCACTGAATGAAAAAGGCTCGAAGTTGCGCAGGAGCACTTGCGGAAGTGACTATATATATATAGCTATATATATATCCTTTAGCCAGACGTGTGTTTGTGTGCTGCAGACTTAAACTAGAACATCCTTCTTTCGATACCCATAGATGATATCAGGTTAGAATTCTTCCTCTTCTTGTACTTCACGACAACGACTATTGACTCTATCACTTTGCCAATATAACGCAAGATATGCCTCAGACCGTATCACAATTTGGGGGTATTATTATTATTCAGGTATGCGAGCAACTGTCCGACAGACGTGGAAGCACTGTAGTACATCTTGTCGAACCATCAGCCCTAAGCTTCTTCTCCTCGTCCTATCATCTTAAGTAACGCATCGATCGAACCAACAGCTGCCCGCAAAAGACGGCTAATATCACGGGATTCTCCCCCTCCTTCCAACCTATCGCCTCTATGTAAAATAAAGACTGTTAACAGGTACGTAGCTCGAAGTCCATTCGAAGCATGGTCCAGCGGTCAATCTCTTCGAGTCCTCTTCCCCTTTTTATTTCGCCTCGTGTCTATATATTGATTCCCTTCGACGAGGTACAAATTGACCCAGTTCTCGCTGTATCATCTAGATACGCTAAAGCAGTCGGAACCCGATCCCATTGAGCCTCTCCCACATCCAAGTGCAACCTCCCAAAGCTCACAGATCCTCCTCTCGACCGTTTGCGCGCTAATGATCCTCGATCGCTCCTCGCTTTCGCTCCGCAGATACGCGAGTCGGGCATGCCATACCCCTGGAGCACCGTTGATCCCCTGGAAATCTGGAGTCCCAAATGATTCGCACGCCTCGGCCGTATCATCCGTGTACACCGGGACAGTCGCAGTCCGTCGCCAGCATCCTGCTCGCGAAGCCTTGACCCGCATCGACAGCTAAAGCGTTGACCAGCTAATCCCCTCGATCGTTCTCAAAGTCAACCTCCGCGCTAGCGTTGTACTGACCAACCGAGCACCTGGTCCGCTGAGCATCTTGATGACAACGACGATGGCACGGGGGGGGGTACGAACTCTCGATAATTGCCGCACTGCGCGCTCCGTGGTACAACGAGCAGCTGTAGCTGTAGCTGTAGCTGCGGTGCAGCGGGCGGTCAGAGGAGGCAGTGCAGGCAGCGGCTACGACGACTACTACTACGGCGCGTCGGTGGTGGTAGCGGACCGCAGTGCGGCGCGGCGGCGGCAGCGGCCTGCCTGCCTGCCGCTGCTGCTGCTGCTGCTGCTGCTGCTGCTGTTCGTTGCTCGCGCTTCCTCGTCATCGCCGCCTCGCCGTCTCATAATCGGCTGGCATGCGATCCCCCGGTAATGTACGCGTCCTTCCGAAATCCCAATCCTCGGTGTGCCGCACTGTCCGCGACTCGAATTTGATTATTGTCGCCTGCTTGGTAAAAATCGATGCCTTGGAATTCTGGCTTCTTGAATGAGTGTTTGCTCGATGAATTAGGCGCGCGCGGGGGTGGTTCGGGGAGCTGGAAAATAGGAGCTGGTACACGCTCGGGCTTGAGTGGGGAGTGTGCGAGCGAGCGTGAGAGACAGCTAGAGTCTAGAGAAGGTCAGCCACTGCAGCAGCGGCGGCGGTGGCGGCGGCGGTGGTGGCACTCACTCGCTCCGCTGCAAGTGGGAGGAAGGGAGAGTGGAGTGTACAAGAGCAACGCGAGAGAGAGAGAGAGAGAGAGAGAAGAGGCGATGTATGCGCTCTCTCGCTCTCTCGCTCTTCCTGAGGGTTTTCCGGTTCCGAGGTGTTTCCTGTGTGTATGTATGTGTCTGTCTCTCTCTCTCTCTCTCTCTCTCTCTCTCTCTGTCTCGCTCCGCGTCCGCAGGGCCTCGGAGCGTTTGCACAGTTCTCGTGGGCCGCGTATTGACTCGTAAATTTCGGAATCTCGTTACCGGAGGAACTCTCTCGCCCTCCTACTCGGCGAGCATCGAGACGGACGCGGCGCGCCGTGAAATTTCCCACGGGTCAAATCCAAATCGTCGCGATCCTCGCGATTTCAAGGTCGACAGCTGCACTCGCACTCCTGCGTCCACTCAGCTGTGCTGCTCGGCGATGCAGCTATCCCAATAGTACAAAAAGAAGGAGGTACGGAGCGTACATCTATTGGCTCGGCTTCGACTGTAGTATCACTGTGCACAAGGTGGTGCGAGCCTCGCTACACCGCTGCACCTTCCCGCATTCTCCATCGACTTTTTCCACCTCCGTCGCGCACCTGCAGTCCCGCGGAGCTCAACGAACTCCTTTGCTAACTATACACGCACACACAGAGAGATAGAGGGAGAGAGAGAGAGAGAGAGAGAGAGAGAGAGAGAGGCGAACAGAGGAGCAGGGCAGAGCTCAACTCGAGCACGAGCCGATATACAATACAACGAGTCGCACGCGCTCTTCGCCAGCGGGCTGCCAGCAGCACACAGCAGCGAACGGGCCGCTCGCGGGTCGTACAACGTGCCGCCGCTGCTGCTGCGAGGCATCCGCGCTCGCGCCGTAGGATCGAAGAGAGGGACGGAGAGAGAGAGAGGGAGGTAGAAAGGTAGAGAGAGAGAGAGAGAGAGAGAGAAGAGGCGGTCAGAGTGACCCGCGCGCAGCTCCCGCGCGTTATACTAACGTTGCGCGCGGGGGTGCATGGAGCGTGTGCCGCGCGCGCGGCTACTGCTTCTGCTGCAGGGGTAGGGTACGGTAGGGTTGGGTAGGGTAGGTAGTAGCTTGACGGCGGCGTGCACAGAGAGTGAGAGAGAGAGAGAGGGGGAAGGGGGGATGGGAGGTGAGGGAGGAGAGCGTTGCGGCAAAGGCGCATGACGCCATCCGCGTCCGTCGCATCCGGCGCATGGATCGACTGCCGCTGTTGCCTGCACTCCTTCCCTCTCCCCATCCCTCGTGCTCTGGCTGTCTCACTCTCTCTATCTCTCTATCTCTCTCTCTCTCTCTCTCTCTCTCTCTCTCTAGCTTGCACTTCCTCCGCACTATACTGTGCTTTAGCGAGCACAGCCTGAGCGGGTAGTTTTGCGAGCTCGAGCTTATGCTCTATTAGTTCGACCATTTTTCTGCCCTTCTTCTTCTTCTTCTTCTCTACGTAGCTCTCTTTTTTAGGATTTCTTTTCTTTTTTAGGTGAGGTTCTTTCGTTTGTTTGGCTTGTGCTTTGCTTTCTTGCGGGGATTTTATGTTTGAACGGGCTGTTTTTTTAAGGGGATGGTTCTTTGGCTGCGGGGTAGCTGTGGTTTTGTTAGCTTTTGATTGTTGGTGTGCGGGATTTTACTCTGTTCTGTCTGGGCATACTGAACCTCTTTTTATTTTTGTGTAACAAAATCGATTTTCATTTCATTATATATGCTTATAATAATTAGGTAAGTTTTTGGTTGGTGCTGAAAGATTGTTATCATGCTTGAGTTTTTTACTTATTTTATAACTCATGATCTAGTTGCCCGACTATTTTTCTGACCTTCTTCACTTCATGTTTCTTCTCAATTTTAAGTGAAAATTCATCGCTTACTGCTTATCCTTTTAAGCATGTGCTTTCGGTTTCTTGGTAGAATTCTTTTTGAGCGAGCTACTATTAGAGATGATTCTTTAGTTTCGTTGGTTGAAGACATATCGGTTTATTAACTTAATTTTTGAATTGATGATTTATCTTTGATCAATGTGGCCGTACTAAATTTTTATTACTTTCTTAATATTTACCTTTTATGCACTGTTGTGAATATTTGGTTTATCCTATTTACGATTGTTTCGCTTGTTATAGAGCTTATGCTCCATTAGTTCAACGATTTTTCTCTCCAACTCTCTTCTTTTTTATTTTTTCAAGTGAGAATCAGTCATGCTGCTTTTTTCTTTAACGTATGATTTGGTTTCTTGTTTTTCTTTATAGGGAGAGAGTGAGTTTGTTTGGCGATGAAATTTTAGGTAACTCATGCAATTTGCAATACAATAGTGTTTGATTCATACCCTATGGCTTTTAGATTTGTTGTACGTTTTCATTGTTTTCTTGTAATGATTGTTCGTGTGGGAAAATCAGTAGAACGCTACATGTTTTTCTGCAAAGATTTCACCTGCCGCTTTATCCGCAGGACAATACTGCAGGTGAAATCCCAAATAGAGAAATTTGTAGAAACTTCTAAAGTTTCTACAGGAAGTTTTGCAAAAGCTCCTGCAGAAATGTCTGCAGAATTTTTCCGTACTTTTTACCCGCAATTTCTGAAATGATGTTTATAGATCTCGTAATTCTGACTTTGTTTTACTTGTTATCGAGTTCAAGCTCTATTATTTGAATTTTATCTGCTATTTTCGCCCTTCCTCTCAGCGTTTCTCGTATTTTTTGTTTAATTTATTTTGTTTTTGCTTTAGTTTCTTGTGTGGATTTCAGCTTGAAGGAGTTTTTTCATTAATACTTATTTAGCTTCTTTAATCAAGGAAGTTCTGTGTTACTAGTTTTTAATTTTTGCTTTATGGGTTTTCGATTTACAGCTGATTTCGCTTGTTCTGCCCACCCTTACTGAACTTTCTTTTATAGTTTTAAAATAAAGTCGATCTCCATTACTTCCATTAGTTTTTATTTGTTGTGTAGTTATTTTATTTATCGCGTTTATGCTAATTTTACTTTTCAGCCTTCTACTTTATCGCAGTAATAAATTAGCTTCGTAACGAAGCTTTAGTAGCATTTTATCATACTTCGCCTTCTTTAAGTTATTATGTCTTTATTAATGAAAGCTATAAATCATAGCTATATCTTTACTACTTAAAATTATTACTAACGATAGTCATTATTTTTGCCTTACTACTATCAATAACGACTTAATCTCCAACTTAAAGGGGAGCCTACCAAGTAGTTTAAAAATGTATCTATTTTCAATATTCTATCTCAATATAATGTTAAACCGGCGCCAGCGATGAACACGCCTCTTCGCATGCATAACTAAACAACTTTACAAAATACATCTCTCAAAAAAAAAACATTGAAACGCAACCCGAGCTCGCAGTCCGAAATTACCATCATCACAAAGCTTTGTCTCTGGCACTCAAAAACGCGCATCATCCAAGCTCTTCACTCTCCCCTAAAAACACGCACACACTCATCCCCGTCCCTTAATTTTCCACAATTCCTCCCTACCTCCCTTCTTCTTTGCATACACCGCGTACCCCCCTCGGCAACAACGCGCGCACTCATTGTGCAGCAAAGCTTCTTGCGCGGTGTATTGGGTTAGCTACAGTACCTCCGACCCTGCGCCCGTCTGAGCGTACTTGGGCTCTATCTACTTGCCTGGCGCTTCTCTTCTCTGCGTCTCTCTTTCTCTGTCTCTCTGTCTGTTTCGCCGACGTATATGCCGCGCGAGTGCGAGCTGAGCCGTGAGCGGGTGCACGGAGTGGGAGTGTAGCGTCGCCGCGCCGTCTGCTTATATCGTGTGCTTAATGCGGGATGTCGCGCTCTTATCGACGTGCAACGGTGTATGTTTTGCGAACGCCGCGGTTGTGACGGTGGCCGATTTTGAAGAGCCGCGTGACTGCGAAGTTTCGCGAGGACAGTGAAGATGTAAAGATTTTTGAAATTTGGTTTTTATATTATACGTAATATATTGTTATTTAATGCTTTTATTCAAGTGTGAAAAGAGTATCTAAATTGGTGGCATTTTATATTTACCTATAATATTCTATTAGTTTTTAACTTATTTTGATAAGTTAGTCCGAATAATATAACGACCGCAAAATATGTTAATTGGCTTAGAGTGGATGACAACCCAGACGTCGAAATTTTTACTAAACATTTTAAAATTGTGCTTTATTGGCTAATTGCATCGATATAATACTCTCAATTGTATAAATACTGCTTTATTTAAATGAGCTATCTTATGATAGATAATAGTCATTTAGTTTACTGCAAACGTTTTTTGCACTGCACTCTATCCAGTCTTCTTAGACGTTTCCAGCACAGACTGTAAATCATACTTGATAAAGTAAACAAATGAAAAAATATTGAAAAACTTGTCACCTACAAATATACCGTGATAAAACATATCAAAACTTTGTTAATGCACTGTTATATTCACAAGGTACAAACATTTACCCCACAAGTAAGAAACTCAGTTAATAAATTATGGAAATAATAACCATCTAAAAAAAATGCATAAATATGTTGATGCTATTAAAAAAATATATCTAATTATTAAATTAATTTGGAGTTGAAGATTTGTTTTACACATAGCGCATTATACATTTGTTTTATTACTAAATGATAATTTATTAAAGATCTAAAATTCACGAAGTACATGTTGGTGAAAGCAAAGTTGGGAGTCAAAGCGCTTAAAACTAAAAACAGTGTAAAATATATTAAATAATAATCTAATAAACTTTAATTTAATATTTCAACTCTATAAAGTTATGTAATTTTAGAAGAAAAATTGTACATTCGAATAATATATTCGCTATTTATAGTTATAGTAAAGTTTCTCGATAAGAAGTACAATGCACCTCCCGACATTACCCCTAATCACAACCGGAACTTACTGAAATTATCCCGCGTCTTTCATTCTCCATTCTTCGAGTAAAATTCAAGACCTAAAATCTCGCACCGATACACCCCTCATAATTTTCTTAAGTGGAACGTTCGCCGCGCTTGAGATAACTTTGTTCTACAGATTTTAGCTGGTATTAATTTTACTGCATACCTAATCTAAATTTATTTTTCACTTCATTATGGTAAGTAAGATTCCTTTATCAAAGTAAAAAATACAAACTATTTTCTACAATATAAAATTCTTTGAGGCCAAGACCTTTTTCCTTGTGAGAAAACCTACTTTTCCGATAGGATTAACTTTAGCATGATTTCAAACGAAGAATATGCAATAAAAATTTGTTTTGTTTTTGCTTGTTAATATTATATTCCTTTGACTCCATGATCTTTAAAAGGCTGAAATAAATGTTCTTGAAGAAACTAGTAAAAAGACAAACTGAAAAATTAATGGTGCACCCTACGTCCTAAATTAAATATGTAATCTATATATTTACAATGACTATATATGAGTTAATACAAAAGATCTACGAATTTCACAACTTATTTCGAAAAGAGGTTATTGAGATATTTTACTATTATTAAATTCAAATTACGCATAGATTTGTCTATATAATGTAAATTAAAATATAAAATTACATAAGCATATTCAAATTATGTAGTAAAATATTATTCTAGAAATAGCGAAATTTGAGTCACCGCTGATAAAAAATAAATTTATAATTAGAACTAGAACTTCACTAGCAAACTCAAAATGGCTTGATCAATAAAATACGAACGAAAATACTTGTAAAACTGTAAATATATATTGTAGTAATGTAAGTTTGATCATTATGTAAGGATTAAACCCCCTTAAAAGAAAATATATTCATCTAATATTTAGTATTTTTAGAGTCTATGAATTCGCACGATAAAAAAATTACACTTGTAAATCAAAGGAAGTCCATAAAGTATAATCGCCTGACTAGTGCACGTATATCGACTACTTGCATGATTCCCTATACATCCAATATTACCAATATTACCACCAATGCACCGCTTCCGCTCTAAAAAATTTCCACCATCGTCAAATCAATACGATCACCCCAAGCAAAGCCAGCTTCTATATCCCTCTCAAAAGCAAAAAGTCAAATCCAACCGCTCAACTCCAAAAAACGAAAACGAAAATCGTTTGATGCGAGTTACTACAGCTATATGGATGATTTTTAACCCGCTGACTGCAGCTCTATGTTCCGACCATGGGAAAATTCTTTTTTCTTTTATCCGTTTCATCAGGATTTGGTATGCAACGAAGAAATATTGAGCTATAAAATGCTTAGAGTCATTATAAATAACAAAACCGCAATGGCCAATATATTGGCCAAATGCAGTGAACGACCTCCAGTTTTTACATTTTTATTATTATTATTTATTAATTTTATTTATTATTTTTTATATCCGTCAAATCTTCAATTTCCGAGTTATTCCCATGCCTATTTCGTTAAATTTTTTTTATTATTCTTTATCGCAGATCGAATTAATTTTTAAAAATAATTTAAATATTCTTTTCAAATAATCGTTTTGATCTTCAAAAAAAATAAAAAAATGTTAACGATAAAGTACTTCTCTGTTTTTGTAATACATGTCAAAAGGAGTCGAATCCCGACGAAAAGAGAATTTTTGCTCATCGTGTCACCTAGAATCGTGTGAGGCACAAAGTTCTTTTAATAAAAATGGTATTGAAAATAATAATTTATTGTGACGTGTGGAATCAAGATTTTGAGGTTTAATAACGGTAAAATTTGAGATATTATTGTGTTTTGATAGCATACAAATTTTCAGAATAAAAGCCTCTTAGGTTTGATCGTCGGAGAGATTGGTGTTAACACTTCCTTGCCCGGTGAAACCATTGATGCGGCATTCCCATGCTTCCTGGAATCGAGTGATCCCTGGAGGTTTCTTGGTGCTGAGGGCATCGGGACACGTAAATCTCCGTTGATCTCCATCAGTTAACCAGACCCCGCCTGAGTGTCAAGGTTTTGGTTTTGGTTTGTGAAAAGATTCATCTTTCCCAATAAGTTGAAATAGCGAAACTTCACTAATTTACTAGTAAAAAGTACGCAACTAATTGAATCAGTGCATATATACTAATTCAAAGTTGATATTAACTATTTAAATAGTGCATATGCACTAATTCAATTAGTTGCATACTTTTTACTAGTGAAATAGTGAAATTTCACTATTTCAACTTTAGTGAGTTGATCACGAGTACCTAGGGAAAAGGTGCTTTGCCCCTGTAGATCCCCGCTTTACAACGGAAAGACTGAGACGTACTCGGTACTAAGAGTGCCGAGCAAGGAAGCTATCACCTCTTGGCTTATGGTGGTGATAGTATACCCAATCAGTTCTTACTAAGACGAGATTGGAGGGTTGTTTATATATCAAACGTGGCCTGTTGAGCTTCACCAGTCGCAAGAATGGGGTAGGGTTTCTGGCACACAGGAGAGCTTACTTAGAGTTTGATCCGCTACTGTGGGCAGGGATGCAGAAAGACAGAGGACGACCTCCGAACCTCATTTTACTACAGAGCAAGGCGAACCCCAAAACCATTCGGTGATGCATCTACACTTACCCCGAAGGGGACTTGAGAGTCCTACAACCCTCAAAAAAGGATTGTTTTTTAAATAGTTATACAAATAATTTTTTATCTAAACGTGAAGAATCGCCCGTATACGCCCTAACTCCAGTCGATGAAACACACGATTCCAATACTATACGATATATAACATGCATGCATGCACGCACGTCACGTCCCTTCATTCCTCTGCCTGCATGTCATATATATATATATATATCAGCAAGGAAGTGCGCGCGGATTTTTCGGCAGCTACCGAGACGGCAGGAATGCGATGCGCGACACTGGCGTCTTGAGAGAGCGCAAGAGTGAGTGAGAGAGACAGGGGGGGGGGCAAAGAGAGAGAGAGAGAGAGGGAAAGAGAGAGTCAGAGGGTAGGGATTAGTAAGGCGAGACGGAGGGCAAAAGCGGCGAATTGTTTATGTGTGCCCCAGAATTGTATGTCCCCAGCGTCCGAGTATATATAGTATATATACACACACTGTGAGCGAGTTATACTTGGCTACTGTGTGCAGCGCGTGATGTAGGTCGCGGAATTTCGTGGATTATACACGCCGCGGACGAATGATCACGGCGCGACGTAATGTGGGTTGAATATTTTTGGGGTGGCGCGCAGGCTTTTTGGATTTGGAAGTTTGACGGAGGCTGGCCTCTAGGCCTGCGTAATTGAGGAGGATTTTTGAGAGGGGAGGAAAAGAGGAAAAGAGAGGAAGCGGAGGCTTTTGGATGGTTATATCGGGATGAAGTTCTCTCTACCGCATTGTCCTAGTTTGTGTGTCGGCGTTGTGGCACTTTATTGAATTTATGCATGTCATTTTATAAAATGTAAATTGCACTTTAGTTTGCATTTCCAGGCATCTGCGATGATGAATTTTAAAAATTGTATGCTTCGTTATATTTGTTGAGCAATAATTTATTTTCTTGCTTTGCGAGTTTACTTATTATATCGGAAGCTCTTGATATTTTAGTTATTGGTAATATTTTATTTATAATATTGTTATTAATATAGTACTGTTCTCAGGTTATTTCAGGAAAGTTATTAATTATATACCCTCTATAAGAGCAGAATTACGGAGGTTAGCGGGTCATGCAGGTTTCTTTTTAAAAGCTATAAAATATTTTGATTATTAATGGCACTGATAATATGATACACTAAATACAAACTACTTAATAAATGCGTTAAAGAATGCATTTTATAAAGTTATTAGTAACTATAATTTATAACGATAATAGTATTTCATTACCAGATAAGTGTTATAATTAAATATTTCATTACTAAATACTGTAACAAAGATTGTGATCGATACAACTTTAAATGAATCTGTAATTGTTATTATAGTTTCTATTAGATACTAATATTTCAGGCAATTTTTCATAAATATATAAGCCTAACCACGTTCAATTTTCACTATTACAAGTTTGAAGCCCGCTTATTATACTTTTCAATGGGGTTACGAGGTCAGAATATTCTTTTTTTTTAAATTGAAAGATGTTTGCATTTCTGCCCGGGTGCACAACGGCCGACTTCTTGGTAGGCTCGGGCTTTCAAGTTGAATACTGCACCCGCGGGGCATCTGCTTTTGTTAATCCAACAATTATGCCTGCTTCTTCCGCCGGCGTAACAATGACTGAAATAACTTCTTTCTGTATTACCCGAAATGTTTATTACTGGCGTTAGTTTCCTGAAATAACTAATGTTTATTTTTGTATGGATACTTATAATTAAAACTGTATAATTTTATTAGAGCAAAAAAGTGAAATGTTGTTTTATTACTGTAATATATACTTTATGCGTCTTTTAAATATAATACGATTATATATTTTTTGTATACATAGCTGTAATTAAACTAATTTCAGTCGGAACATAATTTAATTTATTATTTCGTACTTTCATAAGATTATTAAGGTTAATAAAATATTCTGCGTTCTTTTTGCATTACAGAATAATTTCATTAAGAAAAAATATAATAATCCATGTTATCGAAAAATTTAAATAAAAATATTTTTATATTAAATACCTACTAACGATCAATAAGTTAAGGCGGTTCAGGGGTTACAAAACGACCAATGTATTTTCATTTTTCATTCTATTTTGTTTAAAATTTCGTTAGTGTCAATCATTATATATCGTATACTACTGCACCTCATATAGATACAAAATTTTTTTAATCAACAATTGTGATGTTGCAAACACGATTATTGTCAATTGAAGAACAATCATTAAAAATGCAAAAACTTTTTCGTTTTCAATCCAATTTTAATAATCGGAGTCTTATTTTGTTCTCTAAATGTTGTTTGATAGATCGATGAAAGAAAATTTCAAAATAATTTATAGATGCTACGGAAAAACTAACTGTTTAAACAATAAGCTTTTCTGTGTAACTGATGAATTATTTTCAAATTTTCTTTCGATCGAACTATCAAAAAAATAAAATTGGATGGAAAACAAAAAAGTTTCTGCATTTTTAATGATTCTCTTCTAATTGACAATAATCGTGTTTGCAACATTAAATTTTTTTTATATACCTAAGTACACTAACAAGTTTTAATAAAATAAAAAGAAAACTTAAATAAATTGGTCGTTTTGTAACCCCTTAAGTAAAAATTCGTGAATGAATAATTATTATCAAAAATTTACAATATACACTTTCTATTAATATTTTATAAATACACGTTGTCCGAATATTTCGATGCCCTCTATATATGTATATATAAAAAATCCCTGCAAATAACAAATAATATACTACAAATAATTATTTTACTTTCGATCTCATTCAAAAACTATCAAAATATAATAAATTAAAAATCAAACACAGTGTAATACATTTAACGTATACACACATACTATCAATCGTGTCGAGTCCCTTCGATTCCTCAAAATAAATAACAGTATAGCCCTACACAAAAAGTAATCCGTAGTGTGCCAATTTTTATCTCAACAGCGCGTTTTAAAATAAAAGAGATAGAGAGAGGGAGAGAGCAAGTAAGAAAAGGAAGGAGAGTAGGAGGGAGGAAGAGTAGGAGAGATAGAGAGAAAGAGATAGAACGAAGCGACGAACCAACAACCCCTCGGACTCGTCGGCAACGCCGCATTGCAGATCTCTACGCTCTGACGTTCGGTCAAACCTCTCTCTCTCTCTCTCTCTCACTCCTCTCTCTCTCTCTCTTTCTCCCTCTCTCTACCCCTCTCTCTCTTTCTCGCTCGTTTCCGATCCGCGCGCTGTAAAAAAGCGAGTGCAAAAACTGGCTAGAGAAAGTTTTGAGTTTTAGGAAAATTTAAAAGCTCTCTCGGTTTAGTTGGAATAGAGTTCCGAGCTACGGTTTAATTATGTGGGGTTTAATAACGCAGCAGTTTTGTGCACAAATAAATAATGGCATTGTGAGGCAATGTGTAAACATAAAAAGAGAAATAAGGGATCGATGCAGTATTTTGAAGGTCAGCTGTGACTTTTATATTCCTTAATACTTTTCTGCAGGCAAACTGTTTTACAAAACAGTTAGTTTCAGGTAATATATTTTCTATATTAACAGTTTCGTATTTTTAATGTAGAAGAATATAAAGCATTGAAAATCACAGGTTTTTACAGCTTTATATGCTTATTTATTCTAATTGCATACCGCAGTGATTAAGATAAGTATATTTTAGTAGAAGCTTTCTTTCGCGCGCTATAAAAAGGCGAATACTAAAGCGATGAAGAAAGTTTTGAGTTTTAGGGAAATTTAAAAGCTCTCGATATAGTTGGAACGGAGTTTAGTACGACTGTTTAATTACGCGCGGATTAATAACATGCTTTTAACGTTTATGAGCATATAAGCGATCGTATAATGAAAAGTATGTTAGGGAAAAAAAGAAAGTAAAGCTAACAGAGCATTTTGAGTGTTATCTGTGACTTTTATATATATAGACATATATGAGCTATAAAGAAATTTTGAAAATTGTGGAATCAAAACTCAGTGTTAAAATTTTTGGTTTACAAATATCACCCCAAAGAATTTGAGTGGATGGAATTTGACTTCAAATGTACGAAAATACAGTCACTTAAAGTATTTGGAGTAAGATTTTCTCTGCAAACATTTTAGAGAGTATTTTAGTATATGGTTAGTTATCAATGAATATAGAACTTTTACAACTTGTGACTGTTCTAAATATGATAAAACGTAGTAGACAAGTTTATAAAGTTATACAATCGATTAGAAGATATTTTGGCGTAGCAAACGTGTGAATTTTTCTTTAATCAAGATTGTAATTTTTACGGTATACTTACTACCAAAAATATAGTATAATTCAAATGAAATTACGTGTTTAGTTTTGATAATTGAGTGGAGAATTTCAAAACATTCATCTTATTGAATGCTTTTCTGTAATTTACAATATACCAAACTATACATAATTTACAATCCATAGTTATTTTTATTATTATGTATTTAATTTTAAATAAATAAATAAATAAATGAAATAAAATACTAAAGACAAACGTTAACTATAATGAAAAGTTAGACAATAATTTCGCGTATTACAAAAATCTTGTATCTACAACCTATTTAAGCAAGAGAAAAATACCAAACGTCGCAATAATGCCGTACGCTTATTCACCTCAGCTACCACGTACCGCTTTACCGCAGTGCTCAAGACAAGTATTTCAAAAAGATTTCCTTTTTTTTATCGCGACCCTTTTATACAAATGTCCCGTCTCTCGCAGCGCGCGCGAATGCCTCTTTCATGCCTTTCTCCTTGCACACTGCTCGCCCGCGTTTTCAACCTTTTATATCCCTCGTGCCCATCTACCGCCCTCTCCCTTCCTCAACCCCTTTCTTTGCCGCGCCTCTCCCCTTGCGTTGTTATTCAATATTTCGCGCTTTTGTGCGTTCTCTATTTTACTATATATATATAGACACATATATATATATATATATATATATATATATATGTATATATGTACCGGCTGCTGCTGCTGCTGCTACTGCAGTCGCAAGTAGAAAAAGGCCGGCTTTGTGCGGCCGAGTAGCGCTGCACTGCACTGTACTGCGCGAGTCATTTGTCGCTCTGCGGGCTCGGCTTTTTTCTCTCGCTCTCTCGCTCTGCTTTTTTGTGCAGCTTCTTCTTTCCTTTTAATTGACGAGCGCGCGGCGCGCGGAACGTTACACTGCAGTCTTTGATGTTCTGCGAGCTGCTTGCTCTCTAGCTCGCCATTGTTCTTGATAGTTGTGGAAGGGTGATTTTCCTTTTTTTTTGCCAGTGAGTGTTTGGACTGAGGAATAAACGCAATTTGAGGATTTGATCGTTGTGGCGAGGGTTAGGTGGAGATTGTGATTTAGTAGTGATTTATTTTCTTTTAATTTTTATGAAAAGTAGGCATTCTTCCAAACAATAGTTTATATTTTTTTAAATATAGACTAATATTGTTTTTAAAAATTATAAGTTTATAAATACTTAATTTTAAATTTAGTTTTAAAATTTACATTAATTAAAGTGTAATTTTTTCTTTTGCAAGATAATTAAAGTACCAAAGACTTTCATACTAATACTATAATTGAATCATTTGGATCAATATACGTACATATTTTGTTAGAATATACGCTCCTGATTTTGTAAGTACTCGTAGTTTGCTTTATATTTTTAACTTTGTTAGTAGTAAAATAATACAATCATTAAGGTATTTAGAAAGTGACAATTAATAAGCAATATACAAAATATAGATTTAATACCTGCTTTTGTATAATCCTAGGCCAAATTTTTAGAATATCTTAGCCAGATAGTCACGCAAAATAGACTAAAAATTATAATCCTTTTAACATGAAAAAGTTGTTTTGGACAGATATTTCTAAGTTTAAAACTGAAAAAAATATGATAAAATAAAATGTTATAATATTATCTCATTTGTACCTTCAAGGTTGATTTTTACAGATATATTAGAACAAACAAATTGAAATGACATACTACAATAAACATATTATTTCATAATTTAACAAATGGTTTTATATTTTTATAAAAATTTCAAGCTTAGAAATTTAATTTAAAAATTAATAAAACATACATATACATACATATAGTTACATTATTATTATGTATTATTTTATTTTTTAATTTAATTTTCATTTTTCTCATTTTAATAATCATCAATATTTTTACTCTCCCGAATTAAAATATTCCAAATATTCGTCCTACGAACTTTCAACCATCCAAATTCTTAACTTTCTGAACAATCAATCATCCCAATCCTTTACCATCCGAATTCCCGACCATTCGAAATCTTAACGACCCTCAACATACCAACCCGAAGCAGTCGAGATCCCTCCGAAAACAGCCGTAAAAAGAAACAAACGTCGACGATATGTATTTCCAAAAAATTTGCGCGAACGAGTCGAATGTTTTGGCTCTTGCTCGTCGCCTCTTCACAACACACAAGATAGCCCGATAGGTTAAAGCTTTGGCAAACTGCTCCGCCAACAATCGGCGAAGCACCGCGCCGCCAGCCGACCTACAGACCCAATAACCGATCCTTCTTTCTCCCTCTCTATATCTCTCTCTCTCTCTCTTTCTCTAGCTTCGTGGGCAGAAGACTCGACAAACGTCGGGCGGTGCGGCTGCCAAGAAAATAAATAAGCACGCGCGCGCAACGTTACGTGTGAGTCATCTATATATATATATATATATATATATGTGTGTGTGTGTGTAGGTGGATGGGGGAGGAAAGCGTATTGAATTTTTTAGTGCGGATCCTCGTGGCTGCCTCTTGCGAATTCTAAAACCGGTGGAACGGGGAAACGTGCAGGAGAAAATTTGGCAGCTCGGGGCAAATTGGGAAATTTGGATGTATTTGGCTTCGATTGATTATTCGTGCGTTCGTATACGAGGGATATACGGGTATTTACTATTTTAAAACGTTCTACAATCATGGACTCAGATGTTAGTCGGTAAATGAGCAATTATGGTTAGTACAAAGTAAAGTATCGGTTTAATATTTATTCACAATTGATGAAAGTAAATATTTACGTTACAGGCATCACTAGAATATTTCCTGTACAGCTAGACAATCAATATTTTTTTAGGCAAAATATAGCATCTCAAGAGAATTTTAAAACTTGGTACGATGAATTTTATTATAAGGTATCATATTTCGCATAAAAAATATTGGAGTGCGTAACTTCGAAAATAAACTTCTAGCAAGGCCTTAGATATTTCTACTCATTTTAAAGATGTAACCCAAGCTGGATCTCTTACTATATGAGCTTTGAATTTGCTCCAAGGGTAACAAAAAATCAAGGGTATTATAACTCTTATCATGCTAAAAGCTACGCCTGCAAAATTTCTGTTAAAAATAATGAATTATTATTGAGAAGATTATTTAAGTCACAAACGTAACGGAATTTTTATTTTGTGAAATAATTCAGAAAATTGTAGTCAGGGGCGGCACTACCCATCTGGAAGGTCTGGAAAAATCAGACCTCACTCATGAGTAGATATGGAAATCCAGACCTCAGAATCATAAAACGATAATTTTTTTATGTTTTTAAATTTTAACCCAAGGAAACCAATTTGTATTTGACAAGTAGATTTGAATAATAAAACCATAAGCTATAAACCTTACTAACCCAAAGACAACAATTTTTAATTAATAATAAATGTTGAAATAACAAATCATAAAGTTCAACTAACCCAAGAACAACAATTTTTATTAAACAAATAAGTTTGAATACTATAGCAAAAGTACGTAATTCCAACTATCTCGGAGGCAGCGATTTTCAATTAAAAAATGTTTAAATACAAAGACTATAAAGTATAAAAAGTTATAGGGAAGACTTACACAAGTACCGCCACCCATGTCTATTTTGACAGTAACATTTTAATACATAGTGGAAAATTCAAATTAAAATACGGAATGTATTCCTTGAATGGACCTTTTTTTAGTACATTTGAATGAATTATTAGTAGAAATAGAAAAATCATATTCTTGGGATTTAAAAAAATTTTGCTCTGTACCGCTCTCTATGAGTTTTTAGTAAAAAATTCTGGTCTACATAGTAATAGTAGTCGTAATTTTAGTAATTTGCCTACTAAATAAGGCATGCATATTCCGAATCCAGTCTTTTCTTGATTTCCTTATGAGTCTCATTTTTAAAGACAATTATCGTGTTGAGGTATTTGAACTCCTCTACTATTTGAAGGTTTAGTGAAACACCTTCAGGTCGCTATAATCGTCATTTTAATTTAGTATGCAATATAAAATTGAATTAAAAACTTAAGAAATAACAATTGGTTAGTTGAAAATACACATTTAAAGTTTAAAAGTATTTGATATTATTTTTTTTTATAAAAATGTTTATCAGGAATTATTAATCTTATCTGATAAGGAACCTATGCCACACTGTAAAAGTCAATTAAATCTTCAAAAATTTTAAAAGTCTAATATGGAAAATGTAGTGAAAACCGTTTTCAAGTTTTAATGCAACAGAAATAAGGATCAATAAATGTAACAAACGTTGTATATATATTTTCAAACAATTCCTCAAAAAGAAAATAAGCGAACCGCAAAGAGACAAACTGCAAAACCAGGATACAATGGGATAAGGGAGGCGCAAGGAAAACGCGTCTCCCCTGTGTTAAACCGAAAGATCCGATGTTTTTCAAAAGGCTCTCTCAACTGGTGTGTCTGTACGTATAGATGTGAATCGAACACGAAAAAGAGATAGAAGAGCGAGAGGGTATCAATTTTACCCTGTAAAGTGGCACGCAAAGCTCAAAGGGATAAAGAAAGGGAGGAAAAAATTGTAGCCGTTTCAAAGCAGAGAGGTCGAATCGTTTTTTCGTACAGTCAATGGAATAAAAAAAAAGAGGGAGAAGAGGAATTCGAAAAAGCGCGGGGGCTCTTGACCCTTTGAAGCGTGTACACAGGTATATTTTGCTATGCATTAATTTGGTATGGATTTCGCACATACGCCCCTTCATGTGGAATTTGTTTTTGGAAGCGTTTTAATTAATTTCCTATGGATTCCAAGTTGATTTTTGTTTGATTATTAAATAAAATCTTTTATGCAGTGTATTTTTAATAATTTCTTTCACAGTATATTAGTCTTACTTTATATAAAATAAATATTTCTGTTCATCTTTTTAATAATTTATAATTCTTGAAAAAGTACAGAATTACATTCGCGTCATTTATTATTCGGATATAAGTTAATTTTTCGGCCATTCATTGATATTTGATTAAATACGGGATAAGTTACCCTACATATGTTTATTACCTATAATTATTATGATTGTATAGATAGGGTAAAAGAGTCAATCACTGTGATCTGTAACAATTGTATCCTTAGATATTTTTATTTAAAAAATTATAAAATCACACAGTTACTCGGTGAAATTTTATATTTCAATATAAAGTACTATTTCACCTACTTACTATATACTTTTAAATATCAGAATAAAAATATAAAAATATAATAAATAAAAGTATAATATAATATATCAAAATAAATAAAAATATCGAAGGTCATTGTAATATTGGTGCAGGGCACAGTAATTGGGTCATTCACCTTACTCTTATACTTTTTAAACATAATTAAACGATGAAATAGTCATTTAATTTTAAGTGTTTCTTTTTCTAGATTATGATACACTTGTATAATTCTATAATTGCCCGTATGTTTTTTTATGATGCTAATTCTAATAGCGCACAACGTTAAACGATCAAAGAGTCAATTAAAATCAAGTGTTTCTTTTTCTAGCTTAATTGATGACGTTTCTAGTCCTCGTTTAGAGTAGTCTTTCAAGTGCCAAGCCAAAAATACTCTTATTCGTAAAGAAAAAAAATCACGCCCTCGTCTTCCGCTTCTTATGATTCGTGCTTTACTAAATTCGTGCAAATGAGCTTTTATAGCCATTTTCCACTGAAGGACCCCTCGTGTGATATCGTTGCTTCAAGTGGTTTTTTCTAACTCAAGATCGTAATTTTTCACGATGTTATTTACAACAGCTTGAATTGTCGTATATTACACCACTAGTCAATACTGTTACGAAAAATAATAATGACAAGTCGAACTATTGCTTTTTAATATGTCGAGATATATGTATATATTTAAATTTTGTAATTTAAATTTATGCAAAAGTATAGCATAGATTATGAAAAAGCATCGTAATTAAAATATTTTTAAAAATATTATATATAATGCATATCATATTCACAAATAAATTTAAGATAAGATGATAATGTGTAATTAGGAAAATCTTAAAAATGTTCATTAAAAGTAATTATTCAAGTTAATTATTTAAAATAGTCTATTCAAACTCATTTTAACTGTGAACCCAAATTTTAACTCTATTAAATTTTATTTTTTACAAATTGTATTGGAAAAGAAAGCATAAAAGATATATTGATTAATTAAAAAGTGCTGTACACATATCATAAATTACTCATAAAAAAATACAATTTTCTATATCTAGTGTTACTACTTTCTACAGATCATCACACAAATGCACTAGTACTTCTGGAGCAGATGGCACAACGAGGTGCTGCACGAATTGTAGCAACGCTCGAAGTGGCTCGAGACTGCAAACCTGCTCAGGGACACATCAACCTGCTGACTGCCGACCTGCTGCCTCCACTTAAAATCTTAGCAAGGAATAAAAATGAAAATAGATTGATTTTGATGCTCTGTCAAGAGCTGATGACGCTGGATTAAATACAAGATAAGCGGAAGAAGGCACGGATACACTTATATTTAAACACAGCCATTGAGCTCATTCAAAAAAGTACAGAAAATACAGTTGTCGTCGTAGAAGATTTTGATCTCTTAGTTATTTTAACTCAATTAAATTAAATCATCGTATAATAATTTATTTTTAATGAAATCAAGTAGAGGAAAAATGCAGAAAAAATTTTTGCAAGTAAGAATTTTAAATACAATTTGTTAAAAAAGTTAGTTTGCTTCAAACATGCTTTTACTGGGTTTGATACTTATTTATACAGATATGGTAAAAGGAAATTATTAAATATGATTGCTGAAAATGGTAAAAAAATTATATTAGAATGGAAACAACCACCTACTAATGTAATTCCTGTGGTTGTTAATAATTGTGCAGGACTTCTACATAGAATAAATGATGGATTGGTAAATGCGTCCTGACCAGCGCGATTCGCCACAACAAGTTACAGCTGATATCGGCCCTTTGGAACATTCTTCATGGCATTCTCGACGGCCTAAAGGAGGACGCCCTGGAGTTCGTCATAAGGCATGCAGAGGACGTGGCGAGTGCACCGGGAATCTTCAGGTTGGTCAGCCACGAACAGCTGACTAAGTTGCTCAATGACCTCATTACCTCCCTTGAAGTAGAGAAGTGTATTTTTTTATTTTAAAGAAATAGGTTTGCTTTAGTGAAACCTATATCATCAGTTAACGGCGGTCTAAGTGCTATGGTATTGACATAAGCCAGTCTGAAAAGGATCGAGGATTTTTCTAGATGTAAATATTCAGTGTTTCGGATACGCCCGATCTTGTCGAGGACCTTGGAGAGAAAGCTCAAGTTGGCTATTAGACGGAAGTCCGTGATTGAAGATAGAACAACAGTCTTTTTTAAAGGAACCAAATGAGCCATCTTCCAATTCTCTGGGAAGATGCTATTTGAAAGAGAGAAATAAGGAACCAACTACTAATGTAATTCCTGTGGATGTCAATAATTGTGCAGGACTTCTACATAAAATAAATTTAGCTGTAGGCTCACTAGTCATGTTAAGGTGCAATATTTCAATGTCTGATGGATTGGTAAATGGTGTCATGAGAATTGTAAAAAAGTTCAAATAACCAGCGCTTTGAAGAGATTAATTGGAAGAAGGAGAGTTACTAGAGGCAACTTTGATTCAATTTGAATTGAAGCAAAATTGTGGATATGCAAAGGTTAAGAGCTCTTTTACATGAAAATTACTCTCAACAATAATAACTATTTAATTCTAATCCTTTTTTTATATATATATTTATTTCTAAGGTAATGCTTTCCTCTTTGATTGCTATTTTTACTGATAAATAATTGTTAATTTTCCTGATATTGTCTACAGAATAAAAAGAAAATTAAAATTACCAATACTAATAGTATTGGCCCAGTACCTATTTAACATTACGATGGAACACATGAAGACACATACTCTATCAATTAAAAAAATAGAATTATGTTTATCAATACATTTGGTAATATATTATATAACGGTTGCAGTTACCATAATATTCTTATAGAATATTGGGCCATTACATCTCTCTCACTTATTATTAAGCATGTATTAATGTACATTTTTGAAGTTACAATGACGACGGCGAGGGAAGAGAGAGAAAGAAAGAGAGAGAGAGAGAGAGAGAGAGAGAGAGAGAGAGCGTCGATTAGTTACCAACGGAGTAGAGTCACGTGATTGAATGCGCGGAGAGAAAAGACACGCGGAAACGATCGCAAGCTAGCGAAGCGCGAGCACGTATTTACGAGACACGCGGCTAGCGACACGCGCGCGAAAACGCGAGTACACGAAACCCTTTCATTTTTCTTTTCGGGATCGAGGCAATTATGTGCGTTGCACAGTTTTGGTGGAGTCTCCTGCACCGACGTCTTGATTCTTGCGCCACAGTCTGTGGACTTAGCTAGCGTGGTTGGGCTTTCGAGTGGCTACTGTGATGTATCTTATCAACCTGTAAGTACCGGCTCACTCCATCTTAACTTCTCCGTATGGATAAATACCCTTTGCTCTCTCTCTTTCCTTCGGTTCGACGCGTCGCGAGATTAACGCACGGCTGCGCACATTTGACCCTTGTTAGAGTCATTTGATTAGAAGAATATACGTTAATGATTTATGTTAACTAACGAGTATTAATTAAATCGGTCTAGACTCTTTTTCAGCAGTACATATAAGTCAGCGGCAACACTCACAGATCATCGCCGTCGTCGCGGGTTAGCTGTGTGGTCGGATGTAGCTAAGCAAAAGCGGAACTAGCAAAGCACGTGGTTCTTTTATTCGATAATAAACAAGACCGGACATAAGCCCTGGTTGTGTCTAGGAAGTTTATTTCGTATTAAATTATCCCTCACAATTATACGACTAAATCCATAAAATTATGATGGCACAAAAGTTTTATTCTGTCAATACTAGTAATATTGGCCGAGTACCAACCCAAAATAAGTGTCTCAAATTCTGAGCACGTGCGACGCGTGTCAAGAAACAAAATATTTCTCGTTAACAAACCGCACGAATTAGTATCTATCGATTTTTATAAGCTATTACCTGTTTCAACGGAAGGAGTATAATATATACTCACAACAATTGATGTTTTCAGCAAGTATGTAGTATTCTATCCACTTCGAAAAGCGACCACAACGGCCATGATCAGAAAAATATTGAATAATTACGTACCAACATAAGGCAAACCTCAATCAATAATTTCTGATTACAGTACGCAATTTACTAGCACAAAATGGATTGACACTTTGCAAAAAAGGGCATACGCCCAGAATTTTATTGCATTCTATACCTGCAGAGTGATTCTTTCGCACTTTTGAGATGGAAAAACACGGTGGGTGGGCTAGTTAAGTTCCAATAATTCAAAACATAATTAACAATACTCATCATAAAACGACTAACCAGACTCCCGTTCAATTGCATTTTGGCCTTAATTTGGGAAATATATATCAAGGTACCGCGAATGGATGAAGACGCTTCTCGCAAATGCAGAATATCATTGATTAAAAAATTACTAGAAAAAAAGAAAGATTACATTTTGAAAATGCAGTATCAGGTACCTAAACTCAGCGGAAACCGCATAATACAATCGTTTATAAATTATAATGTAATTTTCCATAATACCCAACGCAAAAAATTTTTTATTTCTAAGCAATAGAAGGCAATATATTTCGTTATATCGAAACAATGCATAGCTCCAAGTGTGTAGATTTTGAAAATTTTATTATAAGAATTTCCTGTTCTGATAAATCACATTATAAATAAGCATATCTACGTATTATTTCCATAATCCTGAGTTTACGTCGAATCGTGCACGAATAATACCCGCCGGATGCTGTCACTACGCTGCTCTATGTACAGACAGCAGCATTTCGTGCGATCCGATGCTCGTACGCTTAAAAAGCCGCTTTCGCAATTGCTGCTATGCCACTGTCTTTGTTATAAAAACAACATTTTCTTCTCGCTAATCGCTTCGACACTCAACAGTTCCACAGCAGATCCCGACTTGTTGCTCGTCACTAGGAGGCCAAACACCAGGTACGTACACATACCTATAAAAAATATTGTGAAACATAGACGCGCGGTCGAACTTATGTTAAAATGTAATTTTTTTTGCTGAAAAATGGATCCTTGTTCAATGAGTTAAAAGATTTGCGAGTCGAGCGTTTGCCAAGTAACCCGGGTGATCCGTGACTATCGGGTCAAGTCTACTCTGATGACAATCACATGCCCGAGCTTCTATTTTGGCTCGGTCAAGGATCTGCACGAGTTCGTCCTTGAACTGCACCCGAACGGCGTCAACTAAGGTCAGTGCGGCGAGTATGCCTCAACTTTTTCTCTTGCTCAATAATTACTATTTATTTGTGACGACGAAGTCAACCAGGGAAATGTCGAGGGAACGCCGCCTAGACAAGAGGTATAAGTATGTGTATCGGCAAAAAGCCCAACATTCCTCTCCATGTATTTATTTATTATTTATTATTGCAGCGAAGGCGACGACGAAGAAGAAGAATTTGCAACTCGTGCAGCGCCAAAGTCGCGTGTGCCATGGCACGAGTCATACTTCAAAAATGACTTTGTCATGGCCACACAAGCCTTTGCCGCATACTGGCCGGTAATGGTCACGTACGTAATAGAAAAAAATAAAGTTCAATTTTTCCAATTAGAAAATTTTACATTGGCCTGTAAAATAAGAGAAAAGAAGAATATTAAAAAACAGTTCTGAATACACGATGTTAGAAAAACTATCAAATCACATAAAGGAAGAAAATGATTTGATAACGTTATACAGCACTCTCATATGTATTTTCAAGCGCGTCAAATTACAATTTCTTAATAAGATTGTTATCAGTGAAGATAAGTGTAATAAATGTATAGCATTTATTATTTCAAAAATTTTGATAAGTAAAATAAATAGTAATTATTACAAGGACTGCCAGAGCAGCGAGGACGTCGTGTCGGATTTGCAGTTATCGGTGCGCGACGGACAAGTACAAGTTGTGCAGGTGCTCGTGGATACAACACCAAATACTCCCACGGGGCCATCGCGGGTAAGGGCTACCGGCGATTCAACAACAAGGCGGACCTACTGGACGAATCACGGAGTTTTTTGAGCGCTGCCTAGCTGGTGCTCTACTGAACTCTAAGGACCATGGGAAGCTTCCCCAAGGTCTATCAGCAGCAGCAGACGGCCGCGGAGCTCGGCTGCTGGTGTCTTCCGAGCTCAAGCTGCTGCTCGACCAGCAGCATTTCAACGATACGAGCCTCGTACTCAGGGTGATCTTCTTGCGCCCGTCGAGCCCGGATGAGGCATGCGGCCAGGTCGTCACGTCCTTTGGAACATTCTTCCATAGGATTCTGGACAGTCTCAAGGAGGACGCCCTGGAGTTCGTCATAAAGCATGCGGAGGACGTGTCGAGTGCATCGCGAGCCTTCGAGTCAGTCAGCCGCGAGCAGCAGGCCCTAACGGAGCCGGCGAAGACACGAGGATACGCGGGGCCTCCTGAATTTGAAACAGCTTCTCTTCTCATCTAGAATATAACGATATGGTTGTCGTTAAACATTTCTAGAGGAATAATTAGTGAGAAAGTTAAAATCAAGAAAATAAATACATTAAGAAAAGAAGAGTCTAAAATATGTATGTTCATATTTTTCGCATTGGAGTTGTATATTAGATCTCATCAGTACAGCCTGCACTGGCCCAGATGCAATGAGCAAATATTATACAAAAATATATTGGAGTAAGGTAAAGTTGCCCAGTACTTGGACAAAATGAAAATTGTGACCAGTACTTGGACAGTGACAAAGATTGTAATTACTGATAAAGATGAGAAAAAGATGTATTCATAGGCATTCATACGGATTGTGTATGATGTGTAGTATGTAATTTAACCAAAATTATGTTAATTTACGTCTTAAATTTGTTATAAATGTAAATATAACATTTGGAGGTTACGTCGAGAACAGTAGTATGCCGAATGTATTGTCCAAGTTTATGTTCACTACTTTTTCTGAACCCAGTAGTTGGACACATTTAATTCATATGTCGAACTACTAGGTCCTAACCATGTCCAAGTACTGGGACAAGCTTGAGATATGATGTCCAACTACTGCGACATATAGTTCAATTTTTAAACTTACATTTTTAGTATAAAAAAGTATGTCAGCGTATTTTTTCTTGTACTAATAACGGTAAAACATGCCGAATTAACGATTAGATTAAAGATTTAGGAAAAATATTGAGTTTTGGCTCTACAAACACTGATTTCGTATTTTCGTTTCAAAAAGTGTCCAAGTACTACCTACTTTACCTTAGCTGATTTGAAAAAATATATATTAAAAATTTTTGAGGATGAAAAACATTGAGCTTGATATTACTATACAAGCCAACTTTTTTAACAACGAGAACGAAAACGCCATCTGTTATCAATCGCGTAGACTTATGGCCACTACATATTGCTGAATTTTTATGAAAGAAATGCGTTGAGCTTGCTTACCGAGGTGGGTCTATACGGATTTTTTCAAAATCGTTAAACATCTGGAATTTTATTTCATAAATTTAATATGTTATTAATAACTAAAAAAGAAGAATACCAATTTTGACCAATTTTCACTTTCCTAATCCTAATTCATTGAATGTAATGTACTTTCTTGTAGCCAAAATAGAGGCTAATTCAAAAAGTTCCTTACGTATTTAAGTTTGACAATAGCAACCTAATAAATTCATAAATTCTCACTTACTTTAGAATCTGTAACAAACAAAAATTAGTATTTTTTATTTTAAATTATTTTAAAATTTTTATTTTAAATTATTTTAAATTTTTTATTTTAGATTATTTTAAATTTTTTATTTAAATTATTTTAAACTTTTTATTTTAAATTATTTTAATTTTTTTATTTTAAATCAGAAATAACTTGAAAAAAATATACCTTCATTTTAAATAAATACATGACACAAAATATATATTGTTTTTGTATACATATTTAATCGGCAATCATTTTTATGCACGCACTTCTCGAAAAAAGAATACTAACTTCTTTAAATAATCGTTATAGGAATATTTGCTGCAGTTACAGTTAGATTTATTGACTCTAAATGCGTGAGCAACTTTTTGGAGTTGAATATTGAGGATAGTAGAGTGCATTCTTGCGGCAGTTTTGTTACTATTAGTCTAAGCAATTGTAGCTTTATATGCGACAGTTACAATTAAAGAATAGGTATCAAATATGTATCAGCTCTAAAAACTAAGAACTGAAAAAAATCTAAACTAAAAACTAAAAAGTCTAATCTAAAACTAAAAACTAAATCTAAAAACTACATGTTTTAACACTAACAATTGATTTTTATTCTTTTAAAGATGAAAAATATTGTTGAATGTTTGTAAAAGGTTTAATAATCAATAAGGTTTGCACTCGCCATTTTTAATTGATTGACTGGCTATCACTGTATTAAATCTTCTAATTTTTACATCTAGCACAATCTAAAAATGTGTATAAAATTATGAAAAAAATTTTTTTTTTTAATTTTAAACTTATTGCATTTACTCAAATATCTGTGAGTTATGAAATTCTATACTTAACGCATATTATTTAAAATTTGAGAACTTACTGCAAACATGCAGCTGGATTTTTATTTTCATCAATAATAAATATCACTGCGTAAATTTTCTCGAATAAATGTTTCTTAATTAATCAGCTTGAAATGATTTTAGTTTTCCTTAAAACTAAAAATTTCCAAAGTAAAACAAACTCTCATTTCAAATAAGCCTGAATATTCAAACGAAAAAATCATTACCATGTTAGAGCCTCTCGTCTATGAAATATTCAGAACTGGAACTTACGTGGGAAATAAAACGCAGACATTTTCGGGGCAAAGGCGCGGCAGCAGCAAAAGCCGCGCACTGGCTTGCTCGCGGCTTCGTCTGGAGGCTTCGCGTCCCGGCATAAAATGCCCATTCCTCCCTATTGGAAATGCAAAAGGAAGAGGACTATCGTCTCCTCCAAACTTTCTCGCCGCCTGCGCCACCGCCACAGCCACAGCCGCCACAGCCGCCGAATCTCCAGGGCGTTTCTCTTTGCTCTCGAAAAGTTCAATTGTAAACTTTTCTATAGATCTACGGGACGAAAATTCAATTCGACAAGTGTTGCCCTCCGGTTCGCCTCTGCGCTCTCTCTCTCTCTCTCTCTCTTGTCCGTCTATGTGTGCATGTGTCTCCCCCGGGCAAATGCCTTATACATAATTATATATAAATTATATATGGAATTATATATAATCATATATGGTTATATGTAGTTTTATATGAATTTGACCTTATATATATTATGTAACTATGTATATGAATAAAATTATGTATGCTCATATATGAAATTTATATTAAATGATATATGCATATACAGAATGATATGCGGGTCTACATAGCGATGTGTATGTAACTCTACAGGACTCCATATACAAAATAATATTCAATAGACTTGTATATATTTTTATATGGTTATATATGGTTACATAAGAGCACATATAGTTATAAATATGACTATATATGTTTAATATATATAAGGCCAAAATCTACATATAAATTTATTCCCGGATCTCTCATATCTATATATGTATACGGTTTTTCACATTGAATGATGTAATCTTGAGAAATAAATTCATCGCATAGTTTTTATGTTTACTTTACATACTTTTTGACATGTACAAAGTTACATTATTTATTATATTCTTAGGTTGAGATTCATTATAGTCTAGTTAAATCATCTAAGCAAACATAGGTTTCTTATTTTTGGTGACAGTTCGATGACTATTTTGAACAATATCTACGGAGCTGCGAGATTCAATTTTACAATAAATAGACTCGTGAGATTCTTTTTGTTCTTGGCATCGGTCTCTGGAAATGTTATGAATGTTAATGTCGTATATAATATCTCACGAAGCCAAATTACAATAAAAAGCGAGTATATGAACACATTTCACATAAATATCTACCACAATTTTCTTTCTTTCCGCGTCAAGGTTTTTCTTTGTTTGGGATTTAATCATTTTCGAATTAACGCGGTAAAAGAAACATCCAGAAGATCTTAATGTTCTATATCGCATTATGAAAAGTAAAAGAAGGTAAGAAGATTATCAGTAAATGACGCGAAACGTCGATGACCATTATTAGCTAACAAATTAATAAAATTTATAAACTAATAAACTTAACATAATCGAGTTAACGGATTGATCATCTGTAAACGGACATACCTACTCTTGCAATGTATAAAAGTAAAGCGCAAGAACTGTTAATGAGATTCGTCAGATTGTCGATACATTACACATTATGTATATCCATTGTTTCATTCTTAGCAAGTAATAAATACAAATTTTAAAGTAAACATCATTAATTACTTTAGAAATCATATGTTGGATTGTACGGTGATTCTAATAACTTGTCATACCATTTTTCATACATTTTATCAATTACGTTCCATAGAATATTTTTAAACTCATTAATAAACAGGTTACCAATAGTCCTATATAAAATTAATTATGATAATCCAATAATAAAGACAAATTTTAACTTTTAAAGTAATTAATGTTATCCATATATATTGAGATGATTAAAAATCTATTAGGTACTAGCTGAGTAAAATCTCATAATATATTTCTAGTAACTATTAAAATGTTATTATTTCATGAGTATCTAGTTATTATAAATTATTATTCCCTCGTAAATTAAAAATCGAGCAGTGATTCTGATTATATTTATTTTACCTTTTTGCAGTAGTAAATGGCAAGCATTTTACTCAGAAAGTAACAATATCATTTTAAATCACCTCAAAGTAAACATTCCTCTTATGATTTAAAAATTTTTCATCTTTTAAGCTCTTGCCTCAATAAACATATCGATATACAATTTCGTTTTATTTCTCTTGTTCTCTCACGCGTGCAAACACTAAAATGAACACACACACATACTGTCGCCCTCGCGCACTTTTCGTCCTTTTTCATTTTTGCAAGGGAAAATAAATGGGTCAGACCTGCACTATGAATCAATTCACGTCGAATATTGAACAGTGTCAACTACCAATGGTGTAAAAATATAGAATATTCGAATTTCTAAAAAAGTGACTTAAAATGTAAATATAATTGAATGGCATGTTCATATATGAGTGCCGTTTGTTATTTAAAAGTGACACCATTGTAATAAGAAGAGAAAAGTAAACTATCATCTTACATAAATTACATTAATACTTGCAAAACTATATTATAATAAATTGGAAATTAAAAATAATAGATAATTTTAAAATTGCTTAATTTGTTTGGCTATAAAAGGTTGAGCTAGGTTTCATTCTTCTCCGCCAGATGGCGCACACAAAAAAAACTACAAATCCGCAAGCACAATATGTACAAGACCATACCAAGCCATTCTTTCTCTCCAATAAAGAAAATTGAAGCTAAACGTGTTACGGTCGCTCATAAGAGTGTATAATTGCATCCATCTCGTTTACTTGTAGAAAATAATGGCATGAATATCGACGTGCATAGGCCCGATGACGAGTAAGATTAATTCATAGTGGCTGATTATTTTCTTTTGTTTTCTGTTTGATTGAAAGAAGGTGATTATTAAAAGGACGTGTCCAGCGCGAAACTCGGTGGAGGCGAGAGTAAAATCTCGCTCCCCATCCGCCCCCCAGGAAGAACGCGTGGTTTGTTGTTTGCCTCGCGAGACAAAAGCTGTGGCGCGCTCAGGGCTTGATTTGCTGTTCGTTTCTTGTTTCTTTTCTTTTTTCTTTGCTATTGTAATCTGGTCGCGAGGGCCTATCGCGGACAGGTCGGCAGGTTCACCCTGAAGAAGACGTTGAGCTCGATGAGGGTGGCGAGTATGAGGAAGACGGCGTACATGCAGAGGCAGGCGCGGCCGACCTTGCGGTCGAGCTGGAAACGATTGGCGGCGAAGGCGACGTAGAGCATCAGGAGGGTCGACAGCAGGGATATCGCGCTGTACTCGAGGCCACCCGAGTTGATGCTGATGTAGTGCTGGCCCTTGAGCGTCGGGGCGAACGACGACTTGATCAGCCAGGGCAGGCCCAGGCACAGCAGGATGTCGAACGTGTTCGAGCCGATTGAGTTGCTGATGCCCATCGAACCGTGACCTGCGGAATTCATTGCATTATTGCTTGGAACCATTTCGTTTTAGGGAACAATCTGCTATTGAAACTCGAAAAATAGTATCATTTTTTAAAACTGTAAGCTATTTATATAGTGATCATTAATCTCGTTTTATTGATTCATAATACTCTGAGACATTCAATTAAAAATATTAGTACTAACGTTTTCGTAGTGCAAATAAATACATTTTTAGGGTAATTATGATATGTTTTATAATGAAAGATAATTTTTAGGACTGTCTTCAAACTTTAAGGTAGTCTGTATAATTCTTTTCAAAAATAAGCTTAATAGAATCAGGAGAATTAAAAAACATCTGCATCCTACGCTAGTACTCACTAAAATAAGTAAAACCTACATATATGTGCTTATAATTTGCACTAAACAAATAAAGTTTTGAACTAAAGCTTAAGGTACCTAAAAGAGTAATATCATAAAGATTTCCTAAAAGTTTTTTAAGTCAATCCATAAAAATTTGCTTCTATATAATCGTACATCTTGTAAACGAAAATGCTGCATTTTTCATTAAATGTGTCCCATACAAGTATTATGGATGAAATAACTCCAAATACTTTAAAATAACCTTATTTTAATTGAACAAAGTTTTGACAGAGAAAATAATTTCCAAAAGAGCTGTAATTAGTTATATTCTTTTTCGAGTTCTAAAGATTTTTTAAGAAATCGCAAAATAATTGAAAATTACCTTGCTTAGCGACGATTACACTAGATACGGCTTCTGGTACGCTTGTTCCTGCTGCGAGGAATGTAATTCCCATAACAGAATCTGGAATTTTCAGTGTATCCCCTGAAAAACGTATAAAAATCGGCGTCAGAAACACATTCAGAGTGATAAAAGTATTTGATAGTTTTGTGACAAGTTTTTATTGACTATTCAAAAACAACAAAACTATAACAGAAGATTCGATGGACGCTATCAAAGTTTTCTATGACACTGATATTTTTCTATTAAGTCATAGTAACTTAAGTAGCAAGGTATATACACATGTTAATGATGTAAGATCAATAAATTTATGTAGCTTTATTGTAAATAGGATCAATACTTTAAAAGTAGAAATTTAGAAGTTGTAAATTACCGATTATCGTGATCATCCAAGCGACGATGTAACTCAACGAGCCGATCCAGATGATGCACATGAGGAACGTAATGGGGAACCACTTTTTGAATTTGGGTTTGTCACAGTCGGGGATCGTACACATGAAGATCAAGTGAATCGGCCAAGTGAGAATCCACGCAGTCTTCCTTATCCAACCGGCTTTCGACGGCCACACCAACAGTTGATACTCGTACTCTGTAGAAAATCGAAAACATTTTAGCATTTGGAAAGAGGATCAATATTTTCTTGAAAAAAGCTTATAGACTTGCAAAATACAGAATACAAGGTAGGATTTCTATAAAGAGGTAGAATGTACTTTTTTTATGGGTCCAGAAAACTGTTTCTATTTAAACACAATTATTCTGAAAACTTTTATGCTATCAATGCACAATAATATCTTAAATTTTACCGTTGTATAGCCTCAAAATCTTTATCCTACACGTCACAATAAATAATTATTTTCAATACCATCTTTCTTAAAGAAACTTTGTTCATCACACAATTCTAAGTGACATGATGAGAGAAAATTTTTTTTCGATGGTTATTTGACTCCTTTTGATAAGTATGTGTTACAGAGCTGAGCACTTTCTCGTCAAATTTTCTTTTATTATATTTTTATGGAAATCCAATCGATTTTTTTGAAAATTTTATTTTAATATTTTTTCAAAAATTGATTGGATCTACGAAAAAGAATAATAAAGAAACATTTAATGCAAAAGTGCTCTATTTATTTTGTAATATTATATATCAAAAGAAATCGAATAACCGTCGACAAAAAATTATTCGTTCATCATGTCACCTACAATCGTATGAGGAACCAAAATCCTTTAATAAATATGGTATTGAAAATAGTGATTTATTGTGACGTATAGGATCAAGATTTTGAAGTTTTACAGCGGTAATATTTAAGATATTATTAGGTATTGATACCATAAAGATTTCTGGACTCAAAAAAAAAAATTTTTTTGAGTTTAACCCAGGCCTGCCTCCTCAAGGGCTTCGAAGTAGGACCCAAATATTATTTTATTCTATCAATATTAAGATTACTTAAGAAGTTTTTCACCGTGATGCACATCATATTTTTTGTGACATATGTACAGATTTTGCGTTTTTTATGTATGGGAAGCAGAATGAAATATAGCCGTTTCGAGAGACTGCAAACATACGCCTGTTAGACTGCAAAATCAGTGTTTAGTCCCCTAAACATGTGGTATCATCCAAAAAATGGTAGCACATGTTTATGGGGGGCTTAACACTTTAAGGGCCTATTTTCAAAAATCGGACTACCAGAGTGTTTAAACATGTGGCATCATCTGAATGGTACAGGTAGGACACAAAATATGGTGTGCACCACGAACGAAAAGCAATTAACGCTAGTGCTGGTTGCAGCCCTTGCCACGACACCCCTTGACATCCTTCTGCTCGCTTCGGGCTACTCGGGTGGCCTCGGTCTGCAATGCGCACTCGCAGTCTCGCTCGCGGTAATCGCCTACTTTCCCCCCTTGATACACAATACTTTTACTATTTTGTAACACAAGTATAATTTTCGCGCTAGCTGGGCAAAAAAGTAATGAGCGGACACAAAGTATGTAATATTCTTCTTTACCTGCGGCAATTATTCTCAAAACCATTCATTCGTTTATTGCATCCACATTAAATACCATGAATGTAAGCTTCCGCACTGCCAGAAAATAAGCAGAATCCAGCGCGTGCATTCACGCGGGCAGATCTGCAGCCCATGCGAAGCGAGAGAGAGAGAGAGAGAGAGAGAGAGAGAGAGAGAGAGAGAGAGTGATTTACCAGGCTCGTGATTCTCCTCCTGCGTCTTCGTACCGCCGTTCTGCAGAGGCACGTCGATAGTCGCAATTTGCTCCACACGGTCGGCGGGCGATTGCAATTTATCGGATCTTGATAAGTGAATTTCCCCGGCGTCACCTGCGGATCAATATTAAAGCGAAGCCCACCAAGCCCCGCGTTGCTTCTTTTATATTTCGTCCTTTTCTCACGTGTCCGAGGATCGATATATATATATATAGTATAGTTTCTTCGCGAGCTCATGCTCGGCCTTTTTTTGGCCGATCGCGAGGAATTGATATAAAAGTATTGAATGCCGCGAGAGGCGAGAAGTTTTAGCTCGATATTGTAGCTCTCGATTTAAAGTAACGTAAAACTATTTGAAAACAAAATACTCGAAAATATTGACGTACCTCGTAATTCATATTTTTTTAAATCGTTTTTAATTTATTGGTACTTAAGAATTGCAATTAAGTTAGGTTTGCCCTGCATGATCGAAATAGTAGTAGTAGATTCAAATTAAGAGATGGAATATCCATTCATCTTTAAATTAGTGAAAATCAGTCTGATGATGATGGGGTCATAGGATCAAATACCGAAAGGTCTATCACGTACAGAGCTCACTTTACATTAATTATCACGCTTTACAAAGGAAAACCGCGATGATCAGAATCGCACATGAAGGAATCATTAAATACGAACTGAAATTCTTCAAATATTTTCAAATGTAATTACTAAGCACCACTTTATTTTAATGAGACTAAATACTTTTAAAATAAAATGAGTAGAGTAACTGAAAGATTTGAGCATCATGAATGGATCAAAATCTTGGATTTTTAACAATAAAGTAAATAAAAGAACCGATGCAAGGCCTTTATTAAACTAAATGCCAAGAAAAAAATCCTTTTTTTTATCCAAGTGTCGGCGCTGTGCAAACATTTTTCAAAGCTGCGTCCTTAAATCGATGAAATATCTGGTATCTACAATTTTCTATATATTTACGTTTTTGAAATCATTTATTAAAACGTATTTTGTGATAATAGATAAATTGTGTGAATATAATTGTAGAAACTATATCATGCGGCTGTAATGCCGCTACTTTCCATTCGATAATTCAGAATAATTTTTTTTGAAGATTTGTTTAATAAAGTCCTAACGAAACCTTTTAATTAGTCATGAATTTCATTTAATGACTTGCAAAATCACATCACGTTGAGGCTATCATAGTGGCCTAATCTCTTAAAGTAGGTAGTTCTTGTATGAGACTTTATGTTTGATAATCTCAAGAACTTGTATATTTTGATCATAAATAATAATGCTGTCAAACGAGAAAAGTTTCAAGTTGGTTATCTATAATATTAAAAAAAATATTGAAGACACGCAGAAAACGCGTGATTAAATGTCTGAAACATATTTTTAGGTCTTCTCCGATTTATAAATTAGATTATTTTTAAATTAGATATAATATGTGTACTAACAAGCATACAAAATAAGAAAAAAATATTCTAAATATTATTTAATAAAATACTAGTGTTATCAACTATTAGTAGCAAATCTGTAACTAAATTATAAATGTTACTCGTATAAATTATAAGTATTTGCGTAAAACGCGTATGAACGTATGATTTATCTTATAACACATTCTAAATGAACTTAAATTAAAATCTGTTTCTTGTTATAATATATATATTTTCCAAAAATTGTTCTTTTGATTAACATAGATACAAGAGCTACTTTAAAGAAAAACAATTCCGAGTTGCCATCAATCCAATTGTGAATTCAAGCCTCCGCTATTGCAAGATATTTCAGACTTATATTTTGACTAACCTGGCCGTGCGTTCAGATCCTCCGGCGCCGCGGAGTTCTTTCTGCGGAATCGCGTGCACCGCTGAAAGGACTTGTCGTAGTACATCACGGCTATGTATACGATGTAGAGCAGCACCAGCGACAACGCCTCATACCACTCGACCCGCTCGTCGTGGATGATGCAGATTAAGATGGCCACGGTCACGCCGTACGCCAGGCAGTCTCTGCTCACTGGCCACCAGTCCAGCGGTACCACTTGCTGAACAGCGCGTCAACAAATTCAGTTTAAGGTTTCGACTTTTCGTATAGATATAGCTCAAGAGCTTATAGTTTATTGGAAAGAAATGATAACAAAATATTATCTTAACTAGCCCGCAGGTTATGGATTCGCTTTATCAAAGAATGATTTCTTTTATTAAGAAGAATAATCTTGATTTGCTATGATAAAAAGCGTCTGTAACCGAACATTAATGCAAAAGTGAACATTTATTAGCCAGGAATTAGTTGTTTATTAACGAAATGGCCAGTTGATGGGGAAGAAGTGTTATGGAATGGTATTTTTTCTATCAGGAAAGTTTTTCCGATATTAGTTTAGAATCAAAAGGAATCATTTTGATTCAAGTAGAATATTCTTGAATTAAAGTCTGCGTTAAATATTGGAAAAGACGATTTTTCTAGAATCAAAAAGGTTCCTTCTGATTAAATATTAAAAGATTCGGTTCATAACGACTTTCATCTTAGTAACTTATTGAAGCGTATTTTTTTCAAGTAATCATTTTTCGAGTATAGACTGTAGAAGTAAATAACTATATTTTATACTGTGTCTCATTAAGGTGATGCTAAAGCCACCTGTCGCCGACAAATACGAGGAAGCACTTTTCTTTTAGCAAATATCTTTATGAAACGTTATAGTCCTAATCAAAAACAACAACTTTCCAGAGAAATATTTTCTCAAAATTGAAAATTGAATTAAATAAGTGGTCCCTCGTATTTGAAAATGACAGGGGCTTTAGTATCACCTTAAAGACAAATATCCAAATCTACTTTCCACATCTAAGGCACCAAAATTACATTGCCGATTTACCGATCGTCAACCTTGTGAACAATGGACCTGCCCTCTCTTTCTACACCGCAATTAAATGTTGCAGTTCAAGTACAGAAAAGTACTCGCAAATAAGACAAAATGCATTCATAATCACCATTCCCGCGCCGATCCCGCAGCAAGCAGGTACGGCGAGTATGTTGAAGACCGCCGAGCCGACGATCGTGCCGACGCCGATGTCGCCCTCCGTGATGAAGGTGCCGATCGCGTTGACGAAGAGCTCCGGCGCCGATGTCGCCGCGGCCATGAAAGTCGCGCCCGCCACGTCTTTCGACATCGACAGTGCTTCGCCGCGTCACAGAAAAGTGCACACAAGATTACAGAATTAATCATCGATGTTGTTGCTCGATCTCGCTTCTTTTCTCTTCCTCCACCTAGACCCACTGACCCGAATCTTGCGGGCAGAGAAATTGGGGGATCACCCGAGTAATGCGGCGGATTAGCTTTTTTCTCTCGTCGCTGTTGATAAGGGAGCGACATTGAACTCGTTGTATTTGGAGCGCCGGTCGCATAGTGGAATTTTAGGCGGAATTCGAAGTTGGCGCGTTAAGCTGCTTCATTCTTTATCGATCGGCGAGGTGATGCAGGTTTATCGAGAGGTAATCCGCCGGGTTCGGATGATCCCGCCATTGGCGACAGTGGTATGGGGAGATTTGTTTGTGTTTGGTGTGAAGGTATGCGAGTGTATTGCTGAAGTTTGGTTTGCATCTTAAAACAACTATTGAATCTTGGTGGACCATGTTTTTATATACCAATTCGTTTACCGAGTTTAATTGTTTTTTAGTTTGTTAAAAATTGACTAAATCAGTATTTTAAAAAGAAATCTGCAAGTATATTTTCTAAAAATTATAAGGAAGATGGCATTTTAGATTTAAAATGAGTTTTTGAATGCCTCCACACAATTTTTTTCGCAAAATTATAATGTTTTAAGAATGACTATAAGTTTTCAAAATAAACATAACGTCTATTAAACGTTTCCACTACTATCATGATCATTTCAAGTGAAAATAAATACCCCTCAATAAAATGAAAGAAATAACGACATGTATCAGATTAAAAAGATACTTGATAAAAGTGGATTATGTAGTCAGATTACCCCCATGGTTCTCTAAAAGATTAAATTAATTAAAAGATTTTAATTACTTGTATGAAAGTTTATCATATAATCATTGATCAATAAATTAACGAAAATTGTTAACATTCAAATAAAAATGATGATGTTTACATAATATCATAAACATATTGAGTTCAAAAATAATACCAAATGAATACCCATATTTCAGCAAAATAATTAAAAATATCTAAAATTGAAGAAGTATTCTAAAAATTATATTTGTTTACCATCTGAAAATGTTTATTTGAATATAAAAAGCTAACGTCATGACCAAAATTAATAGAACGCATTCTTCTTATTCTTTTCGTTTGATAATTTAAACCCAATTTTTCTCACAGCAGTGCACGTTATTCCCAATTAAGTAAATACACAAAAATCTCGTGGAAAATAAAATAAAAAATTCCAATATAATCTTAATTATATAACCAGATAGACAATGTAAACATGCATGCGCATTGATAGATGTAAGTTAAAGAAAGTTTTATGACTATGTTAACTGATTTTGATTTAATAATTTAAAAAATATACCAAGTATTATGTAATATCAGCATCGTACAGAATTCCCAATAAATAGTTATTTCAATTTGACATACATTTGTATCGCGCATTTAATTGTGACATTTTAATTTTATGATTTTTTAATATTGCAAATTTATAGTACATATCACATCGTTCTTTTTTAATAAAATATACAGACAAAAAGCAAAAATATTTCCTGTATTGCTAAGAAGGGTTTATGATTTAATAAAATATATTATATATTTTTCTTATAATTTATCCATATTAACTATAAATTTCGCAAGGACTACATCATCAACTGTTTTCCACATATGAACAATAATTGTGGAGATGCCCGGCAAAACGATAAACTCTATCAATTAAAAAAGATGTATACTTAAACAATGTATGCATGAAGTCCTCAATTATGTATTGATCGGGACGAAAAAAATTAAAGAAAATAATGATGAACTCAAATTATAATTACCGTTTTATTATAAATAAAGTCCATTTCTTATTGTTATACAGATGTTATTTTAACAAAAAGTTTTTCTTCGAAGATTACTGACGACATACTCATCGCGACCTCAAAACAAGACTCTGACAACTCAAGCGCTTTAATTTCCTTGATTTTCGTCCACTGAATATCTCATTACAAAAATAAAATCTTTGTAAAGATTATCTACAACCGTATTTTAGCCCCTTTTACAGGATTTTCACGCAAAACCGCCCAACTCATGCACCCATTAATAACAACAATAAACTCGACTTACCGTGGCATATTTTTTCTACGGCAGGTACGAAGAATTTGTCGCATACTACTGCTAAGGCGATGAAGAGGTAAAGGGAGACGAGGACGTGGACGACAACGGCGCCGGCCTGCCGCTGCTTCTCGTCAAAGAGGTCATGTGGAAAGTCCTCGATCGCCGGCTGCGTGCAATTAGAACCTGCGTAGAAACAGACGGAAAGGAAAAACGTGCTGAGAGTCAGGTAACATATAATTCTGGTTGAAAGAGAGAGAGAGAGAGAGAGAGAAAGAGAGAAGGAGAGCTTGATTCTCATCTCAGCTGCGCGGGATGCTTATCTCCGCAAGCTCTTATCTCGCTTTGCGCGTGTACGTATGTGGGAAGAGTATCATGATTTCTTGCAGATACTGTTGTACACGTGTAGGTATGAGCGCGATTCTCTGTTTATCGTTGGAAACTACTAGAACGGAAAATTTTTAACGAGTGCCGATGATTGTTGGTATAGCTTTTCTTGGTTTTGTTGTACATTGAGAGGTCTGGTGCCCCTAGTTGTGGAAACAATTAAAAATTGTTTTAACTTAATTTTTCGGACGACTTTAGCCAGGGTTTTTGTCATTGTTTGGTGTCTGAAAACTAAATGAACGTAAACATAATTTGATTAGGGCCTTTTGTTTAGATCGAAATGTGAAACTTTATAAAGTATTTTGGTGAAGATGTATACACAGATTAGACAAAATCAAAATAATCCAGTTTTAAGCTATAATGATTAAATGTATGATATAAATCAGTAATAAAACTAGTTTCAATAAATGCGATAGAGATTAATCTTTATCATTACTTTCTGTTTGCTAGTTTAGTCATGCTTCTCCAGGATAAAAAAGTGATCATTTTAATATTGCTTTTAGTTTAAAAAGCGTTATACATATGGTCTAATTTTTTCCATGGATACAATGATAGAGTTAGTTAAAATGATAGGTACAGGACTTCATTCGAGATTAATATTAATATTATAATATTATAAATCATTTATAATATTTTAAATTATCGACATAGTAGTGCATGTTACCTTTAAAAGAACTCTTAATATACCGTCAACACGATTTGCACATCAGCGATACTGCAAAATTTATGTTTCAAGATAACGCTTCAAAAATTACGTTGAAGATAATTTCTCAAAGTTTAGTCATCGCACGCTATAAAAACTTAATGGTATATTGTGTACCATGGGAGAAAAGTAGGCTTTTTTCGCCCGCGTGTGAGGTTCGCCATACCAGTCAAAGGCGAGCAAGCACCAGCCAAAGGCGAGTGAATATTGCGTGCTGAAGACGAGTATTACAAACACACGAGGGCAAGAAAGGCCTCTCCCTCATGGTACACACCGTATTTTTTGTCACACACGCACAATTTTCGCGTTTTTTCGACCTATAAAGCGGACCTAAATTAATTATTTATAAGCGGGCGCAAAATGTCTTTTGCGCCCGCCGGTCGGAAAATAACCACTTTAGCCCCGCTATGTAGACATGAAAAAACGCGTTCTCGTGCATGATTGACAAAAATAGTATATTGTGTACCTAGGGTGCAAAGTGGATTTTTTTAGACCGAGTGTGGAGATTTCAGTACGAGTCGAAGGTGAGCTTGCACGAGCTGAAGGCGAGTTTGCCCTTGGTGCACACCATATTTTTTGTAACGCATGTATTGATTTTTGCGTTTTTCTAGCATATTAAGCGGGGTTAAATATATATATAATAGCAATTTTCCGCTTATTTACTTTTGCGCCCGCCGGTCTAAAAAATTGTCCTTTAGGCCCGCTTAATAGGTACAGAAAAACGCGAAAATCGTGCTTGTGTTACAAAAACAAATTTTGTGCTGTTTAAAATTTAAATTTTATTAGGCAATAAGTGGCCCAACCCTAAATATTACCCATTTCGTTATAAACGCATACAAGAATGATTTCCGATAATTCAATATGCAAACCTTACAATCAGCGATTCACACGTTTTTCGCACAATCGCATTCGCATTCATCCCAATCTTTATTTATTCAATTCAACAAAATGCGTTCGTATATACAATGTTTCATCGATGCCATTCGATAACGATCAGTCTATGTTCGCGAGACGCAATAAAACAACGTCGGCTGTAGCGGCATCAGTAGCTCGTACTCTCGGAGTAATCGCGTTTCTTCTGACCTTATCGGCTCGGTGATAGCAGAAGAGGCACTTTTGCAACAAAAAAGAAACGGAAAATCGCCTACAAAAAAAATAGGAAACGAGCTCGAATGCCTAACTAACTCAGCTGTGCGCTCTCGAGTTCTGTAGCGTGCAAGAGTAAAGTCGACTTAAGCCCCATCGTATATAGTCGCCCTCGATCTCTTCGTTATCTGCCTTTTTGCGCCTTTTTTTTAACTCGTTAAGACGGTGCGCGCGCGAATTTCCTGTGCCGAGAATCACGGAAAGTCCAAGAAGCGAGAAATCTGGGTAATTACGGCTGTGTAGAGGTGGCGAGTCTTATACAGGCTTTCTCGTGTAAGATTATTTTAAAAGGAAAAAGAAAATTAGTCAGGTTGATGTATTTTAATGTAAGCGCATTTATAGTGGAGAGCGGTCTTACTAAACTCGGAATGTATCTACTTAAGAATATGATTTACTTATATAGGTAATAATATAATTATAATATACTTCGAACTGCGTACATTATACATTAAAGTTTGATTATGACTTATTTGGAAAAGAAATTCATTGCTGATATAAGAATATATTCTTGGCTTAGATAAAGAAAATTAACGTCATACAAGGATTCGAAATGCTTGATTTATACAACACGCTGGTTATTAATACTTACTGACAAATAAATTAAGAACGGTAAAAATAGACTGGGATTGCGGAACATCTCGGCACTGTGATTTTTTCAGTGTCGGCTCTATACATGTGCGGGTCCCCACACTCAAACTTTGAAAAAAAAATTTGCGTACACTCTTATTTACATTTAAAGTAAAATTGATTTTTTTTTCTTTTACAATTTCTTTTTTTACAATACTATTCATTTTATAATAAATTGATATACATCTAGTAGTTTTTTACAAAAAATAAACAAACTGTAATTACAAAATAAACAAAATCTTTATTTACATATTTTCTATTTGAGCGCGCGCATACACATTGTTCAACCTAGAAAAATATAAAAAGACGCGTCGGCCCTATTTTTCAGGGTCAATAAGTGACCACGGTCGAGAGTGGAATAAAATACTATATGCAACACGGAACGAAAGTAGATTTTTCCCTCGGGTGATTACTGCCCTCGAGAGAAGATGTTTCCCCCTTGTTGCATAATGTACTATGACGCATTAGTAGATGTTATTCGGCATTTATAACATTATTTGCATTATAGATTTGTACCAAGATACTAGAAGTACAATTTTGCATAAGTTTGAACTATTCAAGTGTCCGGCGATTCGCTAAGGTAGGGGTGAAAGTTAAAATGTGGCCTAGATACGGCCCTGGTACTCGGCGCTGATTAGCTAGCACACCTTTCACAGTGCCGGGAGTCAGCTAGTCCCGAGTTTCACAGTGCCGGGATGTTCGACTGTACTATCAATCTTATTAAAATAGACTGTATCTACTGTTCAAAGGCCCATTTGATAAACTATGGGCATTGGACTTCATTTTCAGGTACCAGAAGACCATCACAAAAGTTTTCAAAATCCGTGACTAGGACTCCGTTGACTCTCTTTGTCAAGTATGATCAAACACTGTCTTAAGGGAGTCCGTCAATAAAGTCAATTCTCTAAATTACCGACCGAACCATACATTATTTAATTTATAAACAAAATTACATATATTTAGCTAAAGCTCAATCTCGCTGGTTCTTTATTGAGTGGTAATACACCTCTCTACGAAGTTGAAGACGTCAAAAACAATGGCACCCTAAAAAATTAAAGCAATGAAATTTCGTCTATATTTCATTCCAATAATTTTTTACACTGAGAGGAAGGATTCTTTGTGGCAAATGAATCCTGTACTTACGGAATCGAATTCTCACGTACTTGCCGCAAATGTTGAATTCTTAATTGTTGAGAACTCGAACTTGAGAAAAGTCTGCACGAGTAAGATTAACATGCCGAGTACGAAAGGTTATTTGACGAATTTATAGCATACAATGATGCTTTTCAAGCATTAAAATATAAAAAGATTCTATACTTAAACATAATCGCGGCAAGTGAAAACTTATACTAACATGTAACGGTCATATAAACATCTTAGAAATATGAAAAATTCAATTAACCTTAAAGTCAGGCGGTCAGCCGTTGACGCTACTCAAGTACTCAGTTTTTAACTATTAAGACGATGCATTTATTTGTTAAGAAATATTCATCTGACCGTATTCAAATCCACAAAACTTAACAATTAAGAAATATTCTTTGCCGCAAAGAATCCTTTCTCTCGGTGATAGGGTGCCGTTGTTTTTGACGTCTGAAACTTCGTAGAGAGGTGTATTACTACTCAATAAAGTATTTATATAATTATAAATAATTATTCACTACTCGATCGGTAAAAATCATGACGGGAAATTTGAATTCTTAATTGACTTTCGGAGCCCCTTAAATGTAAGTATATTCAGCGTCATAGGATAAATTAGTTTCTAGTCGCTGTCTACTATAAATTTCTGTTAGGGTTCAACCATATGCTATTCTAATAGTTTAAAACTACTAAAATTATAAAATGTTTGCATGTGTGTGTTGTGTGTGTGTGTATTTGTATGTGTGTGTATGCTGTATGTGAGTGTGTGTATGTATGTGCGTGCATTTCTCATTAAGAATTAATCGGCTCCTTGCTTATCCACAACTACGAACGCGCGCAGAGCTCGATCAGCTACGCTTAGCAGCAGACAGCTCGCCTGCAGCTCGCGTGTCCATCAATACAAACAGACAGAGAGAAACAGACGAAGAGAGAGAAAGAGAGAGAGAGAGAGAGAGAGCGAGAGAACCCGAGATTGCCGTCGAGCCGCGCGTTCACGAATCAATTAACCGGCAATCGGCGGGGGGCCCCCCGCGCGCCGCGAGCTGCACAATCACCGCACGTGTGTACACGTACACCTGCCGCTGGTGCTGCACTTCACTTTTTATTGTTCGAATGTGTGTATAGACGTCAATGGCGTTTCACGAGAATTTGGGCGATTTCTCGGACGAGAGAGGGAGAGAGAGAGAGAGAGCGAGACAATGGAAGGTGGGATGCGCCTCTTTTCCCCGAATAAGGCAATTGCCAGAGCATTGAGACGAGGAATTGGCGCTTATGACACTGGATATGCGATGGAATTCTACAGTGAGTGCTTTTAAATGGGTGGGCAGTTCGAACATTTTACTTTCCCGCAATTTGTTGTAAATTGTCCTTTTTTATATAATAATGCATCAGAATATACAAAAATTCAATCAAATATTTTAATGCTTCTACGAATGTTAATCAAATGAACTCTCCAGGTGTATTCTTCAAAATATCGAAACATTTACTTGAAACCGGATATACTTACTATAATACCTAGTAGAATAACACATACAGAAGGATAATTACGACTTGATTATGTATGATACGATATAAGTAACCTAGTTGTTATTTTGGCCATACCTACATTTACTTATGCCATAAATATTGATCTACGTCCTGAGGGGTTATTAAAGTCTTTAAAACTTTTTAATTTCCCTTCTTATCCACCGAGAAATGAATAATTGGTTATAAATTGATATTATATATTTACAATTGTACAAATGTTCAAGCAAATATTTCAATATTTCGACGAATATCATTCAAACAAAGCCTTAAAAGTCTAGCCTATACATTTTATTCCATTATTGGCATTTGTATAAGATGCGTTGAAATATATTTACTTGACACTTTGTAGAATAATGCAATAGTATATATAAGAAAGAGTAGTGATGTACTGGTTTTATATAATTTTATCTATATATTTCAATTACAATTGATTTCTTATCGTTCGTTTTTTAAGATTTATACGGGCGGAAGATTGAATTCGTTACCCCCTTAACAAAATTATCATCAAATAAGCTGCAGAAATTGAATAAGAAATCTTTTCATTCCAAACTGGACGAGTAAGACACGTTTATCAGCGATTTATTAAAGCGATTCAGAGCTCGTAGACGTGTAAACCGATGAAGTGAGAGAGAAGCAGACATCAGTCAGACAGATAGACTTCCAACCAATTGTGAATTTATTAAAACGCAATGGACCAGAATCCTAAGCCCTTATAAGCAGGTAAGCTAATCAGATGTGAAATGAGGTGATTGACTAATTGTTCAGGTCCGCGATCTATCTTGTAGTACGTTTAGTGAAAACAATCTAAATCCAGATATTTTGCACCTCCGTCATTAGAGTGAATACTTCACAATGCACGAACATGGATATACCCAGGTAGAAATAAAACGGATTTTTATAGCAGTTTTTTTAGTATTTATAAAGATATTATTTTGTTAATGAATAGTTAACAAAACAAAACAAAACCAGTTAGGATATTCTGAAAACTATCGCAGCCTGTCAACATTAGTGTCATAAGAAAGTAAAATTTCTAAAAGTATATTTTTTTATAAATGGCCATATCTTTAAGCAAGGATTATATTCCTAGATTCCAAAAAGTACCTTCCAAAACCTCATATAAATCTATTTCCCGGAGATATGATGCTCTTCCTGTAAGTAACCAATTGCTTTATACCAAAATTCTAATAATGATCGCTTATCAAATTACTTTTATTTCGCGCAAGATTTTAAACATTTTTAACAAAACATTATTATCAAAAAGTACGAAAAAAATCATTTCAATTTTTACCTGCAGGATAGTGCACACCTTTCGTGATATCTATTCAATAATTATACTCCATAAACTTTCGTCGGGTGCAAAATTTCTATACTCAAAGAATGGTAAACAACGCCAATACCGATTATGTAATCCCCTCGTAAGGTCTGAAACCTTACATCCTTCTCTTTCATCCCAAAGCAGTATCATTCCAGGTGCGTCCCCAATTAAAAAGCCCTTTCATACAAAACACTTTCCACTCCAACAGCTCAACTCCTCCCTCAAAGCAACCAAAACAAAATCCTGTGCCATTATCCTCTCCCAAAGATCCCATTCACCGGCAACGCCAGAGAGGAATTTCGTCGCTGAGGGGGAACACCATACACCGCGTGAAATCATAGGAAAATAAGCGCGCGAGTGGCACTGCGGAATTGTCCACACCATCGCGCGTGTATCGGCTCGGCTCGCGCGCGTCGAGCCATTGAAAAGCCGCCGGTGGCGGCTCACGATTGTGTACGGATGTGCGCGCTCCACTCCCAGAAATGGGAACGTTTTCACGTTTATTCAAAAGGCCGCGGTGTCGGCGGCGACGACGAGTGGCCTCGACTCGCGCGCTCCGCCGTACTTCGATGATATATATCTGCGTATAAGCGAGGTATGCTGTATAGTAGTTAGTAGTATACGATACGACTGAATTTTACACACGTGCTTTCGAGTGCGCACGCTGAAATGTTGTAGGTGGACTCAAAGGCTTGCACGCTGCGGTGCGAGTTTGTTTATGTTTTCAGTAGAGCGATTAGTCGTTTTTGGGCGTTGGGCGCGATTTAATAGTATAATGTTATATATAATAATGTTAGTGTAGGCGTTGAATTTTTGTTTGGAAAATTAATTTTTAATTATTAGCAATATACGTAATTGTAATTTATTTAGAACCTTCATGGAAATCTCTTATGACAAAAAATTTACAGAAATTTATACAGATTTTTTCCGTAAAGGATGATTTGACAGAATTCTGCATAATACCTTGTGTTTACCAGTACATGAGATATCAAGTTCGCAACGACTCTTTGATTTCTAATTTCGTATAGCGCGCTTTGAACCTTTTATACTTTGTCATAAGCATGAATTCTCACTCCTGTTTCACGTTGACAACTAATTATAACTATTTCTTATAAATTCTGATAAATTATGATAGTCTTTTTTATAAACTTTGTGTTTAACATGAAATTTTAATATGAAAATTAAAAAGAATTGATCCGGGGAAGTGTAGAGAAACTTTTTAAAAAGAAGGTCATATTTGATCAAATAAGTGAAAAAATCAAGATTTTATCAGACATTCAGTAGTAAAAGTTAACAAAAATATTTTTTTTATGATTCTTATTTTATACAGCAGAAAATTATTGTTTAAATGCTCAAGATTTTATGGATTTTTATGGACCTGCAGGTCTACATGCACGTGCAAAAGAACATTTGTATAAAAATCTGGATACAAACCTGCACATGTTCATGCATGTAAACCTGCGGGTAAATCTACATGCGTACGTGCACATTTGTCGTAGTATTTCTACGTGCAACTCCGCATGTTAATCTACATGCAAGCCTACATGCGAACCTGCATGCTTATCCTGCATGTAATTTTGCATGCGAACCTATATATACACTATCCTGCAGGCAAACTTGCATCTCATACTGCATGTGAACCTGAATTCTATTCTGCAGGCAAATATACACTTCATACTGCCGCTAACTTCGCTTCATTTGTGCAAATCAAGGGTAATATTCAAATATCAAGGTTCAGATCAAGATACTTTTTTTGCAAAATTAGGCAAGGTTAGCGGTAGTAGTCATGCGTCTTTGATTGCACAATGGTGAGTTTAAATTTGCAATGCGATACTAGAGGATTCTAAATGAATTACTAAACATGGCTGGCGCGGGTCATGCTTCATAAGTTTTACACGGGAAGCATATTTAGAAATTGAAATACAAGGTTAATTTCTGGAAAAAAAACTTGTTTCTACCATTTGACATAGAATACGTTTTCATAATATATATATATATATATATATATATATATATATATATATATATATATATATATATATATATATATATATATATATATATATATATATATATATATATATATATATATATATATATATATATATATATATATATATATATATATATATATAACCATAGTAATGGTTTTTTTTATCACAGATAAAATGTATAAATTTATTCATAAATATGTATATCTTATAGAAAATATTCCTAGCGGCGGCCATGTTTTTTACTGTTTTCTTATGGGGAACAGTGGCGCCTCTCTCGGTGCGGTGGTAATTTTCTTTGTCTTACCATGCGACCTCTGGCGGGATACACCCGTTTCGGACATTTCTCATATATACAGATATAGTTTCCTGGGTTAACATATAAAACATGGCTGAAGCGGGTGTACGTTTTAACTAGCGCCACTGTTGCCGCAGTGGTATTTTGTTTACACAATAGCATACACATTCGTGTGTAGGTTTGCCTGCAGAATTGCATGCAGGCTAACATGCATCATATTTGCCTGTAATCTTGTATGTAGATTAACGTGTATATTAACATGTAGGATTATATGCAGGAACACAGCAAAAATGTGTATATTTGCATGCAGAATTATATGCAGGTGATTGCTATAACAGAAATAAAAGGCATAAACTATGGATTTATACGAGACTCCAGAAAGTGTTTCCGCATCACGCTAAACTCTTAAACTGAAAATCACTCATTCTAGTATGAAAATTCATTCTATTGTGGATTTGTTCTCACTTCTATTTATTCAAAGTTATACATGACATTAGCAAATCTATATTTTTAATCCAACAAATTAAACCTTGTATCACCTGCTTTCATCTCCATTAACGAAAATTTGTAAAAAAAACTTGCTATCCCAGAGTTTAAATAAAAATTCGGCAACCCATGGGTATTACACAATCCATTTAAAATCACAAATTAGGTATGAAAAGAAAGAAACCGTCTTATAAGAATCATATACACACAAGCGCATATTATAAGACCAAACCGGATTCCGACACGGAGTCATAAACACTCGTCCCAGCACTATATTATATTGTACATATATATACCGAAGAGAGACACAGCCATTAGGCACAATCGCGCGCGAACGTCTGTAGGAAGGCGGACAGCCACAGAAGCAGGCGCATAGTGTCGCGCGCGTTGGAAAAACAAGCAAACTCTCGCAAAAGTAGGAAGCGACTCGTTACGCGGGCAATTTTGCGCGAGACGCGGCCACGACGACGAGAAGAAGAAGAAGAAGAATAGGGTGTACGGGAGAGGAGAAGGAGCCGGAAGATTGGACAAAAGGAGAGCGGATCGCCGTCTTCGAACAGCCCGTATAGTCTCGCAGTTTCATTGATTGGTGAAATCTGATTATCGCTAGAATCGAGTTTTATGGACAACTTGTAACGAGGTTTCCAACTATTTTGCAGTAATTATTCTCAATTTTATCGGCAGTAATTTCCTTACAGCTAAGAGATTGCTATCGTCTTAATCCTTTCAGCACGCCTTACAGTAAAAATGTTATGAGGAATATTTAATTGTATGTAGTTATGTAAAGCTTTAATGCGCCATGTATGAGCTTACTATATAAAGTTTTAGCTTTTTTTAAACTTAGTTTTCTAAAAGAAAAAAATTATGGATATCATACTGCTGTTTTCGACATTAGTTTTTTGTTTAATAAACGCAAAAATATAGATTTTAAGTAGCTTAATTCGGTTCATATACTATGGTATATGTCATAAGTAATCCATTATGAATAAGTACTAAACTTCTTGCTTTCATATCTACTCTAATTGTAATGAAAATATAAACATTTTACTTCTCTAGAGAAAGGGTCGTGACTAAGAGGTTAATAATTTACAAAGTAAAAATAAATATTATATTTTCTGGTAAAAGAGACTCTTATAACAGTATAATAATATCACAGTTTTTGCAAAATATATAATAAGCTAGTTTCTTCAAGTCACAGTGAACAGACACAATAATAGATTACGACCTACATCTATACAAAATAATACTTTTTCTTCTCCTGATACGTAGGACTGAGAAATCATGCGTGTGAGAATAACTAAAGCAAATCGCAATTATAAATGCAATGTCAAAATAAATAAAAATATACGCAATGCTTTTCCAAGATGTCGTATTGGCTATATTTTTATTAATCCAAGAATGAAAGAAAAGTTCTACAGTCGATAAGACCGGATATGCATTGGAAAATATTGTCTGAGGCTATCTAAGTAGTTTATATTGTATAGGTGCACAATTCGTTATCTAATTATTTTCGATCTATTATTACGATTGAACTTTCTACACTGTTCTACGCATTTCCTAGTTAAAAAGATGTGCGTTATCGTGATGTCATTCATTCATACGTAGTTGAAAAAATTTAATGTTAGATATACCTATAAGTAACATCAATTGATAATGTAAATGTCCCAATTTCAACTAACTTAGTATTTTTCCTTTAATTATTATAGATCATTATAAAAATTATTTACTTAACCGATTGACTGAAAAATCAATGATGGAAAAATCCCTCAAAATGTAAGTTGCCAACAGAGCTTAATAACGGAAAAATTCTCACATTGTATAATACACACTCTTTCGGTGCAGCAATTAATTGTGTGACAAGCATCTCTTTTTAATAGATACTTTTGTATTTTTTGGATCACTGAATAAATATTGGAAACCGCGGTAACTGTGTGGTTTATAACCTGGACTTCTAACCAAAAGGTCCCGAGTTCGAATCCCGTGCATGTAAAACTTTCAGAAATGATTTTTTTATATCATTATACTGCGACTCCGGTGGTTTCGATTCCACTTGAAACTGTAGGGCCAATTATGATCCATACGTATTTCACCTGCTACATTCTCCAAATATAAGAAGGGGGGAATTGATGCATCGTGACTATACGGAACCAGGTCTAATGCGTACAGGTAAAAGATATTAAGTTACCTCTGCAAAGTTCACTTGAACTTCGACCTCGTATAAACAATAATAATAACAATAACAATATTTGAAGTCTGACTATCAAAATTCAATATGGCTGATGCAATTTGGCAAACCAAATATCAAGCTTCTTACTTCAAGAGCTTTCTTGGAAAGCAAGCGTTTTTCTACTTGACAGTCAAGTTTCATAATTGAAATACAAATATGTAACTTGACATTCAAATTTAAACATTAAAAACTAAAGTTTTAGCATCGAATGAATTAAATAAAAACGTAAAATATAATGTAAAATGTTAAGAAAGACGATCATATCTAAATGTCCCTCATTTTATACTCTTACGAAAAATGTTTTCGCTTAATTTTATATCTTTTTTATATTTTGCAAAAAAATCTCACTCATAAGTACAATCTATTATTTATTTAATTTATTTTTATATATTTATAACTTAAATGATGGAAAATTATATTAAAAGAAATTATCACAGTTGATAAGTAAATAATTGACACATAGCTATTTTCTGTGTGTTAAATTATGTACATTTACTGCCATTTGTTAAATTAACTTTTAATGATAATATGTTTTCTAAAATTATTTTTTAATTATGGAACATAAAAATGAAGCTCAGTAACCGTAGTTACCAATGGATCAGTGAACTTGATACATAGTCATTTACATATAAAACCATTAGCATTGTTCATAGGCAATATTAAATATTTGATATACCGATGTATTATCAATGTTGATGAAATACGCTGTTTATATAATGTACAAAGGTTCATTGGATAAAACTACAAATACTGGGTTTCATTTTTAGATATAAGAAAACAATTCCCAAAGTTTCATAAAAATCCGTCACCCAAACTCCGTGGGCCCTCCTAGTTAGATACAGACGATTTAAATGAAATCATAGTTTTGATCAAAACCCTTCTACACGTGACAGGAGAAACTGCAAAATAGGAGAGGTATGAATACGATATGGGAGGAATGAAGAATGTCAAAAAATCGTGTTATTTAAAATAATTTCATTTGACTTTGAGGAGGGGATTGAATGATGTGAGAGGTGATACAGTGAGTGAATCATTAATTTATTACTTACAACCATATTCAAAGTCAATTTATTATTATTTATAATTCAAATTGGGTACTTAAAATAGAAATATTAATAGAAAGAATGCTGAATCATATAAATAATATACTTTACTTTATAAAATTAGACTTAAAAAATATAAATATACTTTATTATGCTAGAATTTGAGGTTATATTGATATACATCTAACATAAATTGACGAATCTAGTATACATTAAATACTTCTATGATTTTTATTATTTTTTAACAATATCATTGTTAACATATTAATTCTAATATATTTTGAGATAAGGTTTATATAAATTGATTAATTAAAGTAATACCTCGAGTAATACGCATATTTTTCGATGTCCTTTACAAATGCAGTAAAGGAGGATGCCCATAGCGGCCCCCTTAAGGTAGCGTATGAAACCTGACCCATCGTTTAATGTCTGGTGCATCATACTATCTATGGATTTGTCCAATTTAAAGAAAAATATAAAGTCTAACCATACTCGGGAATTTCTACTTATTTCTACATTTGCTTTTACGGTAATAAAGCATAAGAGGGAATAATATGTCACTTTCGTCCCGCTTTTCAGGTCAATAAAGTAGACCTTATAGTTAAGTAAGGAATAACATTATTCCTCGAAGCAAGTAGATGTTTCGAAAAATGGCGTTTATTAAATGCAATGTTATTTTTTAACGAAGTCAAAATAATTTTTTGTTATATTATTCTTTATACATAATAATGTTAATTTAGTATTTATTTTTTAAGATTTTAATGACACAATAAATAAAATAAATAAAATAAAGTTTGAAATCTCAAACACGATTTTCAATAAAAGCCCGTATTCCAAATGACTTCTCAATTGAATCATTCACCTTAACATATCTATATTACATACTCACACTAATCTAATTATCACTCCCCATAAAATACAAATAGGTAGTAATGATGTTTTTAAATTATGTTTACACATCTATTTATACAAGGCATTTTTATTAGTGTATGATTAATACTCCAGGTAAAATACATCTACACACAAACATTATAATTCACAAGCTTTCAGCTAGATGAGAGCACAATATTGTATACTGAATGAGCTGATAGTATACGGTTTAAAGTAAACAAACTATTATCCGGAGTAAACTGGGTATTCGATGCATGAATGCAACTATAGTGTAAGTGGCAGCTCATTCATACGTAAATTATTGTACTACGTTTCTAAAGATACACCCAAATAAATTAAATAATCAAATTAGATCATAATACAGCAAAATGTCCTGGAATAGGTTTTGTGTATAAAAGTTGCGTTAGGCTTTTTAAAATATTAAACTTTAAGAAACGTTAATTTTAAATTTTATTCTTAGTATAAAATTAAATAAAAGTGGCTAAATATTAAAAGTGGCACTTGGTACCTCATTAAATTTTATAAATTGAACGTTTTATATATATTTGACACGAAAAAATAAATAAAATAATATATGAATAATCCATTATTTTAACCCTCAGTTACCCCATGTATTTTACTTACGGTCAAATGAAGACATTTTCAATGATTCTTTTTTTGAATCGATAGCTTTTTCATGCACGTGTTCGAGCAAAGAATGTTCAAAAAATATGTTATCAAAAAAAGGTTCGCTTTTGAAATTTTGTTCCTAGAGAATATATACTATAGCTCAAGACTAAACTTTTAGCACCTGTTTTAGAACTTGATTTTTGTCAGGAAGTAAACCTAAGTAGTATAATATTTCAAAGTGGTCTAAAGTCATCCCGCTCTACGGTACCATTAAATACTATTAATGTGTCAAATTGTAAATGTGGTCATTTTTATAGAAAATCGACGTCCCTAATGTACATACAATCCGAAATAGTAAATTTTGCTATCCAGTCTATAATTTTTGCCACACAATTTTTTTTAGTGCAATAATTTACTAAATATGCTATCAAGCTAATATTAATTACCTCTATAACAACAATAACACAAATTTTATCGCGCGTGTATCATTTTCTCGTACATCAAGATCCACTTATTTGTCGCGCTTTGTACAAGACTATTCTTAACTGCCGCTCTGTTATGTAGCGTTATCTTGAGCCCCCGCTGCCTCGCGCTCGCGCGGTTATGCGTTTTTCTCTCGCTCCTTTCTATATCCATCCGGCCATTCGCCAGCGTTCGAGTCTCCAAAGCGAGCGGGACTCTAGAGTTGTCTGTGTGCCGAGAGCAATTTAGGAAGTATTAATAAGAAAATGAAATAGTTCGCCGTGGTTCGCGAACACGAAGTGTGGAAGAAATATATAATAATGGACTGGATAACTTGGCAATAGAATGCAATAGTCATTACGCAATTGCTTGAATTTTAAATACTGCGAGTATACACACGCGAGATTAAAAGTCATGTCTGCAGGTTTTTTCAAGTGGTTTCGGACACTGTTTTTAAGCTCGACCTTACATGAGACTTTTTTAGAACTTGAAATTTATTAATTTCTTCATGAATCGTAATACTATTTTTAAAAGTAAATTGATATTGAAAACATTTAGGTACAATAAAATGCAGTTTGTCAAGTTCATTTGATTAATTAGTTTTTTTCTTTAATTTTATTCATTCATAAATACGTGTTTAAAATAATGAAAAACCGGCAATATAAAGTAAATCATCTAATATTTAATAAAATTCTTAATATTTGAATCATACAAAATGCCTTAAATGGTAATATACATCGTAAAATACCGTATAAAGAGCCGTGTACAAATTACGTAAGGGCTATTTTCCATACTTCTCACTCCTCCCTACCCCCACATAAGGAACCGTAAGTTTTTGGTAACCCCTACCCCCCTCTCATACGTAACATTTTCTAAATAAATAGTTCATTATTAATAAATAAATTGATAAACCATTAAGGGGGCAGGCCTGGGTTAAACCCAAAAAAAATACTTTTTCTTAAGAGTCCAGAAAACTTTTTATGTTTAAATGCAATCATTCTGAAAATATTTATGCTATCATTACATAATAATATCTTCAATTTTTCCGTTGTAATGCCTCAAAATCTTGATCCTATACGTCACAATAAATCATTATTTGCAATACTATATTTATTAAAGGAATTTGGTTCATCACACGATTCTCAGGTGATATGATGAGCGAGAATTATTTTTTCGACGGTTATTCGACTCCGTTTGACATATATTACAAAAAGAGCGGAACACTTTTCCGTTAAAATTATTTTATTAATTTTTATGGAGATCTATTTGATTTTCTGTTTACATTTTTTTAATATATTTTAATAAATTAATTGGATTTACGATTACGATCTGGTTCTAATCTATTTCTTTATATGCAATTTTCTAAACTCTTCCCAAAATAAAGATAGAGTTCAGAATACACTACATTTATGACACGATAATTTCGTCACAAACTAATGATGTCATAATACACACTTCGGCGGTAGATTATGTACACGTCATGAAGGGTACAATTGGTGATGTGTAGTGGCAGGTCAAGCGAACGCAAACGTCATTGACAGAAGGAGACATAGATATAATAGAACGACAGATTATGCAGGGTAAACAACTTTTTGTCCCGTAATCGAACTTTTAAATGTACTTTTAAATATCGAGCAAGCAAAAATGTTATGCAACGTATATGCGAGGTAAACCGCATCATCGGTTACCGCGTGGTCACGCCCAGATATGGCATTTGCAGGGATTCACGCGAATGAAAGGCACTAGCGCAACAAGTAAATCCCATTATCATCAATCTTTATTTAAACTCCGCATTAAATTAAAGTTAATTATATACCTAAGTAATAAAATCTATATATCCTATTAAGTACTTTTGTAAATTCTATTACGCAGTATTAAGTTTTTGACTGATGCAGAAAATAAAAAGAATAAAATATCTTAAAAAATATTAAAAAAAAACACTTTTATTAAATCTACTAAAAAGTATAAAATAATATTTTTCTATCAGCTCTACATGTCAATTGAAAACGTGAGGAGCTAAATGCTTATCACGTTTTCGAAAGGAATTGCAAAATATTTGTAAATTGGAGTATAGTGAATTTTCGATAATCCATATTTTAAGAGTAGTCCTCGGTGCTTTCATAAAGAAGCATCATTAATATAGAAAATTTTTAGATATTTACATGAAATTGGAAATGATATGTAGACTAAAAGAAAAATTAAGTGCCCCATGCTTTTATTTCATATTTATTATGAAAAACTATGGGTTTTACACGGACATGCAGAGCTTATAGTAACGTATTACTTTATACTTTTTAGTATATTTAATAAACTGTTTTTTTTAATATTTTATTATTTATATTATTTTATAGTTTTATTATTGGTACCCTGGTGGAAAATAATTTAGAATTATGTAGATCTGTCTAGTTTGCCATGCTGAATAGTAATAGTAAAATAAATTAATTGTATATAATTTTATTTTGTTTAGGTAAAATTGTGGATAATGTCTCGAAATTAGTACACCGCTGTCACGTAATTGGAATACTGAATTTTAAAATACCACTATAATATAGTGTCGTTATGTATTTAGAAGTTTTGAAAATTCAAAGTCTCTATCTTAGTCAGAAATGTTTGAATTTCAAATTTAAGGTTTGAGGTATATAAGTTGATATTGTCCCAATGTTTGTCATAAAATTTGAACAGACCTGTCTCGGCATACTACTAACGTGTTTTGTCATATAATCTCCAACAGTCTCAAATGTTTTAACTATCTAGGTTATCGGGAAGTTTCTGAATTTTTAAATGTAAGATTTGAGGTAAATTTCCAAAAATTTGGACATTGATGACGCAATATTGGGACAGAGTTATTCCAATATACTACTCAAGAATATTATTACATTATTCTATCTTATTGTGTCCTATCGTAAAGTTTATAAAGTTTGAAGCGCAACATTTGAGGTATATTTGTCTCCCAAAATTGGAACACTGTTGTCCCAATATTGGAGCAGTGTTATCCCAATGTACGATTAATTTGTATCGTCATTCAATCTTATCTTATCGTATCCTATCATAAAGTTTCTAAATATTTAAATTCCACATTTGGGACCCAGTTGTCCCAAAGTACCATTAAATTGTACTGTAATCCAATCTTTACTCGTCTCAACTCTGTAGCTTATCAGGAAGTTTCTGAATTTTAATATGTAAAATTTAAAGACAAACAGCCAGACAGATAGATGGACAGACAAACAAGTGCGGCTAGCAAGTTTAATAAAAGCGTTAAAAAATTGATAAAGTATAGGTTTTGTAAAAACATAAAATTCTAAGTTGGCTTCTGGGGGTGTGATATTGTTTCCCACTGAATTACATTAACAATCGAAAATCTAACTTTCGTAATTTAATTTTTGTACTGTCAATTTTTGTAGTTTTAACTGTTTAATTAAACTTCACACGATAAACGCTGGTGAAAACCAGCTTCTCTTTGATACGCATTTCACAATGAATGTAAAGTATGCCCATGCATATCCATACAGCCCTAGATAAAACGTTACCTATAAAAACCTATAAAACTAATATGAGCAAGGCGAATCCATAAAATCGTAATAAGCATTTCAAAAAAATGTCTTCTGTGTAAAGTGAAAGACATAAAATAAAGTGAATTTTTAATTCTTACTACTGAATGTCTGATAAAATCTTGATTTTTTCACTGATTTTATCAAATTTGACTAAATGTTATGTTATATTATCCGAATACTACAACCCAAATCGACAATCAGATTTACATGAAATGAGGTTTTTCATGTTCTTCTATATCTTTTTTATGACACCTCTAAATACTAGTGCACACTATACTAGGCGTAACTCAGGCTTTTTAACTTCTTTAAAATTTTGGAATATTAAACAGAAAAAAAAAATTGCTTGATTTAAGTAAATATGTTGTCTTGAAATCAATTTACTTGACTTAAGTGATTGTTTACTACACTTAACAAAACTGTTTTTGGTTCAAAATAATATTTATTTGGTTTGAAGTCAATTCTATCTTAATTAAAATTGGTTGTGATTGAATAAAGATTTCCTTCAATTAAATTACGCTCTTTTAAATCTAAAAAATGATTTTCTTCAATTAGGATATCACATTTTCTTAAAAGTAGAGGCCAATTTGGAGTAAATATTTTCTCAAATACAAAAATCGATCATCTTGGACAAAAAATATATTTATTTTTATCTAAAACATGCTTAATTAAAATTGATACGTTAAAAAGAAAAACATACTTACTCAAAACCAAGAAATATTTATTTAGAACAAAAATATATTCGCTTGATTAAAATAAGTCTTTTTTAGAAAATTCATGATAACATTTAACAAATCTTAAACAAATATTTACTTAGTACAAGAATAAATGTGTACAATTAAAGTTAATAAAACTATTATTTATTTATTTAAATTAAGAATATGGATGATTTAAATGAAAATAATCCTTTCTTTAAATGAACTAAATATTTCTTTAAGTTATGTAAGAAAATATTTACTTTGAAGTAGCGAATAATTAATTTATAATAAAAGAATATTTTCTTTAGTTTAATACATGACTTGTTCAATTGAACAATTGTATAGACGGCAGTTATAAAATATTTATTTGATATAAAAATGTTTTTAAATAAATAAATATTTGCTTACATTATGTTAAAAACCGCTGCCAATTCATTGGCACTTAACTTCCTCAAACTAAATTAATTGCTCCAATATGAAAATTTTTGTTCTTATAAATTAATTTTAAATTGCTATATCTTTCCGAAATATAACCGTTTAAACTAAAAATTACGTTTTCGAGTATAAAAAAAGAGGAAAAGAGCCTATCTAAAATTTGCGGTTGTAAAAGATAGGTAATTTTTTAAGTCATATTACTCTGGATTTTCACTATTTTTTGCGTAAATCATACTTAAGTTTACGGCTTTCAAATGAAAAATTATGTAAACTTTTGCTACAAAGTATTAATAAGATTTTCCTCGGTAAGAATCGAAGTAATATTACTTCTCAATTAGTTAAGTTACACATAGAAATACGTAGTTGAATGGCGAAGAATTACGTTACAAATTGTAATGTTATTTTAGTCACGAATAATTTACAATTAATTAAGTGAATTCGTTACGTCCAACGTGGGTCGATTTATAATTTACGTTAGACGTAGTAAATTCCCTAGCCGTTTTAAATTCGGGCTCCACGAGACCAAGACAAGACGATATTTTTGAAAACATAATGTCTTGTCTTGGTCTTGTCTTGCCTTGAAGTCTTGATTTACTTATTAACATTTATTTAATTATTTATACCAAACTTGTTAAAAATATCTATAGTTATATTATCTTATCAGTGAAAAGATTGCAAATCCTTTAGGCCAGTGTATCTACATTGCCATATGTTGCAAATTCTTGGAATTATAAAGGGTTTCGTGTAAAGGCTTCGACTCCTTAATATGTACTCGGTTTTACTTATGCATATAATATTTAGAAGGTATGTTACGATTAGCGGCTTTATAGAATCAAATCCGTTATTCCCGCTTAAAAATAAACTTATATATTAAATGATCATGCATGATTATTATGCATATATGATCACACATGGCTCCTCCCATTTGTGGTATTTTATTTCAATATTCTATACTGTATTGTAAAAGGAACCAAAAGGACTAAATTTTGGATAAATATATCTTACAATATACATATGGTATAACGATCTGAAATTTTACAGAAATGATCTTTGAGATAAATATTGCATAAAATATTAAAATATACTACAGAGTTTTGATTTTAGGTGATAACTACATTGAATTGAAATTGCTTAACCCTTTAAGTGCTGGTGGGTCCTTCAGGACTCATACATTTTATTAGTTTTTTAAAGATTTCTACGTGATAAACTCGAAATTATGTAATCAAAGTGTATGGATCAGGTCGAAGTGGACTATTTCCGATCTCGTTAGGCGAGCCTAAGTTACTTCTGACCGCAAATAGCTGAGAGAACAAAAAAAATAAAAATAAATCATTGCTCAGAATTTTTTGACGATAATTTAGATGCCTGGAACTTAGAAGGTTAAAGATATTAAGATTATCAAGATTTAACCGAAATATATGATTAAAATTTTTTAGCAAACGATTATATAATTTAAAATTGAAAGCTGTAAACTTTAGTATGATTTACACGATAAATAGTGAAAATCCAGACTAATATGACTGACTTTGAAAATTAATGATATTATTACGGCTTATAAAATAGATAAAAGTTAATATAAGAACTAAGACCTTTCAAGACAAAGCAACAAAATACGAAACTTTCTTCTTGAAGACCAAGACAACACGGTCTATGTCAAGATTGCTTCGAGATTAAGAAAACATTTTCAAAAATATCGTCTCGTCTTTATCTCGTGTAGCTTTATATATGCAGCAGCATCACTATTATAAATTTGACACAAAACAATAACAGTATTTTAATCCCTTAGTGCTTTAACCCACATATTTCAATCACAAAACTATAAGTTTTTGTCTCAAGTAAATATTTATTAAACGGCCGAAAATGGTAGCGAAACCCGCAAGCGGTGAAATTGGTCCTCAATTGCTATATCAGGACCCTCTTAGTTTCAGCTTTTAATGTAGGTGGCGTAAACTACTAGCGTAGCGTTGTGCTTGTATATTGTGTAGCGTATAAGATATATAGCGATTGTACTATAATGCGATTATCTTGTAATGGTTATATAAGTCTTAGGTATGTAATTGTCATCTAATTTTCAGATAACAAAGTAAATATTGTTTGATCAATAAGTATTTACTAGAATCTAATAAATATATGCATTATAAAAATGTAACCATCATAGAAAAAAACAAAAATCAATAGAATAGCTACTTCAAAGATTAAAAGTATTTTGTAAAAAGACGAAATTAACTATTTTTTTAGAACATATTTATTTGATATCAAATTATTTTTGTTAAATTTATATAAGTAATTACTTCAGTCAAATGAATATATATTTAATATTAAAGAAATTTTGTTTACTTTAAGATAATATTACATTCATTCAAATGAATAGTTATTTTAATCAAATTATTAATTATTTGAGACTAAATTATGTTTGATAAATTCAAATAGATAATTATTTAAATTAAAGAAATATATATTAAGTTTTAAAAGAAATTTTATTTGTTTTGAGATCATATTACTTTCATTCAAATAAATACTTATTTTAATCAAATTATTAATTATTTCATACTGAATCATATTGGTTCAGTTTAAGTAAATAATTACTTTAGTTGATCAAATACTATTTTATTTCAAACAATAATAGAGCTTTGAACTGAATTAATTTTTATTTACTACTATTAAAAAACATCATATTTTTTAATCAATTAAAATTTGTTTGATTTTAGCAATTTTTTTTTCAGTGTACTATAGGTATAATCGTTTATAACTATAGATGTAATTAATACTTTTTAAAACAAAACATCACAAACAAAAACCTTTTTTGTCAATTTTATTTCCTTTTTTTCCAAAAGTTTGCTACTCAATAAAATTTGTCAAACATTATTTTCTAGGTTTAATAAATAAATAAGTATCCCTTATGAAAAAGCCGTTTCCAATGATTTGCCGCTTAGCTTCCTAAAACCAAATAAACTGTTCCAGTATGAAATTTTCTGTATTAATAAATTATTTTAAAATGTTACATCTTCTTCTAATTAATAGCTCAAAAAGGGATGTGTTTTATTAATGGTCATCAAGTAAAAAACTTGTTTTTTCTCTTTAATATACCACTAAAGTAATCATATCATTTCTAACATACCAAAATAATTTATTTTTAATATCGAATCTTTATTAACAAATGAAAAAAAATGAGCTCTGTTTGTAAAAAATGATCATACCATTCTCATCTCGATAATAGTATGATCATTTTTTACCAAACAAGGCTCAATTTTCTTTCTCATTGTTTCATGAAGATTCGAAATTAATAAATTTTAATATTATATCTATAAGCGATCAGATTTTTTTTTAAAAAGTACACAAGCTCAAATATCTTGGAGTGTATAGGTCATTGTGATCTGGAAAAAGAACTCATTCAAGACATAGTAGAAAGCTACCTGTTTGAAAAGTTTCAGATAAAATGCTGCCAATTTACTATAATTGTCGTAGGTAACAGAATATGGATTTTTGTACGAAAAGATTTTTTTCTCGTCAAACGAAAAGAATCAAGACAAACAAATTTTACTGAATATTCTTCTCCATATTCCAAAACATCTCAAATCATTTAAAAAATTTTCCATCTTATATTTCCCAGATATCACAGTTAAACAAAAAGTAATTTCGATTATAACAAAATAAGAGAAATATCTTATTTAAAATTTCGGATCGGTAAAAATAGGTATAATAATTTTAAGCTATTAAAATGCATTATTACCGAAACGATGATATTGTTTATAACGTCTATGAGGCCTGAAACATTAATTTTCTCCGAATATATTCCGAGTAATGCTGATCCACACATACGCACACTCATGCACACACATTCATATAGATATTTTCTAAAAATAGTGTATTTTGATTCCTAATGTCTCAAAACATGTTTTTATACTGACTACTACTTTTGTTTTACTATGACAAAGCTTCCTCTATGAGAAAGCAAAATCTGCAAACATTTCTGCAAGACTTACTGAAAAATTTTCAATACTTGCAGGTTTTTCTGCAGGTTTCTCTGCACGTTCCTCTTCAAGGTTTTTGTATGCAAATCTATCTGCAGTAATAAATTTTGTTTCTTGCGACGCACATCCACAGGCAAAAACCTTGTAGAGAAACGCGTAGAAAAACCTGCAGAAAAATATGCAGGTTTGGAAAATACTGCAGAAATTCGTGCTGAAATTCTTCAGAAAAACTTGCGAATAAACTTGCAAAGATTTCTACAGATTTTTTTCATAAGAAATCATAAGGAATATCTCGGTGAAATCGCTCATAAAACTGCTCATGCATTCCAGAGTTCTTAAATAAACCTTACCGAATAGGCCTGCATTTTATCAAAATTTGAATTCCCGAAATCATAAAAATCCCAGCGACCGCAGCAAGTAAATAAAACTTCGGAATAAACGCATTCGCGATGTCTGCCATGCGTATGTGTATACGCGCGTGTGCACTCGGTGGCATGGCCGGTCTTTCAGCGAGCTGGAAGGCATCAGAGAGAGAGAGAGAGAGAGAGAGAGCGAGAGATAGAGAGAGAAAGAGAGCGAGCGAGCGAGCGAGTTGCCGGTCGAGTCGTTGAGTCGTGTTATATCTAGTTTATACGACGTACATTAGGCATGAATGGCATCTACTCTGCACGCTTGAATGAGAGCAATTTAAACTTCTTTAGGCTGCTTAATCGGGTAGGAAGTCACATCAGCCGCATAGGTGATAACCTACACAAGGCGTCCCATACAAACGTAGTGACCGCACGACGAGACCGAGAGACAAGCCGAGACACGGCTACGACGACGACGACTACGAAGACGACGACGAAGTCGCTGCGCTTGCCTTGGATACAATGCGGCGCTAACGTCAAAATCACTGGCTTAAGGCTTTCCATTCCCTTATATACGTTCCTACTTGCACGCCCCCCACCACTCTTATGCAGATTATCGACTCCCGTCTCTTTCTTTCCAAGTTCAATTTGGATGATTTTCACGAAACTGTCAAATTATATTTCATGTCCTGGAGTTTTGTAATTTATATTATCGAAGCAATAGACTGAAGAATATCATACGTAGATTTGTAAAATTGTATCTTCTAAGTAAATCTTCAATTAGTTGAGTAAAGAATATTTTAGATAGAATGTTTGTTTTAAAGAACATTTTAATTATTATAATTGATTTGAATAAAACCATTCAAATTGTCAGCTCTGTGGCATGTCACCTGCATGGCAGTTAATTTTGCACAGAAATGAAAATATAATATTCAGTTTTAAACAGCCGAAAGTGTAAGTGGTATCAAATACTAAGTATTTTGTAGGAAATCCAGGAGTACCACGATAACAATTTTATAGTCTTTTTAAAATATGACAATTTCATGAAAATCATCCACTTATTTCGGTTTTTTTTTTAACCCTACCTATCAATATCTAGTAAATCTAATTCTTATACCTCTACTCCATCAGACCACTCTATCGCCTATAAAAGAAGTCAAAGTGATGAGACCTCGGAAGAGTCGCGACTACTCGTTATAAAGTTATTTAAGTGAAGTGATATACTATCGATTGCTACGAATAATTTTTTTAATCTTAAATTTCGGGCGACCTTCTCAGTATATATTTTAACAAAGTTAAAAAAATATATAAAAATTATATGATATATATTTCATGTAAAATACATTAATATTATTATATTGGCCAAGTAGTAATGGTTAGCAGCAACTGAGCTTGCGTGGTCACAGCTGTCACATAATCTCTATGTCAGCTGTGGTCATGCTTGTATCATCACCATAGCTATCATAACTAATTGTTGGAACTATTTCTCTAGAGCTGTGTAGTCCGTAGCCATGTTCTCAGTCACGCTATCTCTCTCTGTTATTTGTCAGTTGTATCCAATCCACCTCATAGCATCCTATTTCGCGTAGGTCAAATTTAATATTGTTCTCCCACCTTTGTCCCGGTCTACCAGGGACCTTGCGCCGGTCGGTTTCTCTATAAGTATTCTAAGTGCTGCTCTTTCACTTCCCATCCTAGCTAAGTGTCTCGTCCATCTTAGTCTTCGAGATTTAATCACTCTTGTAATGTTTGGTTTTCCGTACAACTCACGTATTTCCTCATTATGTAAAATTCTCCATTCTCAAGTAATCTCGTCTATTAGTAGGAAAATACCCACAAATTTGGGCCTCTCCTAATGCCTTCTTAAGGCTCTATTGCCTTTATATATACTCTAGACTCGATTGTTTCACTTACACGTAAGGCTCAGCGTCGCCATGTAGCGGCACTTTATCGGTACTATATACTTGACTATGTATGTGAGACATGTATGTATCTACTTTGATTGGAGAACATAATAAAACAAAAAAAAACACATCTTAACCCTTTCCACCCCCGGGGGTGGAATTTCATAAAACCCAGAAATCGTTCTCGATATAATCTCATTCTATATGTTATGCCACAAAAACCGTCTCAAAATCTTTTTTCGCTGAAGAAATATAGTAAAAAAACTAAAAATCACATTTTAACCCTTTCCACCCTCTGGGGGTGAAATTTTAAAAAACCGTTTCTCGGTGAGCACCTACTATGTGGGTGGAATGTACCCACAAATTATCAAGCCGATCGGTCCAGTGGTTTTGGCTGGGCGTTGTTAAATCAGTCAGTCAGGACAAGTTCTTTTATGTATATAGATAACAAAAAAAGTTAACTTTACTTGTATATTAGTAACCCCAATTAGAGTGAGTTTTACTAGCGTGTTTAGTAACAATTACCAATCACTTTTCTCGTAGTGCAATATTTAATTAAAAATACGTATTTCGTGGTATCACATTTTTTAGTTTACTACATGTTTGTTAAAATCTGATACTACGCTATTCGTATTCTCAATCAAACTTTGGTGAATGTTCTCTAATAAAATTGTGCTAATTTGATAATTTTGCAATAGTATAGTATTTAATAATTAGTAATTTTATTCTTATTTTGTTAAATATTTTTTTAGCCTTGATAAGGAACGCACTTCAAGAGGTCGGCAATTTCGACTCTTCTCGAATAAAGGAAATTTATTCATAGCAATTGATAGTGTATTGCTTCCTCATAGAGGAAGCTTTGTGATGGTAAAAAATAAATTTTTGTTAAAAACATGTTTTGAGATACTGAGAATCAAAATACACTATTTTTAGAAAATGTCTGAATGGATGTGTGTGTGTGTGCGCGCGCGCATGTATGTGTGTATGTGCGTGTGTGTGTGTATGTATGTGTATGTGATCTCTTGATCTCAAAAAATATACAGGTCATGATAGTAAAAAGCTACCTTTTTTTAAGTTTCAGGTAAAATGCTGCCAATTTACTTCAGATATCGTCGGAGAAAAAAAAAATCAATTTTTTTTACAATATTATTTTTTTTTTTTTAACAAAAGAAAAAGAGAAAGAATAAAAAATTTGACTGAACATTCTTCTTCATATTCCTAATCATCTCATATGCTTCCGGGGTATAACCGTTTAAACAAAAAATTACGTTTTCGAGTATAACAAAAGAAGGGAACAACCCTATCCACACTTTCAGGTCGGAAAAATTAGGTAATTTATGCTCTTTCAAATGCCTTTTCGCTGGGTCGATGATATTATTTATAATGCACCAAAGAACCCGAAAAAGTAAAACCCAAAAATTCGAAAACCGCTATAAAAACAAAAAACCATCGAAAAATAATATAAGAATTATATTCTCTAAAAAAAGCAAAATCGAGCCAGAAAAGACGATGATATTCGGCACAATTTTATATCATTTTACCGCGATCATTTATGTAGGTATCTACATTTTTTTTAATAAAAGTCAAATGAGGTTTGCCTTTTGACGTTGTTAAGGAAATTTTCTTTTCTATGAGTGGCATTCTCAATATCATCCATGAGACAAATCATTTAGTAGGACAATAATTCTGACAATCACGCAAACGTTTATAAGTATTTAGAAAGATTAATGAAGCAAAAAAATATAGTGTACCTATATGAATCACCTGCATTGCTTATAATCGAAAATTAAATTTTATCGAAGAAACTACGAACAAGATCTATTATCATTAAAAAAATAAGACTTTTCAAAAAACACTTGCTTCATAGTTCCCGGTTGTTTAAATACAAACTCGTAACACAAATTTAAAAACGAGCACAAAATTTACAAGAGACGAAAATTACAACTCGTAAAGAATCCGCCTTGAATCATCATCTTGAGAGACGCGACGGTCACAAGTAAACGTAACAACGCACACGCGTAGTTATTCACACGCACGTATTATATATGTGACGATACGTGAATTCTGCGGCTACAAAAGACAGCGCGCGCTGCTGACCCGTTTCTAACGCTGTACTTTTGCTTTTTATTTAATTATAGTTAATACTTAGTTATCCTGGCTACTTTGTTCTCTAAGTGACACACAAGAGCGGAGCGCAGACTCAATGGGCGTCACGCGCTCTTACCGTATATCGTACACACGCACTTATATACCTACACGCAGCGAGACCGTAATCCCCTAGCTTCAGCTGGTGCGGTTATCACGGAGCCCGCGTAAAGTCGAAGTGAGAATTTTCGTGTACCTGTCGCGTGTGAAGAAATGAGGCACACGAAAAATCTGAACGATACACAATGCAATCACAAAAAACGCAATATATCCTCATTGACGTTATTGCTTTCTCAAAGAGAAAGCTTTGTAAAGATATTCTTTTTTGTTTACAAACATACTGGTATTGTGTGTATGTGCGTGCGTGTGTGAGTGTGGGTGCGTGTGTGTATATGTGTGAGCATTTTTGTGTGCATGTCTACATGTGTGTGTTTGTGCATGTGAAAAGAAAGAAAGTAAGAAAAAATTAAGGAGAAGCAAGCGATTGTGAGTAGATTCTGTACCTCATAGTTTACCACGGACACATAAATGCACACAGATTCATACAGACATTTCTTTAAAATAGTGTATTTAGACTTCTAAGGACTTAAAACATGTTTCTATAATATCTTTTGCTAAACCCTTATTTCATTACAAAACTTCCTCTATGATGAAGCAAAAATAATTACTTGAAATGATGCATCATGTGACTGCGTTGTCACTATTAGGTTCGATTGGAAAACCACTCCAAAAGAATGAAATTGCATTCTCTGAACATACTTCGAGTGAGATTTACGTTTTAAAAATATGTTTTAAAAAATACTTCAATGTTTGATCAAAATCTTCTACGCTTGCAACTGGTCAAAAACTGAACCTGTGGCGATATCAATATTGTATCATCGTGAAAAAAGGCACTATGAAATAACAAGATAATCCAATAAAATAGCACACACCTCAAAAATGCAGACCAAAACGTAATAGAGAAAAATCGTCAATAAATACATCAATCGAGCGAGCACAAGATAAGAAGAACTTCACACCGCAGCCAGCCTCAATAACTCGACGGCGAATTGACGCTGATTACAGAGAGTATTACGCCGGGAAATACTCTCGTCGTGGGTAATTACGAGCGAGACGAAGAAGAAGAAGCAGAAGCACGAGTAGAACCTCGCGCGCGCGCGCGTGCGAATTTCCTATTCCTCGCGAGCAACCCAGCTGAGATATGTAACCTACGCGCGAGCGCGTTGACGTCACGCGTCTTGCCCTGTCCACCGTGTCTCGAGGAATTACAACGCGTGCGTGCATGTGGCCGATCGAGGAGCTTATCGATGACCTAGAGATATCGATCTGCCAGACGTAGGTAGCGGCGTGATCGTGAAAAATGCGTGAGCCCAAAATCCGAGAAATCAAGAGTGCAATCGTATGACGCGAATCGGTGTTTTCGCGGCTGAAATTGGCGGGTCGCAATATTTTTGTATACGTACCGAATTTTTGAGTAGATTGTCGTAATATTTTGATTAAGATAATAACTAATAATAAGGTGAATGCTGTTTGGTAAAATATTGGATATTAGAGGAACATACGACGTATTATCGATTATAATGATAAGTATTCATGATTTACTAATCAATTACATAAACCTCGATTACGAGATAAAATCGTTATTATACTTCAGAAAATTGAAGGTTCTATAATGAACGTATTTGTAAGATATCATATTATACGCACAAGATTCCAAAAGATGATGTCTTCGAAACAATTGTGAAAATTCGGATTCACAATGCTTTCTAATTGGATCATAAATGTCTTTATGATTTCAGAATAAATTAGTTTTCGCATGAAGACTCCAAACTTTAGACTAGGGTCTTCTTTGCTTCAAGATAAAAGTTTTTTCATAAAACACTTCATAACTTTTTAGACAGTTTCTGTTTGAACTGTGGGGTTATCAAAAAGAAAATAAATTGAAGATTTAGACTTTTCAAAAATTAAAGTTAGCCCAAACTTCATTTAATATTGATGACTACAATAATTTATTCATTTCGTTCGTTTTAGTAAAAAAATGCTCTAATAAAATTCACTTGTAATTTTTATGGAATAAAAGATTCTCTTCAACATGCGAGTGTATAACAAATTGAAGCATTTCCCCGAGTTTAATCAAGGAAAAGGAATTTTATTTGTCAGTGAGTGTACCTTATAATAAACGGTCATTTCATTCGGACGTCAATAAATCAATCACGTATGTCACTTCAAGTTTAACGATTTTAAGTTAAAAATAAAAATAAGTCAATACCAATATTAAGGTAGTTCGAGCAAGCAGGTACATATTATTTTATGAGTATTTTAATGAGTTCTATAATTTTTTACTTATTTTCAAATCTGCGAAAAAATAATTGAAATCTTCTTAAGAACAATTTAAAAACTTTTTTTACGTCAATGTTCAGTATTAGGTCAAATAACTTTTCCGAACGTTCAATGACTTACAAGACTGTTTTTCAATTTCCTTTATTCAATTAATCAAGTAGAATAGTAATCTCCCTAATATCTGCCGAAAAGCACAATTTTCGAAGTTAATTATTCTGCATCTTATATTTGGTCAATGACCCAACCTGCGAAATTTCGCAGTCATACCTACTAATAAATTTCAACTTTGTGTAATTCTTTCACTTGCCTGCAAGAACTACCTTCAGATCGAATCAACAAAGTATAAATTCAGTTCACTGCCAAATATTCGAAAGTCCCTCCTCTCATTCGCGCTTGAGAACCTCAAAAAGCGGAGTAATACCGCGTCCCCGTGTAAATAATTGTTCAGCACGAGAGGGGCAGCCACAAACCGACAGAGAAAGAGACAGAAACAGAGAGAGAAAAAGTGAAGGACGGTACGATAAGGATAAGGATAGAAGCCGAAGCCGATTCGATCGGCGCCACGTCGGATTTTCATCTCTCGCTTCGTATATATACATATATACGCCCGTACTACTTACGCCACGCTCTACTGACTTCTCGGCAGCGCAGGAACCGCGAACGGGGCATTTTTTCTTCTTTAGTCGCGTTATCGCGTCGCAGGGCGATTTCTATCGACGAGCGCGGTCACCAGACGCCGCGCAGAGATTTGCGATAAGAGGGAAAAAGTACGCGTGTGCAGAGTCGCCGCGACAAGTGTTGACTGATGATCTTGAAGTTTTGCGATCAGCGTATGAGAGGAGAGGAAGGTTTACTTTGATTTAGATGTGCGCGGATGATTCTCGTCGACTTTGGTGAGTCGCGTCGCTGGAAATTCGATGAGCGAATGGAACTTAATCGAATTCATCGCCTTGGATGTACGATTTTTGGTGTATTTTTAAATATTTTGTTTGTGAAGTTTGCTCTCTCAATGGCAAAAAGTGTGTTACTTCTTTCTACTTAGGTGTGTCCATATAGTTATAAAACAAATTCGTAGTCCTATTTCACTAATAAATTTAAGTTATAAATAAGAGATCATTATTATTCATTAATAAAAATTGAAACAATAAAATGTAATGCTGATGAAACATCATTAATATTGAAAAACACAATCGTTAGAAATAGATAAGTTTAAAAAATTGAAATTTCCCTTTCTTCATGTGTATAGAAGCTACTTTTTATCACAGTTGAAGTAAATACCAAGGTACTATACAAATCATTTATTTAAAACGAATAATATTTTTTAGAAAATACAAATAAAATTTTAATTTTTATCGATTTTGAGTATAGACCTAGGGGAGACCGGGGCAAAGTCAGCCTGAAAAAGTTTATTGATTGAAATAAAGAAAGTGTATGAATTGAAGACATTGCAATGAGTTTCAAACTATATTTTAGACTTTCATTAATGATACATAAATGTTTTAACCTCTTAAAGCAGATAGAACCACTTAATTTTGAATATAATAAAAAAATTCATTTGGGCTCACTTTGCCTTGCACTCGGGGTAAAATGAGCTTTTAATTATTAAGTAGTAAAAATAATATATAATTAATTTTCTTTTAAATATATGTTTAAAAAATATGTTTTTAACACATTTGTACATGCTAAATACATTTATAAAACAAAATGAACGAAAATATAATAGAAATTCCAAAATACGGTTTTTATTTAAATCTGACTAATTAATTCGTGAAATTAGGAAAGTCAAAATGATAGCATAATTAGAACTTACTTTATTAACAGAAAAAATTCTTATTTTATTTAACTGCATGCTTTTATATGCTATATCGTCCAAGGCTCACTTTGCCTCGAGTACGTGTAATTTACGGAGTAGCATGCTATTAAGGAATGCTTCGAATAAATTGCAAATTTCAGGTACTGTTTTTCCCCTTAAATGTTCTAGAATTCAGTACATGTCTTGGCAAAATTAATTATGAACAATATTTATAGATATTACGAAATGTTTAAGAAAGACCAAAATCATCTCAAGTACCTCGAAAGTGTTATTATTTTTTAATTTTGAAACAAAGAACAAATTTACTTTATCGTATAGTTGCAGACTTTTAAAATGCATAGTCTCAAATTTTTCTGAACACTAAAGGCTTGCTTTACCCCGTTCTCCCCTACCTTAATTTATTGTTAATATATATAAATTTAATGCGTAGACACTTTTTGAATAAATATTACAAAACTATTAATTTCATGAAATCGGTATAATAAAAACTTCTAGATAAAATAAAACTTTAGCTTCCACAAAAGCATTATTTTCCTCAAAGCAATAAAATCATTTTTTCATCAACATCAGACGCAAAGCTCCAAGTGCTCGATCAATCTCCCGCGCGATAACTCGGAATCAATGGTTCTTCCCTAATTTTTCGCCCCGCGCAGTAAGCCTCCCGCAAGTATATAACTCTCTTCTCGTTATCTCTTCCCTCTTACATAGATAACCGTGACTTCGCCGCAGCTCCATTATACATTACTCATTCACGATCAATCGCAGATATTCATCGCGGTCTCAGTCGTACTCGATCTTAGTAATACGCAAAAGAGCAAGAAAAAAAACTGGGTCGTGTAAATATTTTCATTCCCTCACTGCCGGGGCGCAATTATGGAACTTTACAGATGTTAGCGACGATCGTCGCTTAAAATCTAATCTCGAGCAGTGCCTCGAAATCGGTAGTCAGGATCTCGGAAGATTCGCCGGGCGATAACTCGCACCTGATTCGATTCGCTCTTTTTTTTCTTTTAAAGGGAAAAAAGGTGCAGGCCGTTCGTTCGTTCGTTCGTTGACTCGGTGATTCGATTTGACGTAGGCAAATGCGCGCGCTCGCGATTTTTTCTCTCTTTTTTTTACACTCGCGACGAGGCGATAAGTCACTTTAATCTTGCGGTTATTGAGTTTTTGTGCACTGATTGTTTTAACGATGCTAGAGAGGTGTGTAGTTAAGGAAAGACGTTACCCAAGTGGTGTGCTTGGTGGACGTACCATTGATGGTCCGATGGTGATCGATGTAACCTGGAAAAAAAAATAAAAATTTCATATTAGAATTACAGTCGCTTACATTTACAGGTAAATGTTTAATTAAAAAGATGAAAAAATTCAGAAAAATAAATATAAGAGTTAATATTCTTAATATTTTAAATTTTAAGAAGTATTTAAATTACAATAGCTAGGAGGTATTACTAAGTATTAATATATAAATATTGTAGTTAGTACGTAACGAAAATGAAAAATTATTTGAGAAAAAAATTCGTTATGCATCTATTAAAAAAATGTATGTGATATTATCTACATTATTGCTTTTTTGATCGGTACTTAGATAAACTTAATTGCAGTTGAAAATATATTTAACAAATAAAAATGTATCACTGTGAACCGTTGTATAAAACGTTTTAAAAATTATCTACGTGAATTCAAATAAAAAAATATAAAAAATCTTTTTTTAAACATAACGTCGTATAATAGAGTTAAATTGACTGAACAATGAAAGAATCTATTTGCTCATTCACTAAGGTGGTACGTGTACATTCACTGGATCGTTTACTCTATTGTTATTTTGATGTTATTAGTAAATTTTTATTTATTTTTATTTATTTTTACAATTTGTTTATAAAAATAAAATACTTCTATCGATAATTTAATAAATTTATTGATAACAACGAATATCTGTTTTTCAACTTTAATAAATGTGACGAAGAATTTGTTAATCACTCAAAATTTTATTTGAAGATTCTACATTTCACTTTTTCCATCTAAATACTGAATATGACATCAATAAAGGTAATTATTCACTGCAATGTTAAGAAAAGAATCCATGCAACATATCAATATATCATGCTCAAAGGATCAAACCGAAACTGGTCTGTAAATTTCCGAAACTACAAATTTGATAACAGCCTTCAATTTTTCGCAAGCACGTCGATTTTATCTGTAATTGTGTTAGTGAATAAACGTCAGTATGCGCATGCTATGTGAGTTAAACTGCGAGCTAACCTTATTCTTCTGATTGAGCGAATTAACCTTTAAAGTTTGTGTTACTTCAAAATGTCTAGATTAGGGATCGCGTGAAAAGACATCGTTAGAACCAGACAAGACTATGATGCAAAAGGAACACGTATTCAAAGAATTCGATCAAAAAGTTTATTTTAATAATTTAAATTAATCTATTTTTATTTTCTATCTATTATTTTTATTTCTATCTATCTATCTATCTAATCTATCTATCTATCTATTTTCATTCTCCTATCAACATTTTAAATATTACAAATTCGCACGTCATTTCTTTGGATTTGATTTATTTAATTTCTTAGTTTCCTACTTGAAGATCTTACAAATGATAACTTGTAACATATCTAATTAAAGATTTTCTGATAACTATATTAGAATGTTCTTTATATCTGAGAAAATTAAACAGAGAAATTTATATAATAAATTCATAGTTATTACTTTTCATTAAAGAAGTGATAATCTAAGCGACATTCGAAAAAAACTAACTTTTTAAAATACTCTTTTTATTCTGTTTTCATTATAGAAAAAATCTCACCATTTCTTTTAATTATTTACATTCTTATCACTAATCTTGAAGCTATGCTTGTACTACCTTTGAAAGTAGAGCACTGCAAACTAATATAACTGAAAAACAATAGCAAGTTTTGTTTAATTAACCCCATTACGCTGTAAGTATGAAAAAAACGAGCTCAAAATTTTTAATGTGACGACTGAACAATATAAACTTAAAAAAAATGAATATTTTATATCTCTTGAATGACCTTTAAAATCAATTGAATTAATTAAATGAGCATTTCAAATCTTAGAATCGCACGTCAAAAACGATTCTTTCAAGAAAATAGTTAATTCCTTCAAAAACCCGTATTGTACGTCCAACAAAAGTAGTTTCATCCATTTAAATTGCATTTGTCTGACACTCATCGGCAATTCAGACATGCACACTCTTTCGCTCTATGCGATATAGAACGTATTTCCATAACGGAATAATCACTTTTGTCCAAGAACGAATCCACATTTTTTTCAATCTTCTGGATGTCCTACCCTATACATCAAATCGTTCTCATCAACGAGCACTCCACTTTATATCTTTAAAAAGAAAATGCCGATCAAAAGTATCATGTGTAACCTCCACATTTTCAACGATCGTCTCCTTCTGCGCACTGATCCTAAAGCACTTTGGATTCACAAGGAGTTTCGGCCATTCCTTCTCTCGGACACTAGATACATACGTATATAAGGTACGACTCGTCGCGGAAAATTCATCCCGCTCTTTATCTCGTGTGTAATCTATTATTATCTACGGTTGCCAGTTGTGAATTAACAATGCATGAATGGACTCTCAATTACGCCTACGCAGACATCCCAGATACATACACTCCGTGCTTCTTTCACCTAGATCGTCGCGATCGCCAATCAGAAGCACTTTTTCCCGTATACGATCTGTGTATATTGATTAAATTTAGATATATCAGCAGTTAGCGATGATTAGAAACACTTCTACGCGTACGCGATGTATGTTTAATAATTAAAGGCAGGTATACCTGCAACTAATGACAATCAAAAACACTTTTTCTCGTACACGGTGTATGTTCATTAATTAAATTCTTATATATCAGCAGTGAAAAACAATCAAAAACACTTTTTTTCGTACACGTAACATATTAAGAATTCAGGTATATCGGCAGTTAGCCACAATATAAAACACTCTTTCCGGGATACAATATGTACATATCAAGTGAATTTAGATACATCAACATTTATCAACAATTAAAAACACTTTTTCCGTACACGGTGTATATACATATATATTAAGTAAACTCAGGTATATCAGCAGTTAGCGACAATCAGAAACACTTTGTCTCATACATAATGTGCGCATATCAAGTAAATTTAGGTACATCAACTATTAGCAACAATGAAAAACACTTTTCCCCATCCACGAACTGTTTATTAAAATTTCCGATACATCAGCAGTTAACGATAAGCAAAGACACTTTTTCCCGTACACGTAACGTACTGAAAATCAAATTTAAACAACCATCAGTTAAGTCGAAAGAAGAGCAAGAGAGAGAGACAAAGCGAGGGACGATTCGTGCAGTGTGGGCCAAAAGCTCGCGCGTAAGCTCGCTGACTTCGGAAGGCCTCCGCAATATTCTCCTAGCCAGATGCAGATTTTTCACTTCCGCGCGCCGATTTTTCCCCGGCGCAGCTCTCTCGTGCGCTCGCGAAAATCGTCTCGTCGCCGCGTGCAATTAAAGCTCGCGATTCCCAGCCAGCGAAAATAAGAGGGTACAAAAAAAGAGAGAGAGAGAGAGAGAGAGAGGAGAAAAAGCAGTGAGAGTGAGAGAGAGAGAAAGAGAGAGACCAACCTCCTCCTAGGTTGGACGTCGAATCCATGCTGTCAATCCCGTTGTCACACACATACTACATTAACAACTACTCCGAAGTCGGACATCGTTTGTTGAATCGGCCAGGCCCCTTCCTCGCGGCCCTCGTTGTCCAGTCTGGCCTGTGTGCCTGCCTCTGTCTCTGTCTCTCTTTCTCTTGTTCGTGTACCCTCTCTCGTTCTCTCGTTCTCTATTTCTCTCTCTCTCGCTCTCTCTCTCTCTCTCTCTCTCTCTCTCTCTCTCTCTCTTTGGATCTCTCGACTCTGCTTGCATGAAGCTGGTCGTTAGCTCCGAAAGGCATATAGCCCGAGTGCAGCCGGCAGGGGCGTCGTTATGCCCGTCGCTCTCCACGATCGCGCTCTGGATTCATGAAAATCTCGTGACTCACGGATTTGGGTGTATAATATGTACGTGGAAATTCAAATGGCCGACTGGTGGGAATTAAACGCTTGGATGGGGGCGGTGTTGATTGCACGGGTAGTTCGATGATGGTATGGAGCTTTTTCTCTCTTTTTTTTAATTGAGGTATACTTTTGGCTGCGATGCGTTTCGCTGATAGAGGCTTTTCTTAACATTGACATGTTAGGTTGGAGATTGGATTTAGCAACGGATTGAACTGCCTGAGAATTTACAACGAGTTAGGAGATAAACCATTACAGATAATTTGCATTAAACAAATTCGGTGATCTTCATAGATATTAAAAATAAACTTCGTCAAACAATTGTGATTTATTATATTCTTTTCACTCTGGTATGTATTGTAGTCTTGCCATATTTGGCACTGAATGATAAATTTTGCATTTAGACACAATTTTATGACAATCATAAAATATTACAGGTTAACCAAATCGAAAATCACATTAACGATCGCTAGTAATTTATTATCATACTGTTTTAAGCACCGATAATGTCAAACACGTTTGATTGAAAGATGAATCATTAAAAGTACTTTATTATTTCTCTCGTTTTCCTTTCTCTCTTATTCATTTTCTACTTTCCTTATTGTCCCAATGTAAAACGTTTAATAAAAATTACATCTTTTAAATTCATTTTTTTCAAGTACATTTTTAATACTTAAAAATCTGCTTCCCTACTTCACATCTGGATCTGGACCTATTGTAGCATCACGATGACGCCCCTGAGTACGCGTACTCATACGTCTATGTACCTACGTACGTAGGTGCATACGTACCATGTTGGCTTCGTTTGCAAAGTTAGCGACACTTTTTGCGCTTTGTCATGGGTATGATGTAGAGGTGGCACTGTACCCGTGGTGGAGAAAAAATTTGATTTGCGTCTAGGAGCGTGTCATCGCGCGTGGACAACGTCAAAGTTACGTTGACTCATTTTTATTTTGTCAAACATAAGCTTAACAAATCACTATTACTGATTAATAAATAACTTTATCAATGAATATAAGTATTCTGAATTCTAAAAGCTTATTATTAATATTAGTCCTATTTTGTAATAAAAATAGAATATGACAACTACACCAAGATCAATGGAAATTTAAAAAAAAAATTAATTATTCGCTGATATTTTTCAAAATTTATCTTCTAGATTTATAATAAAATATGAACCGTTACTCATCCTAGAAAATGTTACTAATCCTTTGAAGCATGGTAGTAATTATTAAAGAAAGACACTTGTGAAAATGAATGTTTTTATTAAATATATTGTATACCTTTGAATCTACAAAAGATATTGTTATACAAGAAGTATTTACAAATCACCTAAGAAATATGTAAAAAATGTTTCAACGATTCATTCTATCTTATCCTAACATTTTTAATATCTTTTTGTTAAAACATTATTAATATACTTGTTAAGCTATAAAATATAAATCGACAAATGATAAATTTGCACAAGGGCACCGTTTAAGATATAATACTACCCTAGCGAATAAATCGAAATTAATAATTTTTTGAAAAATGAGTTTAAAAATAAAAGTAATAAGTAATCGGTCTAATTTTAAAATCGCAAGTGAAAATTAAGCAAATCAGTATTTATGTATAATTAGTATTAATAAATGAGTAATAAATTTATGAAAAGGAAACTTTACACAGGTTTGTATCGAAATTACATTTTTCAAAAAACCGTGTACTGTAATTTTATTTACGAAGTGTCTAGAGGGACTAAAGGCCCGGAAGAGCGTACGTTAACACACTCCCCCATTCCCTGATCTTTTTGTTTTACCTAATGAATATTATTTAAAAAATTTAGACAAGTTGATTATCTTTTATTAAGTTAACTCAAAGTTCTCTGAAGTACGAAAATCAGTTCTGACATCGACGTCACGTTCACTCAAACTTCCAGAAAATGCAGCCTAGGTATTACATAATATTATGACCTCAGTCTAGTAGAAAAAAATGTCTAAATATTAATTTTAGCACCAAGTAATAGCCAAAAAAATGACGAAATGATGAAAATGTCATTCAACGTTATAAAATATTTCTCGATTAGTCTGAGATGATACGCGTAATAAGCGATCTCTAACAAATTCGTTAAAAATTGTCACCAAAAAGGCCTAAAATTTTATTTTTCTTAATTCAACTCGTGAACCGCCTCAATAAGATAATCACCCTTTCAAAACTGTTCAACACAGTAAGCATCGAATTCTACCTAACAAATTTTCGAAATACCTAAATTCAAAAGTGAAATTCTAGACGTGGTCTTAAGCACTCAACATTTTAACTTTTAACATTCCCGCAAAAAGCACCCTGCGCAAAGGGTCAGCTCGCAAATAACCTCGCCTCTGCTTTCGTCGCCACTCTAATCATCATCGCTCTCCTCGAATCGAGATTCCTCGGCCATGCCGGTGTCCCGCGCGACACGTCACACAATACGAATCTCGCGAGCGAGATTGATGCGTGGGTGCGCGTGTATTCAACCTGGACCCTTTATCGATTCACAGAGAGAAAGAGAGATGGATTTTTCTTTTATCCGCGCGTCTCGCGCGAGATGACCACTTGATTGGGCCGACGCGCGGCGCGGCGTGGCGATGACTCGAATCGTGTATTATTATTGTATACTCTGGTTTTTCGGGGGGGGGGGGGGGCGTCGTGGGAGCGGGCGGAGTGATTCAAGCTGCTAATGCGTTTACCGTGAAAGGGATTCTGAGATTCTATTGTATGACCCTTGTGGGATATAATGATTCGGTCGGTATTTGTTGTAATTGCGCTTATGTTCCAGCTTCATGCAAGCAGAGTCGAGAGATCCAAGAGAGAGAGAGAGAGAGAGAGAGAGAGAGAGAGAATAAATCGGTAATGTTATTATTTACCTAATATGCTAACTGAAGCAATAAATACATTAAGAATTAATAACTTATATACATAACTTAGCTACAAAAAAGTAGTGCGTGACAAAGGTCTAGGCAGACTGTAAATCTACCAAACTGACACAGTAAGAAAAAAAATGTTTTTTTACACGATTTCTTTTTGTGTTTTTTCAAAAGAAAACTTAATTCATGATATTTATAGTTTATTAAAGGTCCTTTAAAAGTGACGTCAGACCGTAATTCGTTTTCAAACTTTTACTGATATCTTATTCAATTTTTTAAGATATAGTAAAAGTTCTAAAAGTGTGCAAAGAAATTATACGACGATCTATAAAAATATAATGTAAATATAATTTTATAAGTTTATTGCTGTTTTAAACTAAAACTATTATTTATACATTAAAATATACCATTAAACAATTATATATTAGCGAATAAATCTGTACGATTTAAAAGCTTTAAATAAATAAAAAACAATTCTATATGAAGCTTATTTATTTTCTTTCATATATAGTATTTACTAACTATTTCCAAGTTTACTGAATTTATTTTAAAATACTACATATATTAATAAGCTCCTCGTTAATTATAATATAGACTTTAATAAAAATAAAATCTTAAAATTATTACACTAAATCGAGGAGGTCGCCCGATCAAAAATTAAAAAAAAACGAACATGTTGTTTTGCAAAAATGACCAGATAAAATTTCAGACGAAATTCTTCATTATGGTATAGATTCTATAGGTATGTAAGCGACTCAAAATAATTGGCAGGTATTTAACAATATCTTAAAGCAAGGCTAGATAACGCTTAAGGTGATGTGAAACCTGCCCGTCACCGATAGTTACAAGAACCCACTTTTTTCATTTACTATCAATTTTGAATAAATATCTCTCTGAAACATTGTTGTCAATCAAAAACAACCACTCTTCAGAGACATATTATTGCAAAATTGAAAATTCAATAAAAATAGTTGTTCTCTGTACTTGGTAGCAATAGGGGAATTGGACACTGTCTTGGGGGCCATTCACATATTACGTAATGCTATTTTTTCCATTTTTAGACCACCTCCCTCCTATAACGCATTTTCGCTGATTTTCCTGTCTTTCACACACACCGTAACATTAAAGAGGATCCCCTCTCCCCTCAAAGCGTTACCTAATATGTGAACGGCCCTTTAAGAATAACATTCTTAACGGCAGATTTTGCAGGCAACCGACCTATGATCTGAACGCAGATAGTAGTCTTAGAATGTGTTTTTTGGAATCACGTTTTATGCGCATGATAGGCTTGATAGTAAATATGTAATGCAGGACTTAAGCAATACTAACAATTTCAACGGAACTCCATTATTTTATATTATACTATATTACATTACATTGCATTACATAACATTATTATATTATACTATTATTTTTATTTTAATGCTTCTATTCGTCATTACAGAATTTGCATTGTGTAACGCGATAGCTATTACAGAATTTGTTATTAGCTAGAATTAAAGAATTTTATATACATTAGCTCACCATTCTCTCTATACTTTAAAACATTTCGGCAATTATTCTATCTATATTATAACGCTTTTAATGGGCTATTCAGGACCGCTAGTGGAATTAGTGCATTTAATTATTCTTACTAATAATTGAATACAAAATCAATCTATAACTGTATTTAAATTACTTAGATTTATTTTTGATATGTCATTAATATAATAATATTAATACGATCTCAGTGTTTACAAATTTCCAAATTTCCAAAACCTATAAAAATGTTACACAGCATAAGAAGCTGAATCTAATGCTTTATAGAGATAATAAGTTTCTAAAATTTAAATGACTCATAAAGTGCATTTTTTTTAAATATTAGGCTAATGCGGGCTATTCATACTTAAACAGGCCTAAACGCGACTTTTTATGTAAAAAGAAACTCTAAAAAATATCATACAGCTTTGTTATAATCTACAAAAAAAAGTTAAATCTAATTCTCGCAATAAATCCATAACACAATTTGTAGGGAATATGAAAAACAAAATATCTTAATTTTTAACAGTTTAATGATTATTTTTCGCTGTAAAATTTTGTTCTGTTTTTTAATGTTTATTAATTCTACATCCAATCAAGTATTGACGGTAGATTTACTTACAATAATGTAAACCGCCAATTACAATATCATATTAACACGACGTAATACTATTTTTCTTTAAACAAAAACTATGACTAATGAGCCGTTACACCTCAGGGTTCCCTATATATTATTCAAATTAACAAGGTGAAGCAATTTGTTGTAAAGCTGGCGAAAAACTTAATTTTCAAAGTTAATTTTAATATTCCTTTTTTATGAGAATTCAACTAATATAATCTACTAATAGCCGTACAAGAACGATCATAAACCCAAAAAAAGAAACACGAATTACCTAAAAAAGTACAAGCACTCATACAAACGCCCCAGCATAACAATCCACTTGTCGAACGGAAACCTCATCATCGGCACACTCATAATCGACGCTTTCCCTCCACCTTAATCTCACGTTTTTCTCAAAATCCCGGCTTCTCTACACGCACAAACACACAGATATCTATAATCCAAACACGAGTACGTGCGCGTGTCCACTCATCGCTCTCGCACCTCGTCGCGTCCGCTACACACCGGCCGCGCGACCAATTAAAAACTTTCCTTCCAGAAAGCGATCGGCGCATTTTTGTGCCTCGATCCCACCGCGCATATGTGTCGCCACCTATTATTCTCCTACCTATACCTTGGCGCCCACACCGCACTACACGCAACCGCGTCCGCGATAATCTTATCGGGGTTCGAAGATAAGCATTGGCCGTCCCTTAAATATTACCGATCGCCCCTCGTACGATCTTCGATCAGTTTCGCGTGGGACGTCGGCCTGCGACGTTCTCCTTCTCCAGAACTCCCCCTCCCCCTTCACAAAGAACGAAAGAAGAAGTCTCTCGCGCTCTTTCTTCTCTCCCTTCGATCTTCGTTAACCGATTCACCTATCTGCTCACCGTTCGAGAAGAAGGACAAGGAAGAAAGTTCGCTTGACCGTTGGGTATAAAGGATTCTCGCAGAGGGAAACCGAGAGTTCGTCAGTTAACGGAGAGGCACAAAACGGCGAAATCCAGGACAGGTCGGCTGGCTATGGCCAGGAGGAGACACACGCTCGGCATCCGGTTGGCCCTGGCACTGGCAATACCGATCATCTACTGCCTGCTCGCGAGCCTCGCGAGCCTCACGGGCTTCGCCGATTACAACGGCGGTGCTGCTGCTGACGCGAGCTCCGGATTCGCCGGAGAGCCCAGTTTCAGTGGTAAGTTCTAAAACGTGCCATGTCGACGCGTTTGGATACAGATGTATCGTGAGCGAATTCTCGAATCGTGAACGTTGCAGTTCGATGTTTAATGCCACCCACCACCGACGATTACGAGGACCCACTTTTTTCGTTTAATTTTCTATTTTAAGATATATCTCTATGGATTGATGTTGTCTCCATAAAGAACAAGTTGCCAAAGAGATATTTTACCGAAATTGAAAATTGAACGACAAAAGTGATTCCCCGTATTTGGCGGTAACAGGAAGGTTTAGCATCACATTATGGTACTACACCGGCGACTATACTATACAAAAATATTTTCATTGGATTCTTTTAAAAATTTTACTACGTGTAAATAGTAATGTTATTTATAAGCTCTGATTAATTCAGAGAACCCTAACCATGCGGCAACCGAGATGTTTATTAGTAAAGATTGATATTTTAGCAAAAAATCTTGACATAACATCAACATACTAAATTATGATAATAAATATCTTGGTTTAGGTGCGGCTAGGCCCTTTTTAAAGCATCAAAAAATTTTTTAATGGTGTAGTAGCTGCAGTGAATTATTTTAAATTACTTGTAAATCTTACCCATGACCAAAAATTCGAAATAAATTAATTACAAAAGATTTCTCTGAAAGTAATTGTTTTAAAGTTTAAAGCGTAGTAAAATCAGGGATAAAATTATCATTCTCTGAATAATATAATTTAAATTTGACGATTTTCATTAGGAAACGTAATAAGTGTCCATAACGAGTTTGGCTCTAATTTTATATGGCTATCGTGAGATTAGTATCTCTTAGAGCTCCTCTAATTTTTAATAATAATGTCAGAACCGTCATATTAGATCTGTAAAAAGTGCCCACATCCAGTTTGGTTTATATTTTTTGTGGGTACACTGTTAGAAATCGGTATAGAATGAAAGTCCTACTTAGGACAAGTGTAGACCTTGACAAGTAAATTAAATGTTTAAGGAACGCTAAGTTTAAGGATTTACTTGTATATTTGTCCGAGAATGTTACGAAACTTATTGAGATTAACTTGGTATCGTTTATTATGTCTTATAGTAATTATCATTGTCCTTACAGAAAATTAAATAGTTTTGATTAAGAGATTTTGGTTTCAAAATAAAATAATTTTTTAATGCTATAGCAAAGCTTGTGTAAAATATAAAAAATCTAATGTTCATGAATTGCATTTTTATAAATAAAATTTTTATAATTATAATAAAATTGGGTTTCTAACTATACTCGTGGCTATAGATTTATAATATTGAAAAGCCATTTGCAAATTATTTCAAAAGAATTTGAAAAACATAATTCGTAAGTTTAACATCAAAGAAACAAGATTCATTGCGAATTATTGCATGTATATATATTGATTTGTATAATTAAGACTGCTAAGTAAAACTGAATTGTTAAGTATAAATGAAAATCATTGTCAATACTACTTAATTACTGTGTAATGCAATGAAAATATAAGCATGCATATAAAAATCATCAATAAATACAAACTAAATAAATAAATATTATTGTTGAATAAAAACTATAACAAATTTTATTTCACATTTCTTATAAAATATTAATTAAAGCATCTGCTGTACCTTTTTCGTAATCGAAAAAAAAATTAACGGAGAAAAAAATAAATCTTATAATCAATTTCTAACGAGATTTATCAGTTTGCGAAATAAGAAAGATAGTGGAAAATTTGAGATGAAAAAATGGAACTTATCTTGCCAAAACAATGCTCATGACAAATTTTATTTGCGGGGAATTACTCTTATATAATATAACATGTACTTGTACTAGACCGAAACAAACAGAACAAATAACAAATATTAATAGCATATATTATTGTTTAAGACATTTACAAACGAATAATCTCGTTTTTATTGAAGCAATCGGTTTTACTTTTAGAACGATATCCTGCCTGCCAATTTCTTAAATAATTGAAGATAGTAAGTACATGACGCAAATCGAAGGTATTTTATTATTTCCAAAGCATAAGGATCAGCAAACATTTATGCATTTGATAAGCTTGTATGAATTTCAGACGATTTCAAAATGCTAATCTTTTTTTAAGTAAAATAAATGATTTTAGTAGTAGACATTTTTCATGGATCTTAAACGTTTAAATATAACTTATTGGTCAGTTTTATTTACTTCTTTTATCAATTATTTGAGGACTTCTGCTATTTGCAATATGAATCACTTTTGAAGACTTTAATTTCACATGTTATGTAAGAGAACTAAAATACTCTATCAAGGCGTTGTAAGGTCACACCCAAATATATATATATATATATATATAATAACATTTTTATTGCTTTAAGTCTTAATTATACCTTAATTATATAAGTTTTTTACGCAACCTTTCAATATAATTTTTGTGAAAAAATTGTACTACGTTGAAAAACTAAACGCGCACGTGCCAAAATTTTGTTATGCAAATAATATTATATCAGCTGACCCACGATTGTCTACGCTGAATTTTCAATGCTACTGGCGATCAGATAAAATGTTGATTCGTTATCGTTATTGTTAAGTGGGGTCGGTTTGATATGTTAATCCATATAGATTAAATTAATGAATCATTTTAAGTATTATTCAAAATGTTTCGGTACTTGAACTCTATCACTTTTTATTCTCCATAATAATTTATTATTTTGATATTTATTTTGAAAAGAATTTCTTATTGACCATTTGATATTACGATAAACTGGAATTTCCCACATATCATTATGAAAAATGTTATGACTGTAATTTAATATTAAATTGAAGAATAAGATTATTATCAGATATCAACGTGTTATACGTAGAATCAAAAATATTAATCAATATGGTTTATAAATGAAAGACTTAATTTAATTTAATGCGTAGATCGGTAATTTGATGCCTAATACAATATTTATTTGTATAAATAACACAACTTCAATTTAATTTTGCAAATTAATTTTTATGTAACGTATTATCGACTTTGAAGAAGTGAAACACTTCTGATTTCATATTGCCATGCATTTTATTGTTTTCTTACGAGACGCTAGCAGTGAAAAGTTCAACGTCACAGTGTCTAATCATTGAGATATCGAATCAGTAATAGATTATAATCGATATTTATCTTTGTTTTTAAGACATTCACCGTGATACGTGTACTTTAACATATAACAGAAAAATAAAAAAACCTGCGTATTACGGAATAGAGTGATAAAATTGAATCATATGGGAATCCCGTGTTCTATGTCTTTGTTTTTTATTAGAACTTTTACAAAAAAATCATTTTAAGAAATCTAAAATTACTCTTTTCTTACATAAATGAATTTTCCGGAGATATTTAAGGAGAATATCTTTCCGGATTTTTCGGTGATGGAGATAGAGCCTGCAACCCGCTACATGGGTAAGGGCAGTAAAGCCTGTATACGTAAAAAGTATATTTTTCGTTTAAAAGTCATACAAAATACCAAAACTTACATATGTGCCAATGCCAGTCAAGTGCATAACCACTTAATTGCACTTTTGCGCAAATTGGGTTGGAATAAGCACATTCTAAAATCGTCTATAAAGGGTTAAGGGTATCAGGGATGGATGGAGGGAGGGGGGTCATACATCTTTAACAAAATATTGTTTTTGTAAAGGTTCATAGCACTTTAACTATTTTTTTAATAATTATTATAGCATTTACAAAAATGAAGCTACGATGTTCCCGGAAAAACAACTTAAGTACATTCTCGCATGTAACATACATCCACAAAAGTTAATAATAATTTTGAAGCTTGCTTTAAACTGGTTAAAAGTTAATATTTATTACTTTCTTTATGATAAATCCTTTTTGAGTAAACGAAACTTCTTAAAATGCGCAAAAATACGTTTACCCGAGTTATAGCATGTACATATCATTTACCGGAATACCCACTTAACTAATTCAGTATTTAATGCTTTTATGTGCATTTTTTCGAGGTTGTAACGTGTATCTTTTAACCCTAAAGCTGCAATTAACTTGGTATTTGAAACCTTATTTAATAAGAATTGTGTCATCCATGAAAACTATTACATTTTGATCTAGCGCATCAGTACAAACATTAAAACCTCAATATCTCGAAAACACGAAAAAATCAGTTAAGTGGTTATTCCCGGAAGCCACAGAAATATACTTAAATTTCACTGGATTTTACTTTCAATATTATCATCTATCAACAACATCCATGTAAATTCGCTAATTCCCCATCCCTCCTTTACAATTTTGCATGTTAGGATCCTCGAGGAAGCTACTAGCTGTGAACGGGAGCGAGACGGGGGTGCCGCAGTTGGAGCTGCGCCCTGAGAACTGCACGCCACCGTCCATCAAGGAATTCCCGTCCGATGGATTCACGCGCGCCCAGCGCCAGAGCGGCTTCATCGTAATCCACGTTGTGGTCGCCATATATGCTTTCTTCCTGCTGGCCATCGTCTGCGATGACTTCTTCGTGCCGTCCATCACCAAAATATGCGAGAGTGAGCATTCCCTCTTTTTAAATGTACCGTAGAGCGGGGTGACTTTATGTAATATATCATAGCTAATTTCTCGTTTTCGAGTACTTGCAAATCAGTTACAAACTCATTTTATGTTCAATAAGTTAATCCGATACATAGTAAATAATCAGTCAAAAGTGAATATATGAAAGTTCAAAACGCATACTTTATGCACTGCTGGATATAAACTCATATTTTATCTATTTGATCCAAAGTCGCCCCACCGGCCTAAAGTCACCCCGCTCTACGGTATTTGAGTAAATGATTATGTATGCGAATTAGTTTTGAAGATTTGAAACATTGTCAATAACAGAGAAACTTTTCAAGTCTTTAAGTAGAATGGCAATCCTCCAAAGGCTAAAACCCAGACTACTGTCATTTTACTTAAAAATACATACAAAAATTACTTAAAGTTATCAAATTAAAAATATATTTTGATATAAAGAGGATTGAAGGATCATAGTTACCTCTCATAACCCTCTAAGGGATTATACAGAACATTGCTTAATATAACATTATGGATCCAACATGCAAATTGAATTATGGTTCCAAATTATAATAATCATTAGCTCTTAATTATTGATGCATCATTATTTAAATAAAGATTGATACTATTTCGATTCATTTAGTTGTAATAGTAAGGTAGACAATTAAAATATCCTTTAATTGTTCTAATATCAATGATTTTATCAAGCACATTATAAAAATCGCATCATCACATGCATCAGCAAACTTGCAAGTTGAATTTAACGAGCAAATTAACGAGCAATTCGATCGATTTCAGAAATTGGCATGACAAAGGATGTGGCCGGGGCGACATTCATGGCCGCGGCCTCCTCGAGCCCCGAGCTCTTCATCAACATCGTCGGCACCTTCGTGACGGAGGGCGACCTGGGCGTCGGCACAATCGTCGGCTCCGCGGTATTCAACATACTCGCCGTGCCTGCCTGCTGTGGCCTCTTTGCCTCCCAGGTGTGTATGATAAATGACACTCTTGAGCTCGCGATTTTGCGAGTTTCTTTGATATTCAACGACGTATTTTTCAAAAATTGGGTGTGGTAATTAGACAAATTTCATACATTTAAGCACAAAATTCGAGGTGTTATTAGAATTGTACAACCTACGAATTCAGTTGAGTGTACAGGGAAACAGATATAAAGATTACATTGTTTTAATGTAGAGGCATAGTTTTCACTGCTAGAACATCTTTTAATTTATAAATAAGTAGATTTAAAATAAAGAGTAGGAGTAGCTTATAATGATAACTAGTATCTTGATTGAAAAATACAAATTTTATTAAATGATTATGAATCTTACAACTTTTATAACATCATTTTACACGATCATTATCAATCCGTATGGTTCGTAGTTAGATTTGATGATTAATTAAAATCACCGTTTGAAGTATGCAATAATCATCAATTTGAAAACTGTTTATCAGCTGAATAAAGATAAAAGGAAGGAAGGTCAAACCATCTGTTGTGATAGGCATCTTGACTAGGTCAAGTTGCAACTGTAAATCATTATTGATTTCAAGCAAAAAAAATACATACAGAGATTATACTTAGATCATACATCAAGAATATTTAGAAGAAATCTGAAAATCATTCTCGATAGAAAAAATTTGAAATATAAGAGTTAACTAAAACTAATGATTATATGACAATCATCTTATCAACATAAATATATAATTATTTTATAATTCGCATTTAAAGTAAAATGAAAGAAAAAAGATTCGTTTCGCAAACAGAGGTTGGCAAAATTGTGATCAATTGTTTATTTTTGCAGGTATTAGATCTGGATTGGTGGCCCATAAGCCGAGATTCCTCGGCCTATGGAATCACTGTACTCTTACTGATTTTCACTTTACATGACGGTCGTATCGAGTGGTACGAAGCATTCATTCTCGTATTATTCTATATTTTGTATATATTGGGTATGTAGAACTTTCGGATGGCAGGATGATAACTGCACGAAAACGAAATTTTTTATTTTTTTCCTTTTTTTATTATAAGTCTGTTCATTCAAAACATAAGTTTAAACGAATGAAATTTATTAACAAGTTATTATCAATATTAAATTTGATTAAGTTACCATTTTTAACGCTGTTATCAATATACTCGATGTCACGATAAAATGATAATGCCATGATAAAATGAATTTGATGTTGCTTTAATAATTAACGTATTTTATGACGTCTGGAATATGAAGTTTTTAATTAAAATCGAGTTTCAAATTTTAATCGTAATCAATATAAGATCAGTAGTCTTTTAATATACAGTGAAATAAGAAACTTATCTTTTGAATTAACAATAGAAAATATTTTATTTTTATGCCAATTTTTTGCTAATGTAGAAGAGAACAAAATCTTTTGACTTATATACCGTCACGGACACAACTTCTGATCAGCTAAGATTTCCTTATCAGCTCTTGTTTCCTAATAAATTTTACTGAAACTTTTTAAATACACATTTTTAATATTAATTAGTAAGTAATTAATTCTTAAGTCAACAATTGTATCCTGATTAGGATTTTGGTCCGTTACGGTAAACTACCAATTAGTACATTTTTACAATAATATGAGATTCCATAAATATTAAATTTCTAATAATTTCATAATATTCAATAGCTATTTTTCACAATTTGTTCTGATAAAGAAATTGCTTTCTTCGACCTTAAAAAATCTAAAGCTACCTTTTATCGCCATGAAATGAATCCTCTAAGACGTAAAGCTTTCTTAAAGATAACAAAATCAAACGTCACTTTTCGGCAGACAACGACGCGCGTAATGACGAATTTTTTTCCTTCTATTTTCCGCAGCGATGTGCTTCAATAGGCGCATCAGCAGCTGCATGAATCTCTTTGTCTCAAAGCGCCGAAGGAAGTACAAGAACCTCAGCGAAGAGAGCCCACTGATGGGAAAGGACAAGTTCCATGACTCCTTTGTCCAGTCCAAATCGCAGAGCAAGAACAATGATAACTTTTTCACGAACACCAAGGTCAAAGACACGCTTTATCAAAACGGTGAGCGGCTCCTGCTTTCTTTCATTCGTACACACTTCTCTTTTTCTCACAGATCTTGTTTGATACAGCTTTATCGCTGCAGTTACTGTACAATTTTTTAAATAGTTTGAATTTTTATGTTAGTATGTTTAAAATGCATTTTGAATTATATAAAACGTGATTACTTGTTCGTTTTTATCAAGAGTACTTATTCAATAAATTTTCATTAAAATATGAAGCTCATTTTACAAATAGGGTAAATAACTCTACTAACGGGTAGTAATCCTATAACATATATTTCCAATTTTATTGCATTTAAGAATTCAATAAATAAAATTAAAATTTTACGCGAAAACGTTGTTTAATAAGCGTTTAGCTGAAAAAGAAATTTTACTAACTTTTTCAATTATAATCCCAACTGTAGCGTCAGTATATGACTGTGCACTCAATTGTATGGCACACCTTATCATCAATAATTAATTAGTGAATCTATAAATGAGTTAAGGATAATAATAGTGACGTTTCCTATTAAAAAACCATGCGGATTCCAGATGGATTTGTTTTATTAGAGTATAAATAATAACCACTTTATACTAATTGTCAAATATAGGAAAAACAGTAATTTTACAGCATGTCGATGGTTAGGCATTAAAACTCAGTGTTCAATTTACATTTTTTTATATTGAAGAATTTTTTAAATTGTGATCTTAATCATGAAATTCGGAAATATTATTTTGTAGTAGAAAGATTAAATAACAGAATGTACAAAAATTACGCACGGTTCCTATAAGAGATAATTTTTAAATTAACAAAATATATTAAGTACATCTCTATACTGTCAGTAAAGTGGTCGTTTAATGCCCTAATTTAAATATTTTACCATTTCGTGAATTTTGTATACATTTTGCATTTATTTTTCATCAATGTATTTATATTTTCGTATCGATAAAAAACTATTTAAAATTTTTAAAAAATCTTTAGATTCTCTCATGATCAATTTTGAATTTTACTTCGCAGGAGACTGCAACGGAGTCATGGACGTAGAATGCGAAGAATTGGTGAACAGCGACGATTTCCGTGAGTACCTTTATTAAATTCTCGAAACCTATTACAACAAGCAGTAAAAACATTTCCCGCCAACCGCACAATTGAATTCCAGTGGAAATCGTGAACATGACCAGTTGGCCGGACAACGGTCTGGAGCGCTGCTGGTGGATCCTTACCTGGCCGATCAACGCCGCCCTCCTCGTCACGATACCCGACTGCAGACGGTACTCGCTGAGGAACTGGTATCCCTTTACCTTCATCATGTGCATCGTCTGGATCGCCCTCATGTCCTACATCGTCGGCTGGGACATCACGATCATCGGTAAATTTCATTTGCTTTCGTTTAGTTTTTCAGTGGGAGTTTCTTCCCGTGTAAAAAAATTAGTCTGACAATAGTCTGGCTCAATAAGTCTGGCGAAAGTCTTGCAGAAGTCCGGCAGAAGTCTGGTTTTGGACACTATGCCAGACTTTAGACAAAATGTGCAAAACAAAAGCATCGCGTCATGTCAAATTGCCAGTAACCTAAATTTTTGTCTCTTTTTTACAAATATTCATATTTTAAACAAGATTGCAATATGTAAAAATACTTGTCTCCTATTTTATCGAAAAGTACGTATTTTCACTATTCTAGTCGATACTAATAATTAATGTACTACTCTAATTATTTACTTGTGAAAAATGAGTTTTCTTGACATAATTCCAAAAAAGTCTGGCATAGTGGCCTAAGCCAGACTTCTACCAGACTTTTGCAAGACTTTCGCCAGACTTGTTAAGCCAGATTAATCCCAGACTAGTGCCAGACTAAATTTTTTACACGGGTTAAAATTGAAAGTACGGATGCTCGATGCAAATTTTGGGTTTGGAATGTAAAGCTCTGAAACTTGTACCGTTGTTTAGAAAGTATAAACAGAGATTTATAAAGAAAATCGACCTGACCCTGGTAGAGTATTATTAGCTTAATAACACGGGAGAGCCTAGATAAAATTGGATAATTTTCTACTAGGATGTTAATACGAAAAAAATACCATGCTATAATTATATGATGGAAGCACCTAGACATATTCCGAATATAGCCAGCCGCCAGGCTCATGTTAAAACAAACTTATTTCGTTTTGTTTTAATAAATAGTTGAAGAAGAATATTTTCATTAATTTGCGAACTCTAGAAAGTCCATTTTTTTAAATTAAAGACTTTGTGTAGAATAGCGTTGTCTTTGTCATACTTTTTAATAGATACTATAATGATAAACTAACGATCGTTATTTCTTTCTTATATAGGTGATACTTTGATGATTCCTGACTCAGTTATGGGACTGACTTTCCTCGCTGCTGGAATGAGTGTACCTGAAGCCGTTTCTAGTGTTATTGTCACAAATCAAGGTAAGCGTACATTGAATTTTACGATTGGATTCATAAAGAAACTATTTTCGTTAAACTACTTCATAATTTTACTTTTGTAACACATCCCGATTTTCGCATTTTTCCATTCCTATAAACCAAAGTGGCCATTTTCCCACCGACAAACGGAAAACATATTGCGTGCTAGCTAAATGTGATTTTTTATTCAAATCTTAAATAATCTTTCAAAACTAATTTCCTATAACAATGACGATTTTTGATAAAAATATTATCCCAAGGTATTCAACCTTCCGAAGGCCCACTATATGTCAATAACTTAATTTTTTTTTTCTTCCAAAAGGTATCAGCTTCAAGCTACGTCCTCAAATCTTATTCATATTCACTAAATTAACCAATACTGGTTTAATATACTGTCTTCATAATCATTTACTAGATAACTGTATCATTGTAATATAACTGGTTCATGAACTATATAGTATTCAGGATTACTTAACCTTATCTTATTTCTCAAGCATAGTATATATCAAACTTATAGAAAGGAATGGATTAGGAGAATTTAAACAAAACGCTTCAAAAATCATATATGAATAATATTTACTTACTAAAAGAAAACTTAATATCTAAATATTATATTTATTACTTATTTACATAATCAAACCACAACCATATAATATCATATAAATTATACAATTATATTATTAAGTAAAATAAAAAAAAACTATTCTAAGAATAACATCCATATTGGCCCTATTAAAATAACTTAATTAAAATTATTTTCACCCAAAATCTCTCTCTCTCTGTCACTCTATCCCCCGCAGGTCACGGCACGATGGGCATCAGCAACTCGATAGGCTCGAACGTCTTCGACGTGCTCCTCTGCCTGGGCCTACCCTGGTTCATCAAGTCCGCCTTCTTCCCCACCGTCGCGGGCCAGCACTTCGTCCAGATCAACTCCTCGGGCCTGATCTACAGCTCGGTCTCGCTCATGTCGACCCTCATACTCCTCTACACGGTCCTCGCCTGCAATCGCTACAAGCTCGACAGGCGCGTCGGCCTCGTCTGCCTCGGCATGTACTCGGTCTTCCTCGTCTTCGCCGCCCTCATCGAGCTCAACGTCTTCTTCGTCGTCAATCTGCCCACCTGCGTTCACTGACAGTAATTCATTTCAAGAAGCCCGCGCCGAGAGATCGGGGACACATAGTTTGCGATTAACAAAGTGAAGAGAAATGTGTGATTGTATCGACGTTTGCGGATGAGGCATTTCTTTGGAAAGCAAGATTTTTTTAACCATTTTGGATGCCTAGTATTTGAACTTTAACTCGTCTGTGCATTGAACAGAATAGACTTTCTGTAGTTAGAAGGGCGAATTCATTCGTTTTAGGTACTTACACAATTAAAAGGGTTGCAAGTTAAAGCTTCATCCTAGACCACGAATGTAAAAGAAAACTTACGTTAATTCCAATCGCTGAAAGTTTCTTAAAATTTAACGAATTAAAACAAGCTAAAAAGAGTTTATAAATGTATACATAGAATCAAGTTTTAAATCAACCTTTTCTTTTCTAAAATTTGAAAAAATTTCTCACGTGGGGTCACACCGACCCTAGTTTGTATTCTAGAGTTAAGGTCGATCCTGCATTATTACAGTGATGTAAAGCCCAATTGCTGAAAATTGTTGTGAGAAAAACAGTAACTTTACAGAGCAGAAAATTATTACTGCACAAATAAAGATTTTTAGGGTAGAAATTGTTACGCAGAGAGGGTTAAAACAGTTTTTAATTTTTTGGCTTACTTTTTGACGATTTCGTTCAGTTTTTTGTGATTGTAAGATGTCTGAATTAACGTAAAAATAGTTTAAATAGAACAATTTTTACAATGGCAGTAGGGAAAATATAATTAATTGAAACGTGAAAAATGGCACTTTAGAAGAAATGTAGTTATCCAAAACCATATACATATTTTAGTGAAGATGCGTCACATACAGCTGAGGTTTTTGAGGTCAAAATTACACAGTTACAAACTTTATATTTTTTGTTTACAATATTTTACGAACCATTTTTATTTTCAGAAATCTTTCATTAGATTTATAATCAACGATCAGTTAGAAAAAATTAGTCTCATACAAAAATGTATGGCTAAAAGGGCTAAAAAATAAACTAATTCCGAAGAATAGGTACATGAATAACGTTATCTTTTTTAAATAAGAAAGCTTTCATTCTAGCATCAAAATGTAATGTAAAAACAGCTTTCTTGAACACATGATTTTATGTGTTAAATGAATGCTCAAGCTTTATTTTTCTTGTATGAGTTTCCCTCAGCGTGGGCGTTAAAAGTAAACAGCGGCTATGAATACTAATAGAATACCTTATTTTTTCTCGGAACTTAATAAGTCTCTTCTATATTAATAAAAAGGTCATTTAACGACTGGATTAAATTACTTTTTTTATTAATATGATGATGGATCAATGATATGAGACCTGTAATTGGTTTATCATTACGATAAAATTGTATTTTGTACTACCATTTTCTTGTTGAACGACTTATATATGCCGCCATGACAAACACAGTGAACAAAAGTGACTTATTGTTATATTATCCTCTTATAAGTAGGCGGTAGTTAGTTTTTACTGCGAGACGCACTACGTTTTATTGTATGTAATTATAGTTTATGTTGTAATGTTTCAGCTGTTTTTTGTAAAGTATCTGAAGCACGAATGTTTTACAACTGCATTGTTTAAACACTGTAAACAATGCGAGTATAATAATTTTTCTATCGAGGAAATCGAGCGTTGAATTTACATTCATCAAAGATATGTCGCAATGCGAAAATCGATGTACCGTATATAATTATGGAAATATTTGTTATTTTATAAGATTTATTTTGTCAAATGCATGTAAATAGCTTCAATTGTATATAATATATAAACGAAGATATAAATATCAAAAAGTATTTATTCTATTCTATTTTTATCCTCATTATACCTAGTTGACAATCAATAATTTTTATTTTTAAATTGTTTGCACATCAGTTAATTCACACCGTTTGAAACAATTTAGAAACTTTGCCCAATATCCTCCTATAAATGCCATTCTCCTTCATTGCAAAACCATTTACTGCAGCGTTGATTAAAATTTTCGTGAAATCCAATCGTCTCATGCCTGACGTGGTAAGTATCGTTCTACTTTCGCGCGTTTTGACGACTTGAGTTGCTGATGCTGCGGCAGTCAGTCACGTGATCTCGCGCATTACCCAACCCTACCCTATATATATAAAACACCCACTCCCACAATTTTTTGTGTATATGTGCATTTACAATTTCCGACTGCTGCCGCTTTTGTACATTCAATTTTTATGGCATCAGACAAGTAGCTCGTGTTCAATCTAAGTACAATGTGGAATAAGGTGCTATTGTCGTTCAAAATCGACGGATTCGTCTATTTGCTATGTTTCTTTGTAATATTCGCGTGTGCCAGTGATGAAAAAGAAAAGGACTGTGGTTGTGGCAAAAATCTGAACAGGCAGAGCCTGGATCAAGGCTCTTGTCCTGTGAACAAAGAGGATATCCTCGATGACGAGCTTATCAAGCCAATTTACAAGAAGGATCTGACTGCAAACATGGTGAAGATAAAGGGTGACTCGTACTTCATTGGTACGAATGATCCTGTCTTCGTTTCTGATGGCGAAGGACCCAGAAGAGAGGTCGAACTTCACAGTTTTTACATGGATAAGCTAGAAGTTAGTAATGCAGATTTCGAGGAGTTCGTTACTGCCACGGATTACAAAACTGAGGCAGAGAAGTTCGGTGACTCGTTTGTCTTCGAAGGACTTCTCAGCGATGCCATTAAGACTGAGATAAAGGAGGCCGTCGCACAAGCTCCCTGGTGGCTACCGGTTAAAAGTGCCACATGGAGAAAGCCTGAAGGATCTGATTCTAATATTTTAGGTAGGTCATTGTATTTCAAATCGTATTTTAACTGTTTGAATTAAAATTAAATTATTGTTTTGATATTATAGATAGAATGGATCATCCTGTTGTTCATGTTTCGTGGAATGATGCTGTAGCGTACTGTAAGTGGCTGGGAAAAAGACTTCCAACTGAAGCTGAATGGGAAGTAACTTGCCGAGGTGGCCTTAATGACAGACTATTTCCTTGGGGAAATAAGCTAATGCCTAATAATGAGCACAGGTTTGTAATAATGTTGAACGAATCAGCATTAATTAATATTTTAAAAATATTTTTGAAAATAAACAAGGATTTTTTTTATTTGTTGTGTAGAACAAACATTTGGCAAGGAGAATTTCCTACAAACAATACTGTAGAAGATGGATTTGTAGGGACGAATCCAGTAACACACTTTCCAGCTAATGCTTATGGAGTTCATAATATTATAGGAAATGTGTGGGAATGGACATCAGATTGGTGGATGACTAGGCATACAGAAGAAAAACAAATCAATCCTGTAAATATTTATATTTTAAATACATAAGAGTTTTTTATTAGTTATGCAGCTCTTAACAAATATAATTTCATTTTAGACTGGGCCGCCAAGTGGATCTGATAAGGTAAAAAAAGGTGGATCTTACCTTTGCCACAAAAGCTACTGTTACAGATATCGATGCGCAGCAAGAAGTCAAAACACACCAGACACGTCAGCAGGAAATCTTGGTTTTCGTTGTGCTGTTTCAGCATAGTGAATGACTTGCAATACGAACTTAAATATTATTTTACATTTTAAATATTATCATGTACATATCCATTATAGTTTCTGTGATTGTTATGAAAATTTTCAGAAGGTGCAATACCAATTTTATATTGTTTTGTAATTTTACATGAAAGTGATAAGAAATAGGTTCTATAATATAGGACCTTTATATTTTAAAGCAATTATAGTTTTGTATAGTGCATGTCATTTTGTAAGCAAGAAAGTCTTCAAGTAAAAGTGATATTTTTTATGAGACTAAGAACTCATAAAATTCAAAGTATTACTTTAAATAAGATAGAGGAGATAAATCTCATGTATACCAATAAACATTATATTTTGGCTGTGCACAAACGATCTTCATATAATGTAAATTACATTAAATCATGACGCTATTGTCTTTCTATAATAAACTAACTACCAAATGTAACTATAAATTATAATTCTTAAATTTATCCTCAAAAAAACAAAATGAAAATTCATGATATTAGTATTACAGTATTACAGTTAAATACTTTTAAAATATTTTAAAACTTCCAATGTTTCTTTATGTATATTTTTTGAGTAAATTACCTAAGCAATAAAAAAATAATATAAAAAATAAAATTACATATTTCTTTTCATTTTTCTAATCAGTTTTTTAAAGTACTTTATTAGTGTCTTATAGGGACTCCAGCCCAGTTTTGAAACCACAAAAGGACAAATTTTGATGGTTGATTGTGATTTTTGTATTGACATCTAATTAGGTAAATACGTTTCTTTGCTCATCATGCTTGGGCTCAGTGGGGCAGCCCAGGCTTGAAGTGAGAACAGACAAGTTTGGGTAGTAGATAACGAATTTTGCATTGTGAAATATTAAAATTATTCTGCATCGCAAATCAAGCATGGGCTACGTCGAACAGCCCAGGCTTGCAGTGGAATGAAGATCAATTTTGGTAATTGATCACGATTTTTGTATTGGCAACTAATTAAATTTATCTGTTCTCACTTCAAGCCTGGGCTCAGTATGATGCCCCGGCTTGAAGTGAGAACAGACGAATTTTGATAGTTGATGATGAATTTTGCATTGGGAAATATCAAATTTAGTCTATATACTCTTCATCAAGCCTGGGCTACATTGGACAGCCCAGGCTTGCAATACAATAAAGACCAATTTTGCACATCAAGCATGGGATTAGAAAGGTAGTCCAGGCTTGATGCAAGAATAGATGAATTTGGATAGATGTTGATAACGACATTTGTATTGACAAATCGCTTCCAACTTTAACATTTAACTTTAACTTTCTACTTTGATGACTTTCAACTTATAACTTTGATATTTTTTTATAAAATGAACTTGTTATTGTTTGTACTTAATTTTGTACATAAATGAGTTTTTTAGCCCAGTTATAAAAAACGTTGATTAATTAGTTCCATGCAGAGTTCGTTTTAAGCAAACTTCAGATTTTAGAAGATGTAAAAAAAAATATCTATTGTAGAATGGTTTTAACACACTCAGTAAATAAAATACTTTTATGTTTCATTATAAGAATAACCAAAATTAATAATAATTTCCAAATTTTAACTTAAATTAGAAAAAATATAATTTAAAAGTTTAGTTGTTGTATAATACTTTTGGAAGAACCGATCTGGTGTACTTTCGGGATTGTTAAATGTTTGAGTTATTGAGTTATTAACAATATAAAGAAAAAACTATTAAATTTCCTATTTCCATTCTCAAAATAGAAGTCATCTTGTACCTATTATAATGTCTCCTCTCGATCCAATCTATCGCATATTCCCAGTTTTGACATTCTTGCACAGTACTAAGCTAAACAAAGCTTACATAAAGAAAGGAAAATCTTAAAAACCCCAAATACACTCCGACAAATCCAACACATCCCTTGAAATGTACCTTCAACAGCTGACCTGACACCGCGTACACCTTCTGTACCGCGCTCCTTTTAAATCCCACCACCTAGCAGACAAGAATCACCCAGCACACCTCCAGCCTCGTCCAGCAGATGCCGCTCTCCCATGCACAAATCCAGCTGCCACAGCAGCTAGCTACCTCTCTCGGAATTCCCCGACTATACAACGCCAACTCCAACCTCCTCCGCGCACAACACACATCCTACCACACACACATATACGTGCGCGTGTGTGCGCAGCAGCGCGTTGTGCCAGTGCAGTGTCTTTCGAGTGTTTGTGTCGACGCCCATACGTCCTCCAGCAGCACGCACGCGCGCGCGCGAACTATCTCCTATAGCGACTGACTGACGTCCCGAGCCGCCGTCGTGCCGCGCATATATAACCCTCGGATCTCCACGAGAGAGAAGGAGGAAGCATCACGCACCGGTAAAAGCACCCGACAGCCGCACGCCAGCGGTGTCTAAACTCCCTTGAACAAGTATGCCGTTTGCGCGATTGCCAGTGGGTGACTCGGATGTACGTGTACGTGGGTACGCAGATACGGGGGAGGCACGCGTGTTGTACCGTCGTCGCCCTCTCGTCGTAGCGCAAAATGGCTTCTCCAAAAAACAAACGTGTGCGCGCTGTACTCCACTCGACGTTCGATATTCTGCTCGGTGTGATTTTTGTCTTCCGTGCGCGGCACCAGCTGTGTGTTTTCTGTTCTTCGAGTGTGCAGCAGCGCGAGGCGTTCGTGCGTTGAACACGGGGTTGTCGTGAGTGTGTGTGTGTGTGTGTGTGTGTGTGTGAGAAAGGAAGGAAGACTACGTGCGCGGTGCATATGTGCACGCTTTGATTTGCCGTTATAATATACACTCGCCGCTGCCGCCTCCGCTGCGGCTTGTGTAACTCTCTTTTCTTTTCATTTCTTTTCCGTGTCTACTTATCTCTCTCTCTCTCTCTCGCGTTTCTGATGTCTGCTGATGATTGTTTCTTTTGATTGTGGCCGAAGGCACTGTGCGTTCGATATTGTCGCATTCCTTTTTTTCTTTGGTAGCCGGATGGGTGTAGGAGCAAAGAGAAAAATTGGGGAGGGTGTATAGGTACTGCACCTATATCTATCAAGGATAATCGCGTGTGTATCGGTCTTTTTTATCTTGTCTGGTTGATGTGTGTAAGTAAGTACCTGACGTTCGATATATACAGAGGCATATATATGCACGAGCGCGCGCTAGCTGACTAATACACCCTGGAATTCGCGTATCCAGACACGCGAGATTTTTCTGTTGCTTAATTAGTGGCTTCGCTGTGGGCACTGGTTCTTTGGTAGGACGTGGGATGATCGTTGGGCTTCGAAGAATGTTTTGGGGTGTTCTGGAGTGTGAGTGGTTTGCGGAGTGGAATTGGATGACAGTTGGATGATGGCGCAAGCTGTTGCAATGATTTTGTTTTGGTTCCGGAGTTGTCGAGAGTTGGGGATTGTCGAGTGATGGATATTTGTTGTGGGCTTTGTCATTGTAGAGAGATTTGAAGCACTTTGCGCATTCAGAGAAAGACTGCGATGACTCTAAATTTTAGTGTAAAGTAATGCGTAGAAAGTGAAAACTATATGTATATCTTGAAAATTTGGAGAAACTTGTTGCAGACCTGTAATGTAATAACAAAGTGGATGTATTTCAGCTCGTGCAATAAGTTTTTAGCATATTGTTGGTCAATCTCTGAATTTCCAGAATTTTGAGTTATCATAGTCTTATTCCGGAGATGAGTCTTATTATTATCAATATGGAAGTTTTGTTAAAAAGTTCCATACCCTTATTCGGTGCTCTATTTACAACAAAGCTCATTGGTGTCATGCACTAATTTTGGTTCTTGAGTACAAGTATCCAAAGAATACTGTAGTCTTCTTCTTGGCTACATATTTCTTATGTTATGTATTATCCTTTTATTTTCTTCATTATCTAAATAAATAACTCCAAAATCATTTTTGGAGTATCTGTATGTCACTGAAGAAATTTCATTATTTTTTGATAATAGAAAACCTAATTAATCTTAAACTTTTATTGTGCTAATTATCTAAAAGACAAATGTTTAGAGCATTACTTATCAATTACAGAAAACCTAATCAATTACAAAGAAATCACTTTATTTATTCATTGTAGCAACAAAGTGATCAAGAATTATTAATTAATCAGTACACAAAGCTTTTTAAGTTCATCTTGTTTGTTTTGAATCATCTGTGAGTTAAAAATGGTTGTATTCTGTTTAGGATATAATTACTCACATGTAACTTAAAAATAAACAACAAAGCTCCAGCTTAACAAAGATGCCTGTTTATTGAGTATTAAAATACGTTTTCATCGCTTTAATAAGGAACTGTTATCAAATAATAATCAGATATTCTCTTTAATAATTCACATATATAAATTGTTGTTTAATATTTTTAACTCGTACCATTTATTAAAAGAATCAATTATTATTAATAAAATATATATTCTCTTAAACAGGTGACAGAAATATAACAGATTGAAAATGCAGACAATAAAGTGTGTAGTGGTTGGAGATGGAGCTGTGGGTAAAACTTGCTTGCTGATATCGTACACAACGAACAAATTTCCCTCCGAGTACGTGCCTACAGTTTTCGACAACTATGCGGTCACGGTGATGATCGGTGGGGAGCCTTACACCCTTGGACTTTTTGATACAGCCGGTAAGTTTTCAAAGCATCCCTAATCAACACTCAATATCCATGCACGAATAAATAAACAAACTCTTGGAAAAACTTTGTCCACAGGTCAAGAAGACTACGATAGACTCAGACCACTGAGCTATCCTCAAACAGATGTTTTTCTAGTCTGTTTTTCAGTAGTATCGCCTTCGTCCTTTGAAAACGTCAAAGAGAAGGTAAGAAGCCGCATACGCGATATACTCATTTGATCCTTATCAAAGCTGTGTTACTTTATCAATCGATAAAAAAAAAACCTGTCTCATTGCAGTGGGTACCAGAAATCACGCATCACTGTCAGAAGACGCCGTTTCTGCTGGTCGGCACGCAAATCGATTTGAGGGACGACGCGGCGACCATCGAGAAGCTCGCGAAAAACAAACAGAAGCCCATAACGGGCGAGCAGGGCGAGAAACTGGCGAAAGAACTCAAAGCTGTGAAATACGTCGAATGCAGCGCACTGACGCAGGTCGGTGTTATTGGGATTTATTGCTTCTTTCGGCGAGCGCGTGCACGTAAAAATAACGCTTTATCTGTCTATCGTTGAGATAACGCCAGTGCGAGAGTCATTATTTTTAGAGTTTTGCTTTAGAAACAGGAGATTATTTTTCTTGGGAGTCATAAGGCCCGGACACTTAAAGAGAAACAGAGAAAAAACACAAGAATAACATTAGCTTCTATATCTATATATATGAGGAATAAGACGTTGTTCCTTATGCTTTTTGTTATATAGCTATAGTAGCAAATGTTATTCTTGTGTTTTTTCTCTGTTCCTTTTTTAAGTGTCCGGGCCTATACATGGAGAAAATTTATATTTAAAAATTCGAAAAAAGTCTGTACTTTTTAGTAGAATTTCTTAAAAATTACAATAAAATTGATTATACATATGTATAGTAAAATTTACAGTCTGACTAAATTACTATACTTTCTAGTAAAAATTCGAAAACTATATTTGTAAAATACACTATGCCTCTTTATATCATTTTTATTGTAACTAATCAATATAAAAGAATATTTGAAAGGTTTTTAAATTCTGTGCATATTTTTACAGAAAGGACTAAAGAACGTTTTTGACGAAGCGATTTTAGCAGCTTTGGAGCCTCCAGAACCAGTGAGGAGAAGACGATGCGTCGTTTTGTAGAAGAATCACTGCACACACGCTCAGCATATTCTTCGACAATTGGCCCTAAAAGCACTGCATTGTAAGTCCTGTCACATTTTGCTTTTCCAATTACTCACTCGCATGAATTTTCTCATTTGAATTTTAGATTCGAAATTAAGTATTTAATGACGTGCACGATTTCGTTTCTTATTTGTGTATGTGCGCGATTGACCTTCGTAAATCTTTTATTGCATAAATTACGGTATAAATAAATTTAATTTTCTCATGTGATTTTAAAACACTGCTTTGATACGAAACTTTGAGTGCTTATACAATGGATTTTGTGTTTAAAAAATGAATATACTGTTAAAATTAACGTTTTTACTCTGTTTCGCTTCAACATTCCAAAACAAGCGATTGAAATTCTATCGTGAATAACAAATACGTTGTTTATTTTTTAGGATCGCATAAACGGATTTATCTATACCATTCTTAATGAAAGAGACAGACGACAAGCTGCAACAACTGACAAGCAATGCGAGAAAGTGTCTCACATATTTAATAAAGACGTAAGGCATTTTTTAAATAATAAGATATACTAATGTGAATCTTTTTAATGAATCGATTAGCCTAAAAAAAAGAAAAAAAAGCAAGTACACGAAATGATCAAGCATGCGTTTTTTATGGAGCTGCATAATGTGCGACGCGCGCGCGTTTGCGTCGGCTCCGGCGATTTCTATATTTTTTGTATAAACACTTGTACAAAATGAATTATATAATTATATATTATAATTGCGTATATAAACAATTCGACGAAATGAACAGCAACAACGGCATAAACACAAACCCACATATGTTTGATTGATTAGACAACACACCGAATTTTCACTTTACCACTAACGAATAATTGTACATCAGCGTATATTTACTTGAGCGCCCAAGCTGAACAACAAAATAGGAATATTGTGCGAGTAATAAAAATTTTCAAGACATTTTTATAACAGCTCGTCTACACGTCTATTTATTTTTGATCACATTTACAGTCGAAACGAATTGTGTAATTAACGATATTTTTTTGTTTAGTTAATTTAATGGTAACTCTTTTTAGATTATGTGAAGAATTCGTGTTGATTACAATATACTATATTTTTTAGACGTTAGTCTAAATCAAGTACACGGAGTAATTAGATTTATATATGCATACATAAAAATATGTCAATTAATCAAATTAAATTAATTTTACTCTCTAAGTGCCAATTTAGAGCGATTATTGACTCTAAAACTGAGATTTATTTCGTTCTTGTAATCAATTTTTTTTTATAGAACGGTTGTATTTTTTGGAATAAAACGTCTTTTGTTTACTTTACAAATACTGCGAGTTAAGATATATAAGTCATATACGTATGTAAATCTGATACGAAAGCAATTAACAATTTACTAAATATTATTTTTGTGATTATGTTTTTAAAAATAAAAGATTGACATAGGATTTTGAAAAAAGGTTTTGTTTATTTCTATTAGTTTTTATTTCAACTGTGAGTTAGAAATGATTTAATTCTTACGAAAATCTTTCCATCACAGAACTTCTTGTTAAATATCTTATATATTGATAAATTATTTCTTATTCAAATGAAAAAAGGAAATTTATAAGTATCTTAAAGTGTCGTTAATTTTTGTATTTTTATACCTTTTCATTGTGGATTGAAACTAATTTATTTAACAAAGACATCCGATGAAAAAATTCAAAAATAAATAAGCAGTGCCTATATAACGACTTGTAATAATATTGAAAAGATAAACAATAAAATAATGATGAAGGTTTGTCAGATACAAATATACTCGTATTATTTAAGCCTTTTATTTACATAATGATTTACTATTTCATTTAACAATCAAATGGATATATGTATATATATACAGTCTGTCTCAATTATTTTTATTTTCTTTTGGCCGTTTCACAATCGCATAAAAGTACATAGCTGAGCGCTCATACGAAAATTCCCAACGACTATTATGTTTCATCCTTTACAAGTTTATAATATTCGTATCGCAGGTTAAAACATGATGGGAGTATATCGTCGTCTATTACGCGTCTCTTCTAATTATCGTAAAATATCCACCCGAAAAAATTCATACGTACGAAGATCAATGTACTTTTATATTTCTTGCTCTCACTCTCTCGATACTCGCAACCATACGAGGAAAGTATGCGAAAAAAGTGCCCGTATCGTACGAGTTCACTTGTAATCTTACGACGTACTTTTATTCAATCGACTTATTCGTTCGGTTCTATTATATAGTTTAAAAACGGTATAATGTATAAGTAATCGCAGATATTTTCCATTGACTCGCCAGTTGATGAGCTTACACGTTTTACTTGTTTTTTTTATTCTTCATTGACTTGACACACGTTCACCGTAAAATCTCACGTCAATGCCACGTTTTGCTCACAGTTAAGTACATACGAGAATTTTGCCATTCTATGTTTTCCTTTAACACTCGTTACATTTTCTATCAATCATTCAAAAGTTGATGTACCAGTTCTCAACAGAATGCCAAAAATATAATACTGTTGTTATCTAAGATTTTTATATGCATTCGATTTGATGGAACGCATCGTGTTTATTTATGACTGTACTACTTACAAAAGATAGAAATTAATTATTTTATGTTTGTAAGAAATGTGTTGCTCTGTAAAAAACAGGTACATCAACTTTATCCAACTTCTTTGCGTATAAATTACAATGTTTCCTAAATTCAATCGAAAATCAACGGTTTATTCTTCTATTTTAAATTTTTTATTTTCTGCGTTATAATATAGTAAACTCACGTATCCGAAAATTTCCTAAATATATTCATCTAACAATCTTTTAATAAAATAATATTATATTTCGCACAAAACTCCATTTTTTATCCATCCTCGATTATCGAGCATATCAAAGAACGAACGGAGCCTATAATACTTTGTTTTTTCAGTTTTCACGTGACACAGTCAGCTACTAGTTTTTTTTCTCAAATATACTCGCGGAAACGAAAATCGCATTATCCTCTATTAATTTTTTTTCTTATCTCGCTCCACAAATTTATTTAGGAAAAAATACTCTACTTGATTCTTTTATTTTTGGCAGTACTTAATAATCGTGCCTATATCGTAACATCGAAAATTCGTCAAGTTGCATTTATGTTTTTTTTATGTGTTAATTTCCTTTTTATTATGTTTTTTTGGTTTTTCCTTAGTATTATTATCTGAAGTAATTTTTTTCTTACGTAATTCACTGGACCACTTGACACAATACTCGTTTTGTCCAACAATTTTTTTCTCTTCGTATGGCATATATATTTTACGCGACTTGACTTATAATACTTAAATATACCACATTTTTCTGTTTACGCTTTTATTTTTGTGTTATATTTACACGATGTTCCTTCTTATTACTTTAAAAATTGATAAGTTATTATCCACTATTGGCTATTATTTTTTGAAGTATAAAAAGAAAATGTTACTTTATAAGCTTCAAAATAAATGATGTGATAACAATGCAAATTATTATAATACAAAATCCCGCTTAAAAGAGAGCAGCTTATTTCAGGAGTAATTAGTTATTTTCTCCTGTAACAGTATGTTTGTATATAATATAATGTAAATAGTTAACCCTTGTTGTTTAATCCACAAAACTCAGTGAACTTTTTTCCAAGGATTTAAATAGCTTTTAACGTTTTATAAATAATCAGTTGATTACATAACAAGCAAAAATTCATAAATGAGAAAAAAACTACAAGAATAAAGTTGCAAATTGTCAGGGGTACATTTGGCTTCATTCGTTCTACATCATTTTATTTTATATAATTGTTATATAAAATACTAAGCTCCTATAAGAACGGCGTCGAGCTCTCCTCTCAATATTTTCGAGCATCTCTTCATGATGAGTACAGTGGTTTATTTTTTTTTATATTTCTTATTTTCAATTTCAGAAAATTCATAGAAGTATATAGCTTTTGACTATGGACTATAAATCGATATATCACACTTATTCGCTAAAGTTACAAGTACAATAAGAATACTCGTTTGTACCTAGTTTGGGGGGTTTCTGCCTGTCTGCCGGGGTATTATATTTTCCTTCTCCAAGTTCTTCGTTTTTCTCGATCTTCTTTATTAATAAAAAATATAATGGTTTTTTAATCATGACAAAATTTGAAAAAATCATTTCTTAATCTCGATAATGTTTTAAAAAATCGTCATATTGTTGAATCATTTAACATTTTCAAATTTTATGCCCAGCTAACTTAGTTAATCCCAATGTTTAATAAAAAATCGGCTTTTGAAGTTTTTTTAAAATAAAGTAAATGTTTTGTTCAGAAGAGCATGGACAAAAACGCTGAAAATGTCGAGATATCGTTACTTTTAGCTGCGCACTCGTAGGAATCCTATTTTTAAGAATCCGAAAAAGCCACCTTGCTGCGCGCTTTGCACGCGCACTTACAAAAGATCTACAAAGGGTCCCAAATACTGTGTATGTATAATGTGTGTATGTTGCCGTCTACCGCAATGATCTACATTTAATTTTCCCTTCGAATGCTTTAAAAGTTCAATTTACTCGTAGGTTTCCGGCTGGTTATACCTAATCTCTTAAACAGCGTAATTATAATTTCTTTTTGTTTAAAAATGGCTTAGCTAAAAATGGCTTCTTAAATCTCTTACATATCGAGTCTTAGTTATTATAAGTAGTTTGTGCATCGCGATCAATAACTGATTATTTTTATTTCGATTGTGTGTTTATAAAATGATAAAGTATATTGAAAATTTTGTATATATATTAATATTTTTGTATATATGTTTTAAAAAGCTGCATAATTGCGTAGTAATTTTCTAAGTTTTGAATATTCGAATAGACAACTAAAAAATCATCGAAACAGTCATCAATATTTTTAAGTTTTGGTGTTACAATATATTGTCTCAGAAACCTTTGCCTTCATGATCTTTTTCTTATCGGCAGTTTCAAAGATTTCTTGCTTCATGTAACACAATATTTGCTTTTAATTTTGATTTTTAATTCACGCCCAATATCGATGCCCAACAAAGTATTGAAATTTCTATGATAACTTTCCAAAATGCTTAAAAATAAAATATAAATAGAATAGACGCCAAAAGAAAGGTAAATGAAAGAAATAAAAAATACTCAGGAGATCTTTGGAATGTCATTTTACTAATCAAAAGAAAAGGTAACTTAAACATAACAAAGGTGCAAATAAATAAATCGCCTATACTTGCACATCCTCCAAATATATATGTATATAACTTGCATGAAAATTCACGATCGCGATTTCTATATCGATATCATAATGTATAATAATTATAATGTACTTCTTCCTCCCTTCGTATAAATAAATTGAATATCGCGCGCTTCTTACACAGAAAAGTCGCCAGAGTTCCTCCAAAATCTTTGCGGTCTTATCGACTAAACGAATGCTGTTGTTTTGCTTCTTCTATGTCAGTTATTTTTGTTTTCTGTTACATCGCTACCCATATACATGTGTTACGTGTATATCATAATACTTAATTTTTTCGTTCAATATTACACCTATAATATCTAATTTTTCTTTATTTAAATAGGCCAGAGTTGTAATTATTTATTGCAGTCTTCAATGTTTCAAAAAGTCTTCGAGAATAACGTTCTCGATTACTTTTTTCTCTTCTTCTTTTATCCTCTATAATATTTTTGACTGTGTGTTTTGCTTGTCGTATTTTATTTAACTTTTTCTGCATCCGTCAATTTCGCTATCGTCATATTCTTTCGTACAGAATCGCTGTACAACAGTCATTTTATTGGATAGTTTGTTTTTATTAACGTTCGTGCTTCTGCACTTGCGAAAAACGCAAGTGGCTCGTTTTTTGTTCCTTTTTTATCTTTCATTACGTACATGACACCTGCATCCATACGCATACAACATATTACGTAAATTGTTGAAGAGTTACGTTGGTATTTTCTTTTTTGCGTTTATGTTTGCTCTTCAGAAGAGTCCATACTGATTTATGTAAAAATAATTTTTTCTTTCATTATGTGTATTTTACACAACACATGATAAATAAAATTTAAAAAATTATAAATTAATAATACAATTTTCAATTTTTTAAATAAGTAAATAATAATTTTTACTTGGAATCTTTAAAGAATCACCAAAATAAAATAAAAAATATAAATGACTATAATTGAATTAAGATATATTCTCAAGTTACAGTATAGCCTCCTCCTAAATTTGTTTCATTTTCAATGAAAAAACAAATCACAAAACATTACAGCTGCTACAAGGCTGCATTATCATTATTTACAGCAAAAATTATCTAGTTAACTACGCATATATATACGTCTATTTCAATAAATTATAATTAAACTACTATACTCAATATAATTTAAACAACAATGATCTCATCGACGAATTTAATATTATATCGTTAAACTTAATGACTGCACTTCGAACGTAACTAAAATACGTCGTTAAGTGAAGTTGCTCGCCGTTTCTTATTATTTACACATTATGTTATATTATGTAAAAAATAAAAAGAATGGAAGAGAAAAAATAAATATAAAAATCTACGCTATACGGCTCAAAATAATATCACAACAGCAGTTAATACTAACTCGCAACTTTGGTTGACACCTTGATATTTGTAATCGTTCATTAAAAAATAACTAATTCGTCAATAGATAAAAATTCCTCATTGTTAATATAATCCGCCATGAGTTCACAACAACGCCTTAAGCACTTCTCTTTCTTTCATTGATAGAAAAATTATCTATATTTAATGCTTAATCTTGTTATATTTTCAATCAAGTCTTTTGGCATCATCTATAGCTATGATGACACTTCTGAAAGTCAGTCATATTTAGATAAAGTTAGAATAAAACAAATTTGCTATAATTATTTAACAAATGTTATAATTTAACTCATTTTCATGAAAAAAAATTTAGAAAATTTGCCTATCAATGTTCCAATTATTCCGAGAGCTCGGGAAAATTGCTCAACACTCGTCCACAATGTTGGAAAACGCATCGAAAGCAAACGTGTTTGCATGTTTCTGTGGAAACGGTTCACTTTTTTAGTCTATATAACAAATATACGTGTGTGTGTATATATATATATATATATATATATATATATATATATATATATATATATATATATATTCGCTAAAAAGTACAACGGAAAACGCACGATAGACTTCGCATATGTCTCGTTTTACATTTGTGTATATAAATCCTCTACTCGATAAATAGAATATTCTAGAATTATATTTTTTTAAAAGAGACGAAAATTCTACTGCAACGCATGTATGTCGCATAACAAAGAAAAAGAATCCACTAATGACTCGATATATCTCGTTTTTCTTTTTTCTTTTCTTTATTTTTGGCTGAAGAAACAAGACGGGACATGAGAAAATCAAGTCTTCCTCGCTCGTGTATACAAATTCATCCCTTAATAGCTTCTATGAATAATTCACATGTTTTTGGCGATAAATTACGACCGGAAACTATGGATTTAATTTATACACACTATTCGCGAACAAAATTTCGCATCTGATATATTATATCTTTTATTATACACTTCTTAATAATTCTTTCGAACACTACATATATCGTACTACTCTCCGGTGTATCTTTGGCGTGTATCTTAATCATTATTATTCCCTCGTATTTTATTTATTTCGCGTTAAATTTAATAATATTTATGTACGCGAGTCGGTTTATTGATTCGCTCGGAGCGACTCACTCCTCTATTATTATATTCCCTTAATTTTTACAAAATACTACTTCTTAATACTGCGAGATTTTTCGCTTCTTTCGGAGTTCGGACGAATAACAGAATTTGCGAGTACAAAATCGAATATTGCGGCAAATTGATGACGTCGTTCAACGGCTGACATTTTTTTCTCATCAAAGAATTCATTTTTCTGGACTGAAAAATTGACTGCTCGCAAGATTATTATGGTGAGTGGATCTTTTGCACGATATTATGAGTATAAAATTCCGTTTGAGTTATAAATCTCAGTCATGCGGTTTCTTTCTCAGTTAACCAACTCTTTGTCATCAATTTGATTAACTATTCAATAATTAAGAAATTACTTTATTCTTTAGTTATCATTTGTAAAAAAACTTTCATAAATAAAAGTTTACAAATGTTTTGTTTAATTTCGAAAACTGTATAATTTATTTTAAATTATCTAAGCGATTAAATGGCTAATATTGAGTACTTGTATGAATTTTTGCTTCAATAAACATTAATTTGTTGATAAATAAAGTATTTAAAATATTAAAAATAAAATGTAAATTATTAACAAGAAAACATAAATAAATTATGTTCTGATTTTACTAATAGTTTCACTAGTATAATGGAGCTTTGTATAAATATTTTCTTAATTTATGATGTAAGTACTTTTAATTAAACATCTTTTATTTTGGAAAATAATTAAATAATAAAATTATTTAAAAACTAATTTATGTACCGAAATTACTGTTAATCCTTAAATAATAGATTTAGGTATATTAATATAATTGTTTTTTTAAATCATACAAATTCCCAACTAACAAGTAAAACTTTTATTTTATGCCTCTTGTAAATCCCTAACAAATCCTCTCGCGAAAGTCCTCCAAAATCTAATCACGCTATTAAGCCTCTTTCAATGTTCTCTCAATTACACGGTGAGAAACAAACAGTAAAATGTGACCTCATATATATATATATAATTAACAACATCGTGATGATTATTTTATTTTAATACTGCTCAGAATTTCCAGTTTTAATTTTAATTCATAGTGTCGTTGTTACATGTTTAAGTTAGAGCTTGCAGAATGTTACTTCGAAGGTTCTTGATATACGTCTCTGTGTATAATAGCATTAAGAACACCAATTAGATTTAGTACTTAATCAATTTTAAGTCTTTCCCGTTTCTCATTTCATTGTTAAACCTTTAACACCAAGTTTATACAAGTTTATATAAACATATAAGTGAAAAAGTTTATATTTTTCAATACATTTTTTAATTACCGTAAAAACTTCGGAGATGCATAATTTATATTGTATATTGCTTACGTTTATGTTGCAATCGTATGAATACACTTTTTTACCGGCTAATGTATAATTAACTTGAAAGTTTAAAATGTTTCAAATATTAATATTTATATTAACATTAAATGAAATTTAATTTAAATGTTACATTTTTATAACTTTAGAAGATAAGACAATTTTAACCCTTTAATGACAAGATATTATCTAAAAGTGATTTAAATAGAAGAAAGCATGTCATCATTTGCGTTTTTGCGATCAATCTTGGACTATAAAAAGTACTTTATTGTAAATTTTATTATGAAATGCGCTTTAAGTTTAACAACATTTATATTCCCAAAGAAACCGCTAAGAAATATCACGTACGTTTTATCAAGAGTGCAATAAAATGTCTCATCAAGCTTACTTACTTCGCAGTTTTTTTGTTAAAAGACTTCGTGTTCGTACAAGCCTTTAAGTGAAAAAGAAAGTTCAAGCATTACCCGAATGTTTCCCTTCAATTCTCTTTCGATTATTTCGCGTCTAAGCCACAAAGCTTCTAAACCACCAGTGAGCCTCGAACTCCTAAAAGGTCAAAACTATCCCATCATCTTATGGCTAGTTATCCCTCTCCCCGGTAAAGCATATAAACCCAGCATCTCCGAATTCGAAGCCCCACATCCCACCTCGACAATCCAAAAAGACTCCCTCCCAACTTTACATGAGGTCACACTTGATAATCTCCCTCTCCCCGTGCAAGGAGTAAAACTCCTCTCAGACGTTCATCGCGTAGTAAACCGGATTCTGAGCGTCAACCATGTTACTCCCCCCGGGGCCGTTCCCCTCGGGCCCAACGAACGAAGCGGCGATGCTCGCCGCGCTCTGGGTCGTCGTGGCCAATAAACCCGCGCTGGAGGCGACCTGCTGCTGCTGCTGCGCCGCCTGGCTGACGAGGTAGTCGTGCGAGGGCGCACTGGCCGCGCCCTCGGGCACCCCGCGCTCCGACACGCTGCAGCTCGAGCCGCGCTGCAGGCTGCCCGTGTAATGGGGCTGCTGGGACTGCAGGGACTGCGGGAGCTTGGTGGGCGAGGAGAGGAGGGAGGAGGTGCCGCTGCTCAGGCTGCCCGGGAGGGAGGAGTTGGCCAGGAGACCGGCGCTGCTCAGGAGGCCGCTGCTTATCTGCGAGGCGGGCGTGCAGCTCGTCTGCGTCTGGACGTCCGAGGAGGAGAGACGACCTGGGGACAGAGAGACGAGAGATTAGTGCTGCTGGTGCAGGTCATGAGTGGTAGGGTAAATGAGGAACGATGATTCTTGGGGACCCGTGTCTCATTGCAAACTTCTTGTTTTTGAAGGAACGTACTTTTTATACACTTCATTGATTACTCGAAGAGTTTCATACTTGGTAATATACTCTTTTAAACTTTCTGAAAAGAATTCTTTCTGATTACTTATGAAACTCACGAATGTTTGGTACTTTATGATTTTTAGCGTTAAACACAGATTGCCATAGTTTGGTATGTAGTTTTGTGCACTATTGTTGGCGAATAACGAAATAAATGGAAAATCTGCTAGAAGATTTTTATTATACACGTTGGAAGGAGTATCAAGATATTTTTTACAGAAAATAATGCCAATAACAAAGTAAATTTTTAAATTCGCTTGCAAGCACATTCTCCACAGAATTGTGTAGGGATTTTACAATTTTACGGTAAACAACATTTTTCACGAAATTCTTTCAGCTCAACATAAAGATGTTTTATGAAATATTTTAGCCAAAGAAGAGAATTTATTTTCAAATATTTAACATTATTATGAAAAATGTTTTAAAGTATTCGTAGATAGTACGGTAGCCATTGTTATGCAAAATTACGACAATTTATTTTTTCTTGTTATGAATTTAATACTATGGTATGTATTATGCTGCAACTCTTGACTTGAAACAGCTTTCAGAAAAACCCTTTTTCATCTGACATGCTCCAGTGCCGCTATTATATAAAATATACTCCAGCGCCGCCATTTTATAAAAAATAGAAAATAACTCGATAGTCCATCAGATTTTTCCATTTATTTAATTATTCACCTATAAAACACTTCCAAAAGTGGTACTATATTTCGAACTAGACTGATTTTACCCGTTTCAAGAACAATATAGGTTTTCGGTATGATACTGTAAAATACTTAACTTAATAGCACCGTAAAAGAATTGCAACTTAATTTTTCGAACGACATTTGAACGATAAGGCTAGAAGTACTGAAATCACATCGCAAAGAGTTTTTCAACATTTTTGTACGTTTTAGATAAGAATTTATCAAATGATTTGAATTTTTTAATGCGTTAAAGTGCGGGTGGGGATAAATATGCCGAAAGATAAATTTGCAGAAGGATAAATTTACCGAACGGTTGAAATTGCTGAAAAAATCAATACCTATGGATAAATATGCCGAAAGTTAAAAATGCCGAAAACAAGGTGCCGAAAAAGAAAATGCCGAAAACGAAAATTTGGACAAAAAAGTGTTTTCATTAGAATATGCGCCTGTATTATAATAATATGTTAATTGTTGCTAGGTCGTTTCTTTTCAATATTCGATATTTTTAGTTTCTCTCGTTGCCATTCAAAATTTCGGCATTTTTATCCATTGGCATTTTTGCTCGTCGGAACTTTTTCCAAATTCCATTACTTTACCCATTGGCACATTTCACCTTTCGGCAAATTTACCCTTCAGTAAAATAAATTCGGCATTATTATCCGTCTGCAAAATTATCTTTCGGCACATTGATTCGCACCTGAATTTTGGACCAATGTTTGTCTTGATAGGCCTTATTTGGCGCGAGTTCTATGTACTTGAAGAAAAAGATGAATTCTGCGATTTTAGAACAGTATGGAATTTTTTGAACTTCTAATTTTTGTATTTGGTCATCAAAACACATATTAAACCTTTTTATAAAGAAATAAAAAATTAAGTTAATAAAAACATATATTTAAATAAAGACCAATAATTTTTTTCAACCATAATCTCGACAATTTCTAAACATGTTTAATAGCTTAATTTTACATTAGTTTAGACAAATAAAGTAGGGTTTGAAGGTGGAAAAAGATAGTGTCCTTTAAAGAGGACATGGTAACCGCAAAGGTTAAAACCATAAATAATAGAAAAATTTCAATTACATTGTACTTCTTCCTTCAATCATCAATCAACGTACTTCTACCCAATGTGGCCTACGTCCAAAATCTCGGTTATAGTTTTCAATAAATCTTCACGATCATGCAATCAGCAAGTTTGCGGCATCTATCCGAGCTATTTAATGTAATGCACGAATATATAGCTCCAAATTTGTATTTTATGTTACAAACAAAATCATAGTGAAGATCGATATCATAAATAGCCATAACTATAGCCATTAATAGCCGTATATGATCATTATACGACCATGGCTAGTTACTGGTAATTAATGAATTGGATTTCCCCAGACGAAATATGCTTGTTAAAAATATTATGAGTATTATATGTCATTTAACAAAACCAAGATTATTTGATCTCCTTTGTTGCTTTTAAAACGTATATTTTCTAAGATTTTGAAAATATTTTATTACTGCTTATATCAAGTGCTCAATACAATTTTTTTCGTTTAAAAGCTTGTATTTAACAGTGATGAGCCTTATTGGATATACTGACTGCAAAAAAAGAAATGCTAAAATTTTGACCGACAGCCTTAACTATTTCTAAAATAGATATAGGTTGTTACTTGCTTAAAAGAAACAGATAAACCGAAACGTTTTTACCACACAAAGTTAATTATTCGCATAATGGTGCGCTGCAATTAGTCAAACGCGGTACATATCGAATCGCTCCAACGTATGCCCTTCACTCGCTGATGGACTACACTAACCTATAGAATTACCATATTAATTCATTTAAATATTTCAATTTTTATCATTGATTAGAAAAATAATTTTCTCGAATTATAATCATACTAAATTTAGTATCAAACTGCATCCTACCGCTGCACATCCGAATCCCCGTCTCAAGCTGTCATCAAGTGGACGGGGTGAGCGCGCGCGCTCGAGGAGGACGAGGAGCAGCGCAGCCGATAACGAGATAAAAAGATGTAATGGGATTAATTAATTTGCAAACGTGCGGATGAGCGATTATGGCTTCTTATCGGGCTGACGCGCAGAGAACAGTGTTTTAGTATGTTTAGCTACAAGCGACTTTGTGTTTAAACGCGGAAGAAACGTATGTAGGCTACACGGGGCTGTATACACGTGTATGAGACGCGGCTCGTGGCCGGCAAACAGTCCGGCCGTAAAATCCAGATCTCTCTCGTGGATAAGGTGTGAAAAATCGATTTTTTTAATCGGATCTTTCAGTGGGAATAAATGCGATTCAACGTTAGAAAAAGATTTTATGTAGTCGTGGAACTGCGTGGCCGGCTTTGCAAGTTTGCTTGTTTTTATAGCCAGAGAGAGATGTTTCTTTTTGAGGTGAAAACTTTTGTTTATGAAGTAATGAGCATTTACCGAGAGAAGATTGCTTTCGAAGTTGTGAAGCTTCCTGTGTTTATATGTTTTTGTAAAAGAAGAAGTATAGAAATAATGCAGCTGTAGTTTCAAATTTCTTGAAGTAAATATTTACTCTTGATTTAAATTTTAATTAAAAGAATCACGTCAATATTAGAAATTATTTTTTAGCTTCTTTTAAAATTCTGTTAAATGAAATTTTCATTAAATAATCAGGAACTTGGTTAATTGTTATTTATTGTGCATCAAACATTATTTTACTTTGAAAGTAATTTTCATATTTACATTACAAATACTATCAATTCCGTATTACAGTAATTTTCTTTACAAAAAATCAAAACAGAAATAATTTAGTTGATCGCTTACGTGAATTTATACATATACATAATAAAATAATTGTAAAAAAATATATTCATTTTTTATAGTAACTATTATGTAGCTCTTTTATTCTAAAACTAGTAGATTAGGCAGTAAATTTTATCATTGTTTCAATAGTTTTTGTAAAAATATATTGATTTATAATATTTTACTTTTAGCAGGTAACAAAAAAATTAATTATAAAGACAATATAAATTACATTGGTTTTACTTTTGGTAATGTTTTCTGTTAACCAAGTTTGTAATTCTGTGATAAAAGGCAAAATGACTTAAGTTTATTTTTCAAAATGTTGAAATATTGATGTTCGAATGTTTTAATTCTGTTTAAACCTATTTGTAAAAGAATAACGTTCATTATTACAAATGGAAGGAATAAAATAGCTTCTGCAACTTTTAACTTTTTAATAGGAATGTATACCATGCATATATACCAAAATCATTACAAACTTAATTTTTAAAAAAAATAGGACTTAAGTAGTGATACTTCGAAGTCACAGAACTGTAGCATAATTTCTTTTATAGCTCATGTATACAAATGGTAATCCTGGTATAATAAAGTGTCTTAAACTTATTTCTGAAGTTAACGTGAATTTAATAACCTACAGTATAACAATCTTATCACATCTATTGCTCCCAGATACTACCAACCGGAAATTTTCCAATTCCGCTCCAACTACACAACACGCCATTACCCACCTAACCACAACTCCCAATCCACCCCCTTCCTTCCTTCCTCATACAATAATTACACTCCCATCTCACAAATCACCCGCAGTCCTCTCACCCCCTCCTCCCCTCACCTTGTATCTGCATCTGATAAGTGTAGGTGGCGGTGGCCTGCGAGGGCGGCGGCGGCGGACAGATCGAGTAGGTCGCCCCGGAGAGCGTCTGCACGTAGTTCTGCTGCTGCTGGCCAGAGCCGCCGCTGCTGGTGCTGCTGGTGCTGCTGCTGCTGGCCATCACCGAGGCCCCGTGGGGTAGTGTCTGGCTGCGAGTTGCGGCGGCAGCTTGGGCGGACACTTGGAACTCCTCGGCCTGATGGAGGTGAAGGTGAAGTGCGCTCGAAGTGGCCTGTGAAGCGAAAAATAGAATTAATAAGGGCCTGGGGGTGGTATAAGTAAAGCAGGACTGGATGAGACACGGGAGGATTGGGGGGTTTCTTTCGGACTGAGGTTGCTGTGTGGATACTTGATATTGAAAGTGAAGGTTGACTGGTGCATGTTAAGGTGCACTGGTGATGAGGGAATGTTTAATGTGGATGACGTCATTTTTGTAGGAGATCGAGTATTTTATTTACAGACGGGAATGTACATTTTTTATTTTGCGGTATTATTTTTGGGGGTGTGCAGAATGTTATTGAATTTACGTTTGTATGAAAGTTAGCAGAATTTTTCGTGCTATTTTAGTTACGGTAAGTTTAACATTGTTAATTGGAAGGACGATATTATACGCCCTAAGTTCATCTACATAATGTTCCGTGCAGCCGTCAACCTTCGTCTAAGATCTGGTGCACGCTTTGATCTACTTTAACTCACTTAGTTCTATAACTTTGATTTATAATTATTGTTTCAGTGATGTATTATGATCGATATATTTCTCACAAATTCACACGCTAAATTCATTACAGTTATCTTCACTTAAATATAGAAACACAATTTTGTATAAAAAGTGAAAATAATTTTAACCCTAAGTTGTCCCACATATTTTGACTCCCGTTGTTGCCACGCGGAGGTCACAAAGAGACGACAAAGCTTCTTTGACTTGTATCTTACAGAGACATCTAGGTCAATTTGAAAGATTTTTTTTAATTTGTTGTTTTGTACAAATTACAGACAGCAAAAGAAATGCATTCTTTTATAAACTTCTTACGAAATCTTTAAGAATTCATTAAGAATGTAAGGTAAAAAAGGATTCTCATAGTTTATGAAGAATGTTTAATATCAATGACATTCATGAACTTATTAAGAATACTTTGAGAATTCTTTTTGCATAATGATACTGACTGGGTTGGCATTGAAGATTTTTTAAATAAGTGATGAACAGTTTTTAAACATTTTGAGATTTCTAGTTAAAACATTTTTTTTACATTGTACATTTTGCTAAACATTATTTTAAGGATTCAGTCACATAATAATAAAAAGGTCTTAAGTTGTACTTTAATAAACAGCTATGTCGATTATAATAAATCTCAGCTCCAGAACAAGACTACGCTAATTCAAAATTCTATGCGTTTGTAAAACACAGCAAGTAACATTTTTCATAAAGAAAAGTTTTTTACTAAATTAAATTATAATATTGTATAATAGTTATCACATTTTTTATTCAATTTTCGGAGTGTGCAAAGAGCTTTTATTTTCGTATGAAATATTTTGTGCAGTAAAATCAAGATAAAAATAATTTTGAATTGTCATAGTTTTGTTCTGAGAATATAAAAAATCTTAAATTATGAGAAAATTAAATGGATTTAATTGATCTCTGATAATTATCGATATCAGGTGGAGTTCAAAGTTCACTTAAAATTTGTTCCTAATTTGGTCTGCACACTGTTCCCTTTAATGTACACAAAATAGCGCGACTTTTAAAAGCAATATGTTCTCCTTTAACCTCCGTGAAATAACCACGGATTAAAAATAGTAAATTGATTATTTGCTACAACAAAATATTATTTAATTTGTGTATTGAATTTTGTTAGCTTCCCCACTGACGAATTTATCTGTTTTTGTAGATAGTATTGTAACTAATCAATTCTATTTTAGCTGCATTTGGGTCAGTAATCGGATTACACAAACGTAAATTCAAATATTATCAATTTATAACTATACAATCCTACGAGAAATAAAAAAAAAATTGTTTATATAGTTAAAAAAATCTTTTTTATATTTAAAAAAATATCCCGATTTTAAACCCATGAAAAGAGATTGATTTCTTGTACAGATCATTTTAAAATGTTATTCCAACATTAGTTCAAAATAATAAAAAAATCATAAAAAGATTTCTTTGCCGACCGGTCAGAAAACGTCCACTTAACGCCCACTTCACAGGCATGAAAGAAACTGCAAAACTCGTGCATGTGTGAGAAAATGACCTTTCTACCTTAATAAAAAGATCATTCTCACTTTTACGCGGAATATCCTCCCAAACAACCATAAAGACCCAAAATATTCTACTCACGGGTATCGTGGGGGGCCTCACATAATATCTCTGCTGCTGCTGTTGCTGCTGCATGCTCTGCTGCATGCCCTGCTGCATGCCCTGCTGCATGCCCTGCATGCCCTGCTGTTGCTGCTGCTCGAGCCTGCCGTTCCTCGGATAGGGATACCTCTCGAGGTGCTCGGCGTAGTTCGTGGGCGACGTGTGCGCGGGCGGCAGTATCCTCTGTATGTTCTGATAGGTCGGATCGGTCATGCCGTTGTACGGCACGAAGTACATGGTCCGGTAGCACTTGGCGCCCGCTGCGGCCGCGGCGGCGGCTGCTGCCGCTGCCGCAGCTGCCTGATTGCCGACTGCAGCAGCGGCGGCCGCGTTGGTTGGTAGAACGCCGCAGGAGTAGCCCGCTGAGTAGGCGGCGGTGGCCGATACTTGCGGATGATGCCTGTGGATGATTGGAGTTGGAAGTTTGTGATTTTTGTGTGAAAGAGGCTGGTCTTTGGACGGGTAGTCTGATTTTGTCGGTGAACCCGAACATGTTTTGAGTTCCGAGAAAGTTGAGTTTACCTGATCCGAGCTTGTCGGATCCCCGCATAGCTCTAATTTATATATTCTCTGCTAATAGTGCTAGTCTTTGTGGGGAAATTTAACAATTTATATCAGAAACTAGATTTCAGTGTGCTTATAAGTATGAGTCAGAGTGGTTCTAAATCTGGGTCTGAGACGCGGCTACGAATTCCGGTCTGAGCTGGCGCAAGGACTTTAAAGAACACATTTTTCGAGATATTTCGTTGAAGATAAATGTTTAATCAAAAACATGCCCAATTTTAAAAGCATCATTTAGTGAACACTTCAAATACAACTAATAAAAACCTTTTTTTAAAGAGTTTTAAACATTTGTTTTTGTTAAATGTTTGACAGATTTATGTGCTTAATATTTGTATATCTAGTACACGTGTGGGTTTCATGATGCACTGATTTATTGAACAGCTAATTTTCTTTTATGTTGATGAGGCAACTGGCTAGCATAAGAAAGGGTTAAGAATGTAAGATGATCTAGTAACGTAAAGTGACACAATGACAGTTTGGTAATGTCAAGTGTTCTCAAATTTGTCAAAAGTCAGAGTTGTTTCAGTTGAGCCCGACATGCGCATCAAATGCGAATAGTAAAACCAAAACATCACGAAACTCGTTATACATTGAACGGTCTTGTGGCAGGCTTCTGACCCTAACAATACTATCATAAATCATTTGTGATCATCAAACTTCATCCAGTTTACCTGTGATTCCTGGGCAGGGTGCTGTAGACGCCCGCGGGCGTGACGTTGGTCGTCGCTACTCCGTCACCGCCACCGGCTATTCTCAGCATTCGAGCTGGATTGAGGAGTGTGCCGGATTGCAGGCCGTTCTTGTGGTCGGGGAAGCGATGGCAGGCATTGCCAGCTACATCTGACTGCTGCACCAAGGTCCTCGGTAAGGTGCTCTCCAGATAGGACAAGGAGGCCGCTGCAGCGGATGTGGGCGGTCTCTGCTGATCCAGCAGACCTGAGTGCAGAATTCATGTGTGAAATATGTTTGCGACGTTGAGAGGATGGATGAGTACATCGTGTTTTACGGAAACTGGATTGGTTGGCTACACCGGGGCATGATGTTAATATTTTTTCGCAATTACAATATACAGGGTGTCCCATTATAATTTGTCACCCCTTGCAAATTTGTCAGATAAGGTTTAACAAAACAAAATGTTATACAAAACTTGTAAAATTTTGAGGGGAGAATGTAGTTGTGCTCTAAAATTTGACTTGACCATCTATCAAGTAAATTTAGCATGAAAATGTATTTATGAATTTGGGTCATTTTGATATCATTGTAGATCATGTGGATTATTGCAATATAAAATTGTAATGAAATTGTTTGCTTTTATGACGAAGACTTGATAGAAAACAGAATTGTGCGTAAAGTTAAATGTTAAGGCCAAAATGAAACTCTCTATTTCACATAAAAATATATTATCAATAAAAAATATGTGCCTCAACTCATGAACACATATTTTGTAAAATTTACTCGTTATCAAAGCTTTTGAATTCGTGTCTTCATCAGATCTCATGCGGTAAAACTACAAGGGATGCTATATTTAAGTGGAACACTCTAAAACGAGTACTCACAAACTAACGTGCACATTCATTTTTAATTCGACATGATAGATATTGCCAGCATTAAATGAATATATATATACTGTAATACTAGTTAACGAACATCATGTGATTTTAACACAAGAACAAGACTGTTAATATTATATACGTAAAAGTTTTTGTACGTAACTTATACAAATAAAGCAATATCTATCTATCTACCTGCGCCGACGTTACCATCTGCTATACTCTGGTATATGTCGTTGATCTGCCGCTGCATCGTGTTTATCCGGTTGATTGTGTTTGGATCCGCCTGGATCTCGTTCGTGTACGTCACCCTATAGACGTCCGACGAGGAGGAAGAACTGGCAGCCTGGACCTCGTCCTCATGAGCAGAAGCCACCGCCGCAGCAGCAGCCGACACTCCAGTCCCCGAGTAGCTCAGTCTGCAGGCTTCGGGCAGCGAGTTCGCCGCTGCACTCCTAGTCCTCAACTGTCTGACAATCTCGTTCGTCGTCTCGAACTGTGCCTTGATGCCTCTGACCGAAGGTCGACGATTGAAGCCGTAGTCGTTAAGCTCGTCGTCGTCGTCCTCATCCTCGGTATTATTCAGGTTGATCACGTTCTTCGGGATCTCGATGTTCAGCATGTTGGTGGCGTCGTTGCGTTGTTGTTGTTGTTGTTGCAGCTGCTGCTGCTGGTGATACTGCTGATGCTGCTGCTGTTGGTGCTGCTGGTGATGCTGCTGCTGCTGCTGTTGCTGTTGCTGTTGCTGCTGCTGCTGGTGTTGATGATCGTCGCAGTCGTTATAGCGCCGCTTGATCCTCTCGGTCCTGGACTTGTCCTGTTCCACGAAGGCCAGGAGCTCGTCCGTAGGGTCGCCACCGAAGGCGTCCATGGAAGGCCCTGAGGAAGTTGGAGTGCCTCTGGTTACATCCGGTGGAGCTGGGATGCCATCGTTCAGCGCGTCTTCGATGTCCTCTAAGCTGTAGGAAGACTCAGAATTGTAGCAGATGGAGTTCCTGTCGCCAGGGTTCATCTTGGTAGGCATTCTGTAGTAATCCTCTCTGCCGTCCACTCCACTGGACGCTACGCAAGAGAGAGGTGCCAGACTCGCCAAAAACTGCTTCCTCGCCTCGGAATTTAGCTTTGAACCCGCACTGGTCTTCATTCCCATGCTGTGCTTTCCGCCCAGTCCAATGTCCGGGAGATTCAATTCGATACTTCCTTGGCCAGCAGCTGCACCTTGAGCTCCGGCACCTGAATTGTTCTTCTTCTGGTTGAAGAGATCTGTGATTTTTCTGTAGGCCGAGTTAGCCGAGTGATGGTGATGGTGATGGCCGTGCGACTGTACCACGTGGCTGCTTTTTGGTCGCTCTTCGCCGGAAGGCGAGGTTCTCGCTGGTAGTTGATGAGCCAACATCATGGAGTTTTGATCTTCAGTGCCCTCGCCTATCGTTCGACCTATCATCCCGTTCATGACACTGTTGTTATTGTTGTTGTTGTTCTGGGCGTTGTTGATGCGCCCGGTGTTGTTGTTCTCCGAGGCACTGCTGTCCGCCGTGTCCTCGTCCTCGTCTACGCATGTCAGCTGTCTGATTCTCTCCTCCAACGTCAGATCCTTACTTCTGAAAGCAATGTTATAAGGGTCTTAAAAACTTTTCTGACTATCGGTTCGGATCAACCAAAATTTTTAACAATAATTTTGTATAAATTTTCTAGGTTAAGGGATTCAGTTACCGAATATTTACTGATAATAATGCAGTTGTTGAAGATTTTAAAGGTTTCTTTTAACTAGTTCAATGCCCTAAAGAGTCAATTAAAATGTATTAATCTACACTTATGAATTTGTTTGAGATTAAATATTCATAAAATAAACAAATGTGAATAAAAAATCAAAATAAACATTTTGCGGAAATCATTGAGGCGATAAAAGTTCAAAAATCAATTTCTATTCCCTATTTTTGAACATCTAATGAAATAACTGGTATTGGATAACAAATAAGTATATGTAAAATTTCAAATTTACAGATAAGTAAACAAATTATTTTTTATTTTTTTTTTTTTAACGTCGCCATGTTTATGCTCCCATGTGGTGCTAATCGACGACGGGGGTCTGCGGTGTGTTTGTAAACAAAGCACATGTAATTTTTACAGAGGTGCTTGTATCAATCGGCAGAGACTAGGATTCGAACCCGGGTCACCGGCGTGGGAATCCGACACTCTACCGACTGAGCCGCCGCAGGCCCCTAAACAAATTATATAAGTACTTTTAATTTAAAATTCATCAAAATCAATTATCCGGTAATTGTTAAATCTACGCAAAATCTATACGAAATCACCAAAATTACTATAAGTCGTTTTTTATTTCTGTAGTAGGCCAAATCCTGTGCGTAAATGGTTTAGTGAGCGTGAAAATTTGTATTCGTTTGCTTATATTAGCTCTCAAAATTGGTGAATCAACATTTGGATTTTTGCATTATATTTATGAGATATTAAATATATATTTCTCAAAGTTTCGTCGAAATCAGAACCACAGTTTTAATGAATTTCATGATTGCAACTGTCGGTTTTTTCTGGGTTGATGTAGCTTTCTAAATATTATATGAGTAAGTTGAAGGTCAAAACGTACTAGTAACAAAATGTCAGATTTTCCTGAACACTAATTCGAAACCGATAGTACTCCCTTAAGCAAAATTGCAATATTTTCAGATTGTCTGCATTTTAAGCTATTACTAATAGAAATCAACTTTTGTAACATTACATAATTAAATTTTTTTTCGGAAACTTTTAATTAGTTGCTATTTCTTAACAAAATATCAAAAGCATTACAAAAATGAGCACCTACTCTGAAAACCCCCATATCGTAAAAAAATACCTAATAATAGTACATTATGTAACAAGGGAATAAAGTCAATCATTAATCCCGAGGGTGGGTTTACTGTCAGAGCGAAGCGAGGGCAGTAATCACCCGAGAGAATACTCGACTTTATTACTGTGTTGCATATAGAACTTTATTCCTCACTTAACTGTGGCCACTTTATTGACTTAAAAAGAGTGACTTTCGGTAAGAACTAGAATTTATTGAAAATGTATATTAATATAGATAAAACTAATTTTAAAGAAATGCATTTGCAGGCAAAAAAATTTGCGGGAAAAAAGTAAATTTTCGGGAAAAAGTAGATTTGCGGGAATCATATATGCTACTTTTGTCCTGCTTTTAAGGTCAATAAAGTGACCATTACGGTTGAGTCAGGAATAAAGAATTATTGGGAAATGATATATTTTTGCATAAAACATTTAAATACAATTAAATACGATATCGATATCGTAAAAATTATGATATTGAATATCGAAAAATAAAAAAATGTTATCATTAAAAGTTGTATCATATACAAAAAAATGTATCGGTTTTTTTTTACGATATCAATATTGTAATATTTTGCGATATTGTTTTCTCAGTCCCCGAACAGCACTATGGCTGAAAAAGAATTCTTAATGAGTTCTTAAACAGTTCATGAATATCATTGACATTAGGATTCTTTATGAAATCTTACAAAACTCTTTAAAAATTCTTTTTAACTTAGATTCACAATAAATTGTTCAAGAGTTCGGAAATAGTTAATTTATTATTCTAGCTATCTGTGATTGCTAATCTGCAGTTTAACCTTTTAACGCCTTTTTATGAAGCAATAAGTTTTCAAATTATAAATTGATTCAAGTTAGTTATCCTCGCTGTTCAGAAAATCGAAAAATCAACGTACTTCGACGGTAATTAAGTCCAGTACCATAAACATGACTTCTAAACAATAATCAAATCAACATTCACATAAAAAATCATTATGCTTTCCACAATCCTACCTCAAGTTCTTCTTCTTCAGAGTCCCACCGCTCTCGTACTTGCAGATGAGGCTCCTCCTGAGCGCGTTCCTCTCGATCGTCCTCTTGATCGACGAGTCGCTCTCCGACGAATCCGACCTGCTGCCCGCCCCGATCTTCGAGCGCTGCTTCACCGCGTCGAACAGCCGCAAACTCGCCGTCGTGATCAGGAACTTCTGACTCTCGCTCGAGTCGTCCAGCGCAGCGTCCTCCTGATCCATGGACACGCTCTTCACCGGTGCAGGGGGCGGTGAAATGAAACGCGGATCGGGAAAGAGCTGTCTCACCGCCGAATTCGGCTTCAGGCTGTTGGACACCAGGGACGACACGCTTCCCAATTTGAAGGCCAAGGAGAGTTCCGTGGGTTTTTCCTTCTCGCTGTGCTGCTGCTGCTGCTGCGGCTGCTGCTGGTCTTCGAACTTGACGAGGCTGGTCTCGCCGTTGGCCGTGGCGTTTTTGTTCGGGGACGGCTCGCAGGATTCGAGGGATTTCTGGTGGTCCAGGGAGGACTGGCGCTCGGGATGCATACTGTCGGTATCGTCGATCGTTGGCCGGCTGGAGGAGGATTCCTCCTCGCTGATCTCGCGCACGATGCGGCGTTCCGTGACCGTCGTCATCGTAATCGTCTCCACGAGGTAGCGCTGCTGTACGTCTGTAAAGGGTGAATGGTGGTTTTTATTTTGATTTGTTGGAAATGAGGGTTTGAGTGTAATTGGATAATGGTTAGAGGCGCTATTAGTGTTTACGAAATGTATACTACTGCATTGATTGAAAATAGAAACAGATAAGTATATTCAGACGTAGTAACGTATAAAAGTATACCATTGTTAACAGCATCAGTGCTATAAAAGTTTAATAAAATTGTAACGATCTATTTAAATACATTATTATTAATAATTCTGCATATCTTTTGGAGCACCAAGAATAAAAGCTTTATTGTACCTATAAATTTTATCGATTCGTGTTCAAATATTGGAAATACTGGTAAAATTAAATTTTTTTCTTATATTTAATATCTTGTCGAACGGGTCGAATCGAGCTAAAGTATGTCATATTATAGTAGCAGGTTCTGCAGATATTTTTAATTTACTTGGTCCTTTATTTTCAGAAGTACGGAATAATTAATCTTTTTTATCGAGAAAAATAAAAATGACCTCTTTATAGATTGCCATTTTCATAAGACATTTTATGGTAATGTTTTGAAAAAAATAAGGGTATTCACGAAACTTGAATTAAACTTTTAAAGAAAATGTAAAAATTCTACACCGTCACTTAAGTTATAAAGAATCGTACCAAAATAAGCGTCTACACATACTCGTACTTTTCTTCGCATGTTTTCACGAAATTAAACTTTTATTAAACCTTCCCTTCTAGTAACTGTCACAAAATGTATATTAAATGAACCTTATAACTCCCATTGTATCCTATTTACCACATTCACTTGGAGATGCTCCCAAAAGTAGAATAGATAAGTTTATTAGATAATTTTTTCCAGCCAGTAAACATAATACGTAAGCTACAATATATAATATAAATTATTTTATCTAAATTTGTGTCTGTCATAAAACTCAAAATGGTGATGCCCAAACAACAAAGCAAATTCTTTGACATTAAAACAAAGAAAAACCTAAAAAGCAATCAATAGTTATTTTTTATTATGTACATTAAAGAATATTTTGCGAAAATTTTGTAGAGATTCATTAAAATACCACGGGTAACGACACTTTTTAAAGTTAGTAAAATATCGTTTGATACGAACGAGTTTAAAGTTTCAATTTTCTATGCTATCAAATGTAACTTATCCTTCTAGAAACTCTATAGTATTGTCCATTTTTTATAATTTCATTATTCAACGTGTCTCAAAATATGCATGCAACTACAAAAATAAAGAAACACATTTCTCTTCCACAGTTTGAAACAAATTGCATTTGATATATCGAATTCAACGTTTTCGTACATTTCCTTCGCCTGTTCCCTTCGAAAGGATTGTACATATCGAATATGCATACACCCGGCAAATATCATCAATCAAACTTTTCACGTTCGCTATCTCGCGAAGAAATAGCCCTCAAGAGCCCTCCCCGAGAATGCAAAAATCTCATAGCCTCGAGAGTGAAAAGCCTGACGAGCCGAGAAACTCGACTCAAGAACCAGAGCTCGTTTGAGCGGAATTTCAGAGACCCGCATTATTTGCATCCGACGACGACGACGGATATATACGGGCCCCATTGGCGTCTTTTGTTCGATCGCGCTCTATTCGCGATATATACCAGAGCCGAGAGTAGGCGGGAGAAGATTTTTCATACAAGCTCGACGCGCGATCAAAATTATTACAAGAACATCCGTGTACATAAGTTCATATATTATCAGGACAGTCGATATTAAATTATCCATCTCCCTCCAATAACAAAAGCAGCCTTTTATCATTTATCTCGCGGAACAAATTCTACCTGAAAAGAACGAATTCGTCTCTCAAACTTTCGAGGAATGATTTCTTTTTTCGCTTCGGCGTAATAGCTCCTGAAAAGCTCTCTCGGCGATGCCGCCAGCGAACGAAATAAAACACAAAAGCGCGAGTCGAGTCTCGAGTAATAGCGCGCTCGCGAGGGTATATAAACCCGCGACGAATCTGAAATCCCTCCTCCCGTGAACTTTTACCTCGGCTGAGGCTCCGCGTGTACCGCGATCAACGCGAAACGAGGAGAACCCGCGGGCTGTAGGTATACGGAGTTACCTAAACGCGTTCCCGCGAAAACTATATCAGCATCCATGCTAAAACTCGTTTAATTTCACGACTCGTACGGAAACATCCTGTACCTGAAGAAATTGTTTCTTGAATCAAAATGATCAATATTAAATGAACTGTTACGAGAAATATAGTTTTTAAAAAATCCCTTCTTATTGATTCGAAAGTAATATTTTAATTAGAGTTTAGAATCTTCTTTTTACAGTATTCAGCAAAGATTTAATTAAAGAAGATTCTACTTAAAAAGATTTATTTTCGTCTGATATATAGGAAGAGTTTCAGTTAGCAACTACCCTGGTAGAAAATTATCTAGTTTTATCGAGGCCCTCGATTATTCCTATGGTAAACTAGATAGATCTACATAGTTCTAGATTAATTTTCCACCAGGGTATTTTTATTTTAGTAACTTATTTATCATTATTATTTTTCTTGGTTCAATGCATACTGGTATAGTGTTTTGTTTGGGTGATAACATCCAGATGCTATAACTCAAATGGAGCATCAGAACTACATGCTTTTGCACGGTACTCTAAAACTCTCTTTCTCTCTCTCTCTCTCTCTCTCTATATATATATATATATATATATGGAGTTGTACTATAGTGCACCGTATAATGCACGATAAAGGTTATACAAGTAATGCATATGCCTAGATGCGGACACGTCCTAATATCGAACAGTCTTTGTTCGAGTATTTCCTGATAGGTAGTACTGAGTTCTTACGGTCATAATGAGCACATACAAATGAGTACAAAACCTTTCCAATTTAGTCGAACAATCGAGCAATCACGACATGATTAAGTCTGGGCACGAAGAAAATAACAGTGTGTAGAATGATTGTATTCCTATATCCTCAGATCTATATTAATTTATTTTTTTAATCACGCCCTTTGCACAATTTATTTATTATTTTCTTTTATAAAATCAACATAGTTTTTGTTATATATATACCATTACTTTCAATTCCATTTAACTAAATTGAATACTTAAATACTATTAGAGAGTAGTAAAAACTACTTATCTAAAATAATTTTATAAGCTCACTTTTATAAGACATAGAAGACATAGCGATCGAATTCGGGTCAGTGCACAATTATTATTTCTTTTAAGTTGAGATAGTATAATTTTTTAAATAAAGAACACCTTAAAGTAGGCAACAAAAGCGAGTTGAGTGAATTATCTTTTAAAATACGAACATAAGAATTATTTTATAAAAAAAAAACTACGAAAATTCATCATTTTTTCTACCTAGAAATAATCGAGAACTCATCAATTTTGGAAATCAGTGCATTTTTAACTAAAACATCAAAACATTGTAGAAGTGATTGAAAATAACATAAATTACTACATATTTTTTCAAAGGGACGCTTTGACGCACAAACAAAGTTGAGCGATCCACATTTGAGCAGTACCATTGAATTTTCACCAAAAATAAGCAAAATAAAACTTTTGAATAAAAATACATTGCCAATAGACCTGTATCGAATTTAAACTATAAAAGCTCAGATGTCCAACTTAAGATCCACCACCCCTTACATCCCAACCCCTACACTCTGCATTACACATCATCCCACACTCAGTCCCCCTTAATACTACCAAACACCCATCTGTCCTTCCACGATACGACCCGTCATATATACGGGCACGTACGCATCCCCATCATCGCGCATTCCAAGAGAGAAAGAGAGATAGACAGGAAACCCGAGACTATCCGTTACGACAGTCCTCCTCTCTCGTGTACACGCGACGGGCAGCCATGGGAAAGACGCAGATACATAACACAGCGCGAAGCAGCAGAAACAGTAGCATAAGAAAATCAGCTATGTATGTATGTATATATCGCGGTGGGCGGCGGTGTACCTGGTGTCGTCTGCTGAGCCTGATCGATCGTCGGCTGCAGCAGCACGCCATGGCCGCTTCCGGCGTCTTCCGTCGACTCCTGCGACGCTCCTGCGTTGTTGCGCCAGCTCTCCTGTAGCTGCTGCTGCGACTGCTGCTGGCTGGCCTTTGAGTCCTCGGGACGCGAGGGGGCGTCATCGTCCGTGCAGTTCGCGTTCGCGGCTTCTGGAATATTAGAGAGAGGGGGATGCTGGTTAGTATGCTCGTTTGGATTGAGATAAATGTGTGTGGTGAATCTGAGATTTTTTAAGTTGGAGGTGGTAAGAAAGGGCAGTTCTTAATAGTTGAGATGCAGCTTTCTGCGGTTGAGCGTTCGTTTATTTGGAGAAGTGAGTCATATTCATGCTAAATAATCTGGTGAGTTGACTGTTAAGAACTCGTACTTTACTGTTAAATTCTTTGGATTAACTATAAATACTGTAGTAGAAAAAATTCTAAATGTACGAATTCTTAACTATAAAGAATCGTTTCCCTCGGTACATCAGGAGATTGTTGATTTTGTTCGCTTTTTCTCACGAATCATTTCAGTTCACGTTATGCTGAAGAAAATCTTCAATCCATAATTATGATCCAAAACATTGCCTAATTGTTCAGGTATTTTTAAGTCAGTAAATATCAACTGTGAGAAGAAAGCTATTAAAGCTATTAGGTATTTGTAATTTACATATATTTTGTCAGGAATTGAAAATTAAATTGTTTATCTCTTAATTTCTCAATTTAGTTTCTCCTACGCATTGGGTACAAACAGGACGATCAAGATAAACCTTTTTTGATATTTCTCAAATTTGTAAAAAAATTCTCAAAAATCGTTTCTATCATAATATTTAACATACCCAAAAGGGTAATTATACTTTATTGTATAAGGTTTGGAAAAAAATACTCCTAATATAATACAGGATTTTGAGCATTTTCGAGCACTTGCATAAAAATAGTATAGTATTTTGCTCATTTAAGATTAAATAATTAAAAGTGGATTTAGTATATTATTCGTATATAAAGGCAATTTCAAGAGTTGGCCGAGTTCCATTATAGTCAGTATATTTATGTTTCTAGAGTCTAGGTACATAAATAAAGGACAGGTAGTGTACAAGATAACATCAAAATTTGTATGTGTCTGACTAGACACGGTCGTTCTCTACTTCAATATAAGCACACAGATTTACTTGCCATATAAATACGTTAGATTCCACAACTTATTCATTTACTTTTTAATTTAACACTCATTTTGAGAACACAATATTTATTATAGAAATCAGTAACAATAAATGATAACTTTATTAATACGACATGATAAAATAATTTTATATGCTTTTTCGACAAAATAAACTTTGCAAAAAGAATAAAATGATCATAAGTGACATCGATTTATTTAGTTTCATAAATTTCGAATTTATTTTTATACATTCTTTCAGTCTTACTGCCTAAAGTAGAAAATGTGAGAATCGTCTGCTCGAATTTCTTAGAGCAAAATTTACGAGAATACGAGGTTACAAAGTTCGGTTTTCCTAAACGCGATTTTTCGCTCTCGTACGAAGTTTGCCCTACTTTAACTTCGCAAAGGAGTCAAAAATTAATTCCAACATGTCAAAAAGTTAGAATTTCATGTTGACTTCCATAAAGATGAGTTTGGTCGTAGGTTTCCTTTGGGAGCTTCCTTATCGAATTGGAAATATCTGAAAAATGCCGTATGAATTCCGTTTTATCTAGTTGCGGTCTATCCGCACTAGAGCGCGAGTTAATCCTTTGACGATTTTTAGATCTACTGCAATGTAATAAAATGCTTCTTTTAAAAAGAATAATTCTTCTACAATATAAATTAGTATGCTATAATAATTACATGTGCACTTTTTTAACAAAAATGTAACTGTAATGAAATATATTTACAAAATACTCGAATTTAATGCTAATTTAATCTCAAAACAAATAATTCTGAATATTCTTTTATGCAAGAAATATCTCGGGTTATATATAAAGTACATTATAGTAATTAATGCATTTTTGTTATTACGTTGCAGTGCTTGAATAATACATATTTGCATTTCTTGAGATCAGAATAAATACAAAACTAAAATACTGAAACCATACGTATATTTATAGCTAAAAATTAATTAATTAATTTTTCATTACTTCTTAAAAATGATTTAGTAAATAACGAATAAGAAATGTATCTTCTCTATGTTTCATGTAAACTATAGTTTTAAACTTCTATTTAATAAATAAAAGATTCATTTCTTTTTAACGTTGTACACTTACAGATTACAAAATGACTTTCTACTCATCAAAATGTATGAAATTCCTGAACGTTAAAATTAATATTGGTTAATCAATTAAAAGAATGCACAGTGTACACAAAATATCGGAAAAGTGCTTTTCATGCACATAAGAATCGTGCACATTTTAATTGTACACACTTTAGCATTGATCAAATTATATATAGATATATTTGACCAATGTTGAATTATGCACAATTAAAATTTGTACAATTCTCATGTACATGACATGCACCATGCCAAAATATCGATTACCAGTTACATCCATAAATAGACAACCTGTTAAAATAGACGATCTACCACTGTATATCATAAAAACAATTGAACACTCCAAATTTAACAATTGTCACAATCTTCACAATGATATGTACGCGAAAATCCACATGAAAACAACAAAAATATCTTCTCCACCCCAAAAACTCCAAAGCCTCTAAAATTAACCAAACGTCCAAAAGCAGCATCAAAACAAGCGTCGCAAGCCGACACTGTCTTCCTCAAGAACGCTTCCATAAATCACACTTAAATCGACAACTCGCGCGCATCTACATCACCTCCACGTCCGCAACACCCAGCACACACACACACACACACGCTACACTCTTACAGCACACCGCGCGGCGCGCGTAATCTGACGCCGAAGTAGGTTAAATTCTCCGGAGAAACTCCTCCACCTCCTCTTCCTCTACTTGTCACAACACACATCCACACCCACACGCGTCGTCGCCGTCGCATTCTCTCTCCTAACAACAAACACCGCGCTCGTCCATATAGATATATATATATATATATATCGACGTACGTGACGCCGCGCGGGACTCGCTCTTTTCGCGCCTCGTCCTGTACTTGATGCTCGCCTCCGATTTCATTGCCCGACGTACACTGCTGAACTGACAGCGCGTTGCTTTGAGGTTTGAGCTCCGAGGCTCTTATCAGGCGAGGACAAGGCGCGAGGCGCGCTGTGTGCTATGTCGTTTTTATTATCAGTGGGTATGTAGGGGGGAGTTTATCAGAGGCGGTGAGCAGCAGAGCGAGGAGAGGAGCAGAGAGAGCCGAGGTGTACGAATTAAGGCTGAAGGTGGAGGTTCGTGGGAAGCGGCGGAGGTGTAAGTGGCATGCGGGTGATAGATAGTGGATGCGTGGACGCACGTGGAAATTTTACGTCTTTACGCAGGAGTTTCATGGCTGAGGTTGGTGGGGTTATATATATATATAGCGATTTGAAGTTGTTTTTGTTACTGGGAGAATGTTGTATGTTATGAGTTAATATTTCTGCTTGTACGTGGAGGATATAGGTACTCGATTTTCTATGAAAATTTAATATAGGTAATGGTAATGATTGTCGTACGAATATGAAATTTTACTATGAATGTGGCAATTTTTACTATAATTAAGAAGTGGATGAAACGTTGGCTTTTTTTGAAGAATTATCTTATTTAATTGCGAAATGAATCATCGGCATTCATTTAAGGTCAAATAAAAAAGTATTGACGTTTATTGATAAATGATATCATAAATCAAAAAGACAAGAAATTATACACAAAAGTGCACAATCCAAGTTCAAACAGAAATGGGATTATCAAATAATCGCAATTTTTATTACAACTCGAGTGTATCCGAAATATACAAACAGAAATCGTAAATTTTGCTACATTAATTATAATTTAATGCAATATAATTTTTCTCAGTGGAGATTCTGAACTCGCAACACATCCGATTAGAAAGAATTCAAATACTTGATTATTTTTTTTTATGTAAAACATTTCCTTTATTTTGTTCTTGAGAATTGTGAAATTCAGAGAGTCGTATTTTGTAAGTGTTTCACGGCGGCCTCATAAACTTTTATTATTTTTCAGACTGTTGAGTGCACGAAAAGATAAATAAAATCTTGTTTGATATGTTTCTACATAAATTTTATATAATAGTGATATATATAAATAAAGAAAAGATTTTTAACGATATTGAATGCAGTAAAATCGGTATCATGTAGTTGATTTTGTATATTAAAGTTATACAAAAAAATTATTCATATTATCAAAGTCACTTGATAAAATTTGAATCAACTATATTTTTGGTAACTCTTAAAAAGTTCTTCGACGTTTCTATAAAGTGATTTGTTAATTTTACAAAAAAGAGTTTAGACAAAATTTTGCTAAGTAACTTTGTGATATAAACTTTTCTTCGTGCATAAATTACTTTTTCATTATAGGATCGGGAAGTATTGCTTTAAACAGTATGAAAACGTAGATTTTCAAGAATGTTGTTCGGGCTATATTTATTAATATTCAACTCTAAAATGTTGTGAAATTTACATTATTTCAAATATATTTTATTTATACGATAATATAATTTTTTTTATTTCGTAAAAGACCTTCCTTAAGTTCTCTATAAATTGTGCTCGATCCCTTCTGATCTGTTGCATGACTATAATACTGTGCCATAGGTTACACGCCACGAGTTCAATCACTTTTGTAGCCGTGGGCAATTTCCTCTACTCTTCGCTCTATTTCAAGAAATTGACTTTCACGCCAGATCAAAGGGCGTGAATTTACGATCTTATTGCATAAGAATAAATGTGAAAATATGCGATCTTTATGTATAAAGGAATTGAATATATTTTAGAAAAATAAATATAGGTCAGTAGTAACAGAGATTTTAGTAAGACTCTGTTACTACTCATACTACGATGCATGTTTAATAATCATATTGACAATTAATGTATGCTTGATGAAAACAACATTTAATGGAATATTTCTGCAATCCTCAAATGAGTTCTAAATGCTCTATTTGATGTCGTTTCCGTAGAAATCCTTGGTTAAATTGAAACAGACCCCTGTATATAATTTTTTACGGCGATCAAAGTAAAAACGTTGGATTTATCAAATTGTTTGGTTGAGGTGATTGATTCACCCTAATTGATAAAGCGAGGGTTACATATTTGAAAATTATTTGAAATTATTCGAAATTATTTGAAATTATTTTACTTATTTTATTTATTTGTCGATATAAATGGCAAGTGGTGCACGTCAAGTATAATAATCCATCTTGATTATACACACGGAATTTCTACATGTATTCCATAAAGTAACACTACAACATTTCTCAAACTCAACTTTCAAATTATGACAACGAACAATTGAAAAGCATTTATATTTTGAAAGTGCCGAGAAGCACCTCTACCCATACAAACCACTTCAACGACATGCATTTATTTTCTCTCTCTCTCTCTCTTTCTCTCTCTCTCTCTCTCTCTCTCTCCCTCCACGCTATAAGATTTCTAAGTTGCGTAATTGAATTGCGGCTTTTCATTCTCTGACGCGTCGTTATACGCTCCGAGATGCGAGTGTGCAAATCTAATTTAGATAATGCAGGCACATAAGTAGGTATACGCACGTCTAGCGGCGCGCTTACCTAGATAAGAATATATATACGCTGATGGGCTCAATTACACATTTCTCTGTGCGCGAGGCGAAATGAGCGTACAATATAACGAGCGTAAGAACGTCGCGTGCATGGTATTCGAATTTCTTGTATAGGTGTTAACGACGGGTAAGAACGTTATATTAACTGGTTCGATTTGAAGATTGCTGTGCAGGTATACATTATATAGTTTTAACTGCGTTTCATTATATGGTTTGGACAAGTTTCCCATTGATATTTATCACTGTTTCGTATAGTACAATGAGCAGTTGGAAGGTGACTACAATACTGTCGAGTGATAATACAGATAAAAAGTTGCATAAGGAGACTGTTGCAAATTTGCGTAAATTATGAGTAATTATATGACATTATGCGAAAACATTTTTAACGCTCGAGTATATTACTTAATACATTTTTAAGTAAGAATGTTTAATTTTAAATATAATTTAGATATAATTATAGCAAAATATCTATTGCTCTTTTACGTTTGCTCGCGTCAATGCACATATTAAATTTACTCATTAAAAGATGAAAGCGTTGTGAATAAGTATTTTTGCTTTCAATGATATTTAATATTAATTAACCAAATTATGTATGATTATTGTCTTATAATGTAATTAATGTCTTATAATGTTTTACAAATGAATTATTTACTAAAAATTAATTAATCGCATTGAACGAACTAAGATGCATGTAAAAGTAACTTCTTATAGAATAAAGGCGATCGTCGAACAATAAATGACACGTATTTACAGGAAGCAGCTTAAGGGCACTAAACCTCTCGTAATTTTTGTAAAATCATTTTGCTTTGTTACTTTTTTCAAAATATATATTGAAACGAAACTAAATTTAAATTACCACAATCAAAGAAAATTATATTCACGATCAAAATGACAAGAAAATATTTTCTAACGTTGAAAATTTTAAATATATGGAAAATCTTAACTCTAAATGATTCTTCTGAAAAATCATATATTCGTTTACCTACTGCAGTCGATATCAACCAACTTGACTTTTACAAGTCTAATTTTATCAAATTTGTGTTGACTTCCGTAATCCTACGGTGGGAGCAAAAATATGATTTTTCAGAAGAGCTAGTATAAACCAAAGAAAGTCTAATTTTTCAATATATTACAATGTAGAAATAATATTTTCTTGAAATTTTAAACATGAAATAAGTTTCATTGATTTTGGTAGTTTAAATTTAGGTTCACTTCATTATACTTTGTTGAAAAATGCAATAATGAAATTGATTTTCTTAAAATTAAAAGTGGCTTAGCGTCTCGAATACAACACAGGATTGACTACATACTTGATCAATTAATTTTACAAATACATAACACTTAAAAATTGCGCTCCCTTTTTCACACTGTTTATTACTTATAATTTAACCCCAGAATAAAAGTATCGTTCAATTAGCCTCAACTCTCTTTCCGTCTCTCATTTCCATCAGAAAAGCTCCAAAGCCCACAATTACACACTCCACTACAAATCACCATTCAATTACTCATCCCCCGGCGCAAAAAGAAACATTCCAACGCGCGCGCCAGCGGGTCAAAACTCCGGTAGCACCTCGCCACGCTCTCTTCCCACAACAACAACCCATGGTACCATCAGCAACAAAGCCAGCATATAAACACCAACCTCTACACGCGCGCGCGCGACTCGAAAATTCATTCCTTGGGAAAAAATAACCTCTCTCTCTCTCTCTGGAAACAAAAAGGGAAACGCCCGCTCCTTACGGCTCACCTGGGCCTTTGTGTGCGGCGCGTACACGGCGTACCTGTCCTATGTGCTTAATATGCCCGGCGCGGTTTGTACGACGGAACGGAATACTACGGCATACCTCGACACGCGCTCGCGGGCACGTCCGCGGAATCCTATATAGGTAGGTACAAGCGTGCGTGTTTGGATGAGGACGAGAGCGAGTAGTAGGCGGGTGCCGAGGACGAGGCACGCGTGCCGCGAAATTTTGAATTCTGGGGACAGAGAGAGAGAGAGAGAGAGAGAGAGAGAGAGAGAGGTGAATGGATTTATTTTTTTGGGTGGTTTGTTAGGGTTTCGGGGAGGAAATGGGAGATTGATGGTGAATGGTGGATTTGCGTTTCAATGACGACTTTTTGAATCGCGGAATTTGGTATTGGCTTTTGCTTTCTCTGTTTGCTTTTCTGCCGTTCTGAGCATTAAATGTAACGTGAGTATTTTTTTAGCAGTTTCTTTTTAGTATGAACCAATAAGTAAAAACTGTACAAAAGTTACAAATAACGAATAGAAAGCTTGCACTCTGTAGGTACTTTAATATGTAATTTTTAAATTAATATACTATTATTATTTTTTACTTTACAACACTTTATTTATTGAAAAAAGTTACATAAGACAACTGGCACCAACTACTACTATGCACGTTCTTAAAGAAACAAGGATATTTTGGTTATAATTCTTATTTGATTGAAATAAAAATATAAGAATCAGCTTGTTATCTCTAAAATAATTCCAATATGTGTATTGAAACATAGGTTATTAAAAAAAACTAGCTCTAAATATGATTTTTTTAAATAGACTTTAAAAATAACTTTGAGTGACCTGTTCCTACGTTATTAATTAAATTTTAATAATCAACACAGTAATTTATTACGTTTCAGTGTTCTTATTTATATTTATTTATTTAACGGTTGAATACGCCCTAAATAATAAATATCATGTAAATAAATCTTATACAAGTATACATCTATAGAATTTAAAATGAATAGTCTTATAGGAGCTTTTAACGAAAAATACGTAATGACATCACCATTTTGAATTTTACCTCAGGCAATTACATTTTTTTATATCGAACAGTTCCAGCGGTTTACTTTACATGCAAGTAAAAGAGGTAAATATTTAAAAACTCTTTTTAACGATTATCAATATTTTGCGCGAGCTTAAAAGCGGATAGATACAAAACGTTGAACACGAGCGGGTTAAGCGTAATTCCTTTTTAACCATAGCCTAAAAGAATTCCTAACACTTTTTCTAGATTCAGGCTAAAGGACTTTTTATAATAATTTTTTGCATGAATACAAAGTTTTCATGAAATGCTTATTTCAACGTTAGTTTAGAAACATATTATAATATATAAAACATAATACGGTTAAGTGTTGGAAAAATAAATTTTAAATAGGATTTGTAGGTGAAAAAGTTCATGTCCTTTAAAAAAAGCATGGAAAGCTGAAAGGATTAAGAGTGAAAGGAGAGTTGGCCAAGTTAGGCTGGTTGGAATGAATAATGCATCTTTGAAGCGGAGGGACATTGTCTGAAGGGAGGTATGAAGAGGAGAAATAGTACTGAATATTATTAGTTATAGTTTTGTAGTTGTAACACTGATTCATGCCGTAAAAGAGAATTGTTTGTCTCCTTTATGAAAATTTGATAATGAATGAGCAAATACATAAATATTTACTCTAATTTTAGAATCTCAACAAAGTCTTATCTCCTTTACATAATCATTTGAAACTCTAAAAATGTCTTTCTTATCTCCCTCACTTCATTGATAAGGAATATTTTTAGTTATCATTAAATGCATTTTTTACACATGGATTATTCTGTAAAGATGAACTAATGAAAATTCACAACGAGTAAATGTTTACTGATCAAGGTCATAAATACATATTATTGCGAACTTATATTTATGCAATTTTGTGAATATTCACTGATCGCAGTGATATTTTACTCGTGCGAGATTAACTTGTTGGATCTTTATTGATATGCACTGAACCAACTTCAACGGCTGGGCTATCTATTATTCACTCCGTTAGTTGACTGAATATTTTATCAAACGAAGCACATTTGCACGTTGATACGACAAGCGAAAGATGAAATGTTTGAAATTCACTTGGTTCATTTTCACGTAAACGTCATACTTCGTGCCCACGCATTTTATGACATTTATAAGTAAAATAAATCTGGTTTTTATATATGTATATCGTTAATTATATATAATACATATACGATTTAATAAAATCATGATAAATAAAAAGAAGTAAAATAATCATCTTCGCAATAGCGTTCTAATTTCATATAATTGCCCTTCAAAGTAAAAGAATAAAGTAAAGAATGCTGATCTTAATAGAAATGACAGTTTAAACATAAATGTACGATCTTATTATTTTATAATATTCTGGTATAAATCAAAATTATCTAAATGTCAGTATAACCTTGTCCCAGTATAAAATGATCAGCTCTGTGTCGGCTCTTTTATAAAATAATTCTTAAGCAACCTTTGATATATTTAAGAATTTTATAAATTTGTTTAAAAATGACTGGAACTTTTTGTGGTATGCAATGAACGAATATGTAGGTTTCAAAGAAATTCATGGTGGTTATTTTCAATTTTACATAATATCAGGTGAAAAATAGAACAGTGATCTTCAAATCAACCATGAAGGTAATGCTAAAAAACTAACCTCTCATTTTCAAACTATCCACCTCGAAGATAAAAAGAATAGAACATTTTTTTCTTTTCAACTTTCTTTTAAAGTTAGCAGAGAACATAAGCCGATTATAGATATTTTTTAAATCTTTTCAATAAACATTAAATTTATAAAAGTAAACAAAATAGAATAAGTATAACAAAGCCTGATAAAACTTTGTTTGTACATCCTCCCGACAGTTAAAACGTCGAAAGATGCCAACCGCGAAGCTACATCACGGAAAATTCTAAAGTTCTGCCTTCATCCTCCTCAACTTTAAACATATTACAAAATTTCTAACAATCCTCCCAGAAAACATGCCACATCATCTCTCACAATACGTCATTACTTAAAAGTCCCCATTCATCCCAATTCCATAAAAAAAAAATCTCTCACCACCGCCCAACTTCGAACTCTCCCATCCACCCGCGACACGACGCTGCGCACTCGAATAATGGGCAAAAGGATCTCTCCCTCTCTCCCTTTTGTTAGCTTCGCGCTGACGTTATGGGAGCGCTCCGCGCCGCGCGCAGGAAAGAAAAAGAAGGAAGCTCCGTTATCCGCGCGTTAGAGAGACAATGAGAGTATAGGTATATGGCTTTGTGGAATCGTGCGCATGCAAACGAGCCGCGTCGATATTTAAAAAAAAAAGAAAAAACAGGCTGGAGGAGTCAGGAACACTGGCGTTGCATAGGCGCTTGCTTTGACGAGCTAGTATCAGCAGCAGAAGCTCTCATTGGCCTTCATCTGCATGTGGAGAAGAGGTGATGGGATTCTTTTTTTTTGTTTTGGAGCGACATCGAGTGAAGGGAAAAATTGATTTTTGAGTGGGAGTGGAAAGGGCTTTTTTTAAGTGATGAAAGCAGGAGTTAAATGGTGAAGTTTAACTGGTGGCGTGATAATTGTGTATAAACATTTATTCTAAATTTGATAGGAGGAGTTTTTGATAATAACGAATTCACGTAAACTAATAAAGTTTCTATTTATTAATTTACTTGTTTGTTTATTTATAATTATACATATCTAAACTGGCTAGAAACGAACAATTTAACGATATTCTAAGCTAAAAAGTAATGAATATTATAAATTTAAAAACAGTGCACAAAAGGGCTGTCCATAGTACAGACATATCAGAAAAAAATGTTTTAACAATAGATTTGAATAATATCATACTGCTATAGTTAACTATATATATTATTAGAAATAGTATACCATGCACTTGTACATTCCACTGAAAATATGTCAATATACCTTGAATTGAATTACAAGTGATCTGCATGAAAAACAAAGGGAACCTATAATATTTAGTAAATAGAAATACAGTGATTAACAATTAATTTGGTTCTAATTAATTAAATACGCTTTGATTTGTTCTTAGGGAATTGGTATCAAACATACTAATCGAAGCTCTTTGTTAATAGATAAACAAGTATAGTTCGTCACCCAATACAAAGAAAAACGCATTTCAATTCACTACGAAGAGAATCGCGATTCAGCGTTTGCGGTGAAGAGTACCACGATTCGGATGCCTCCGGCAAAGAATAACGCAATTCAGAAATTTGCGACGAAGAGTAACGCAATTCAAAGGTTTACGAATATGATTATAACACTAGCAAAATGCGTAAAATAAGTTTTAAATGTATGTGTACCCCTCTAAACATGCGAATACCATCCTGATGATACCACATTTTTAGTGGATTATACAAGTTCAAGAGCTATGTTACGTGTTTACGAAGTTTGGTTAATTTGGGTTCCTGAATCGCGTTAGTCTTCGGCTTAAACTTTGAACCGCGTTTTTCTTCGAATTGGGTGTCGAATTATTGTCAATAATTAGGGCGCTCAGAACCATAATGAAAAAGTCCAATTTGGAAATTTTGCAAACTGCCGTAAACATTTCAAGATTAATGACACTAAATAGCTAAATTTTACAAATGTTATGACTGAAATTATAATACCTGAATATGTTATGTATCAATTGCGTAGTTTAAATAAAAACATAGTAATGAGATTTATAAAAACCATCCAAATTTTTATGGACATTAACTAAATTTCGAAATTGTACTTGTTCGGTTTGGTTCTGAATGTTTCAATCATTATTTATTTTCATTAATTTGTTATTTTATTAATTATCAAGTGCATATATAATTCCTCTTGTTCAATCGAATTTCAATAAACAAGTTAACGTGCGTTCGCCGAGTATATTGAAATTCCATGTAGAATATAATTTTATACTGATATAATTATACATATAAACAAAAACCAATAGCCAATTTTTAACCCAAATATGATATTCGTAATCAGAGAAAGACTTGCAATAAATGAAAACTAATATAAATTTATATTATAAAATAAAATATTCGATCATACAGAATCGATTTCTAGAATATAGATAAAAGTGAAATATTTTTACTAATAAATTTGACATATATTTTTACAAACTTATTTTTGAATTAAAATTTTATTTGAAATGTGATACTTGTAATTAGTTAAAAGAGAGCCCAAGTACAAACAAAAATCGAGAATACATTTTCGGAAAAATTTTTGCATAAATGAAGCGCCACTCAAGCTTCGGCATCTCTCAGAAATAAAATCAGCTATTTTCGCTCCATCCAAAATCATGAAAAATTTATTGAATCGAATTTTTTTTATAGAAAACAACCGCTTTTTTCCTCTCAGCACCTGCAACTCCACTATTCCACGAAATGAATAGCCATTAAAAAGCTGCTACCCCACACGCCATCAATCTTTCTCAATTAAATCCACGCCCCTCCAACTCCGCAACTCGCATCTATAGGCAATTTAGATACTTAAAATGCTCGCAGGCGCACAAGTCGGACAAAATCGCGGATAACAGCATCAGGGAAAATAAACCCCTCCCCCGCAAGAGCGTCTATACACACGACGCGGATAATCATCCCATCCCTATACACCGCGCGCGCGCGCGCGCACAAAAGCTCCCAACGTATATAAGTATACACCGGATAATTCGCCGAGCGCCTCGAATCTTTCCTATACCCGTCTTACCATACAACGCGGCAACGAAGAAAACCAATAACGAGGACGTAAACACACCGCGCGCGCGCGCGCACACAAGAATCAATGAAATCTCCGGGGCGGAAGAGAGAGGGAGAGAAAAACGAGAGATCCAACCCAGATATACATTGCAAACGAAACGGAGTCGCTGCGGGTCGGTTGTTCTCGTGATGTATCGCGCGCGCGCGCGCGAGGTTTTTGCGCACATTCGTCTTGGCCGTTTCTACGCTCGAGTTGCGTTGGTTTGCGCTGCGGTGTTTTTCGGAAACGCTCGGCAAGCTTGAGAAATTTGTTTGTTATTTTAAGGAGGGAGGGCTTTTGGGAGTTGCGGTGTTTTGGGGATGTTCAATTTGGAAAAGTGCGGGGGAATTTGAGAGTTTGCTTCTGTTTGTGGGGGGTTAATGCAGAGAGAATTCGAAAATGCGGACGCAGGTTGTTAGCGTATGAAAATTTAAACTGGAATGAATAATTCATGGTTACTTGTTATATTTTAATATATACTTTAATCAATTGTATTTTAAATTGGCAACTTAGTTTCTGAATGCGTTTTGCAACTTCGCGACTTGCCAATTATATAAATACAGATCTTGGGGACATTTGCATCAAGTAACTTCTCTAAGCAAATTAACGTATAGGTATGCAAATCATGCAAGGGATAAACTTTCTAATTGAGATCTGATTTTACTCTCCTGATTCGAATTACACTAAATTTTAATTAATCCTTTTTGTTTAAATGGCTGTTTTTATCAAATTTTGAAATTCTTAATAATATATTGAAACATAATGTTTCTAACAAATCAATAAATATAATAAAACAAGATACTTGGATAAAAAATAAGACGCAAATCTTTTTTGATCATGTATAATATAAAACATATGTGCAACAATCTTTTAACTATTGTTTTCAAGTTTAGCAATGCAAACAATAATTCTAAACTTCATATCAAGAAACAATATCTGGTTTTCGTAACTTACTTTATTATATTTTCTGAAAGATTTTCAATATGTCCTATAAAACTCGAGTAAACTAAATAACTAAAATAATCATGGGACAACCATCCCAACTTTAAGAGGATTGAAATTCATTTACGAAAAGTTGTGTATTGTAACAAACAGTGTTTGTTATCTCATGTTATCTCGAGAACGAATTAGTGAAGCGACCTGAAATTTGTACAATATCCTTAAATTATTTACCAAAATATCTTAACAAATCGCAACTATAATTCCGTTCATTGAAACGTATATATAAAAACCTCACTTAACATAATAACGCCTGTTATATTTTCTCGAAAATGAGCTTCAGAATAGATCTGAAATTTTAACAAAATCTTTTATTGTAAATAGAAGAATCTCTACTAGTATTGTTAATTGTAACCTGATTCTGATCACAATGTGTATACCAACAACATTTTATTTCTATACCAGCCAAACAAACGCATAAATAAAAGAAAATACAGTCTCTCGATACAAACACAATCCTCAGAAAATAATCCAACACACATCCCCCCTCCAAACAATCAACCCTTACACCCAAAAAAACACGAAAGAAAAAGCCCACCCCAAAAGCGCTTCTTTACCTCCGATCCACCAATGCCCGAAAACACCGAATTATCCATCATCTCCCTCCTCCCCTCTCCACAAAAAACGCCACCCAGCCTCGGCAGTCTACCAGCATTTACGAAAACTCCCGACAAAAAACGCACACACGATAGCTATATCTCCTCGCAGACCTCCTTTTCTGTACATATAAATCAATCTAGCGAGAAAAGGCGAAAAATCCCCGAGCAAAAAGCCTTTATCCCGTGAAAAACACGCGCAAACACGCAGCCCACAGTTCTCCTACAACTATAATGTTCCCTTTTCACGGCGCATTAAAGCGCGGGTGTCCTCGAGAGCCCCCCGCGCGCGCGCGCGCACGTGTACTTTCTCGCGCGGAAAACAGCGTTGCAGCGCGCTGATAATGTGTATGAACGGGATAGGAGCTGACGCCCGCGGAATCGATATTACGTGTGTGCTTACGTGCGGGTGTGTGGGTGCTATTTGCGCCGGAGCTCGCAGGCTCATAATGGCGAACCTGCCGCGGGGGGTTAATGCGGATATATGCGTATGTGTGAGTAAATCCTCAAAATCGGCGTTTCGCAAACGTATCAATTTTGATGGTATTTGAAGCTGTATCGTAGTCGCTTACTTGTACTGGAGGGCTTTTTGTAATACTTTACTTGTGGGAACTCTTATTGCTTTCTCAAAGAGAAAGCTTTGTAACGATGATAAAAGGTTCTTTCGGAGATTCGTGAATCTCGATGTTTTCGAGTTTCCTGAGTCACATAAATAGATTTACAATAGGGTTTTAAAAAATGTCTGTCTATACGTATGTGTGTGTGCATGAGCGTGTGTGTGTGTGTAGGTATGTATGTATGAAACCCAAATTTTTATCCACCATAACTCTTCAAGGGAAGCATATCACGCAATGAAATTTTGCAGCCATATTACATGTTTAAACTTAGAACTAATTAAAGTTTGGAGTCGAGTGGATAATATTAAATCCATTTTTATCAATAATATTGATTTTTAAAAATTTGAAAAAATCGAAAAAATATTCTTTGTTATTTTATACGTTGAACTTGTCAAAAATGTGTACGTTTTCATAAAGTTAACGTAATTTTGTATCGATTGATATATCTTATAATAATTTTAAACTTATTTTCGTGAAGTAATAACAAAATATTAGAATGAAAAAATTGTAAAGAGCGAAAAAAATTTCTTGTCATTTTATACGTTGAGCTTTTCAACAATATGTACATTTGATAAAGTAGACGTAATTTTCTTTCGATTGATGCATCTAACAGTAAATTTAAAGTTATTTTTGTAAAATAATAACATATTAGTTTTTAAAAACAAATTTAAATCGAATTTTCTTTTGTCTTTTAATACTTCAAATTTTTTTAAACATGTGGTATCATCCGGATGGTACCCCATGTTCAGTGGAGCCAAAACTCTCTTGGGGCCTAATTGCGAAAATTTACTTTTGTACCCGCTATAGAATTTAAAGTCTTTTCCACCCGCCGATTGGAAAACGGCCACTTTAGTCCCGCTATATGGTCATGAAAAAACGCGTTTTTCACGTGCAAGAGTGACAAAAAAATATTTATAGCTTTTTTCCAAGCAATTAACGCCTCATTCTGCATAAGAGCATTAATACTAGACGATATTTTCCAAACGTTCAATACTTTTCTCAGATTTATTATAATTAATATGAAATAAAGTTGTAATGTGATACAAACGAATTTCTTTCCAAATTGTTGAGTGGATTTTCACTAACTCTTCGAAATATTCGTCTACTTTGGGATACTACTTCACTGTGCAAAAAAACTGTATTATTAACAAAATTTTAGATTTATAGATAGTTAATTGGGACTAATTTTGGAAATTCGTGCAATAACAACATAAGCAGTAAATACATTTTTACCAGCGTATATATGAGCAAGTCCTCTAAATCAACGTATCAGAAATATATTCTGATAATATTTGAACCTATCATACTCGATTACTTGTACAAACACACGCTTATCCTTTACAATAATTATATTATATAAGGATATCTAACAGTATGCGCAAGTCCAAGCTGACATTATTATTTAAAACATCCTTACTTTCAGATTTGTGCGTATCAATATTTCATTCTATCGTATTCGACTACTTTTAAAGGTAAAAATTCGTCATTTGCAGAAGTTCTACGAAATGTCAATATGTCACGATAACAATATAAAATTAGATCAAAATTGTCTGTGAGAACTTGTTAAAACTTCGAATGATAGTCGTAATTTTTTTATTTTATACGAATTTTTACTACGCTACAAGCTCTAAACATAATTACTTTCAGAAAATACTCTTATAACAAATTTATATGAATAAACTATAGTTTAAATTATATAACTGAATTTTTTCATAATTATAATTCATGAACAAGGTTCACACGTAATTTAAGTGTTTCAGCCACAATAAATTCATATAGTGTCGCATGGGTATATACGTTTGTAGAAGTGTGGGTCAAGCGTGTGGAACTCGGCTAATGGATTGAAGTGGAGGTGAGCTATATAATTGGTGGAGCTTTTGTTTGTGATGAGGATTTTGAAAGGGTCACTTTTGTCCTGTACTTTGTTTTTATTTTGGGATGTGGGTTGAAACACAGGCAGTGGAATTTGATTAAGACATTTGTTACAGGCAGTGGAGCAGTGGAATTTGATTAAGAAGCTGTATTGATGCTTGGTGATAGCTTAGATTATAGTTAAGCAAACTCTCACCCTTTAGCTGGAACCTCAAGGGAAATTAATTTTTTGCAAATTATAGATAAACTATACAAATAAATATTGATTTACATGCAGAGTTTTTCTTAGAAATTACATTTATTGTGTTTTACATTACATTAAGCATATATATGATATTAATACAAGTATTAATAAATATCTAATTACTTCTCGAATACCCTCAGTTTACGAAAATTTAATGACTAAGTAATTGTGTTATATTAGAAACTATATAATAGTGTATTACCAAATTTCATTATAAACCGTCTATCAATCTGTTGCCGTGGTGTGCTTGTTAATACGTGTGGGTGCATGAAACTCGGCTAATGGGATGAAGTGGACGTGCGGTAATTGCGAAGCTTTTATTGGTGATAAGGGTTTTGAAGGAACGTTTTTGTATGGCTTTTTTTACACATAAATAACTCGTAGAAAATAATTAAATAAGTGTCAAGAAGCAATCTATATTAGATATTACACAAATCCGTTTTCTGAAAAGAATTCTTTTTATCAAATAAAATTGATGAATTTATCGCTCGTATTAAGTATAGATTGCATTTATTTTGACTCTATCGGTCTCCACGAGCACATTTCTCTTATAATGTTGTACCTATCTCGTTCTCTATAAGAGAAATGTGATCGTGGAGACCGATAGAGTCAAAATAAATGCAATTATTTTTATCGTAAGAAAAAATAACACTTAGGTGACGATCCTGTGACGTGACAAGACGATCCCATATACCGCTTAGAATTTCAAGTGGTTTCATTAATTTGCCGTAAAGAATAACTTCAAATATACTCTTTCTCTGATTTCGCAGATTGAGTGCCGGTTAAATTTTTTTAGTTTTTATTGATTTTTTTATTGATCGTCATACTTTGGAAAGTTCAAAAACAAGTTTCAGCATAGTTCGTAACAAGGAACAGTATAATAAGTTCGTTGACTAGGCATAAGTCGTTTTAAAACTAAAAATATTTCATTAATGAAAGAGATAACAGCCCTTTAAACATTCGAGTAAAAAGCAGACCAAGTTTTAATAAAGTTCTAATTAAGTGCGCCCACCTTTACTGCTTTACTTTTTAATGTTCAACAACTTCCGCATACTGTTTATGAAATATAAACCTTGCACATTACTTTTGGCGAATATTCTGAATAATATACTTCACGTTGACAGGAATGAAGAAAAATGGCACTGCATGTATTTACATCTGTATTATGTCAGTACATTACACGAAGGGTTGAGCACACAAATCATGTCGTTGTTATAAGCGCATTCCAAAACCACGTAATTTTTCAGATGTTATTTAATGTGATTTTAATACGAGATGACCTTGTATTTTCCGTTGAAAAATTGCAAAGTTAATCTGTAATATGCTTTTTGGCTACACTCCAGATTAGTTTCAGTAGTCCAGAAACATGATAGGAGTACCGAAAAATGAAGCAGCGTCATAAAATATTTGCGGAAAAATCTTTCATCGCAATATCTACAATATCTTATTGAAATTAAAACTCACGATTACATTATCCAATAATTTCCGTAAATACATTAACATTATCAAAATTATAATTCTACATGATACTGCTTATATTATTTGAGTAATAATTAATGAAACAAAAGTAATAATAAATAAGAACTTATAATTGTTCTAAATTTTGTAAGTATACAAATAAGAATAATTTTTCAATATTGTAAGTAAATAAATATCTTATGTGATATAAGTACTTACATATAATTGCGCAGAAACCATGCAAGTGCAGAGATTAGACCGCTAACGTCTTTTAACGCTCTACGAGCATATCTTATTTGGCTGAACTTAATTTAAAAAGAAAGCTCCGAGGAAAGTTCGTTATCCCCAACGTTCCAAAACAAAGAAAATATGTAAGAATTTATATGTAAATATTAGGTATATTAAAATTAAAGTAGACAAAAGTCAATCAAAACTTATCTTTTTGAAAATCGTATAAGACAAAATGAACCAACTTCAAAATGTTCTTTGTGCATAAGAAATTCAAAAATAAATACCTAAAACTTTGTTCGCGCATTAATCGTGACGTTATCAAGAAAGTTACGCGAATCCTTATTATAAGCCTCTGTATTCTAAATTTTTCGTTAGAACAAAAAATGTAAAGTTTCAAAAATATATACCTAAAACTTTGTTCGCGCATTAATCGTGACGTTATCAAGAAAGTTATGCGAATCCTTATTATAAGCCTCTGTATTCTAAATTTTTCGTTAGAACAAAAAATGTAAAGTTTCTTACAAATAAATATCAGTGCAGTTGATATAAATAATTACTTAAAATAATAATTTTTCAATAAAAATGCAAAACATTTTATTAAATGTCAGAACGTGTCTACCAATCAAATTTTTTCAAGATTGAATCAACTGTTTTCAAACACAATGTAAAATAATGCAATAACATCATCCTCAACGTACAATATAGTACGTTGTATAGTATATTTAATAATATAAATTCATTCTATGTTAAAATTAAATAATAAATTTCCGCCTCAAAAAATTAAATTCTCTAAAGAGACACCTTTATTGCACCTTTATTATCCTTCACGCATTGCCACACTAACCCCTGCCAATTTTACGATGATACCTCTTTATTCCCCAGACAACTCGTCTACGACTCTCTCTCCCTCTCACCCACATAAACTCCCTCCCCATATCCTGATTTAATAAATTCATCCTCAGCCCGTGTGTGCATTCCCGCAACAAAACGCACGCTGAATGCAGCCACTACACACATACGCGCACACACTGCGGTAATGCTCAAACGGGCCGTAAAGTTGCGCCGCTGCAGCACTGCTATACACATCGCTGGCGCGGATCCATAAGGGCATGCACAGCTGATTTGCGTGGGAATATACGCGCGAGCGTGTGTGCGTGTACGTAGGAATTAGTCGTTATCTCTGCAGACTGCGGTTTATCTATTTTTTGTTGCTGTTATTGTTGTATTGGAGGTGTTATCTAATGGATGCTAAGAGTGTGTGCACACTTTTGTCCTCCATTTGCGCGATGAGAGGGGTACTTTGTTGAGGGGTTTTATGTAGGATGTGTAGAGGGTGATACTTGGGGTTTATGGGTGAAGAGCGTGGGTTTGGATTTTTTAATTACGTATAAAAGTGCGTTGGTGGATTTTACTGTTGATCATTTTGCGCATTGTAGTAATCACGCGGGGAATTTTTATTTAAATGGAAATGAATATATATTTTTTATTTTTAATTTTGAAAGGCCTCTTTCCGCATATAAAATAAAATAAATCGAAATAAATGAATATAGGATATGTGTAGAAATGATGACGATATTTCTGTACACAAAGATTTGAAGTATTTGAAATCAGAAATTGAAAATATGAAAGGAACTTTTATGTGGAAGTTTTTCAATATAAAAATTTTAATCCAGATTTACTTTTCTGATTAAAGTTTTAACATATATTTAGAATTGATATGACAATACTTCACTCATTTGTAAAAACGATATATTAATATATTAAACCTTCGATTGATAAAATTTTGAAATATTTATAAGCGATATTATGACAATATTTCACTATGTAAAAAAGAATTTCAAGTTTGAGATTTAAAGATAAATTATAATTTGAAAGTTTTCGATGTGAAAATTTAATGAGATATTTTTCTGTTTAAAACTTTGAAATCGATTTATACGTGATAAGTAACAATATTTCACGATTAAAGAACTTTCAATATAAAATGTAAAAATAAATTTTAAATGATTGCTTCTAACAGCAAATTGTAGACGAAACTGTTTTAATTTATATGAATATGTTGACAACGTAAAATATGTAATTTTAAATACACTTGTCTAGTAGGATTCAAAGCGCTAGATCTATATAGTGTACAATTCATGTTTCCATTTTTATTACTTTATGCAATATTGAAAAGATTAAAAATTGCTATAATTCGTATTATTTCAACGATACACGTTACTGCACATATCTTCAAAGGCTTCACAGGCTTCAAAGCACTAGATCAACAGTAATCAGCAGCTCAACTGAATTCAGGATATTAGTTAAAATATTATAAAATATGTCCAAAACAAGTTTAAAATACTATAAAATATGTACAAAATACAATAAATCATGTCTAGTAAACTTCAAAGCGCTACATCTTTAGAGTGTTAAATTTCATTTTAGTTACTATACGCATTGGTGTAAAGATGAAGAACATAATACAAATTAATTGCAAGAAGTAATAATTATTGCCATCAACACTAATCTGCAGCTCGGCTGAATTAAGGATATCAGTTTAAAATACTATAAAAAAATAAGTTTATAATAGTATAAACCATGTCAAAATAAGTTTATAATAGTATAAACCATGACAAAATAAGTTTAAAATACTATAAAAGATATCAATAATAAGTTTAAAGTTCTATAAAATATGTCAAAATAGAATAAAATGTCTCTTTTCAACTGCACATGTCTAGTAGGCTATTATATGTATTAGTGTCAAGATTTTAGTCTAGTAGTTTTTACTTACTATAAGCATTAATGTAAAACCCTTTTTGAAATTTTCATATATATATTTTTTTCAATTTTTAGATTCTATATACATCAGTATAAACCCCTTTTTAAAATTTTCCTTTTAAAGAATTGATTGGATTTTTATTTTTAAATAATTATAAATATTAAAGCACATTATTTTAGGTGTTTAAATGAAACATAGCAACAGCAGTATAATCTTATCGATGTCTTGATTGTAAACGCGTGCTCCGTACACGAGGCGGACCCTGACTTTTCACTAATATAAAATCCCAAGTTTGTAATAGGACTCCAAGAGCAAAACAAAGGGACGGTTTCGTTCCCACTTTGTATACACACACACACACTCACACGCACAAATTTCGTCACATCAATACGAATTTTCTTCTCACTTTGAAATCTTAGCTTCTTTCTTAACTGAGCTCTGCCATTCTGTACTTGTAACTGCACCAAGAGAGATCTCAGTGACCGTCTACAAGTTAACACAGAAAACCTTCAGAAAACAATATCTTAGTAGATTCCCAAGCCATATTCCTGAAAATCCGTATACTTAATAGTTTTTTATAACACCCTATTTTCCTACTTATACTCAAATTAACAGTAACGACGTAATCAAATATAGAGTTAAACTAACATCATTTCTCAGCATCTAGTAGCATGTTTTTAAGCAATAGTGAATAAGTGTAATATAAAAGCATGCTATTTTATAAAGTGTTAGTGCCTCATTGTGAGTGGGAAAAAATCAACCTGATCGTTCACCGACACTCGATGGCTGAATACGTCCAACGGAATTTTCAACCGCGTTGTGTGGAATGCAGCGAGCAGTCTAGATAAGTTACCTAGATTTAAGCTTATTATAGAATTAATTATTCTTTGACCTGAAGTTAAAACAATTCGCTGTTAGAAGCAATCATTTAACATTAATCAAAGTTAGACGTTAGAGACATTTTTTAATTAACGAATGTTCGTATAAACATCTTACATAGATTCCAATAATTAATGTAAAAATAAAGTTTAATTTGAAATTTAACGAAGTAAAAATTTAATTAGAGGAACTATTTCTAAAAACTTTTCGAATCATCAACTTCATATTACAATTTATAAAATACTTGTTCAAGAGTTAATAAGTATACACTAATTTATTTCAGAATGTAAATACATATTGCAATTAAAATGTTTTTCACAAGTATGCTCAGTAACTTAATTAGCAAAAATTTAACGCTCGAAAAAATGTAATTTCCCTTCCTCTACAAATCCCACTGGGGGTAGTTCTCAGTAAAAATAAATTAAATTCCTCCTTCGTCAAAACTCATATCGCCAAACCGCACGCTAGAAACTACCTTCCCGTCCACACACCCTGCGCCGGCAAAGGGATATATATATATATATATATATATATATAAGCCGCATTTTCATAAATGCGCTTCTCGCGAAATTCTTTTTTACAATCGAGCGAGGGTCGGCGCATCGCGCACGCGCGATACATGGAGAAACTGCGCGCTCAATGCTAATGATTTTTCTGCGGCGCTCTCGCGCTTATATTCATATATAAATGCCCCCGCGATTTAATGACTCTCCTGGCGACTTGCGCTTCATTTTTCTCTTCTCTTTCCCACGGGCGCCGGCTTTGTAATGTTTTATCCGCGGAAGGGCGAGGCGCGGGAGACGGCGACGGGAGTCGCGCTGCGCGAGGAATTTGCAAGTCCACGCGATGCTTTTCGCGGAATGACGAGGAGAGATTGTTGTGTATGCTGTGATTTGCATTGTTCTGCCTGTTGTATTAATAAATGTTAAATTTTTAGCATTTCTTGCTTGTGAAAATTAAGAATTAATTAAGAATTAATTTATTCATTGATATAATAACATTATCGAAAAAATTTTAAACAAGTGATTTTACTCAATTTTTTGAGATATCGGATAAAGTTTTATGTAATATGACTAAACATATAAATGTAGAGCACTTCACTTTACAATTGCACAAGGTAGTTTACAAGATAAATCATTATTGAGGTACCTCAATAAGTATCGCCATTCAAGTTAATATTTCCTTTAATTCATAAATGAGTGACTCACGCTTCTTTTAGTCATATTAAAAATAAAGCTGTATTTTCCACCTGATGAATAATATTCTTTTCTTTTTAGTGCAATTTTACTATAAAACGTTTTATTAATTGTTTTTAATAGTTTTATTTTAATCTTATCAGTGTGACAGAGATGTTTACATTACTAAACACACATACATAAACTTGCGATAAAGAGTAGTGATAACATAAAAAAAGTAACGGATAATTGAAAAATTGTAAATAGTGTCCTACTATTGCCTCCTATGTCACAAAAATAGCAATCAAGTATATTGTCAACCAATTTGCAACTATACTGAAACTTTCCTCTCGATAGTTTGTTGAATAATAGTAGGTAAAAACATTGATTTTAATATTTGATCATGACAAAAAGTTCATAATTTTGTTAAGATTTATCAAGGTAAGCAAATGAGGTTTTTCAAAATAAAAGAAGATACAGAAATGATTTTCACTTGCAAAACATAAGTTTGAAATTATTTTGAAATCCAAATATTTATAATGAATTCTTGAACTCGTATGTATACGCATAAAAGTGCATGGAAGTGTATGAACGTGCCTGAATACGCGTAGACACGCATGGCACAGCATTATAATTTATGTATATGCGTTCTTACAAAATTTCAAAATAACTGATTCAGAAAACATAAACATTTATGCTTGTACAAAATGATGAACTATTATGCACGAGCATGCTTAATTATTCATGAACTTTCATTAACACGCATGAATGTCTATGATTATGCGTATTATGCATCCTCGGTCAAGTTTCGAGCATAATAATGAACGAGCATGTACAAACATGTTAAAATCCAAGATATGTTGAGCGTAATCTCGCATGATCATGCACGAACATTCATGGGGATCCATGATAATTCATGAACCTGTCTGAAATCCATTTTTACCCGGGTCCCTCATTTAAATTTATTTCATTCAAGATTCAATTGCCATGAGGATAAAGTTTATTGTTTACTAGAATAACGAAAACTACAAGCAAACTATATTTACGTATAAATTCGACTGTGCAATACATAAAAATGTAAATTTTCAAAAAATTATATTTGAATTACCATGCACAACGTGCAAAAGCGTAGAAAACTTACAAACATATTTCCGTAATTCAATCTACATAAAGCGTACACCTAATTTTCTCACAGAAACTGCCTTCCTGCTCGTAATGTTTGCCTCAATCTCGCCTAGATTAACCTCTCCCACTGTTCTTTTTCTCTCTCTCTCAAAGTGCATCTGAACACGTGCATCGCAGTAGCTCCGCATATTTCTATCTTCTCTCAATAAGTGCAGCTTGCGCGCGCGCGCGCAAGCTGCTCCCAAGAGTCAAATTGATTTTTATAACAACGCGTGCGACCTGCTGTGCACAGGGCCTCCATCTTTCTTTTTTTTCCTTCCCACGTTAACTAAACTCGTCTCTGCGCGAGCGTTCTTTCTTTCCTTTTTCTTCCTCGTCGAATCGAGTTACATTTTCCGTCGCTTTTTTTAAAATATATTATTATAAGTAACGAGAGCGCAATTTTACCCTCGCGTAAATGAACTAGAGGTGTTTCTCACGTCTGAAAAGTCGAGCGCGCGTCCGGTCAATGCGAGGGGTATAGGAGGTAGGAAAAATTCGCAAGAAGTTTTTAATTGTAGGGCATAATTTAGTTTGGCGTGAGTTTTTTCAATGGATTTTATTGTAGACGATTCTTTGAAAAGACAACCTTTTTAGCAGTATTTGAAAAAGTCTTTTTAAATTTTAAGGCTGTATAGTAACAAACCTGCTGAAGCAAAAATGAAACTGCAGTGCTTAACAGATGATAAGAATTTTTCATGAAAATGTAACATGGGAAATGTAAAATATTCATGATTTATTTACCTATATTTTCATTCCAGAAAACAAATTTACAATTTTATATCTGTAAATTCAAGCAAAATTAAACAATATTTTGAATTCAATGATGTGCCAGAATTTCTTACAATATCCACATATTTTAGTATACATTTGTTAAAAAGATTATTCGTTGAATTAAACAATTTTCCCGTATTTCGCAAGATACCATTTACAAAATATCATTTTACGAGCTAAATATAGTGCGAATTTACATGAGAAAATTACGCTTATTTTACATCTATCTTTTACCGAAAATGAAATGAATTTTGTTTCAATAAATGGAACATTTGTAATTGAAATAAATTAATGATTGAACAAGTAGAAAATGGAAATTCAATTATAAATGTAACATATTGAATTCAAATAAATGATTGAAAGAGCAGAAAATTCTTTTCAAAAGTTTCATTTTACTAAATTTCTGTATATTCGTACTAACTGCAGAAAAATTTCAAATCTTTGAAACATTTATATAAGTAAATTACATTTATATGAAAAAATAATATCTTCTTAATTAAACTCATCTTTATTTTATTGCACTATAGCTCAAAATGTTATCATAATCTTCTAAATTCAATACTACAAATCCACTCTTCCTCAGTGCTACCTTTATTCGTAATTCTAACAACTATACAATCACAAAGCAGTATAAAATGATGTTTCTCATCAACAACACAGCTATACACACAAAAATCCTTGCAGCACAATGCAACCACAGAAACCGAAGGCCATCACCTACTCATCCTCGCGGCGCAATTATCCATCCGCTAACTCATCAGTCGATTATCGCGATTCATTCACAAGACCGTCTCACATTCTCCTTCTACTCTCAAACCTTCCACTGCGCAACAACGCAGAGAAAAGAAGCAAAGAAAAAATCCTCCATCTCCCGCGAAAATTAAAACAACGCTCGGCCCGATTTATTCGTGTCACGCTCGCCGCGCCTTCGCATGTATATATTCCTTACTTCCTCCCTGCGACTATGAATCGGAAATCAGACGCGCATTGGAAACGGGGGGGAGCGAATATATAGGAGCTGCAAGCTCGCGCGACGCCGCGCCGGCCCAATTTCCAAAGGCGCGATGTACGTATGCATATATACACGTGATGTGCACGTATACGTAATGGGTATATCGGAGGTGCGGAATGGACCGGCGATGCGAAGTGCGCCGGAGTCGATGTTTGCGGGGGTGGTGTATGCGACGAGAGAGAGAGGACGCGCGTTCCGAGGTTTCGAGGAAGATGCAGCTGAGGAGACGCGTCCTTGAAGACTGTATTCTTCGATTTATGGGGGGAGGGGGGATTGTTGAGAAGTCGGGGTGTATCGTGGGATTTATTTTTAGAGGAGTTTTATACTGCAAGGACGGGGATAATGTCATAACTGCCGGATCGAATGGTTCTTTATTGTTTCGTGTGTTTTTTTGGCCATTTAAGGGATTGAGTTTGCTTCGCAGTCCGTTTTTGGCAGCGAGATGTGGAGAATTAATTTTTTGGAAATGAAATGATAGCACATTATTGAGAAATGCTGGTTCATATTTTCGAAGATAATAGACATTTGAAAATATATCATAATTATTACGAAGAGTATTTATAACTTGTGAAAATGATAAAATAAGTATTGATTTTATTTAATAACATTACAATAACAAATTGAAATTTTACATAATAATAACACAAAGTATTATGAGATAAACAGTAAATATAAAGCACGATACTCATATACTAATATAATCTATTCTTAACTTATACGATATTTTGAGATTTTAGGCATTTTCTCATATTCAATTGCCAATAAATAACTCAATGATTTAATAATATACTTTTTTGTCAAATGAACACAATCTATAACATTTTTTCTTCATCTAATCTTAACATGTCTTAATTAATCAATTGAACCATTTTAATATTAATTTTTTCTTATAATGATTAATAGCTTGTCCTAAAACTTTGCAGACTAATACAATGTCTTATGCAAAGATTGCCATAATTTTTATTTTGCATATTAAAGATTTAAACATTAATAAATTGAAAATATATTTTCAACTTTTCAACAAATGTTAATAAATTTAAAAAGAAACATATTTCATTTTCTAATAAATAAATCTACTAATCTTTCTGCACACTCCAATATTATTATCAATACAGTACCATTTTATACTGACATCAAAGTTTAATGTACACTACTCAATAAAAACGTTAAATTCCACGCCACCCATCACATATATTAGACTTCGATAAAAGTGAAGTGGTCCGCGCGCGTCCGATCCTAAGCTGGGTCACTCGGAACTTGCGGAATTGAAGTGGATTGAGGACAACTCTCGTCTACGGATTTGCAGAAAAACACGTTTCGCCGGTTTTTTCGGTAATTTCTTATTTGACGGATCCGATCGATACCTTTCAACCTAATTAATGGTATTATGTGTAATGAATGCTTTTTATTACTGAGTTAATATTTTTTAGATAAGTTATTAGATTTTGATCTTATATTACTAAATTATTGTCTATTAAGTATTATACAAAAGTTGTAAAATCGCTTTCTGTAAGATTATATTTTATTTTTCGTTGTGATTTTTTAAAATACTAAATAGCAATTGCCTCAGTCAATTCATATTGTACAGAAATACAATACACATGTAATTATACAGTACAAGTGATAGCCTACATTTTATTACAAAGTAGAATTCAAGGATGTTTTATGCAAGTAAATACGAGTTGGTTCACTTTGTAATTAAACAAATTAAAAAGATTACAGATTTCCATATGATAACATTTTGTTTCTTTTTAGTTTTGGGACAACTTACGTGTTTACATTTAGTGTTTGAATGCTTTATAATTTTCATTGTAAAAATCAAATATGAATCACACAAAGTAACGCAAACGGGTGATTAATGAATCTATAAGCCCCAATTATTATTTATTTCATTGTGAAATACGCGTTAGACTCAAAAACCAACATTTTTTAAAATTATTATGAATTTTATCTAGAAACATGCGTATAGGACAAAAAAACAACATTTTTAAATATTGCCCATATAGCAATACGCATTTCGCTAAACTGACGCATTTTCATAATATAAATAAACCTATTAAGAGCCCATCATCATCTCAATTAAGAAGCACACTACAGGAATAAATAATCAATACGGGTATAAAACATCGGTCGAGCCTCCGCAGAGCGCGCGCTCGAGCGCGCAGATGCAGAGAATTTAATTATTCACCAGCCAGGCGCGAGATGTTTGATGTATGTACTAGCTAGGACTGATTCAAAGCCATATATCGTCCGACCTTAAACCGCAATCAGCAGCAGCAGCGGCGACGGCGGTCACGCTAGAGGAGTCTTTGATTTTCGACGACTCGTCGCGTACATGCAGTCATCTCTTCCGAAAAATTGGGTCGTTTGCTAATTAAGGCTGCGCTTGTAATTAGAAAAACGAGAGAGAGAGAGAGAGGTAGGTACATTGTGAAATTTCAGTCGTGATGGTCGCCCCGTTGCGAACGGATATGAAAATAATTGCGGGACTAATTAGACATTAAAACGCTGTGGGAAACTATATCCACAGGTCGAAAATGGTATCGCTCGTTTGGTACAGTTTTACAGCGAAGCGCTTATGCTAAATGGCTTTAAGATGTAAATTGTTTGGAGAAAGTTTTGATCTGTTTTAAATTGTGATGGATTTTAAAAAGTGATAGATGTGTCGTTAGGCGTTACTTTGAGTACAAAAAAGTTGGTGCAAATGTAAGTAATGAGATAATAAGTATTGAGTATTTAAGAAAAAAGTACTTTGTCTTATAATAGTCTATATTTAACTGCTTTTATATAGTAGCAATTAAGAATTCGATTATACGAGTAAAACGGTTTTTTAATTTCACTGAGCTATATACTCAACTTGAATGAACGTAATATGTAACTGACATAGTTTCGCTAATAGTTCCAACTGATCGTTTTACATAATTGTGCAAACCATTTTATAAGGATTAAAAAGCAGTTTTTATCATAATTAAGTAATTGTTATTCTCTAACAATTATTTTCAAACATACACAGGTTTTATTAAATGAGATTTTAAATATTGTAAAATATCAAACATATCATTTTTTGTTTGATCAAATATTTTTGAAAATCATACTCATAAAAAGAACGAACTTTATGACAATCGTTCTACTACTTATTTCTAAGTGAATAAAACAAATCATCATTAGATATGACATATTTCATAATCGTATTTCATAATAAACTTTTATAAATAGTACATTGCGCACCTAGGGGGGAAAATTGACTTTTTCTAAGCCTTCGGCACCCTCGACTACCACTCATACTCCATCATCATTCGAGTCTGAAAAAGTCCTTTCTCTCTTGGTTACACATCGTATTTTTGTAATCAGTGAATAAATAGGCCCTTTTTTATACAGGAAAGGCGTCTTGTTTTAAAAATATAGTCTTTAAAAAAAACGTTACTCTTAAAAATAACAAACATTCAGTATGATACCTATAGTCCGTCTACATTTTAACTTTTAACCAAAATCTTCAATGCAAAAAATCAGTATTTCATATTTTCAGTCTGTTGAAACAAACCAACATGTTATTCGCTCCAAATCATCATGAAAACGAACAAAAAATCAATTTAAAAATCAAAATCACCAATACATACCTCCGTCAGTCCTCCACAAATTCTCAAATATACACGCACATCGCGAATCTCCCTTCCCCCCTCGATATTCGCCCTGTCTCCTTTGTTTGTCCACCCGACGCTTTGGCTATACACACACGCGCGCGCACGTGTTTGTCCAATGTCCATATTATCGGACGAATGCCCGCGCTCGCGCACGCACACACACACTCACGTACATGTATATAGATAGCAGTTGCACCACAAGTAAGTGAAAGAGAGCCGGTCGCTCGCTAGCGGGCAGTTCAGCACAACTCGGCTCAGGTCGACGTCGACTCGCACACCGGATGCGCAGCCTAGCGTAACTCCGGTCCTTGCCCACCTTACGCGCTCTCTCACTCGCTCACTCACTCTTTCTCTCTTTCGCTCTTATTTTCTCGCCACCCCCGACCCATCGCATATATAGATATATTTACGTGTATCTGCACGTGTGTGTGTGTGTGTGTGTGTGCGTGTGCGTGTGCGTCTGTGCGTGTATGTGTGTGTATGTCCGGATAAAAATAAGTATATAAGTATAATTATATATAAATATAATATTTAGTTAGATGTAAATATATATAAGTATATATAATTATATATAATCATGTATAATAGATGTGTATGTGCGTATGTATGTATGTTATGCATACACATATACATAATATACATACATACATACACACATACACATCTATTATACATGATTATATATAATTATATACATAATATACATACATACATACATACACACATACACATCTATTATACATGATTACATATAATTATATACATAATATACATACATACATACTTACATACACATCTATTATACATGATTGCATATAATTATATACATAATATACATACATACATACTTACATACACATCTATTATACATGATTATATATAATTATATATACTTATAATATACTAGTGTATGTGTGCATGTGTGTATGTATGTACTATGTATATGTGCGTGTGTGTATGTATGTACTCTGTATATGTGCATGTGTGTATGTGTCTGTATGTGAATGTGTGTGTGTTATGTGTGTTCAGGTATATAGATATGTATGTTGCACTCGACCGAGCCAAGTGCCCAGGCGCGCTTGACTCCTTTTCTAGGGTAGAGATCTATTTTCCTTCTTTTTCTGTCCGTTTCTTTTATTTCCTCGGAGCGAAGGCCCACTGGAAAATGAAGAAATCTCGTTATAACGCGCGAATAAGCGCCGGATAATGAAGTGATATTTCTTCGCCTTCTTTCGTCCTCTTTTCCTTATTTCGCGAGCTTTCTCTTTCTTCTCTCATCGAGCGGGACTCTATATACCCACTGAGATTACTCGAAAGAAGCAAGGATAGCGAAGTATTAAAGAGGGGACAGGGTATTTACATCGGTGAGTCTGATTATTCAAAGGTTTTGCGTAGTTGAGCAAATCGTGGTGAATTCGCGAAACGTTGCTTGCTTATTAATTGCACGAAACTGCTGCTGTTTATTCGAGATTATTATTTTGATTGTCTTCATTTAATTTGATTTTAGTAATGAGAGTTTGTTTGCGTAAAAATTAGGTCGAGTATATAAATATACAGATATAGGAAGATTTCATTCTAAAATTCGCTGGGAGAAATCAGACCATAAATGAAACGTCTTTTAAACAAGAAACTTTACGTTTTGATAAAAACCACGGAAAAATGACTTTTTATTGGCCAATAAAATGTTTTATTTGGCCATCAATTTTTTTGCTAAGGTTAAATTTGTACGTACTTAAGAATAGATTTTATCTGTAATTGAGAATGATTGAAAAGTAGAATGCTGTTCTTCCGTGTTGATAATTACATTGTTTATTTAAGAGAAAGTGACGTTTCAGTTCTTGTCTTGTCTTGCTCGTTTGCTATAGTAAGAGACGGAGTAATAGTCTGTGACACCCGGTGATGTTTTTCATAAATCGATTGCACTTGAGTATCGACGAGAATAATGCATGCCGAACAGAACAACGTTATTTCAATTGTGTAATTTTGTAAAGTTTATTAAAAATATATAGACTGTGATATAATTCACCGTAACAGAATATTATGCTTTATCGAAGTAAAAAAGACATTGTTATTTAATATTTTTAATGAGAAAGTATAGAAATGTAACATAGTAACACTAATGTAATATTATATTTTATCGTACAATACTAAAAGATTATTGGCCGTACACGTAGTTATTTAAAAAATTACAAAAGGTAAATAAAGCTGCATAATTCTTCTTTATATCATAGAATCTATTTTTTTTTCTTACATTTTCGCTTTAATCGATGAGATAATCAATTTCCTATAAATATATATAAATAGACCGTAAACTTTTTGAGTGAGTTCTATTCAAAATAATTCTTTATCAGAAATTATAAATATTTATAGCTCTTTACTTTTCCAAGCAATTGACGCTTTTATGTATAAGAGTATTAAGAAGACGATATTTTTAAAACATTTAAATTATATTTTCATTTTTTTTTTCATAATTATTAATATGAATAAAATAAGTTATAATGTGATATACACAATTTTCCTTTCAAATTATAAAGTGGTTTGACATTTTCATTAACTCTTCAATAAATATTTTGATAATGTAATCAAACTAAACGGGCTCTATTTGAACTTAATTTATAGCATATAATAATTATAACTATTGAATATATTGAATATATTATATTGAATTGAAAATAGACGTTGGCACTAATTTTGAAGACTCGTGCTACAACAAAATAAACAATAAATACAATTATATCAGTGCATGTATATCGGTAACAAAATTATCAGAATAATTATTATAATACATGTAAATACTGGATGAAGACTGGAAATAATTAATCAACTATAAGAGTTCCGGAGTAGACGGCTGGGCCCCTAATAAGTAGGAAACATTAAAGCCTACCTTCTATATTCAATTGTAATTACTGTTATTACTCAATGTTAATCAAGCCTTGATTTACTATTTCTTGGTTCCAAAGTCTATCTAAAGAAATTTGTGAAGTTGAATTTGATCAATAAACAACGATGTTGTGTACGAAAATCCTTAAGTGTCTCAAAACAAGCGACTCACCTCTATTATTATATGTTTATTGTTTATCGCTCTACATAAAGTTACGGTATATCCCATTCTTTCCATCAAAAAACGTTTCAACAAAATCACGTTAACTGTCCCAAAAGGAATACAATATCCGCCCAAATCGCATTATATCATACTCCGCAAAACCCGAGACCCTAATAAAAATTTGCATTCCCAGGCAAGGCCGCTAAAAGCTTCCGGCTACATCAGCCCCTAAAAATTTCATCCACCTTCTATTATATTATCTACCCACGCAACCCATACACACATCCCCTATGTACAATAATAATAGTCCACAAAGTCAGACAATCGTAAATCACACGCTCACAGGCAAATTTCCTGGGAAAAATGACATATATTATAACCATAATATATATTTACATATAAATTTCATACATAGTTATATATAATCATATATGATTATATATGATCACACATAATAGTATATACAATTATATATATATATGTATATTTTGATCTAATATAAATACAGTGATGTATAACTATATATATATTATGTGTGATCATATATAATCATATATGATTATATATAACTATGTATGAAATTTATATGTAAATATATATTATGAAAAAAAAAAAATATATATATATATATATCCATTTATAACCATAACTAAGCATACACAAGTCTAGAGATTAATATTCTTTTTAGTTAAATATATTTATATATCGTTATACAAAGTCAAAAGCTATATATAATTTTTACCACTAAAATCCCAAAATAAATTTCCAGAACTGGTTGAAAAAAGTTGAGAAACTATAATAGAATAATAAAATCAAAGTTAAAAAAATAATCTCATAAAATGTTTCCGTTAATTGGTTGGTTTAAAAAAAACATAACATTGTGAGTTGTCATAGCCTCTTTCTGGGATTATGTGTAAGTACCAGATGAACTACTGCAACTTTTGATTTTTTATATGAAAGTACACCATGCACAGATACCAAAATCACTAAAAACTTAATTTTTAAAAACAGTGGCCGTAAGTACCTATTCCGGAAATCCACAGATATATACTTAAACACATAATTTATATTACATAACTATACACAGTCACATACAACACATTCTCCCCGCAGCAGTCAGCCTTTCTTCCCCCGCAACCCCCTAATTCGCCTCACCTTCTTCCACCACTCACTCTCACGTACGCGCATGCATAATGCATGCACCTGCGCCTCCTTACCTCGACTTCTGCCCATATCTCGCGCCTCGCTCCTTGCGCCTCTCGCAAGAAAGAAAAAACGGGAGCGCGCAGACGACCGTGACCTCGAAAAATTCCCACGATATATACTCCCTCGCGAGCAGCGCGTACATTGTCGAGAATCTCGGAGGTGCGCGAGGATGCCTCGTGGCCTTCTGGAATTCGAAGGCCGCGCGCGCGCGCGCGCGGAGGAGGAGGAAGCGCCGGACGAGCGACTTCCGCCCCCCGAGCGTCGGAAGGTGTGTGTGTGTGTGCATGGGTATATACGTATATAGGGGGCAGATATCCTGAATGCTTGTTGTACGAAAATTGAAGGGGTCACCTTGCGAAGCCGAGGAATTATACCGACTCTTGAACCCGAGGGCGAGCAGAAGCTTTGGGGTACGTAAGTTTGCGGGGAAAGGATGTTTGGGGATTCTTGTGCGAGAGTGAGGAGTGAGGAAGTGGGAAGTGGAGAGAGATTTGAAAGTATAATGATAGGTGAGTGGAAAGTGGTGGGTTTAGAGGAACGTAGTGGCCGTTAGTGGATAGTCCGGTGATTTAGATATATTACGAAGTGTAATGGGGGTTCGTTACCCTACTGTTTAGGATATTGTATTACTAGCAGAGAAGGTATATGGATAAATAGATGTGCTTTTTATTTCTTCAAGAAGAAAGAATGAAAGGAAGACGCTGGATACTGATTGTGAATCCGAAAGTGATGGGCAATGGATGTTATCTGACGTAAGCATAAATATTTACGTTTCTGAACTGCAATTAGTTCAAATATAATTTAATATTTGTAAAAAAATTCAATGATCAAATGTTATTTATCCTAATTTAATCGTAAAGCGAGTTATTCATTTATTAAATGAAATATATATAATTAGTGCGAGCTTTGCTAGTAATAAATATTATTTATTCTCCGTATAAGACAATAATTTAAAAAAGAACAAGCAGCGTAATAACTTTTATTACGAATAATGCATTTTTTTTTATTTTTAACCAATTAAAACCCGTCGAAACTTATAGTCAAATAAATATAAAAACCCAAACATTTTCTATCTTTCTACTTTTCAATATTCTTGGTTATTCGTTCTATTTTTTTTGTTCCGTCAAAGTTCTCGCTTCATATGAGCGCACTCTTATAGGAGTCTTCGTCCTTTTTTTGGGAGGAGTTTTAGCGCGGTTAGGGGACAACATGAGAAGCAAGGTTCACGTTGAATTACCTACAGGACTCTTTTTTGTAAGCCAATTGTGAAATGAGTTTTATCTTTTCTTATGTGGTGGGATTTTTGCCAGGTTTTCAGGAGGATATTCGAGTTGCTCAAAATCTCGGAGAGAACTTTATCAGGCGATATTTGAATAATAGATAAGAATACCATTTTTACAATGTCTTAATTTTTACTGAAACAATGAGTAAGTTATTGCATAAATTGTCAAAAAAAATATTGAGTATAGGTCAAATAAGGTATTTCTCATCACAAAAAGGAGTTATTAATATTTATGTGTTATAATTTTATCTGCTAAATAAAGTATTGTAAAATAATTAACAAATTAACAAAAATATTTTGTATTATTAGTATTTTCTTATATTTTTTATACTTTTAGTTTAACACTTGCCCTATTAACGTTGGCAGCATAATGTTTTTTCTCTGATCATGTTTTTCATTACATTGATGTAATTTAGATTTTTAACTATTTATATGTAAATATACTCGATAAAAGTTCCAAACTAAATAATTAAATTTAACTGAAATCTATTTATTAGTTAGTTATCTATCTATTTAGTTAAGTTTATTTCTTTTGTTGTGGTGGGATATTTTGCAAGAGTTTTAGGAGAATAGATGAGTCGCACTGCAGGAAACAACTTATTAAAAATATATTTGAATAATAGAAAAAGAGAATCTGATTTATTTAGAAAATTTTAAATTTATGCATGTATTACTATTTATTCATTAAATTTCTTCATACGCGATTTCAAAAACACATAATATTCTGTCACATTTTCTCATTATGTCTAATTTTTTTGCTTCCTCATAGAGTAAGCTTTGTGATAATAAAAAGAAAAGTTTTGCTAAAAACGTTCGGATGTGTATGAAGATTATTCTGAACATTCACGGTCAAAATTAATGATTCAGGGCTCAATGATTTTGTTCTTTTTAAGGAAGGGGACTGAGAAAAATATTTGTTGTTTTTCGATGTTTTTTTTTGTTTTTTATCGTTTTTTCGATTTTTGAGTTTTAGTTTCTCGGGTTTTTTGGCATGTTTGGAATAATATCATCGATTCAATTTGTATGCATTTAAAAGAGCATAAAATTTCCTTTCCGACCCGAAATTTTAAATAAGCTTCTTTCTTCTTTCTGTTATACTTGAAAACGTCGTGTTTTGTTTAAACGGTGATATCTGGGTGATATCTGGGTAATATAAAATGGAAATTTTTTTTAAGAATTTGAGGTGATTATGAATATGGATAGGAATATTTTATAAATCTTGTAAGTCTTTATCCTTAACCTTTTTCGAGACAAAAATAATATTGTAAAAGAATCGATTTTATTTGACGAAGGATAACTTGAGTAAAATGTCATTATTCATTCTGAAAATTACTAGAAAGGTAGCTTTTTACTATCTCTTGAGACTGTTAAAAGCCTAGATTATAACGACCTTTACATTCAGAGTTATTTAAGGTTATGTTTTATTTATAATTTATTTTATCGTTAATATCTTGAGAACGGCGCGGTCATTTTTTGCAAACCGGAGATCATTTTCTTTCGTTCTTTAATGAAGATGCCGAATTAAAAAGAAATTTTGAGATTCATCGATCCATTTCTGGTTTACAATGATTTCTTCATTTTACGATATTTTACGATATTCTGAAATCGATAAGGTAAATTATATATGTATTAGAAATAATATAATTGTATAATTCTTCCTTTCTTTGTTTGTATTTAATGGACATGTGTCCTCTCTTTTTTTGGGACTCAGATATGTCACAATGCATATGTGATTTTGTATTTTACATTTGCATTTTATATACTTGTTTGTTGTGTTGTGCGATGCCGGTCGATAAAAATCCACCACCTGCTTACTAGAGTCTCAGACACGTTTGAGGACGATACATATGGGCGCATACGTCATGCATTAAAGCACAATGCGTGGTCGGAGATCTTTTTCCAACAAAAAACTCGAAGAAAAAGTTCTCGAGAATTTTCGTCGGGATTCGAACCCTCTATTGCTTGAGCGTCTTGTATCGGTAGGGAAGCGTCATAGTCACTGAGCTATAGAAGGCTCTATGATCGCTTCATTTTACATTTGAAAGAGTATAAAATTGCTTTGCTTATAAACGGTGATATTTCTTTTTTCTTATAACTTTTCCATTGATATTTTTAAATATTGATTGAAAATATATTTAAAGATTAATTAAATAATGTATATTAGTATTTTTTGTTTTATTTCCTATTAATCTGGGTGAAAATGATACGTATGAAAGATTTAATTACACATCAAACTCGATGGAGTGAAATTTTGGAGTGAAATGCCACACGAATAATAAGTGAAATAAATCACTCCAATTAGAGTAGATTTTTATCTATAAAGGTAGAGTGGAAATATTTCACTTTTAAGTAGAGTGAAATCTCACTATACTTTAAAGTACATGCTTTTCCCATTAACATCGATGAAAAACTAACCTATTTTTTTATAATATATAAGTTTATAATATTTATAGCGTGATCAGACAGACATTTTTCACTGATACTAGGGTTATCAAAATATGCAAAATAAAGTCACAGTATTATAACATATTATAAGCAGTATTATATATAAGGTATTTATAACGTTATTTTATGTGAACTTTACAATAAAATCAAATACTATGTACTAATGCCATGCATAGAACATTTTGTTATTATATATGTGGTTATAAATAATAATAATCACGTTTATTTAATTATATTATTATGTATTAAAAATAATTTCATAAATTTTAACAACTTCTTAAAATACCTTTTTATATAAATAATTTTTATTACGAAAATTCTTTTATTTTACAAATAATGTTTTATTTCGTTATTGTTAATAACAGCATGGAAATAGGTTGGTTATTCTTATGTAATCTAAATTTCTAAACAATTATGGAATATTTTTAAAATAATTTAGTACTCCATTAATAATAAAAATTTATCAATTTATTTAAGTTTATATACATTATATTTTGATTTTATAATTTTATGAAAAATTGAGCACAAAGAGAATATTAACCCTTACAGGTACACATTTTTCTTCGAAGATAAATATATTTGCAGGGAATGGTATAACGGTTTTCGAGGTCGCGAGGTTTACGAATCCGCGGTCGAATTTGCAAAACTCAAAATGGCGGATTCAAGATAGCGGATCGGATTGATAATACTTTTAACAAATTGGCTAAAAATTATTTCTAGGGGGTTTTGCGGGTAACTGATTACGAATCCGAGGTTGGATTTGTAACACACATTTTTTGAGATTCTATTTAAAAAAATATGTAGCAATTTAAAATTAGTTTTTCAGAATAAAAACATTTATATTAGAATAATTAATTTACTTTGAGGAAGCTAAGTGCCAATGAATTGGCAGCGGTCTTTTATATTTAAATCAATCTGTTATATTTTTTATATTTTATTTTGTCAAATTCTTATTTTTTCGTTACTAATAACTCCACCCGGGATATCTTTATATTTTTACAGTATATACTATAAATAAAGGGTTGAGATATAGATGATGAAAGTAATTTAGAAAATTCATGTAAGAATTTAAACGTTAAGGATAAAATGAAATTCAAGTTTTTCAGATGAAATAAATGTTCTGAAATTACAACTAGTGTATTATTTCATTATGTAAAAATAATTTTGAGTTTCACGAAAATACTCGAGGTATTTGAATTACTTCACCTGTAGGAATTCATTATTATTTGCTTTCGTTTTTAAATAAGTTATAGCGTTAATAATTATTAACAAAAATTTTTTGTTTTCAATGAATACATTCTTGAGAAAACACAGAGGAAACTATTTTGTACTTTCTCCATCCTCAAGTCAAAGGAATAATAATACCAAAATGATATTATCAAGTAAGATAAATAGTAATTATGTAAAAAATTAATTTACATACCACCTTGCTCACGACATAAAAACAAGAATTCGATTCACAGAAACTAACCTGTAACAGAAAAAATAATTATACGTTAATATTTACAATAACACATAATAACTAAATTAAATGTTAATATATGCTATAATTTTAAAACAGTATTTTATTTCATATTCAAACATTTATTTAAACTTTTGTTTTAATTTTGAATATGAAATATAAAAGTATAAAAGCTCATTTTAGAAAATGTTTGAAGGGTTTTAATATTAAAATTTTTATTGAGATTCATAAAATCGTCGCATGAATCTTATTATAATAAAAATTTATAATATGAAATTGTGACCATGACAATAAAGTTTTTATGTCCCGCAAATTTAAAGAGAAGAATCTTCAGAAACTTTTGTCATCAATCTTCATTTCGACCTATAACTTAAAATAGAATGCTTTAACTACATCTTTTAAATAGTTTAATTTCGCAAAATGTAGGAAACAATGTATACAACACAAAATACAGGGTAATTGATATAAATATTAAGTTACAATATTTTTTTAATCATTTAAAAATGAATGCGATGATGTAAGAAAAAATTTGCGACAAAAATAATTGAGATCAAAATAATAGTCAATATGAGAACGTAATTATAACTGACTTCATCTTAAATTTATCTAACTAATATTACTACCATTTTTATATAAAAAATCGCAAGTTTGTCTCGGTTATAGGAAAGTAATAAAGTACAAAAGGTAGACATCCATCGATCCAGTATTTCATAAAAGATACCAGCGCTAAATGGCCTGAACAGCGGAGTTTTTAATTTATTATCTATTATAATATACTCTCATCGAATGCACAATTTATCGGAAAAATAATTAATAAAGATTGAAGAGCCGTGGAATCTGTGAAGTGAAAAAAAAATCGCGCTCGAGAGAAATGGGCTAAATATATGAGGATAAAAAAATAGTTACCAACTCGGATATTTTCTTTCACATGCGTATTTCCGCCTGTATAAACACGAGATGATGCTAAATATTCCGATCCTTATAAGTTTTGATGTAAAACTAACGTATGATGTTGGTTTAATAATAGACTTTCACTATTGTACGTGAAATATTGATATTAAAATTAAAATTGCACAAAAAGGAAAATACTTATTCTAATAATTTAACATTGAGAAACTATTATATTATAAGTTTCTTTTTCAAAATGATAAATTAAAAAATTCTTATTCATAGTACAGAAAAAATTCAGTATCTGCTTTCAATATCTGAACAATGCAGGATACTATTGTTTCGTGTAGATTTGTCATACTTTAGAATAAGGATGTGAAATTTTTAAATCTCCATTCTTTAAATATTGTTTTTGACGATTTCGTAAGTCATTCATGAGAATAAATTTCATATGATAAAATGAATAACAAAGTATACGAAAACATTGTTCCCATGTAAATTTTGAACTGAAATGCAATTTCATCATTTATGTCATTAAAAACGTATATCTTTTAACATACATTTTTTTCTTTATTTGAACGCATACTTTCTACTACTACTCACATACATTTGGCATACTGTTTTACTTAATGCATTGTTTTAATTTATACTTCATGAAATTGCGTCAACATTTTATACAATTACGTTATTTTCTTTTGCTGAAAGGAACATTATTATATTATGAGTAAAATAAGAACGTATAATATCACACTTTCTTGCAATTATCTGTTATTGGGAATTATAAAGTGTAGATAATGAGAAGATCGAAAATTTCAAAGAACTTTTATTATCTTAAACGCTTCATCATCTACATGAAATTTTAAAGTGCACTTTAAAAATGAAACTATTTAGGAATTAATTATTTACTAAAATTGTATGCTTCGTTCATTTTCCAATAAACTTAAATATCTTGTTCTTAATACAGAAATTGTTTTTAAAAGCGGGTTATGATTACATCTCTAAAGTTCATGTATAAAATATTTTCTCATATTTCTTTTACATTTTAAAACCATGCCTCACGATTTTCTCAAAATAAACAAATACGTGGTTTACTGCTTTCGACGAAGAGTAGAATATCATTCTTAATCATAACATAAAAAAATTCACTCTCACTGATCTAAAGTTATTATTTTATAATATTTATTATAATAGTTATATTATTTTCAGAATATCAGAATAAATACATTATTAACGTTATATTATTTTGTAACTATTGTGTACGTATATAAGCTTTGTAATGAAGAAATGCACTTTACTAGAAGCTTTCAAATTAAAAAAAGCATGTCGTACACTAAAGTTACCACAATAAAATTTGTATGATTGCAATTTGAAAATCATACTGACTTTTTTAATTTTGTCATTTGTTTTAAATGGATTACAAAATTAATTGAAATTTTCAATGAACTAGAGTATTGCAAATTCATATAATATATGGATATTATATTATATTATATTATATTATATAATATTATATTATATTATAAGTACAGGATGTTTCAAGCTATAGTCATAAGCTACAATCAAATTTTCCCATACTTCTTTCGCATTTTTAATATTATTTTTAATACCATTCAAAAAGAAGAATCTCATTTTAAACCTTAATAAAAAACATTTTTTGTATAATATTTTTTTATACCCATATAATATAATGTTTTATTCGCTCTACATTATTCTCGATAAATCATGCGCGAATATAAACTTTTTAAATAAATGCGCTTGACTGACTGAGCTCAAATTAAAATCTAATTAATGACATGATAGCATAGTAAAGTTACCATGATATAATATTACACAATAATTTAAATTTGAAAATTCTCCCAACTCTCTTTAATTAATTTATTTAACAAAACAAAATAAAAATGGTATTAAACTTTTCATCGAAATAAAGTCCCGTCAATTCATACAACACACGAATATTTCATTATAATCCTACAATACTTCAAGCCATAATCCCAATCGCCAATAGCAATAACCAACGAGAAACCAGGCCAGCAATGAGAATTCAGCCAAAGCATTTTTTTCCACTCCTACACCAATACGCTCCACTCCGCAATAAGCCAATAACCGCCAACATCCGACACATATACAATTCAACCTCTAAAAAAAACGGCGCTCCTAAGTAAACCAATATTACACCGAGCATCTCTCCCAGCATCTCTCGCTCTCAAAACCCCTTATGAAAAAAAAGAAAAAGCAAAAAACACACGCGCAAGATTCTCAAACCGCAGAGTCGGATCATCGTTTCTCTCGCGTATATCATCGACCCAGTTTAAAGTCAGGCAGTCCAGTCTGCAGCGATGCGAAGGTTGCGCGCACCGCATCGCACCGCACCGTCGTGTAATCCTCGGAGCCAAGCGAGCCAGTGGGTTTCCGTGTTGAGTAACAAGTGCGCGAGCGAGCGATCGCCCCCCGAGCCGCCTTATAAAGTTATAACGGCGCGCTCGTGTATCGGCTGGGAAATCAGCGCGATTCGAAGTATGCGGAGGCGGAGGGAGATCTGGTCTGGCGGAAATTTTCAGCGCGGATAGTTTCCAGCGGGATTGATGGGATTCTCGTCATGGTGTGGTGAGAGAGAGAGAGAGTTTGGGAATGAGTGACGCGGGGTTTTGGGAGAGGGTGATTTATCGAGGGGAGTTTGTTTCGATGGGTGCGAGAGAGAGAGTGGGTTTTTTTAGTTTTGGAGCTGTGATTGGTGATACGAAGGTTTTATTTCGCGGAATCAGATGGTGTGACGAAAAGAGTTGAGATTTATTGGGATTTTAAAAAATGTTAAATTTATAGTCAGCAAGGCATCGAGGCATAAGAATTAATTATTAAGTTTCTTGAATTAAAGTAAAAATCTAAAGTAATGACGATGAGAATAATTAAATTAAGAGTGCAAAATTTTTAATTCGTCAATTGACCAAATATATATGATAATTGTTTTGAAATTAATTTCAAAATTCGTTTTTTATGAGGTTGCTTGTTTCTTTAATTATTTTGAATCAGACATATATTTCTGCTAATGTTTATCAGAAATTCAAATTTACTTTCAAAATTATTATTATTATACTTATATGAATTGAATACAATTTTTATGTTAAGTACTTTTATAGTACACATAAAAATTATCAGGTTATGATAAATAATTTTTTGAGATATATACAATAAAATAATAAATTAAATATAATATCATCATCGCAATGTTTTTTATTTGATTATTGTTTTTCATTAAAAACGTTGATGTAATATCAAATACTCATTCCTATTAGTAAATAAACGAGCAAGTTATTAAAATTTTAAAGGTTGAAACTAAATTTAACTGAGGAGCATAAAAAATGCTCTATTTCCTGTGTGATTTTATATTTCAAGAGTTTGCAAAGAGAACACATTTTAGCTTTTATCAATATTATCATAGGTTGCAGGAGCTTAGTCAATATATTCATAACAGTCTACTTGCATAAATCTATACATTATTTATTAATGGCCCAATTTCTTTATAAATAGTTATGAAATTTGAAAAAAATAATTTGAAAAATTCAAAAAGCATGCGAATATTGCCAATTAAATCTTATTGTTCATCTTTACTGTTAAATTCAGAATCACAATTTAAAATTATACTATTGAATGTTACCGACGTTAACAGTCGCACTCGAATGCAAGTCTTTTTTAATTACGAAATTACCATAATAACTCTTTTTACAAAACGGCATATCTAATTTTACTCTGCACTTACGCATAAAATCGTTGCAGCCATTTAAGTCGTGATTACGCTTCAAACAGTTACATAAACTTTCGCAGAACAATAATCCCGTCAAAAGAAAACCGCACCATTCCGTCTAAATTAACCGCAGCGCTACACGCATCCACGCAAAAAAAGCATTGAGCAACGAATGCAAAATTTTCACGGCTGCGAGCCAAAACTTTCGTACTCAACATCGTTTCATTGTAGTGCACAAAGCGGAATTTCTATCTAAAATTCGAAAATGCATTCTGCTCTTTTTGATAATATTGAAAATTTTAGTTTTATGTTTTAACTTACTGAAATAAGATTTTTCGTAATATTTGTATATGTAAATAAGTAAGTATTAATAAATTGATCTTAATGTTTCAGTTGAAAATAGATAAAAACCTTCCAACTTCGAAATGCTCCTTGCACATAAGCCTAGTTGAGCATGAGAAATCGTCCCACTTGAAACTTTGTTCAAAGACGACTGATTATGACACAATAACAAAGTGAGTATCTAGTTTCAAAACAGTTATTTAAAACTATAATTCTGAACGTTGTTTTATAAAAATTATGTATAAAAATATCAATGTGATTGATATAAGCAACGACTCAAAATAATTCTTTTTTAACAAGAATCCACTAACAAGTATTTTCATTGTGCCATAATGAATATTCCAATGAAGTTTCAAGTGGTTTGGTCAATTTTATTAGAGAGGACTCCACTTCCAATTTCTGGACTTTAACAGAACCATTTACTAAGAGCATTAGTAATCTTCGAATTCACTTTAAATGGATTAAACATGATCATTTATATAAGGACCTTTTAGAATCATAGTGGAATAAGTTATTTAGAAAATTTTGCAATTACTCCTAAAATGATTTCGACATTTATCCCATTATGAAATATTAATTTAAGTAACTTAAAAAGAGCAATACATTTTTTGTAGTAATAAATTATTAATTACGAAAAAAATTTAATTCTGACGTATGCAAAATTTCCAAGGGACGAATTCCATTATAATAAATATCTATAAAATGCATAATAATTCGTATATATAATAATATATTCTCCACTAAACAGCTCATATAAAACAAACATAGAGGATGTAAAGAGTGCCTACATTTTCATCTAAAGTTTCAGGATTTTAAAAAAGTAATTAAATGCTTTAATTCAGATATTCAAAGGTTTCCATTTCCTTTTCAAACCCAATACATTTAACGCTACAAATCTATTTTACACAAAAAGTTTAAATTTGGAATAAAAAGTAGGTTTCATCCCTAGCTCACGAAAACCATCAAAGACGGTCAACGATCTCTCTCTCTCTCTCTCTCTAAATCCTCCACCGAGGGATCACCATTTTTGCCCAACGCTCTACTGAGTTCCAGCAAAGCGCGAGGCGATTATGTCAGTCCGCGAGCGGAGAAAGTGCGTGAAACGTCCCCCCGGCCCGGGCTGCGGCACAATGGACATTTTTCCGCACTTAGCGCTAAGAGAGAGAGAGAGAAAGAGAGGATTCCTTTGTATACCTCGCTCGCGGGATCGTTATTTTATAAAAGGTACGTTATACACGGAGACGCTTTTTTCGCTCGGCTATTCTCCATCTCTCGGCAGGCATTCCGCTGTTGGGTAATTCATCGAGTGGGAAAATTTGCCGAGACTCGCGCGAGTTCTTTTTCTCGAGCTCGCGGAGGTTCGTTCTTTATTCCGCGTAATTGTACCGCTGCTGCTGCGACGGCTCGCTGCGAGCGCACGCGACTATTAACACGTTACATCGGCAGGGTGTAAATTGACGAGAGAGGTAGATTATTGAATATATTTGCGAGATGCTTGTATTTGTGCGCTAGGTAGTGGATGTGTTTTTGCGATGGAGAAAGGTCGGAGTGAGATTTTACGATGACTGTTATAGATTATGTTTATGTAGAGATTGAAATTAGCGACGCTGGTAATCGTTATACTATTTAGAAAGGATTAACTGTGGCTGCAGGTGTTGGTGCGCTAAAGTTTCACAGGCCATAAATAAGCTGCAGGTGCGTGTGTAAATACGCTTTATGTGTCCATTATTAATTAGCAAGTTATTAAAATTTTATCCTCTCTAATAAATGTTCCGAAGTTGAAATTAACGTTAAAAAAGTGTGGGTTTGAAATAGAAGTGAAGAGATCAGAGAAAAGTTAATTAATCAATTCTCTTGGTTTCTACTCAAACAAATAATAAATCGTCAAGGTAAGAAAACGAATATTGGGAAGACAGACAGCAAAAATTGAATATGTTAACTATTTTCTAATTATTTTTATCTTGAGTTGCATCAATTCTGAAATACAAAGATTGTTGTAGCCTTAAAAAAATTGTCATTTTCTTGAAATGTTTTTCTTATTAATTGTTCAACGTAATTAAAGTTTTATCATTTTAAATTTTTTGTTCTTAATATTTACTTTCAATAGAATATAGCGCTGATCTATACGAGTGGAAAAAACGGTGCATTTCTAACATAGTTGATACAACTAAAAAGTATGCAATTTAGACAAAAATTTCATAAAAATTTTCTAACAATGCACGACTGTCGTTATCATCAGGATCAATATTATTTTAATTAGTTGAAAAGTTAATAAAACAACAGATCTAAAAAATTATTATACTCTTAAAATTCGTATTAATAAATAGACAAAACTTAAATCACGTTAAAAATTCAATTCCCCTAAAAAGACATTCTCGAAAAATAACAATGTTCAGAGCCCACATCACAGCGCAATAACCCTTCAAAGCCAATCAATCCGAAAAATCTAAACGTGCCGTAATCGCATCTCTTCATTAATCTACATCACACTCCATAAAAAAATACCTCCACTACACAAACAAACAACTCCACTGACCCGCAAAACATTCATCCGCAATCAAGAATTTCCAACATTGCACTTCATGTCGAAAAAAGGCGGCCTCGCGCACCGCACAAAAAGCTGCGAAAAAAAAGAAGCACTCAATCCGGAAACAAAGTCGCGCGCGCTTTGCATTCCACGAGAAAGAGACACAAATGCTTATACACATACACACACACACACACATACACAAAAAAAAACTGCAGCCGCATACCCGCGCGTGTATACATAATACGACGTGTAGCATCCCACGCAACCACGCCGCAGTGCAAATGAAACGAACGCGGCAATTAGCGATGCCACTTAATTTTCAGCCACACATACACGTACACGTGTATAGGTATATATATATATATATATATATATATATATATATATATATATATATATATATATATATATATATATATATATATATATATATATATATATATATATATATATATATATATATATATATATATATATATATATATATATATATTCACGGACGACGGCTCGGACAACACGTATATATACACAGATATTCCAGTGGCAAAATGCGGTCAGCGAAACTAGATGAGCACGAGAGAGGTGTAGATATATATGTGTATGTATATATATATATATATATATATATATATACATATTTGTATGTATTGTTGCGAGAGAGCGTAAATTACGTTCATCGGCGCTCCTTTGCCGACGACACCGCAGCTGCGCGAGCGATGTGAAAATGTTATACTCGCGAGAGATCGTGTATTAAACGAGGATCTGTGGCTCTTAAGAGGAATGACGATTGCAAGAGGAAAGAATTGATGCAGCGATGTTGTCGTGTTTCTGTTTTCGTGGACTTTTTCTCCTTGGTCAGAGAGAGAGATCTGAGCTTTCCAAGTGTTGATTGCAACTGACCGCGTGGTGTGAGTGTAGAGAGGAGTTTTCTCGTGGAGTTGAAGATATAGAGGATATATATGTTTTTGTTTGGAGAAAAATAAGAAGTAGGGTACATGGCCTCATTACAAGTCTGTACGTTTCTAACTTCTAACTTTAGTTCATTCGAAAATTCAAGACAATTTCTGCAAAAAAACGTAATTTATCAAATACGCGTTTGTCTGAATAATAGATATGTTTGTTAAAGTTTTTTCATAAATAGGTCGTTTGAAATTAAAGAAAATGGGTTTCAGGTGCAAATATGACCTTATTTAGTGTCAGTATAATAGATGAGTAATCGCCGAGGTGCGCTAACTACTGACCTCAATAATCAATTAGAGAATTGTTAACATATACAGTATTAATGGTTTGTTAACATATTATTGTTAGCAAATTCAGAAAAACCAAAGTCATGATTGTGTGCAGGATCTGCTATTAGTGACGTGATAATGAATAATAACTACTTACGTATAATAACTGTCAAACATTGGAAATACCAGTAACTTAGCAGTATAGTAAACCTGACAGGACGTAGCAGTGTTTGTTTTTTGTTTCTTTTCTAATGAATTTAACATGAGGAATTTTACTTTATAAAAGATAGATTAACGAAGACACCGCACAAGATAATGTATGATAATAAGTCCATAACCAAAAAAAGTGTTACATTTAACCTTTACAGTCTATCAGTATGAAATCACTCCATTAAGTTGATAAAAAGTACTAGATTCTTAAATTGCAAAATTGGTACATCTTAATCTTTGCAGCAACAGTTACTAAAGAAATTTTAATTCCCTATACTAAATAAGTATTTTTTTATTATTTTCTTAACTGAATATATAGAAACCCGTATGGAAAAAACTCTCAAGTTGAGTTTTATTTCGTACCCTCAACTAAAATTTGATGGGTTATTAGACTTGTATAATATAAAAATTCAGATGAGGGTACGAAATAACACTCAACTTGAGAGTTTTTTCCATACGGGAAGTTAATAATCAAACACTAAAAATGAAAATCGTAAACAATTTTAAATTTATTCAGTTGCTGTAATAAATAATTCTGTTACAAAAAGTAATTATTTGTAATAAAATAATAAATTTTACTAAAAAATAGTAACCTGAATTTAATTATATTTTACTAAAGCTTTTAGTCGGTATTGCCAATCAGTTTGTTCTTTTTTAAGTATGAAGAAAAGGTATAAAAGTCGACTTTGAGGTCAAAGTTATGACTATCCAAGGATAACACAAACTATCTATATATGTATGGATGAGAACGGTATTGAAGTATACAGATTGTTATGTAATAGGTTAATGGTTTCGATCGGAATGCCTGCCTTGTGATGATTAATTTGTAAGGAGTGGCAATTGTTATTTTTTAATTCAGACACAGAAGATAATTGTAAATCAATCTAACTAAGATTTATAAAGGATAATTGAAATCGTTTATCAATTTTTCTGAGAAGAAACAAAGGAAGTTTTTAAATCAACTTTACAATTGAGTTTCGGAAACTCATTTTACATACACAATGTAGCTTGAATATCGTTGGTTAGCACAGTATTTTAAATTCACTGGTTATCATTCATTTCCATAAATTTGAAAAATGATATCGATTTTATATGGAGCGATAACTGCAGTGGGATTCAATGACACAAGACAATTAAATTAACGATTTCGTTAACGATTCTATCATTTGGATTGAATCAACTGCAGAACTTTTAGAACTTCATTTATGATCATTGAACACGCAATGCAAAATTGATGTTATTTATAGATAACAGAAAGTAACAGTAATAACTTGTATCGTATGTCAACAATCCTGATATCAATAGTACGCGCGTATGTACAACATTTGTAAATGAAATCAAATTTATTTATTAATTCATTTTGTAAATGAAAATATGACAAGTATAATGTTCATTGGTTCCTACGTAGTAATTATAGATAAAATATGACTATCTAAAATGCGGATGCTCACAAATTAATAGTATTTAACTTTCTAAGATAGAACGTACATAAACTCTACCATTGCTTAGTGCTCATCGAAATATGAATTTAAAAATAAATTTAAGTACCTTGCGTGCAGGAAAAGTTGTGAAAAACGCGACTGGTAAAGCTCGAAAATAAGTAGAAAAGTCCAAGTATAGTTAGACCTAATACATTGCGTTAAACGGGGAATATTCATAGATATTATCTTTTATAATTTTTCCTGCACTTAAGGTACATAATTTTTAAAATAACGTTTTTATGAGTTCTAAACAATGGTAGTGATCTTACAGGTTGCCATAGACATCCTCCTTTCATGTAACGTTATATCTTTTATACAAATGCCTAAAATACGTCAAAAATATTTGCTGATGACTTTAGTTTAAATGGGACCCATTTTAAATAATGTTGTAATAAAAGATAATTTAACTAAATAATGTATTATCTCAGCTACATATGGTTCTATATACTTTAAGCCCAAGCATTTACTAGATACATTCGTCTTTCAGTTTACAAAAAGAAAGTTAGTGTCCTTATACAACACAGACATGTTTTTAATACGAACATACTTTTTCACAATACATTCACATACTCGCCCATAATCGCACAACAATCGCGACACCTCTCGATTTTACGCACGCGAAAGAATCAAAGCTCTACACCACAAGCATAGAACTTTCCAAACAGCCGTATAAATAACTACAATAAAGTCACACAAAACAACGAATCCCCGAGAATATAAATTCCAAAAATATACAAATCAAACGCGCGAGGCAAACAACGAATCCAACACCCACCCCGACATAACAGCCATCAGCATTCGCATACACTCCACCAGCAGAGAGAAGTTTTATCAGTCGAATTTTCACAAAAGCACGTATACGTCATTCACAGAACATTATACACTCCCTCCTCTCTCTTCACATTTACATTGACAGATCTCAGAGTGCGAATGTTTGCCGCAGACTTTGCCAGTGGCGGTCGCTCCTCACCCCCATTCTTCTGGATATATATATATATATATATATATATATATATATAATAACAAACGACGGGGTTATTTTCGCGTGTATACACGCCCGTCGTCGCGGAATCGAACTCTGCCATATATTATATACATACACACCAGCGTCCGCGAGTTATGTATGGGAATCTATTGCCTTTCCAGAAGAAAGCACAATTCGCTCGTATACTATGTATCTGACTCGACCGTGCGCCCATTCGCGCTCGCGTTATATAATGGAAAATCTATCCACCCTCGACGTCTTCAGGGCGCGCAAAAGGAACAAAACTCGCGGCGCGAGGCGAAATCTTATAGCGAGTTCATTGAAAAATGCAGCGGGATGTAGTTGAGATAGAGAAAGAGAGAGAGAGAGAGAGAGAGAAAAAAGAGAAAGAGGCGACGCGGACGTGGCAAGGCGCTAGAAAACTGTTATTCCAGAAAATGAGAGAGGAAATGCGGGAAAATGGACTGTGGTGTGGCGCAGGCGAGCGACTAAGCGAGGTAACGTGCTTGTTAAAATGCGGAAATACAGAAACGCTGCCGCAGCGAGAGTTGTGTTCTTCTTCTTTTATTTTTTCTTGCTGTTTTAAAGGTATGATTTATGTTTTAATGCTCTCGGTGGTGCATTTTACGCGCCTTTGAAATCGGCCGGGGCTGGGTATGCTTTTTAATGCTATCTGTTAATTCAAATTGTAAGCGATGCAGTATAATCATACGAAATTCATAATTATTTAGTCATTTGAATTTTGTAGCTTTAGACGAATTAACTATAAATACAAAAATGAAGGATTGTATGACCGTACAAGAGTACAAAATACTATCTCAATTTTTCATACTGAAAAAGAATTGAGTACCTATACCTACTCAAATAAAATTTTATAACGATATTATTTACATAACATATTTATTTGAATTTAATAAACATTTATTACTTTTTGGTAATGATTTTTTTAAAGAAAATTTTTCATCTGTATGTTTAATATAAAATGAATATATTATATAAATAATTGTTTCTCTAATGTTAACATTTAATTGAATCAAGCAGTAGAGAAACTGTTCTCTTATTATTTATTTATTTATTTACATTTATATATTATTTACCTATTTTTCTTATATGGAATTCCTACCCTTTTCTACAACAAAAAATACCTCCCAAATCTCTTATATATCCCTTCGATAAAATACCAATTCCATTCTTTATCTTCGCAAAAAACACACCTACAAATCCAGCAAAAAACCTTTCCACCTCAGCAAACACCCCGCGATTCAAAAACATACCTTCGTTACTCCCCAACCCCCTGCAAGAAGGCAAAGTAACCCTACACACTGACACACAGGCACCCGCCGCATTCGCAAAAATTGCGCAGAATAAGAGCACGAAATCCAAGCCCGCTTACGCGACTGGCGCAGTGTACAAAAGAAGGAAAAAAGGAGTAATAGGTGCTGGCGCGCTGTATAACGCACGTGAGAAAAAAAGGGCGCGCCGCCACGAAGATTGTGTCCTCTCGGCGCGACAAAAAAAGGATCGAGGAGGAGGGAAGAGTTGAGCTGTAATGCAAGTCAGAAGAGAAGAAAGAAGAAGTTAAAAAGGTGAAAGAAAGAAGTGAGAGAGTCTGGGACGGGTCTAAAGATAGTTGTAGAGATACAAAGTAGTTCACGAGTTAATTTTATTCTAAATCACCGTATAATAGGATTAGCTGTGCCCAAAATTGTAAGTTATTCCTCACTGTAGTGCATGAATCTTATATATAAAATTAGGTGAAATTAAAACATGATATACATTTAGAAATGTAGGATTGGGGACTTGGATGAAATATTTTTCTTCTTTTATCGAATTAAAAAAAATCCAATAAAGTTATAGCTTATTAAAGTTTCTTTGAACAACGTCAAACCTATGTAACATCAAAAGATGCTGCGCGTGGCGACATCAACATATTTAAAATGCTGAAGTCTAACTTCATTAATAATATGTAGGTGAATGGTGAAAGTAGGAAAAGTTTTCAAAGAATATAACATATTATGATCTATCAAATAGTTATATAAAGAAATTTCATGCAATGACCAAATTGTGCCCCTATACTTTGTATCATTGCCCTTAATAAAACTTCGAAATTTTATTATACCTGTCAATCTAGCACGGCACAAAATTGAGTAAATTCTTAAATCGTTACTTTTTGTGCAAGGAATATTGTATGCCGTAAGATTTCGATAATTATTCAAAATATTTGTGTTGTCCTACATATAATGCATCTAAATATTTAGATTATCTCTACAAAGTTCACATGAACTTCAACCAGATAAACTATGCAAACAATTTAAGTCTACATTATAAGGAAAGCTAAGTTCTAAAGATTCGCTTTCACGCAGATAATCTATATATTAACAAGTTTTTAATCAGTGTCTAACCAGAAATTTTCTACCAGTACGGTAGAATCCATTTTTTGTTTCTTAATTGCATATATGGACCTTAACCAGGTAGCCCTTAAACATTTGAAACATTCTGCAATTAACTAATAAATTTACGACTATGTTACATTATAATTCAACCACTGCAATTAATAATTAGCAATTTACCAAAAAAAATCCATCGATCAATCTGTATAAATCACTCAAATTCCTACTATCACACATCACGAACATCTAAACAATTTCAAGCCCATAAATTACCATAATTTTCAAAACCAACATATTCCACCGCAATTCCTAACGGTCCACATATATGCCCATAAAGACGAACGATCCTACAAACACACACACACACACACACTACACGCAAGCCCCTTTTTCCGCGCGCCGCTGCGAAGACAATGGACGAGGTGTGGCTGATGGCTGCACACAAGTTCAAACCCAGAGAGGATGCGCTCTCGTGGATCCGTGATCTATTACGCGCCGACGGATTGCTTTGCTCTCTGCTCTTTGCTCTTTGCTCTCATCTGTTGTAGGTTAGCTTATATATATATACGCTAACGCACGCGTATACGAGTATACAGGTAGGAGGGTAAATCCTTCCCGCGTTCGCGGGGGAGGCAGAGTCGGGAGCCCAAAAGCCGTGAAGTGTGCGCTCCTGTTTCGCGAGTTTCGCGCTGTGTGCATATGCGAGTCTGCGGGTGTTATACGTATAATTTGGCGAGAATGTTTTGCGAGGGTACAGAGCGTGAGGAAAGTTTGATGAGTGAATGATGAATGTATAAAATGGGATATATAGGTATGGGGAGGAATAGTTATTTTTTCGGAGGAGGTGATTTTGAGATTAATTTAAGGAGATTGTGGGATTTTGTGGGTTTTTTAATTTCCCTTTTTATTGAGGAAGTGCATTATTGGTTATGGGGAGAGGTAGCGGCTAAAGGGTCGTTAAGAATTTAATTAAGAATTGAAGAGGATTAGGAAGGATGTAGTAGATCGTTAGAGCGTTGCGGTATCAATTATAATTAAGCTTTTAAGAGGCAGCGAAATGATTGATCATTTTTTTACGTTGAGGATGGTGTTCTAGATCGAGGCTAATTCCGGTTACTGAATTTTTAAAGGTATAAAATAGAAGACTCGGTTTTATCAAAAAAACTAGTCCCAATTCTTTTAATCGACATATACTTTAAATGACATTAACTTTTGACTCAGGATGTCAATTTTAAATTTAATTTGTTATTGCTACACATTCTTTTATTATTACATCATAATCTAAATATATGCTTTTTCTATACTGGCTTGGAAATGGACCACTATCGAAGTGGAAGTAACTGTCTATACCAAATTAATTGTTTAACAATATTTTATTTACTTATATTGATTTTAAATATTTAAACTTAAAACTCAAACAGAAATTTTATTAATATACGACAATTCACGCACGCGTTATTGCCAAAGAAAAATAGGAGCTTGTAAATTATTAAAACTGTTGCTTCGTTAAAAGATATTTATTAAAATAAATATCTTAAATTATTTAAGACATTTTTTTATTAAATTATAGCTTTGAACTGGAAAAATGTTTGAAATTTTTTGAGTCTTATATGATTTTAAAATAATTGTAACTAAAAATAATTAATAATAATAACATAAAAATTCTATGTATATACTTTTCAAGTAACTTACTTTTTTATATTTTACAAAAACATATATAATCAATTTTATCATATGTTTTGGTGTCTAAATTATTAGTAGCTCAAAAAATGTCATACTTGACTCTGAAACCACCATTGTAAGAAATCGCCAAAGGATATGCTAACAAAATTTCCAAAAATTCAAAGAAGAGAAAGAATATATATACAATATATACATGCATCATATTTGATACCGAAGATTAAAAGAAAACAAGTGCCATAACTGAATGCAACAAGGGATTATATAGATTTTTAAACGACTCGGAATGGACGCACTCGTACGCATTAAAGGCGCTATATTTAAATATCGAAATATCATTTCATCTGGATGCTGGATTGTTCACGCACTGGGTAACGCTTAATGCGGTTGGATTAATGAAATGATGGCAATTCAAACCATCGAAACGTCGATATCAATTACTGCGTGATTGTTTCTTCTACCCGAATTGCAGCGTCCAATCAATTCTTGACTTGATAATCAAACATATATGTAAATAATATATCAATTTGATTTTCAAAAAGTTCATTTCACGAAACGAGGAATCAGTTTATTTTAAAAATAATGCTGAATTCGAGAATAAATACGTAAACAGAGGTGCATTATATTTGTCAACTACAAACCAATTTTTATACATTTTGAAAGATATAATTCATTTAAATTTTATATATATCATTTAAATTTTCAAAATTGTTATTTTGAGAAACAAAGAAAAAATTTGCTTTTAAAATAATAATGCTAAATTCTAAAAAAAACTAAGTTATTTTTTAGTCAAGGATTCATTATATTTTTCAACTTATAAAACTGTACATTTTTAAAAATATTTTATTAAAAATTGATATTTTATCGTATAGTCTTCCGTAATCTTTATTTATTATGTCGCCTTTGAATTTCAGATATACATAAACAAAGATGTACCACATTTTTCAAGTATACAGACCATACATTATTAAGAACATTTTTAAAACACGATCCTGCAAATTCTCATCCGTGCATCCCCTAATCTACAACCCGATAACACGGAAATTTTTTACGCTGTACCGCGACAATGAATATCGAACGCGCTGCCCTCTTCCATTCTCTTTTTCCTGTGCAGCAGCACCGCTGCCGCGGCCCGAGCGCATCTATATTCCGCATTTTGTCCGCTTATTTTCTTTTCCGCTACTTTACGGCTCGCGTAATATATCTAACTAAATATATGTCACCGATTTTTCGCTCGTCCGTCGCCGAGGGAACGCCGAAGAATTCCGAAATAAGTTCGTGAAAATGGAGATGAACTTTCGAATTTATGGATATTTTATTTTAACGTGCGTTAGACACGTCGTCGATCATTTTGTTTCTAACTTTCTTTTGAAATTATCGCGGTGGAAGGGTTTTATAAAAATGCTGAATGGTTGTTGACGTATTTAATTCTATTGCATAATTAATTGACCGTTGAAGGAACAGATTGTGTATTATTTCATGAATATTTCATGTTTTTATTACAGGCTACACTTGAGATATTCTGAAACCAACGTAAGTCATAATCATATTAAATGCTATATATTAAGTAATGCGTATAACTGTGCATAATATTACTTCATTTCAACGTTAAGAAAGACTTGATAAATCTATTCAACTTTCGATCAATTTTAACATTCCTTTCCGGATATTCCTTTCAATGACAAACCTATATTAAAATTTGAAAAATATGAATATTTACAACATAATTTTTCCTTTTCAATATACATTGTCAAACTTTTCTCACATATAATAAAAATATTTTAATATATTGTAAGAGGCTTAGAAAATATATGTTTCTTTTTATTGATTGATAATAATTGAAGATAATTAATTGAAATATTTAAGTCTCAACGTGCACGCACTATATACGCTTACATACATAAGTTATTTTATACCTATTTACTTTTAAGAAATTTTTAGACTATCATTCTCTTGAAATTGATCCCAACAGAATGCAGAAAATGAAAATAGTAATAGTACCTAGAAAGAACAATCAGTTCAAAAATAAAATTCGTTAAGTTGAAAACCAATAGAAGTTTTATACTTTAGATACACCCACCAGAATAAACGTCTAATCGTAATTGTATGAAATGTTTTATATTTCTCCAATGAAGTTAGTGAAATCCAGCATTCAATCAAATGAAGTAGCAGTATTTCAATTGAATTTGAAGTATTTAAAAAAAAATCAAACAAATCGACAAAGGTATTTGTTTTGTCCAGTGTACTGCACTTATTTGTTCTTCCCAACAATATTTTTCAAAAAAAAGGTTGTACATTTATCTAATAGATATATACAATGAACGTATTGCACAGAATATACACCGCATGATAATAAAATAACTGTTTCAGTTTCCTCTCAGAATCAATGGAGTTTCTCCCATAAGTGAAATGTCACTTATTCTCTCAACAAAAGCCTTAATACCAATTAAACTAATACCAGCACACTCTTTCCAATTAAAAAAACAATAATAACCAAAGTGAAAAGTCATTTTAACGGAGTGACAATGAATTCTTGGTCCTTCAAATTTTATCGATTAGGTAATCCCGAACCATTATTTTCGCGTGAGTTTTTATAATGCCACGCATTGTTAATACTGCCTCGACGCTAAATCTTCTAATCTCAATCCAAATCCTAATCTCCGGATAATCCTCGAAGCGCCTGTGAAATCAAGCGTGTCAAATCCATTATTAACTTAACGAATCTGTCTCTCTAACTCTCTCTTAAAAACAAACGTATAATGCGCTCGATTCTCCATCCCATAATTAAATTACTAATAGGAAATGTTAATTTATTTTACGAAAGCACTGGCTATTTCTTCTTCCGCAGCAACATCCAAAAAATTTCGTAAGTACGAGCACGATTGTACAAAACTACTAATTTACAAAGTGTATAATTAAAGTCAGGCCCTGTGAAAGCCTCCGCGCATCTCCCAAAATGCAAATTAATTCTTGAGCTTGTAATCGCGACGAGTGAATCTCTTTTTATCTACGCTGCCTGCGTGCATATGTATATATATACGCGAGTGTCGCATAATCGTCTTTCGTATATACGATATATACACCCTATTTGAAGATGAGATACAGCTACCTTTGCATTCTAAACCGTTTCTACAGTTCTCTGTCTTTTTTTGTATACCGAGAAAGCCTTAATTAAGTAAACAAAATCGCAGTGTGCGCTGCCTTCCTTTTGCGCGTTTTATGGTGCGCACAAACAGTCCATTCAACGCCGGCCAGATAAAAGTCGCGCTAACGCGATTTGAGAATTTCGCTTTTTAGCGCGCACTGGAGTGGGGAGGATAATTTAATTTTGAAATGCTAAGTGTTTTCAAAGCGGAAATTAGTGAATGGAATTGCATGGCCATTGTGGCACCGCTTGATATGAACTTTGAGATGCAGTTGTTTGTTTGTTGATGCTGCGCTTTTGCGTGCAAACATTAAATTTTTTTTTCGCTTTGACGTGCAATTATTTCAAAGCTTATAAAATTAATTAACTAAGTTGAAGCCGTGTAATAATTTGTATTCCTTAACGAATCTGCAAGTTAATCAACTTTTCGAAAATTAAAATTGTTGGAAATGTTGACAAGGAGTGCACGGAGGGAGTGAAGATTATATATTACTTTATATAGATCGTACGAAAACTTCGTATCTTAAAAAAAATATGTACAAAGTTAATTATGGATGTCTATTACTGCAAATTTACTAAACTGTAAACCCTTATTTGTATTAACTGTACTGCAAACCCGTAGGGCATCTATTTCACACTTCATTGGTCTTTACTGGACTGAACTTGCTATACTGCTTTATTTGACACATCAAGTATGAAGATAAACATCTAAATCGCAGCCCAAGAATAAGACTACGACTGTGACAACCCAAAATTAGATGTCGTTGTAAAACCAAGCGAATAACGTAAATTTTTCAAATTATTTTACCCGATTTTCAAAATGTATGAAGGGTTTCTATTTTTGTATGAGCTATTTTATAAGCAAACATCGAGTTGAAAGAATTTTGAGTTATCGTAGTCTTGTTTTGGGATTACGAAACATAGAGAAAAATATATACTTCTTGTATGTAAATTTATAAATTTAATCTTTTGTGAAATATACCATATTTCTGAGATTGCAGACGTTATCAGTGTATTCTAACATAGTTATAAACCACACTCTATATTATACACGTAATTAATTGTACACCAGGCGGTACATTGTATCAGGCTATACGTTGGCAATACAATCACAAACCACTTCCAGTTTTGAGTTTGTAATTCAACTTTATCGATTTTGAACTAATTGTTAAACATTGTTAAGGAATTAACAGACACATTAAGCATGGAGAAGTTGAGAAATGCACAATATTCAATAATGATACATTGTTTTGGAAATAAATTATCTTTGATTATAGTACATAATGCAACTTATGCATTTATAATTAACAAACTGAAAAAAATTTAGACTGTAAAAATTAAATCACGAGAATACTCTCCAAAAATAAAGTATTACAAAGAAATTACGGCGCAGATACAAACAAGCTCTAACAACTGTGAAACATAAAAGGCATCAGTAGCGCCTGCTCAAAGCGTGTGCACTGTATGTGAATTTAAATTAAAAGCAGATGAAACAAGTTAATTAAAAGCATACACATTTATTAGTGCACACATAAAATATCCGTAAAAATTACTACAATAATTGAAGGGCTGGATGCAATAACATTATTAGCACCTTTTTGTGATTTTTATCTCAAATAACAATTCTTAGATAAAGAAACAAAAAATATAATATTAATAAAACGAGCGAGTTCAACAACATCATATTTTTTGTTTCTTCATCCAAGCATTATTATTTGAGATAAAAAAGATAATTTACATTGGATTGTATGATTACTGCAATTGCCTAATCTTAATCAAGCCTTTGAGACATTTCATCTTACTCTCAAAAAGACTTATTAACATATATCTAACCAACAAACAAAGATTCCACACATAAATTCCCTACACATCCCAAACGCCTGTAACTCTCCGCCAAACAATCAAAACATATTCCGCCGGTGTCCGATTTCCCACAAGATCGAGCCAGCGGAAACTCCATGCACTCGCTCGTCGCGTGTCTTTCGAAAGACTGCGCACCGAATATCACCCAAAAACGGAGCGCGCGCGTAAAACGCATGCATATAAGGCGCTCACGCAGTCACTTTCTCTCCCGCATCTGCGCGAAGGCATCGCGCGCGATCGCTTTGAGTTTTATCCGATGTAACGTCGCCCGACGCAGTTGCGCAACGAGATCGGCTCGTGTTTCTTTTTTTTTTTCTTCTGTTTCATTCAGGTGTATACGTATAACAGCTTTGCGCTGCTCGATTTTCCGCGTGGGTATATGCGGACCTTCTCTCGCGCCGCGATCGTTAAAAGTGTATATTTGCGACGCAGAAGGAATTGGAGTTGGTTTTGATGGGTGGATGCGGAAGGAGTAAGAAGTGTGAGGGTATTGCGATTTTGGAAATAAACGCAGTTTTATCTAATATCATGTTTCGATGGATCATAAGCTTCCTTACTATTTTTGTACATATGTTGGGAACGAACCAGATTTTCTGTAAAAATTACCATAGTTATCGTAAAAATTACCGTATTCATAGTATAAACTGACATAATCACCAAAAAAGTCTCCAACGCATAAACAGAAATATTATATTTTGCTGTATGATGAACTTATATCGCACCCTCCAAACAAGACAATTAATAAATGCTCAATATTATACATTTTAGAAAACCTAAAGTAGTAACGTAAATTTCTGTTTGCAATACATTTTTTTTTACTTGAGTTTTATTATAGTATTATAGTTCCTCAACTTTTTTTAATGAACTCAAAATTCTAGGTTTCTGTAAATCCAATCAAGTAACACATACATTTTTCATGAAATACAATTTTTCATTTCAACTGTATCATTACATTATAGTTTCTCAAACTTTTTTAATCAAATTTCAAAGTGTATGGAGAGCTTTTATTTTCATATACCTAAGCTATTTTGTGCGCTAAAATTAAGTTAATGCAATATATTGATCTATCAATGGGTTTAGTATTATTATTTACCCAATAGTTTGTTGAAAACTAAGAATAGAAGCGTATAATCTTTAGAAATAGTATTTTAGAATGAGATTACGACTTTTGATCTAAGAGGTTAAAAACTTGTTCAAACATACTACGCTCAAATATGCAGAAGTTTCATAACTCTTTTTTCTAATTTCGGCGTAACCTTTAACTTTCCGTAACTTTATAATAACATACTCCAAACTTACTCCAACAAAGTTAGCGTCTTTTCCTTTTTGCGTGTCAAGTGTACTATAAAATTGTTTCTTTTTATAGGAGCTTTTTAACAAAAATTCGAAGAAACAGAGAAAAAAATATATATTAGGCTTTATTTTAAAGTGCATTTCTCTACCTTTTAAGCCGAAGGGCGCTATTATACAAATCAAAACGAGAACGAAAATTGTTTTCCCATTCCTCCTCTATATATCCTTCAATTTTAATTTTTCAATAAAGTCATTTTCATCAAAACAATACCATTTTTTGCAAACTACATACAATTAGAACCAAACTCCAAAAAAAAGTCCATCGAACAATCCCTCTGCACCAAAAAAATCAATACTCCCTCGCAAAGCAAATTTCGCCGCTTACATACAAAACCCCCTCCACATCCCCGCTCGATACATCACATGCCGCTTTTCCCCATTTATTTACGTTGCGCAAACCTCGCAGCGCGCGACAAGGATTTTTCCAATGCACTTTTTCCTTTTTGTCGCAACCCACGCTCGCGCATTTGTGTTGATTTTACCTGCTGGACTCGCCCTCTATATTTTTTCTCTGCTTCGCGTCGCAGTAGACGAAGTCACACAAACATATTATACATATAGGAAATGCCGTGCCGCGACGTCGACAGAGGCTCATTAGTGGTTTCACCATATCTGAAAAGGCTTCTCTCGCGAACGAGAGAGGGATAGATATACACACTTGCGGCGTAAGTACCCGTCACGCACATATATCGACGTTCGCGTTCGCGTTTAACCCTTTTCTTTTCTGCGATTTTCGTTTGTTTCGACGATAAAATGCGTTAGAGCTGCTTTACATTCGCTGGATTGATGGTACTGGAGTGAGGAGTTGAGGACGTGCGGCTTCCTTTGTGCGATGGAGGCTCGCGGAAGTGGTGCACTCGCGATCCTTTTCTCTTTCGTTGGAAAGAGCGCGAGAGGTAGAGAGATAGAGAGAGAGAAAGAGGACGGATGAATGAATGGGCGCGTCCGCTGCGTGGAAATCTTGAGAGATCGTGCGGTGAGAGGGACTTTATGGTTTATTATCGAGTGGAGGGTTCGAGATGAAAAGGGTGTATTTCCTTTAAAACTGGTTTTTGGTGGAGAATGCCATATGCTGCTGCTTTATATGCAAAAGTCGAGGTTTTACGCGTATTTGCATGTCTATATTCCTTTAGATGTATTGTAAAGAATTATTTTAAATTTGCAATATTGTGTTATTACTCAAGTTGCAAAATTTGTGTAAGTACGATGAATAAAGAGTCATAGTAATGTTAATTTCAGAGACGACTGAAAATATTTCTGAATATTTTAAATAGTTGTTATATTTATGTCAGATCAAATTTTCATAATCTTTACAGACTATGATTTTGTGTATGATAAAAAATACAGTACCTTTACAATAAGTGTAAAAACCATGTTCCGATATTGATCATTTATCGAATACCCGACTTTGAATTAAAATGTTTCCTCTACTCAAACTAAATTAATCGAGCTACATAAACTTAATTGAAAAAACTTTTTTGTTCTATCTGTACCGAAAGTATGCTTTTTCGTGCATATTAAGCGGGTGGAAAGTAGTTCTTGTTTACCCTCATATATGCACGAAAAATCATCCTTTCGGTTCAGGTAGGACAAAAAGTATCGTGTGCACCACGGGCGGAACGCGATTCACGCTCTTGCTGGTTGCAGCCCTTGCCTCGGCAGCCCTCGACATCCCTCGGCTCGCCTCGGGCTGCTCCGGTTGCCTCGGCTAGGCTTGCAACGCCCTCGCCGTAATAGCCTACTTTCCGCCCTTGATACACAATATGCTTATTTCAATGTATAACAGAGAAAGTATTATTTTCATTCACTATTTTTATTATTCTTTTCATATTATTTAAATTTTTTTAAACTTTTTGTTAACAATATGAATATGAGCTAGCGAAAACAAAAATATTTACAAAACAAATACTTACAAGAAGTAGAAAAAAACATTTTTAAGTTCTTTATATGTACTGCTTTCTTAATGCCTATGTAAATGCTTGACAAACCTACGCGTAGTATGACAATTTTAGACTCAATAAAACCACAAAAATTAACTATCGAAATGTCGTTATTATTTAATTGACATCAATATGACTCATTATATATCGTAAAAATATTATAAAAGCTCAAAATCTGATGAATTTTATTACTAATTATAACATTCTTATAAAAGGTACTTAAATAACTTGAAATCATATGTATTTTTTACTGACTGTGATAATTATACGAGTATGTATCTGACGAACATAGAATTAATCGAAATGCGACTGTTACGATATTTTATGCCATATTTTAACTGTACAAGAATTTTTGTTTTCACAACAAATAAAGACATGATTACCTTTCTACCTCAATAGCTGTAAAATTCTAATATATGTAGAGTATACTCTACCACAATTTCTTTTACATATTTTTAATACGCAACCAAACTATTCAATCATTAAAACGAACCATTCCCTCATCACTGTCAGCCCCAAAAACAAAAAGAAAAATTCAATATCCGCCCTTCAAAAATACATCCTCATCTCGCAAAACAATGCACGCCGCCGCCTCCAACTCTATTCCAATGCACGACACCTCTAGCGCGCAGCATCTCCCCGAGCTCTCCTGATTAAAAAAAACTCACGTACAAATCTCCCTGTATGTATCTCTATAAACACTCAGACGCCCGCTCTACAAAAAAAAAAGAAATCCAGAACAACCGGCATTGTTGCTCTCAACCCATCTCGCGCGGCGTCCTCCAAGTCTCCCGGCGACATTTTTGCGAGAGCTGCTGCTGCTGCGTTCAGTTAAAACCCGCGGTCCAATCGCGCGCGAACCCATTTTGACGATCGGAAAATAGCCTTTCATTAGGCGCCCCATTCTTCGACCCCTCCTACTTCGCGCTCTCCTTCTGCAGCCAGAGGCAGCAGCCCGATCGATCGATCCTCCATCGGCTCGTTTGCAGCCCCGCGCGGCCGCGGCGCGGACGGTTCCCCGAAAGCCCGTTATACATCGTTGCAGCGATAGGCAAGTAGTGTGCTCGAGGAGGATAGAGATAGGTGGATATGATCTTTAGTTGTGAGAGAGAACACAAAGTGTGGAGGTGATGTGGGCAGGTGTAAAAGTGCAATAGGGTCGAAATTGGATTAGAATTCATTATCTAGCATAGTTACAACAATGATGGTTGATATGTGCACAGAACGTCATCAAAGATAACATTTTGGTAATGAGATTAGATAGATAGATCGATAGGTATATATGACTTTTGTCTGTATGTAGGTATAGGAATATAAAATATTGTGCTGTGACATAATCAATTCATAGCTTATTGTAATCGTCACCTTTTAATATTAAAATCACGTTTCTAAGTTTTCAGTATACACGGTGAGTGAACAAGATGGAAACTCTAGTGTATCTCGAAATAGAAGCAATTTAGATTTTGTAGCCATCTGATAGATATTTTCCAAATCCTGAAACTTTACCATTTAATGTTTACATCGAGAATTCCATTCTTTCGAGATGATATACCAGGATTTCCATACTTCTCATTCACCCTATAAATCACCGTAATATTACAATTTGTCAAATTATAATACTCATTGCACATTTTAGTTTCACGAGAAAGTACATCCATACGTCAAAAGTGTAAACTTTTATAAACTACATATAGTTTACTCACGCACTTTTTAAGAGACCATCCCAGCTTTGGGTTATGGATTTGGACGAAACTTTCAGAAACGTTTTCTACAGTGCCTAGACATGAAGTTCAGCAGTCATATTTATTCCAATGGCCCCTGTTACGTTGCTGAAACTGAACGCATTAGCATTGCTCGTATATTCAACGTTAAAGATAAATATATACAAACATGCTTGCAATGTTAATAATACATACTGTATCTATTGATTAATAATCCATTGGACATGAGGATTATGGGTATATAGTAAGCACCAGAAGACATTTCCCAAAGTCTCGTCCAAATCTTTCGACTAAAGGTGTACCACGCTCCTTTTTTCTCTAAAGTTCGTAGAAATTGCTTTTTAACCCTCACCTTGAAAGCTTTTAAGAATGGCAAAGATCAAGTTCAAATGGTGAAAGGAAGCGAATACCACAAAAATGCATGCATCTTGAACTTGGAACGATCCTAGTCCTCTTTCTGTACACATACGTGAAATTAAGAGCTCTTTGGCAAGCTTTGCACAGCCTCACAGAGACTGCGTTGACTTAATCGCGTCAAAGGAATACTGACTCTAAGGATCTCATAATTCATCTTGATCACAAAAACCGCAATTTTAGACTCTACCCACTCTAGTTGCACCCTGTAGGAAGATGCTGCGATTCATCCCTCCTAGCCTAGCATGAATTTTGCAGTCTCTGCAAGCCTCCGCGCGAGGCGAGCGCGAGGTCTCCTCCAAAGGCCCATTATATCGTTGCAGTGCACGGCAGTGCTCAGAAAGAGAGGGAGCTCTTTGTGCAGCACGCGCCGTCATCGGAAAAGTCACGCGCGACGACTTTGGCGGCTGCTTTTTGATGATATACATAGAAGGTGTGTAGGTATATACGAGTAGGTAGAGTATGCGCTATGCAGTGCGAGCGTTTCGCAGAGGAGGAGGATATCGCGATATTGCACGAGAGGAATTGTTTTATCGATCTGCGAGGGGGTCGAGAGAGGGCTAATTGAGGATTGGTATTTATAGGCGGGAGCAATTAAAATGTTTTTAGATTTTATGATGGGTGGAAGCGTACGTATGTGTGTAGGTATGTGTAATGCGTGGAGACGGGTGACATTGACAAGTTCAAAGTGTATTATTTGTGAAGGGCAATTGGGAGGCTTCATTTTTCTTGATATTTCGCGATTTTATTACTTTTATATATAGGGGAGAGTTTGATTGAGGTACACGCTAAATTTGAGCGATTGAATTGTTTGATATCCATGAGAGAAAATGCGAAAACCTTTTTCGACTGATTTTCTCATATTTCAGGGAATAATTATCAAACTTGAAGTGAATTTTTTTACTCAAATCAGGAGCTCAATTGTATTTGTATAAAAATGAATATTTAATCAGCGTAGAATAAAGTTGTCCCTTTTTCATGCCTGCAAACCAGATGGAAAATTACTCATTTTAAGAGTGCATAATGACAGTTGTAAGACATAGCCATTTCTACCCAAAGGAGGATAGGAATTACCATTTCTACCCTCTTTCGTGTGTTGCACGAATCAAAATGCACAATTTCTCAACCAACCACATGCATATAAATGGCCCAAACATATATTTGTTAAAAAAACATAGTGTGTAACACGGAGAACAGTTCATTTCCAAGCTCGAGTGATGTTTTCAGAATTCGTCGTCATTCGTGCTAATTATCTCACCCTTGTTAGAAATTGCCCCCCTCCCCCCCTACCCTACCCGGTTACACAATATACTATTGTTGCGACAGTAGTTGCAGACGGGCTAGTTAGATGTTTCAATTTTGAAAGTCGTTTTTCTCAACTTTCCACATCGACTAAGAAGTAGAGAAGAATTTTTTTCAAATCCCGCTCAAATTTATATTTGTGATGCAATGAAATTTTATATACTTTTATCGGTACTCTTTTTGATATATAAATCAAAATTAGCTTCTTTTATAATTTTCTTTTAATTTTTATTGAATTCACATACTATATCATTGAAAAATAAAATATATATTATTGAATATTATCGATTACAATGCATAACTGATATTACATTGATAGAGCACCGTGCCAAAGTAATTAGTTGTTTCTTACTCCCTTTTAGTCAATAACCTATACTAAAATTGGCACAGTTTTCAATACTCATATTTTAAATAACTTCCTGTAGTTTTTATCCAGTACTTTATGCTTCATTTCAGGTAAAAGCTACTTTAAAGGGACTATATAAAGTTTTATGAAAAATCATCTGAAACAAAAATACAAATTTTATATGTCATATCGTACAAGTAATTGGAGATAAGAAAAAGATTGTTTTAATTAATAAAAGGGAGTACAGTCATAATATTTAGAATGCCCAAGTTCTTAACCTCTATTATGACAAGATCAGAAACTTTGATTACATCAACAAACAAGACTCAAACTGCTAACTTTGTATAAAGTTACTTTTATCACTGTGCGATCAAACGCCTCTATTCATTATAGCGTGTAGTTTCCAAGACTAACAAAAGTAAAAGACCAAGTCCTTATCAACGATGAAAAAACTTTTGGAAATACGCAAAGTTTTTACTTACTCTCGCGGTTTACAAACGACTAATTTATGCCTGTAAAAGTGTTCTCAAGATGAAGAATGATTTCCTAGGAATGCTAGAAAGTTTACTGCATGCAGCCTCGGTGTTTTTTAATTTTAGAAATGGAGACTGTCAGCTGTGAATACAATAATTATATCGAGTAAAAGCCATTTACAAAACGATTTGCAAAGCGAAAACCAATTGTTTCAGCTGAAATCGCTAAAAAGTAATAACTATATTCACTAAATATATTTTCAATTACATTCATTCATTTTGGTTTCTACTGAGGTATCGAAATATATTATTAATCTTCTGGTCATATTAACAAATAACCTTATCACTGTTTAAAAAACGAAATCTTTTGAAACAAAAACCACTATTTGAAAAAATAATATGAAAGATTCAATTTTATTATTATGAAAATGTGATTACGTAAAGAATTATGGTAACAGTGCGTAGTTTTTCACAATGAACTGACTAATATTTATGATGTTCAACTTATGAAACGTGATTACGGCAATTTATATAGAAAAAAAAATACCTCCCCAATATGCTCACATAAAAATGAAAGAAAACACTGTATATCTCCAAATACGGCAATTTATATAGAAAAAGAAATAAGTACGTCCTCAATATAATATACTCACGTACAAACAGTCATATTTCTCCAATCCAAAATTTCCCTCAATATGTCACAGCAACCCCAAAAAGAAATTCTCTCAAAACTCTCTTCCCCCAATGAATCAACACCCACCAAATCCAAAACTCCCAGCCAATCCCTGCTCGCGGGTCATCCACGTCCATCGGCAAACATCGACGAGCAGAGCCCGCGCAATAACCGAAAATTCAACAAATTCGCGCCAATCAGCGAGCACGCTCGCCCCGGCCAACTTCCTTCTTCCCTCCCTGCACACTCGCCAGTTATACTGGCTTCGCGAGCGGGAAACATTTAAAATAGATCGACCGGCAAACATTCACCTCCCCTTGCCCCTCCGATAAACCAATAAAACGCGCAACGTTTACCATTTGCATAATCTCGTTCGGAGCTGCGCCGCGGATTTCCGACGTCCGGGTGGTGCATATATATCGAGAGATTCTTTTTTTAGGGAGTGGAACTTTTTTTGGACGTGGGTGGCGGCGGCCGAGCGATCAAGGTTTCGAGGGGAGGGGAAATTTGTGTGAATTCGGTGAATAATTGAAAAGGGGGCGAGAGCGTGAGGTTTTATATTATTGGGGAAATTGAGTTTTCTTTTTGGATCTTGACGTTTTTATGATTGGTGCGAGAGGTGGGATACAATTTTAATATTTGAACTGCGAAGGTTCTAGGTGATTGGCGATTCGATTTCGAGAGTTAGTGTCATGTTGTAATTACAGGTTTAATATGGTCACAGGGCACCAGATAACGGGATTTAGTCACGTATTTCGATTTTTATTAACTTGCAGTGATAGAAATGTGAAATTTTTCAATGTTTATGGGAAACTACTTTATGAATAGAATAAGTGTAAAGAAAGTATTTTAATTTTACTAGAAATGGTTTAAAAGAACCGAGTTTATGTGAAGTGATATTGAGAAATTAATAGGTAGATGCCAAAAAGATAAAAAGTAAATAAAGAGAGAATAAAAAATTATACGTTTGTAGCTTGGTCTCTACGCTGCATCATTTTTTGACAGATAATGGACATAATACACGCATTTTTTCTATACCATTATTAATGTTAAATAATTGTTTTAAAAATCGTTTAATTTAAACGCAGAATGTAGGTATTTTAGTTTTTGAGTATAATACCACTGCAAAATGTACCACTATTTCTACCCCAGAAACGGATTTATTTTCCACTATGGCAGATTTTATGAAAAATATGCTACCTCGATAAATATACAGGGAAACTTGCGAATTTGAGATTGTTTTTCCTTTCTGCAAAGGAATTGAGTTCGGTAAATTTGATCAACGTTTTTCAATTTCCGTTGTTCGAAAGAAAATCTGAAAAACAAACTCAATACAATCATCCTATATATTGATATTGATTTTTGGATTTCGCATTTCATACGTACATATATTTACATATTTTTAGAAAACGCATTTTATTCAACGTTTACGTCTAAGTAGAAATCAAGTGATTCTTTTGCTCTTTTAAGAAGACAGTACTCTTAAACTATAATGTAGCTCAAATACTGTTATATATGTTCGGTATAATTTGAATAGAATTTTATGAAATATACATAAACTTTGATTAATAATTGTACAAAATGAATACGTTTTCTTTAAAAAAGATGCATGATCCCTGATAGAAATCTAAGCTGGTTTTTAGCCAGAAATTAGTTAATATTGACAAAATTAGCTTATTTCTACTTAACGAATTAGTTAAAAACCCGCTTACAGTGGTATGCCTTTTAACTTATGTCTAGATAATTTCTAGCTAACACTAATCACTTTGTAAACGTTGTAAAATACATATTTACGTTATGTTAATTTAAGTATAATAGTATAGAACTGCGTAGAATCAATAAGAAATAAATAATTACTTATTAGCATAAAAGTATTTTACCCGAAGCATATTTCTTGGTTTTACTTTATTGTTGAAAAGTTAAGGTTAACACTCTCGTTAACACTTCTAAAATTGAATTATAATTATTTGATGTTTGTTTAATAATAACTAAGAATAATTTATTAATTAGTATAAGTTATTATCGAAAACAGCCCTAACCTATAGGTTTAAATAAGCCAGAAATTACCTTATATTTGGGTAAAGAAATTTAGTTTCAAATCAATACGTTAATTAACCGAATTGGCTTATTTTCTACCAAGGATTCTTCAAAACATTACTTGCTCAATATGTGAATAAAATGATCAACATTCAACCAGGATTCAAGGATATTCAAATCTGATTTTTCCAGACTGTTACTATATGTTGATTTCCTAAACTGATGTTTAAATAAGCATGTAATAAAAAATGTTATATGCTATATTTAACTTTACTATAAAGCTACAGAATGTTACAGCAACGGGACTATGCACATTTTTCTCTTTTCTCAAGAGAAACTTGTCGTTTAAAAGATAATTTGATGATTTATTTCATTACGTATTAATATAAAACTGCGCCTTAGCAACCCTTACCAAGCAACGTTCATCTCACTCCATTACTCTTTACAACACTCTACAACATTCAACTCCTCGAAAGAAAAACTCCTGACCGGCACGATTTAAAATTCAACGACGGACTCTCCTCGAAACGACTCACCCCACCTCCAAGCCTCCATTCCAAAAACCATCTAAATCCATACTCTCGCAAAAATCCCAACCCCATCCATCCATCCAACATCAACGAAGGTAGAATACCCCCGCAAACAAGCCATCATCCAGGCCAGCTTGCAATCTAAAAATTTCGCCCAAGTACGCGAGCGTAAGCGCCGGCGTGCCAAGCTCTCGGCAGTTACCATCCAAGAGACAGAGACGGAGAGCAAAAAAGCCGGCAAATCTCTCTCTCTGGCAACGCGTATATAGTCCTGCAGCCTCAGCAGTGTAGTAGCGACGGCAGCGGCGCGGCGCACTCGCGGATTCAATATTGCTGCGCACGCGCCGCGCGCGCTTCCCAAAGTACATTTAACACACGCGCGTGTACTGCCTATAACCCACCCCCCGTTACGGCTCGTATATATACGGGTGGTTCTCTCTGTAAACGCTGGAGTCTTTTTCAAATGGAATGTGATGTTTATCGTTGGATCGGTCGTGAGGAAAATTTGAAAGGGATGCAGATATAAAGGGAAGAAGTATCTAAGTTGCTGGCAACAAGTACTTCTTTTTAAGAAGTGTATAAGACGGAGAATATTTTTCAGACAAAGGTCATTAACACCGATGGGTATTAATTAATTTTACACAGCTGGGTTTTCAAATGAAGATGTATTTCAAAGAATCTATAGATACTTCTGCATCCAAAAGCTTCTGCATGTAGATGCTTTTCTGAATAAATTTACTAGTAAACGTATCTAGGTACTAAAGTATTTAAATACAATAATGTCTCACAAGTATTTAGCAAAATATAAGCGTGTATATTATATATTTTTGTACCTTTTTGCCTTCTTTATTCTAAAAACATTTTTAAGCATGTAACATTCATTTTCAGAAAAAATACTTATATTTAGATATGTATCTAAGATCATAAATTTTAAATATTGTCCATGACTGTATAAGTTACATTTTTTCATGGAGATAATATAACTTATTTTAAAATACGGAAGACTTTTAAATTGTCTCATTCAAGCTTTCAGAATATATCTCTGAAAGGAAATGAAGTTCATTGAGAAGTAGCAGACTATACTTTAATAAAGTAAATTACTTAATTGAATATCTTGCTTGTCAAAAATTACCTCTTAAATTCTTTGATACTAGTCAAATTAAGCTATTCTACTCAATAATGTATGCCTTGGACGAAATAAAAAGTACTTTCAAAACTTTTCCTGAGATGAAATTTGGTTTGGGATATCCACGGTATGCGCAGTATAAGTATTATTAGGCTCTTATAGATGCGTAGTCTGACCATTGAAGTATACATGATGAAAACGCTACTGAGCTGGTATAAGACAAGGTAATATCCCTCACTTTTGAAATGTAAAACTGGTTCAAGTTAAATTAACTAAAATTTGAAGTATTGATGGATAATTCAACAAAACCCAGTTTCACACGTAAGATGAGGCTGTGCTTCAATAGTAAATCCCTTACACTTTATCACAGCATGTTTATGTTCTTTGTCAAGACAATAATGGTTTTAATAGAAAAATAAAAGTGATCGCCCAATCCGTAGGACTCAAGAAACAAGCTGACATTTTAATTTCATAACTCTGTCTCTGAATTAAGATCAGAACGGACAAATATTTATTGGTTACCGATGACAACTTCTAAATATTTTTCCATTCTGCTCTTTACTCAGAAGCCGAGCTTTAAAAAATTAATTTTTCATTGGATCCTATATAATCGGAGACAATTTTTCTTACTCCACTACAAGAATTATTATTTTAATAAATACCACTACTAGAACACAACCTCCCCTTAAGAAATTCCTCCATCGAATCACCCATATAGCCATACAGCCCTACACATACACACCGATACACTCGAGAGCAGCCGCGCGCCACCAGCGGCCGGCAACTATATACGCGCGCGCGAGGGGGAAAGCCTCTCTGCGGGATCGCGCACCACCACGGCAGCAGCAGCTCGCGCTTTTCCAACGCCACCGCGGTGCGGCTTCCCTCGTTATATACATTTTTCTCTCATTTTGAGAGAGAGAGAGAGAGAGAGAAATCGAGTCCTCCGCAGCAGCAGAGCTGGAAAAAGAAACTCTGTGCCGCCCGTGGGATGTATATATAAGTACGCGAGAGGAGTCAAATGTTGGAGGATTGACGAGGTATATATATATATATACGGCGATAATTGCGCCAGTAGAGATGGACTCGATACATATTGTATAGTTCTCTTTGATGGAGATGGAAGGATGGAGAGGCAGTTGTTATAAGCTATCGGTCCATTGTCGACAGCATGAAGAATTTAGAGTCTTCGCGTCGCGCGAAACACCCCGGGGAAATTCGAGAAAAACGCCGGAGTTGTGCACGGAAGTCTTGCCGTACTTGACTATTTCTACTTAAAGCAAATAGATCTCTTCAGTCTTCTCGTGTGCGGCGGCCGAGTTTAACCTCGTTTTCCTTTTGGGGAATTCTTTTGGGTTGAAGGGAAATGATAGTCAAAGTGAGTGTGTCTCGAAAATTGTATCTGCGGTTTGACGGAATTAAGGATTTTAGATGTTTAAAAAGGCATCTTTCGTATAAAACTAGTAAATTCTTATTTTAGTTATGATTGATAAAATTAATAGTTCAGTCTATTTGTATGTACAGCCTAGACCCTGAAAGCTAGTAACAATTTTAGAGTGCACCCCAAACGAGGTAAAAGTATCTTTTTTTTGTTACATACTTTTTCGGTATTAATTTTGCATGTTTACTCAAAGGTAAGGCACGTAACTTATAAACTTAATTTTGAGACTATATGTTATATCGCACCCCTACAATCCAGAATTTTGAGTTATCACAATCTCATTATTGGATACCTTATTAAACAACCATAACTTTCTTACCTCTTATTTTTCAATCTATCACAATAGTACAAACATTAAATGGACTTAAATAGTCTAAATCACATATTGTTTAAGTAGGAGATGTCTAAAAGTGAGATTGAAAATTCGAATTCAGAGGAATATTCTGTTATGTCGGAACAGAATGAAATTTTTTACGGTAAGTAGAGTGAAACGCTCTCAACAAGCGTTTCAGTGTAGCAAGGTTGTGCGAGGATGAATGCATAAACTGTTATACGTACAATCCACGCATCGAAGCGCACCGCGAGAAACATATTTTACAACGATGCTTGACTCCGTATGATTTATGTAATGATTTCCTGTGGTTGAATAATCTTTTGTTTATTTCATGCGACAAAATAATAAAGGACGTTAAGTAGACCACTTGAAAGCATGACAACAAAAGATATTTTCATATTTTGATAGTGAAAACTTACATTTTTAAGTACTTTTTTATTAATACTTAAATCTGAAAAATTATAGTTGGATTGTTTTCATTCAATGTATGTAATTGAAATGTGATAAATCATCTTTTACAATTGAGCTTTTTTAAAGTTTATATTACCAACTTTATTTTCTATACAGCTAATTAACAAAGTAAATATAAATTAATTTAGTTTAAAATAAGATGATTTTATATTTTGCCACTTATAAAAACAAAGATTTCATGAACGTTAAAATCAACTACTTTAAAATAAGAGAAATGCTAAAAATACGATTTCGCATGCACAATAAAACTACTTAACCGCATAAAACGTCGATAACACGTTCCGCCCTTGCACAGCGACTATGTTTTTTCACGTCTCTCTTTCTCCCTTCCTCTTCCTCTCGCTCTCTCGTTATACTGCTGACCGCGGAGCGAAAAACTCTCCGGCGCTCTGATAGCGTCTTTAATCCAAGGTGGCGCGTATAATATTACCCGTCCTTAACGACTGCGCCGTCGCTTTTACCCAAGCACTGGCTCTTACAACCCTGCCTCGAGGATCACCCCGTCACCCTTTTTTTTGCCTCAAAAATTATGTCGACGCAGAGAAGCAATTTTGTAAGAACGAACGACCTTCATTAATTTTCCTGTTTAAAGTGACGCGCGCGCGCGCGTTCTTTTTTCGTGTGTAGATATATATACAATATAAATGAAAGATTAATTTGGGAGAGGTTAGCATATATACCTTGCTTAAAATAATTTCCGAACAATTAATTTTATGGCGCGAGAGTTGATGTATATCGCGAGCCGCTGCGCCGGCCATTTGATTTTCCACCCGAGAAAAATCCGGGAAAAGAGAGGAGGAGCTGCGCAGTGCGCGCGCGCAAGGTTATTCAGAGCTTTGTTTTTCCTTTAGCGAGCGGGGACAATCTACTTTTATTTGTAAAGTTTAATTAAGGTTTCTTTTTGGAGGAGACATTGATGGCACGCAATTTATCATGAATAAGAGGAGATTTTTAGTCCGGCCGCAGGAATTTTGAGTGATTAATCGCGTAGAAAACGTGAGAAATGGATACAAAATGTGACTCTTGACAGAAAAAGACGTGCTCTTTACCATTAGAAAATTAGATTTAGAAAAATTTCCGACAGAAATGAAATATGACCGCCCAAAACAAAATATGTTTGGCAAAAAGTAAATTTCCAACTAGTTTGGGCACTTTTTATGAAAAGTTTAATAAATTTAGCTTTAGAATCGAAAAGAGTGAAATTTTTCTTTTAAAAACAAATATTTTTATTCATCTGTTAATTTAATCCATATTTACCGCATTAATTATATCAAGTAATACGATGATGATCAAAATCCAGTTTTTTATACTTTTTATGGCAAATCTCCGCTTTATCTGTAACTTAAATTTTTTTTACAAAAATTTAGGTACATATTCCAAAGTCAACCAGTAATCCGAATCCATAAAAAAAGTTTTATACCATCGAATGTTTGAAGCAGTCATTTCATTTTAAAGTAAAAAATAAACTTTAAAATGCCGATTTTACCCATTTCAATAGTATTAGAAGTTTCTAAATATGGCTACCTATATGTCAATATTATTTTATATATAGTTTATGTAGAAACATATGAAACGAGATTTTATTTATCTTTTTATGCACTAAAAAATCTGAAAAATAATAAAAGTTTATGGCGCAACTCTCCTGCAAAATATGGTCCTCTGCGAAAGACCTACCTTAAAACGTTTATTTCATTTTTCTACCGACTATACAAACATGACAGGCATCGATATAATGGATGCATTATTTTGCAAGAAAAAATATTTATCATTATACGAAAAAAACCTTGAAAAACAAAAGAACAATTGCATCATTTTTATTTACTACCATGTTATATGTGTTTACTTACAGCCACGTACGTTTAAGCAACGACGCCGAGCGTTTAAAAATAATGCCGCAAAAGCTGCGCGTATGCACAAGAAACTCCAAATCGACGTTGCGAAATCAAAGGAGCTAATTCATCACCGAGCGAGCAGCAGCAGTGACGGCAGTTCGATTTTTTTGCTTAAGAAAGAGCGAGAAAACGACCCAGAAAAGGAAAGAGAAGAAAACGTACACAGAAAAGTACCGCGCGTCTCTCGGAGCCTGTTCTTTAAGTGCTTTTTTTCGAGTACTTTCGAGAACTTGACTGGAACTTGTTTAGAAAATTACTGCGGAGCATAGGAAAAATAAGTTCACAAGTCAATCACGCTACTACAAGTGCCATCTAGAAAATAAAAGATGAATTCTTTTACTCGGTCATTTTTTCTTTAAACTTTATGTATAGGGGGCCTCGAGTTAGTATTTGATAATCATTTATTACTGCATCAGATTTTTAAAATTATGAGGTTTTCATAGTTTCATACTTTGTGTTCGGTCTAAGTGTGATTAAATAATTTTTCAAAAATGCAGTATTTTTGAGCATCCAATTATTTACAAATAACTATTTATACAATGTTTAACTTGACCAAAATTTTTCTTATTTAGTATAGACAGTAAAGTATTTAAATTTTTTATTATCAAACTTCACGCTCAAAATATTTTAAAAGTTTTACATAAGTGAAATTCTTAAAAACTCCAAACAAGAAGCTTATTATATTTTCAAAGGGTTAACATAATTCGAGCTGGATTAAAGTATATAGTAAGTTGATAAATAGATATTTAAAAAAAAATTTTAAATGTAAAAATTACATCAGAACTAATATCGAATTAAGAACAACAAAAAGACATAATTTATCATTTATTAATTGATTACCTATTGATATATTAATTATTGATTAATTATAAAGTTTATTATTTATTATATAATTATTAAATTCTTATGTATTAATGAATGAATTAATTATCATTAATCACTCATTATTTCTATTTTAATTTATTTACCGTTACAAATAAACAGCACACACTTAAAAAAAAGATAAGAGAAGAATCATAAACAACTAAAACTTCGCAATCCTAAACCCCCCTCGACATCCTCTTTCCCCAAACACACACAAACACCCCCGAAATTGCATATTCAAGTATACTTTCCAAAAGGCTCGAAACCCGCTCGCCAAAAACTCCGAGCAAGCAAGCCCAGCAATACAACCCAAAGCTACATATATACACACGCACGCCGGCAGACGAGAGAGAGAGAGAAGAAAAAAGCGATATACATATACAGCCTCCAGCTCCACGCGTCGCTCCTCGTCGCTCGTCACCACTCCGCTCCGCGCCTGCGCTCCGAATACCAAAAGTCCAACTACACGAGGGGACGTTGACTCTTTTCATCCGCGTATGGGTGTATTTGTAAGCGTGTATACATCGTACATATACACCCCTTTTTTTTAAAGCACGCGCACGGGATGGGTTGGGAAGCGAAGCGCGTTACGCACGCCGTAACGATCGGCAGGAATTTTTTTCATTAGAGCCGGAGAAGGCGATTTTCCGACGGCTTTAGCTTGTAGAATGGAGAGGAGGATCTGCTTCTTTTTTCGAAGCGATTCGATGGAAAGAGATGCGCCGGTGTTTATGGGTGTACGGGGCTTTTGTGGATGCATGTAGGTACACTTGTTGTGGGTCAATGTGGTGGCTTTCACTTTTGACGGGCCAGAGCGAGAGGTGCGCTTTTGAAGTATTGCGTTGTGCAAGAGTGGATGCTGATGGATTTTTAGGTTTTTGCCTGGTGGTGGAGTTTTGGTTAGAGGTGTGTTTATTTAGATAGGGAGATTGATGGATTTATCTAGATACTCTCAAATTTTTCTGAAATTCAGCTTTAAAATCATGAAAACATGGTCACTTATTGCATTTGGAGTGAGATATGCACTCCAAAAATTGTAGAGGGTACGAATGTAGATAATGCACTTGATACATCATTCTCAATTTTGGGAGTTATGGTGGATATAATTTTTGTCACGAACACGTGTATCTTTTTTAAATCTATGTTTTCTGATTCAGCAACTTCGAAAACGTCGAAATTCATCAAAAATTCGGAGAAAGCAAAAGTATCTTTATTGCGAAACTATCTGTGCATCATATGATGTACTAAAAATAAAGCATTTTATCTATGACTGCAAAGTTGAATAAAATGCTTTTCCACGAAATTTTTTTATAAATATTCTGGGATTTTGTGGAGTAGTTTTCTGGGTAAAACGTTTTTCCGCACATTTGATGAAATGCAAAGTCGATGATCCTTGAAAAAGCAGTTTTAACAATAATCAAGCTGCTCTTGTGAAATTTTTTGAAAAATACTAATTTTGAACTGCTGAGAGGTTTTATTTACATATGTAACACTACATTACGAGTGAGCTTTATATATTCCAGCAATTACAACCAAGAAAAATGAAAAATAACTTTTCATAAAAAGAATATAATACCCTGTGGTAAAATATACTTGTGTATTCGAATGGGAACAATGGCTCGTAGAATAATCATTTTGAAAGAAGACTATATTCTGCCGTAAATAAAGCATTGTCATCTTGCCTTATAAAGATAAGCATACACGACCTCTTTTGAATATTAAAAAATATATATTTAAATAAAGTTGACAATGCAAAAAATAATTACTTTTGTGCTAAATTACAGCACGTTTGTTTACGTGATCAAAATAAAATTTAATTCTCCATCTAATCTTTATCTTCTTACCCTACGTCGTAAAACATCGCCTGGCATCCAACTGACACTACCAAATGTCAGTTATGTGATAAGAATTTCAGGTCGTCAGCAAAGGGTCAGCTATCTACTCAAAGTGACAGATTATAGACAATAAAAATGAGCTAACTATTATTACGTTATTATGTTCATAATTCTGCTTCTTAAAAGAATGTCTTCCATTACAACATTTATACTTTCAAAAGTATGTTTATTTATATTGTCATTATTTTTTAAAGTCCACATTTTAATGAAAATAAGTTCCGTCTTCTGCGTATAAAAATGATAAAAAAAAACAGCATAATTCATAAAAAAAATTCCTTTTCAAATATCGAGAATCACGGCCGCTTTTCAATTCATTCATCGCACAAATAAAAAGAAAAGCATTCGCGAGCGGCAATAACACTCGTGGGCACCACTCTCGCGGTGCCATTCACACACTCGACCGCATGACTCTGCGAAAATATCCAATATTAAGTAATGCATTATATCATAAATCACACGCATACATAATTCGCGCATGATCCCCATATCCTAAGAAGGTCATCGAACAAAGTGGAAAGAAATCGCGCTACTTCCTATCATGTCTCGCACGTTCAGTCGTGGAACTGGAAAGTAACTATAGATAAGTTTATCTAAATGAGAATCTAGATAGGAAAGTATATATTTGTTGTAAAAACATCTGCAAGAACACTCCATTAACTTAAATGAAAGATCAAGTACCAATTTAAGACTGAAAGATGATGTAGATAAGTGTTTATCTTTAGCTACAAGTATCTAGATATTGCGTTATCTACGTGAATTGTCTAATTAAAATCCGAATAAATGTATCTATTGATCTAGATGATGCATTATTGAAATGGAATACTTATACTTGACATTTTAATTAGATAATTTATCTAAATGAGGCATTCACTTGAGCAAAAATCGTTAACAAAATAAAGGGCACTATCATCTAGTTAATAAACGTCAGAAAACAATTAAAAACTGAAAGATAATAAATAAATAAGATATAAATTGTTACATTTGGCTAAAAGTAACCAAATGTATGACGTTTATCTAAATAATATATATCTAATTAAAATATTACAAGAACTAGTATTACATAGATATTTTGTTATCGACATAACGCTTCATAATGTATTATCAAAGCATATATAATCTTGATAAGAATTTACCTAGATAATCTTTTTACGGTGTAGAACCATTAACAAAGCTAACACGACAAGCAAATATTTGTATCCTTTTCAGACACTTTATTAAAAAAGGAAAAACAACAGGCAAAATTTGGATAATCAATAAACTCCAACCTCCTCCCAGTCCAACTACATCCTACGTCATACCACCCAAACAATAAAGGAAAAAAGAAAAGGAAGAGAATCCAGCCACGATAATGGCACACATCCACCTCGCTAAGGCTATATACGCTCGCGGCCGTAAAACCCGCTGAAGGCGCGTGCAGTGCGCAGCCTCCTCGACTCTCTTCCGATCTAAATCTCGTCCCAGTTTAAGAACCGAGCCAACGAGCGCATGCAGTAAAACACAGACTCGCGCGGCAAAATAAGTCGGTAATAAGGTGCTATAGGCAGCAGCGGTAGCGCGTACAGGTATATATATATGTATCCACGCCACCTGTTTCCCCGGCAAATGAACCGTGTCTCGCGAGCCTACGTGTACGTGTGTATGTATATATACTACACAGATGTGCGCCGGCCTTCCGCAAACGGAGAGAAAGTCTCCGCGCGCGAGTTATCGCCGCTGTAGAGTGTATACAGATATACCTATACGCGAGGAAAAACCGCAGTGCTCGCAAGCGATGTGGATACAAAGGGAAAGGATATGTATATGTTACAGGTGTGGATGTGTAGGGTAGAGGAAAAACTAAGTGAGGTTGGTGAGTGTGTGCAGGTCTGATGTGGCCCGATTACTACTACTGGAGTGTACTGGAGTTGGAGACACGTGCGCGGCTGTTCGTGGCTTACTGAGGTGATTCGTTTATGACTTAATCTGTTTGTTTGTTGGTAATTACTTTTTCGGTTTATTTTTTTAAATTAGAAATAATTTGGGTTATTATAGGCATGAGGAGTGTCTTTGGGAGTCATTAAGTACGTTTTGGTGAAGCACAAAATTTGGAATTGTGGAAATTTAGCGATCTGAAGGAAACATTGAGAATAGATTTTTAGGCATTTCGAGCAAAAATTCGTATTTAATTTGTTTATAATAAAAATTAGTTATAAAAATGTAGTACTCTTAGGCATTTTAAACAAAATCGTATGTGTAATTTTGAATCTGAATGATAAATTATAAATTCGTGATGTAAATAAAACTACTTATTGTCCTTAGCTTTTGAAAAATATTACAATTCTTTTGGAATTGTATAGCAATGTGGCACGCGCAAAGTTGTATGCCTAATTTGAACGAAAAAATAACGCATTATCATTCTGAATAATTTTGAATATATTGGCTAAAAATCTTTGATAGTTGCTATGTATATATTTTATAAATATTATTATTAAAAACAAAACTTTACCTGAAAAATGTGCAATTCAAATTAGTTCAGCGCCTGTAAAATTCATTTATTTCCATTAAGCCTAGTGGAATATCCATGAAGTACAAAGCCTGTTTTTGACCAAAATTCACTTACCATACGGTTTCGAGGGTAATTTTCAATAATTTATCGACTTTACGCTTTCAGGATATATTCAAAATATATCTATTCTCAAACTAAGTGAATCGGAATTGATAAAAAATGTTATAATCTATTTTGGTGTTTTTTTAAAACTACACTACGTTCAGTTTGAGAAGAAACGTATTTTTAAGATATTCTGAAAGTTTAAAGTGAGTCCAATAAAAGATGCTCTTGAAACCGTCTGGTAAATGAATTTTGGTCAAAGCCAGACTTTGCGCTCTATGGCTCTACCACCAGACTATATATGGAGATAAATGAGTAGCAGGCCTTAACATGAACCTGAATTGTAGCATTTTCGGGTAAGAAAAGTTTCACAATGTCTACTTACGTTTAAAAAAGTTGTTACCAAGTTGTAACAGATATATTTTTATTTTTTGAAGACTGTAATAGTGGCTTGTTCTCTTAATTATAGGGAAGCAAACTTGTTTAAAGTCATTTTAGCTTCAGAATAGGTTTTAAGTTGCATGCACTTTTTGTGCAGAGATTTTGACCTAAATTTGTTGTGGTCCAATTTGGATAATTTTCACAAAATTGGCTTCAATTTGAGTAGATTGGTATAAATGATCGACGCGATTTGTTTTAGAACTCGGTAAGTGTATATTTTCTAAGAGCTCGGTAATCAGTCATTCGATCATTATAAGTATTGACATAAATTGCAATAAACAATAAACTCAGTCAATTTTTTAATAATGTTTTCGTATTACGATCTGCGAAAATAATCCAAATTAAAATTTCAAAACTTCTTGTATTTTTATTATTATATTTTAACAAAAATAATACATGTATTATTTAATAATTTAATACAGCCGTTTAATATTGTTTTCGTATGCTGCAAATAAATAACGCGATAATCGTATTAATTTTTTGCTAAAATAAAGTATTTACGTGAATGTTTATGTTAATTAATCAAAATAATTTATGAAATATGAATATTTTGAATAAAAACACTGAAATAAAAAAAAACTTTATAGTAACTAATATATAGTAAAATTTTATAGTAAATATATAATTAAAATGTATTTATTCGTTATAATAAATGACAAATTTTATTAACAATTAGCGTATTTTCAATTACTAATATCTTTCAGATTCAACGAAAATGTATGTTTATGCAGTAATTTAGAACGGCAAAGAGGTTTTTACATACATCCATTAAAAAGCAATTTCTATTTTGATTTATTTCGTTTGATGCTTCATTAAGTAAATATATGTACCACTTAAAATCCTTTATACGGATCTTATAAACTAGTAAATCCGTAACCGAATCATGATACTCTAATTACCGTCATTATGTGCCAATAATAATATTGATTTAATTCAACATTAATTTTAATGAAATTCGACATCAATTTTATAACGAAAATCACAGAACTGGTTAATGAGCAATATTAATAAACGTTTGAAGTACGTAATATTTACTTTTTCAAATCTGTAATTAAATTCACGGATGCTATGTCATATAATTATAATTCACGCAATCTCAAATAATTCAATTGTTTTTGTTATTTATCAAACGAAATGTTTTAAATAATTTACATAAAATTTTACTCCGAATACTTCAAATGTGTTATCACATTTTTGAAATAGATTTTCATCCCAAAATTTATAGCGACTATACATATTTATATTTACAAAATTGAAACCAGATTTCCAGATCCACCGCGTTCAATATCAATCATTTTAATTATTTTCGATAATTAGATATCAAACACAACGTTAGGAACAATTTTCACGATACATCCAGGCCACACACTCGGAACCCATCATTACCCTGTAACATTCCACGCCAAGACAAATCAAAGACCCGATAAACGCCATCCCGTCTATAATCACTCGCCTACTTTGCGCAAAGCTCGTCTCCCAAGATACGCATCACTTATACCTATACATCCACGTCCCTCCCCGCGCGCACCTCTCATATTAATATTGTTTTCCTATCCCCGCACATCCCAACTCTCTCGCTGAAATTGCGCGATTACCAAGGAGTGGCATATACACCCATACACCTATACATGTACACGTTGCATTCGGACTCTATCTCCGCGATAGAGAGAGAAAGAGAAGCAGGAGAAAAATGCTCAACGGCCGTTCCACTTCCGCGATATCGGGGACGCGTGCCGCTGCTGCAGTTTCTTTCGCGCGCGAGGCTCTTTTCTCCTCGGCGCGAGCGCGCGGGTATTATCGATGTCGTTACAGCAGCCAGGTGAAAATTAGCGCTTTCTTCGGAGAGGGAGGGGGGGATTGTGTCTTTTTTTTTTTAGCTTCTTTGGCTCGTTCGTTGAGATGGAGTCGAGTCGAGTGGCTGGGAGAGAGGAAACGATATATAGGTGATGGAGCACATCGGCTCGTTGCGCCCGCTGAGGTGCTTGATCTCGTTCGAGGTGGATAAGACGAGGCGAGGAGGATTACTTTTCGTTTCTCGTGGTGGTTTCTTTTTGTGATTTTCTTTTTTTCCTGCCAAAGGGTGGAATGGGGCCGCGTGGGAAATTTCGTTAGTGAGATTGGAGAGTTGAGATGTGGTTGATGAGGACGTGAGTTGAGTAGGTTGTCGAAGTATTTGTTGAAAAGTGGTGTCGCGTGCCATGATTTTTCTGATGTATAATTTTAAGAAATTGAATATCTACCATTTAAGGTTGGAGATATTTTTTGTTATGAACAACGAATTGTTCAACGTTGATATTCAAAATACGGTCCAAATAGATAACAAATAATTTTTATTACAATTCTTTTAACTTATTAGGGAGACCAATTCATTGTAATTTATCTATATTTTATATATATTCCGGATGGTTTCAAAGAGTTAATAGTGAATTAACCACTTCCTTCTGACATATTTATTTAACAGGAAATACATAATTTTACGTAAATATTACATTTTTAAAAATACTTTAAATTTTCATCACATTTAATATAAACTCCTACAGTACAATATTTATAACAATATTTACATATACAAAAACTATAGTGAAAAATGTTTTAAATAAACTTAAACTAAATAAACATTTTTGAAAATACAAAAGGAACATGTAAAATAGTTAATAATATATAATATATAGACTTACAGATTGATTAATTAGATTATTTAGGAGTACGTTAAATAGATTTAATATTCCCATTAATTATTAAGTATAATTATACAAATGAATAAATACAAATATATTTCCTTTCTAAATAAAAAACCAAATATTACTGATTAATTAATAAATTACATCAAACAATTTTTTACATTATTTCATTTAAAAAAACTAAAAGTACGCTGAAACTTAAATCATCAAAGTTATTTTTACTATGTAGAGCTTGTGGTATATTCTCTATATGTTATTAGTTTTAGCGCCTGTTTCACACGTTTCATTTTTATCAAAGTGTCACATCAAAGGCCTTCGTTTTCACTAGGAACTTGTAACAAAGCCACATGCCTATGTATACTTCCACTAAACTGAGTTAATATATACCTTTGAATATAAAATAACGCATTGTCATATACAACGGAATATTGTCTTACTTTAGCATTGCTACAGAAAAACGTTCAAATGCTATAATTCATCTTTTGACATTTAATGATTCAAATGATATATTTTTAGCAATTAATCAAAACATTTATGATTACTTTTGTTAAATTTTTAATTTTTTCTTTACATGTTATTAATTCTATAAATTATTACGATTGAATAAATGTTTTATCAAAAGATTTTATTTTTTTAAATATACATAATAAAAATAAATTTTGAAAATTATATAAAATCAAATAATTACTTTCAATATAAAGGGAACGTATTTTTATTATAAACCTAGACTAAAATTTAAAAATCTAATAGAGGAAAAATCAATATTTTAACAATTTATCTTTACGTGACCATTCGAAGTAAATCCGACTAACCTCTTTCTTCTGTTTACATACAAAATTTACATAACCAATGTGAGTGCAGTTCATAACACTTTAAAAAAACTTCGACATCTCGGTTTTGTTTAAATTTACAGAAACGTAAATTTACCACAAGAGAAACACCAATACAGTTTGTGTTAGAAAAAGGCTTTATAAAAGAAATTCAAAAATCGAGACAAAACTGCAATAACAACCACATTCTTCAATTTTTGATAATAAAACTATGAAATCGCAAATAATTTCCGCACGAAAATTTTGTGATTTGATGGAAAAGGGATCTTAAAGTTACGCATATAGAAGAAAAGAATGTTTTCGCACAGAAGCAATTTACCGGGATGAATGTTAACGGTGCAATTAAAGTGTTTTATTGCTCGGAGGCTTACATTTAAGTCGCTCGAGATTTAGACGAGTTTCCGTAATAAAATGTGCGGCGAGCCCGAGTATAAAGCCAAAAACTTTGTGCTAAACTTCGCATATATATGAAACATTGTAAACGATACTGGTGGATACTTCAGCGTACCATTACTCACTTGATACTCTCCGGTACCATTAAGAATTTTACAGCTGAATTTCAAAACACAGCAAGTTTAATTAAAGATTTCAAGATTTGAAACGAATTTGCAGTAATTTCCCTGGAAATTATTTGTTCACTCGTAATAGCAAAGAAAATTTATTTTCATTCCTCCCCTTCATAAGTCTAACTCGATTTCAATACATATGCAAGAGATATATGCATATAAAATCATACTTTTCTAGATATCTCAATTTTGTTCGTATATCTGCCTCAACAAATCTGAATGGCACATTATATGCGTCAATCGGCGAGATATTAAATTAATTACCTCGTTCAGACATTCCATTCAAACCCACGGAACTACGATTAAATGACTTACGTTTTTTCTTTTTGACGAAACTTTTATCCTCGAGAGATACGTCGTCGCGTATATACCTACAGCTGACAGGATACATTGCGTACGATCACGTAATTATTCGTAAGTGCAGCCAACGCAGAACTTAATCTGACATATATCTGTTTATTTCCTAACACCGTTAGCAATGCTTGGAGTTTTTCTGCAATGTATTTATTATCCCGGATTACAAGAAGTTTAACAAACGTATATAAGAAAACAATTCATTAAAGAAAAAACTCATGTATGAAAAAATCATAATTTTTTAAATATTTCTAAATAACTGTAGAAAACTTCTAAAATTGAGAATAAAATTTTTATTGTTATACGTTAAAGGTTTAAAATAACGGATCAAAGTATAATGTTGTTAACATATAGAATTATCCTTATTTAATAATGAAATGTTTAATTGCATTTCACTTAGGGAATTGCATTTGTAATGAAAAAAATTCTGTCAACTGTTTTGGCACAATGATTTCTCAAAGAAAATTTCATTAAATTTTTTTTTTATTATATAATTTAGGAAGAGCTGCGCAGTAACACCCATCATGATTATTTTCCTGTCTATCTATTTTCATTTAGTGATTTGTGCCCTACTGAAAAATGAATATTTTTAAATAAACATATTATCGATCGTATATATCGTATATCAGGGTGTCTTTAGTCACCGATATGTATTGATTCTAAAATCTACTTTTATCTATAAAATCAAATGAAGTTAATTAACCACATTCTATACCTATCTAAATCTATACCTATAAAAGATTGAGTCATTGTTTCTTTTTCTTGCATTGCAAAGAAATGCATAAGACATAAAAACGCATCATTTTATAAAGTCATTCATTTAAAAATTTTACTACTATTTAACATATACTAGTTTATAAATGTCATTATTAAATCATTTTTAAAAAATCACTAAATAATAATATTTTTAATATAACATTATATTTGGATTATTTCGTGCAATATAATGCGTAAAGTTAGCTAGAAGTGTAGTATAGTAAATCACATATATAATAATACTTAATATCTACAAGAAAAAGCACAACGATAAATCTTAGAGATGTCGTGATATACAGGGTGAAAATGTATTGTTTAAATTGAATAATCTCTAATATCTCAGAAGATTATGAACCAAATCGGTTCAAAAATCTTCAACCAATAACCTGATACCTAACAAATCTACATCAAGTATCGATATTACTCAAGTTATCGTTGCCCAAAAGAAAATGCATTTGTTTGACATTATATTTCTTTTCTCAAAAAACAAACCGTTTCATTACCTAAAAGTTTACAGGAATATATCTGTATATGAAACAAGTATACAGTAAAGATTTCACTGGTTTTTATCGTATAGTTTTCGAGTAATAAATGTTGAAAAAATGAATGTTGTTGCGAGTATAACAGAAAAACGACTCATATAAAATAAAATCGTTTACGGTACCAAAATGAAAGATTTTATGAGTACTTTATTGTATAACAAATTCGCTTTCCAGAAACCATTCCTGTATTGGAAAAAATTAAAAAAAACAAAATTTAAAAATTCTTAAATTTTGAAAAATGAGCATAAAAAAAACTTTATTTGACCATTTTTGCTAAAACTTTTAAACGTACACCGAGTATTTCTAGCAAACATCTGTGCAAAGTTTGGAAAAGTTATACTACAGATTGAACGAATGGCGACATGTCACATATTAACACACACACACACGCGCGCGCGCGCACATATACTCACTCACACACATTCATATGGACATTTTTTAATACTAGACTATTAAGACTCCCCAAGGCATAAACATGTTTAAGCGTTAAAAAAAAATACAAAAGAAATGCACGATCACAAAGCTTTCTCTTTGAGAAAGCAAAACTCCATTAGGTAGGTAAAAGAGCTTTTTTACTTTTTGCACGTAAGCTTTCATGTATACCCCATAAGCTTAATGGATCGAATGCTATTTATGCCCTATGAGATGATACAGTATTAATGATTGAATCTCCTCTTTGTTAGGTATTGTTTTATAAATAATACCTTTTTATATATTTTCCACAATTTATATAGGTATTTACTACAAAAATTAGAAATGTACTTAATATTTTCTCTACAAAATTCCTGGTTTAGTAACACCTACTTTTTTTTTATTTCTTTTATATTTAATTTTAGTTATCTTAAAAATTATTTCGAGGTATAAAATTGACTTTTGAAGCTTCAAAAATAACCTGAGAAATATGATATTCAAAAATAAAAGATATAAATGCTTTTATTTTTAATTTACTTGTAATTAAGCATCGAACTAGACAATATCGCAGGTCAGGATACTAAGTTCAAAATACTAATTGGTTATCAGTATCCCTTGTAGAAAATTAATCTAAAACTATGTAAATATATCTACTTTGCCGTGGAAATAATCGAGGATCTCGATAAAACTAGAAAATTTTCTATCAGGGATAGGATAATAGTATTCCTTGGATGTTTTAAGCAAAAGCTGCATGTCCATGTGTTGCTTTGATTTGACTACTACTGCGTTTTTAAAGCAATTTATTTGTTCGTACCTTAGATGCCAAGGACTCCTTCTAGGACCAATTGACTAATTGAGGGGATAGACAAATTATGATATAACAGCTCTAATTGTTTTGGAAAGATTTAAATTCTATATATGTAGAAGTCACATTGACAAGGAAAGACCGCATCCGTTCTGAAAATTCATGCTAAAATGTAGAAATGTCGATAACGCTAGCTTTAGGGATAGGTTATACTATTCGATATAGTGATTGTGTCATATCCGTGCCTGAATACAAAAGAAGACATGGTAACTTTTAATTTCAAACATTCTGGATGTCTACTTTTCAATAGGCACCAAAGAACATAATGAAAAGAAACGTCATGACTTTAGATCGCTTTATAACTCTAGAACTAATCAAACCAGTGGGTCTTCAGTCGTTATTTAAAGTAGAATTTTCAACTTATCGAGTCGTATTGCTAAAACCAGCCGATTAAAGAGTTAAATGCTTTATTGAACCTAAATGATTTCTTCATGAATATATAATATTCAGACGCTCCAGCTTCATGTAACTTTTAAGACATAAATATAAAATCATCATTTCCTAAAGAGACTAATCATTTACTTCTGCAATATTTTTCTTACCATAGAAACCTAATCCTCCCTAACTCATCATAAAAATCCTTCACACAAAACTTCATCAACTTTATCTAAACTCTCGCGAATCAACCTGCAGCTCATCCAGATACATCTTTTCGCTCTCCTCCATCCATCCTATATCCTCCTCGCATCCATCCATCCTTCCTTCCTCCACATCCTTATACACTTCACGCGTCAATAATACTGCACTCAAGACACCCACTAAATCATCGACTCCAGCATCTCTCTCTCTCTCTCTCTCTCACTCGCGCAATCTTCCACGGAACTCGGGCCACGCGATACCATAGTACAGGGCCTCGAGCTCTAATCAGCGCCTCCCGCGGCGCAGCAAATCGTCTCTGTCTTCCGTCTTCCGCCTTCCTGCGCCGCCGCCGCGCGCGTCTAATTGGATTACAGACGGATGGAAGGTGCATGCATACGTATAGGCGCTTATTGGATCCCAAGGTCAGCTCGAGGTGACACCGACTGAGAGAGAAAGAGAGAGAGAGAGGTGAGCAGCAACGTGACGAGTGGGTGGATGGATGTGTACCGTGTGTGCGGAATGAGTGACGGCGCGCGGCACGCGAGCGAACGTGCACGAGCGCGTTGACTCGCGAGCTGTGCGTAGGTATGGATGATGTGGAGTTGAGAAGCCGGAGAACGGACGCGGAAAGGAAGATCTGCTGAGGGGCGGGAGGGGGTCTTTTTTGTCGTTTTTCTGATTTCTTGAGGGGATAAGGTATTGGAAAGTCTGAAATGGGGAATTTGGAAGGAACAAATTTCTTGTGGTTAGTTGCATTGTGTTACATAAAAAAAGTTTTGTAACTATGACCAGTAAATCTATAGACATATGATTGTATGTATTTATAAACGTATAAATGATGATTCCATTATCAACTGGAACAAACGGTATCGATGAATCAATCTCAAATTAAGTTTATACTCTTTTATGACAAATAAAGAAAATATATTGAATAAATTTCCTTCGTGAGTGAATTATAACTTCATCATGAAATTAAGTTTGTATGATTTTAAAATATATGTTGATTATATAATAATGCTACTCCAAACTTGTATTTTACGATGTAACCTGAAAATCTCTCTTTAAACGTGTTAGAAATATATTCAAGAAAATGCGTACAAAGTTTAAGATAAAAGTATTACAACCTGTTGCGCTTTTTTGGCATAAACTTTTTTTTGATACATAGAGTAAAAGTTAAAAATAGTTTCTTAAAAAATGAAGTAAAATACATTTTATGAATCAAAATGAGTAGCTTCTTCCCAAAGTCCTTATAGATAGAAGAGTAATTGTATGAGAGTAATCTGTATTCGATGATACCTACGGTGGAATTTCGATACTGATTAGAGTAAATAATTACTCTTTCGCGATGATGTGTCCACTGCATCAGATTTACTCATACCGGTATGTATTGACTGAAAGTGTATTTCAATTAACTGATCGCTGTTATTGAGTCCAATTTGACTCGAGATTCCCTCGTAACGGTTAACATTTTTAACGTTTTGCATGATAGAAGCACGTCGATTGGAAAACAACTCTTTTGGAGTAAAAGGTGACATTTTTATGAAACTGTTTAGAGCATAAAATTAGTTCCTCGATCAAAATTATGACTCCCATACAACCGCTTCACGTAATTATAAGGAATTTAACATTTAACGGATTTATTTTCAGTAAGTCACATAAGTTTTTTAAATCAGCTTTTTAACCAGATACTAAAGTTGTCACCTTCATTCTATACTATTTTGAGATTTACTTGAAAGAGATCATTGATTTATTGATGAAAACTGTCAAATGCAAAAGTTTTTAATAGAAATAAAATTATTTAATTCTAAAAACAAAACTGTAATAAAAATGGATCATTAAATACAAAGATCCTTTTTTGCACGCGATTTGTACAAGTAGTATTTTTATATTAAGCCTATATAAAGCTACAAAATACTTTAAATGAAAAGCTTACAGTCTTATTAGGACCAGGAGATTACAATCTTATTACACTTTAAAAGAATATTAGGCAGTTATATGAGTTTCACGTACATAAACTATTTATTTCAGCGATATTTCTTTTAGTTAAAAAGTTGAAATTGTAATATGTATTTTACGATGTAACTATAAAAAATAGTAGTAAAACTCAGTCGAAGATGGGGCTAAAAAATTTACTATAACGAATTTTCAAACACAAAGCCTGCGCGGTTATAGATCCTCGTAATAAAGGGTTTGGCTTATTGTGCAGCTACTCCCGCTATTTCTGAACATTTTGACCTAATTCCTGTTTTTGAAATTGAAAGTACCAGTATTACTTTTCGTTTCATCAAGTTCGTAGTAATTATTGAAGACTTGTAGTTTAGTTCATAACTTTCCCTTAAAGGTTTTCTAGAACAAAACTGTTATTTTTTTTAATTCTTTATAATAATCATAAAATTGTATTTCATCACTATTGCTAAAGTTATGGTGTGCAACATAAATTTTTTATAACGCTATTTCTCGCTGTAAAAGAGGAATTCCACTTCGAGGCAATGCGATAGTTATTGGAAATCTATTTTATCGACGCTATAGCTCTTCATCCTACTAAAAATTTTTCGATGCAAGATGCAGCGCGATTTTCCAATAGCTTCCTCCATCTCGAGCGTTAATACTCATCTGTATGGTATTATAAAGTTTAAAAAAAGTACTTTGATAGAGTATCTAAAAGTATCGAGGAAGGACTTGAATAATTAATAAACAAATATTGATGTTTAATATTTCTGCGCATTATTGGGGGTTTATTAGTTTTAGAATGTTTCAGTAGATTGTTGCCAAGATTGGTAAGACTGTTTTAAAACAAAATTTAAATATTACGATGGTAAGTACCTTATAATAGGATAGTGGATAATATTAAAATATACAAAGTTTAAAATAAGTATTCTACGTAACGTTTAAACTTTGAACTTTTTCAAGATTGTCGGGTAGAATTTGGGATACACTGAGAGAAAGTATTTTTCAAAATTCACTGAATTTATACGTTGGAGACATACTCAATTTTCTCTAAAAATTATCATATTTATAGTAAAAATTGTTATAAGTATTATATTCACAGTAAAATTTAATATTTCTTTGGAAATTTTTACTATGAATATGACAGTGTTTACTATAAGTATAGCTATTTGTATAGAAAGTCTGATATTTACCCAATGGATATACAAACATAAATAGTAATTTTCATTTAGAATGAAAATTACTATTTTTAGAATCATAGTAGAATAAATATATCTCATATATAAAAATCCACTTTGATAATCTCGAATTGAAGCCTTGTATATCGAGATATCGATTAACACGAAAAAGAGCATCTTGAAGCACGCGCAGCGCGCTTTGATGGTCTGGTTTTAAAAATTGTAATACAAAATTGGAATAGGAGAACAGATTTATATTTTAGTCAAGTATTACCCAATTAAATCAATCAAATTATGGTTAGAAATAATCAACAATTTTGAAATGATGATCGTTTGCTAAAATTTCAAAATAGGACTTTATCGACTACAATCTTTAAAGCGTGTTACATAAAATCGAAAGCAACTATTACCTTCGCTAAACTTTCGGGCCTCGAATCCATACGAAAATCCTTATAACACTTAAGCGACTTATACAAAAAGTGAACCAACCAACGTCAACCCACTCCACGCTCCTAACTAGAGGTAAAAAAGACCTTTTGACACAGTTATTTAAGTAACACCTTCATTAAGACCACAACCCATTTTTTTCTCTCCTCTCTCTCTCTCTCTCTCTCTCTCTCTCTCGAATACGTCATAAAATCTGCAGTCAGGGAGAAAAAGAGCCTCGACTCGACAAAACAAGGCCGAAAAATCAGTGCGGCGCAGGAATATATAAATACCAGCGTTTTAATACTCGTGACCCTGGGACACATTTCGCGCTCCTTGCCGCCTGCTTAGCGCACCGGGGCTTGACGGCGCATTGTTTTTTGTTTGCCGTACTGCGAGTCGCTATATACGTCTGCCTGGGTTATACGCGGGAATGAACGTTAATGGGATTGTGTTTTGTCGCGGACGATTTCTTGCCTGTTTGTTTTTTTCTTACGTCTGTATACGCGTGTGGATGTTGATTCGTTTCGGGGGACTATAAAGCGAACGCTGGCATTTATAATTCGGCCATTTAGAGCGCTTTTTATAGAGAGGGAGAGAGGGTTGATTGAGTTACGAGTTTATTATTTTGCTCGCTGGGTTTCGATTATACAGACCGAGTAGGTGGGCTTGTGTGTGTGCTGCAGTTGGATTAAAAATAGACCGAGGTTCGATAGGTATTTATTGTTTTTTCTTTGTTTTCATATTCTAGCGCTGAATGGGAAATGAATCGAGGGATTCAATCAACTTGTTTACTTCTTTCGTATGGAATAAAAAATATATTTTTTTGCAAAGCAAAAATATAGACAATATAGACAATAAACATTACTTAATAATTAAAAAGCTTACACTAATAAATTATTATATACTAAAAGCAATTACAAGAAAATTTGGTATATAAGAAACAATATAAGTGTTCGGATCTGAGAGGTTTACATCTGAAGCTGCAAAAGTGCAATCGATCATTAATTAAAAAGTATTGTAAAGAAATTACAAAGTTAAGAAGTGTACACATGTAAGTTTCTAGGATACTGAACTTGTCAAATTGTAGTTATTGTTAAGAAAACTGATTTTTGATGTGTATAATGGGCTAAATATTTGTAACACTACTCAGACGAATAAATTCAAAGAAAATTTACGTTAGCCTAAGTGAAGTTTCTTTCTACCGTGTTCTCATTGAAGAATTTTTACGTTAATTGCATATCATTACATTGCTGCCATTTTACGTAGTCTCGAAAATACTATCTACGAACAAATAGTTCAACGAGTAGTATAAGTAGATCACAATCTTTAAATTTTGAGTTTAACCTCAAGAGTGTAAAATTACACATGTTGAGTGTGTAAACTACTGCAAATGTGTTGTTTTAACACACTTAAGTATGTAAAATACTGCAAATGTGTAATTTAAGGGAAGAATATACAGCAAACACTAAAATCCTTTAATTTAAGAAGAAAAATATTTTTTTGTAACTCAAGTACGATTTTTGCGTTTTTCTGTACCTACTAAGCGAGCCTAAAGGACCATTTTTCAGACCGGCGGGCGCAAATACGCATAAGCGGGCGCAAAAGTAAATAAGAGGGCGCAAAAGTAAATAAGCCTGCGCTAAAGTAATAAGCGGGCGCAAAAGTTACTTCGGAAAATTGCTATTATATATATATAGCCCCGCCAGAAAAAAACAAAAATCAATACATGCGTTACAAAAAATATGGTGTGCACCAAGAGCGAAGTGGGCTTTTTGACCTCGTGTGGTTGCAGTACTCGTCTTCGGCTCGCAAACGCGTTACAAACGTCTAGCTCGCCTTCGACTCGTACTACAATCCCTACACTCGGTCTAAAAAAGCCCACTTTGCGCCCTAGGTACACAAGATGCTATTTCTACAAAACATGTTATAATATAGAAAAAGATGACATTTTAGACTGGTTTTGTTCAAATTCACCACCCTTTGGAGTAGCCATTTTGAAAAAACCTATAAAATCAGACACGTGTTTGATTATCACTGTGCGCAAGGGGTTACGATGGATTGGTATACATTTATTTTTATGAACATTTCATGCTAAAATTAAGACATTTAAAGAGCAATATTTTCAAATAATATTCTTGAACTATTTGGAGGTTCTATTCTATATGAACAATTTATTTTTTGCGATATAAGCAGTATTTTAATATTAACTTATATTTAAAAAAATGATATTTTAGGTAATAATAAAAAAACTTACAAAATAAGTTATAAAAATTAAGTTTTGAGAAAAATGAGTTTAAACATAAATATCAATAAAAATAGCATGATCAACCATTTATCTACAGCTTCAAATAAGTCGAAAAAAAATTAGTTTTCGTGGAAAACCTTTTACTTTCGAAACAAAAAGGGTTAAGTAAGTATTTTACCACTTAAAAGAAATAAATTTTGTAACTAAAATCGGCAGCTTCTTCCCTTAAGTATGTAAATCGCTTGTCGCCAATTTTCCACACTTCCAAGTGTGTAATTTATTTGTACACTAAAAACTATACCTATATAAAGATAATCACTCGATTAAAAGGCGGAAATTTGGCGACACACACTTGGATTTGCCGCGTACAGTAGTTCTGGCTGAAGTTCGAACTGTAGTTTATTTTCGTACAAGTTCAACAAAATTATACGTAAAATCGTTAATTTCATCCCAACCTCAAAAAACAATAACCAATTGCCGAGCAAATCCCAACAAACGTCATTCAACGAGCATTTCCCTCATCCAAAATCCTAATCCAAACACAAAAGCAATCCCTCCGAAATCACCATCGACACCGTATTCCCTTTCACCTACGTATCACAATCCAACCCTCCCACCAGCCAACCAACAAAACCCAAAAGCTCCAGCCCTCAAGCAATTAGCCAAATTAAAGCGTTTCGCCAAAGCCAAAGCGCCTACAGATACACACGTCCAACTCGCAGACCCAATCGAACGTCCGCCCCTCGACTCCCTCTCTCTCTCTCTCTCTCTCTCCTACCGCACTGGCTTCCGTTCGAATCGAAAAAGAAAAATACACGCTGCCCGCGCTTCCTCCTATTCATATACACACGCGTGCGCGCTCTCGAGCCTCCTTTTAGGCTCTATCTTTGAAGACCGCGAGTGTGCACGCAAACGGGAGGGAGGGGCAGAGAGCCAGAGCGCAAGCGAATCCTCGAAACCGCACGCTGCATCCGCGCGACCACTTCCGCGCGCAAAGAAGAAGAATATTCTTCTGTATAGGCGAGGCATTCTCTCGTTCTCGCTGTATGTGAGGAGAGAGAGATGAGGAGGAGGTCGGTGCACGATATGGTGGCATTGTGAAAGAGGGTGGATTCGCGATTCGAGTGGACGTTTTTCTTTGTGCTTTTGTAGTTTTGTGTAGGATTTTGTGGAAGCTGAGTAGGGAGTTTGGGGGGAAAACGGGGTGGCTAGTATCTAAAATATATAGTAGGTTAAATATTTCGTTCGGAAAATTTAAGAAACTAGTGTTGCGTATGCTCGTCGACGCTAAACGAGAGAACAATTTTTGGAAAGTATTTTTGATAGCAATGAAATATTGGAATTTAAATCGATATAGATTGTATTGTAATATAAATCATACATCTGTGCATACAATACTCGAGCATTCTTAGTTTATATAGTTGTACAATTTTTATTTCAGTTGATGGTTAAAAAGTTAGGAATTTAGAATAAGCTACTCTCAAAAATATCTCCTGTATGAATGAGTGCTATAATATATATCACATAAATATTACCTTAATCATTTCTAGTTTTAATTAATTAATTAAATAAATCAATTCAGTTCAATATTACATATTTATACTTGAATATATAGGTGACGTATGTAGAAGGACATGTGTATTTTATAATCTTTACTGAAATCAATAACTATATAAATTTAATTACAGTTTAATTAAGATAACAATCAATTTAATTTATGCGAAGTACTTTGCTATGCCATTATTATCTATCTATGAGTACTAAATTATCAGAATATATTCAAAATAGTATTAAAATATATTTACACAAATAATAATGAGTATCAGTATTCTGTACAAATAGTATTATCTTTCATCGTTATTTTTAAAAATAAGAGCGGTATCATTAAAACTTTTTAATGATGTATCACTGTATCACCATAAAATTTTGTAATAATGGATTTAAATAAAATAGAAAAGTCTTTACTAAATGTAAATATAAATAAAGTTCATATTGATAACTGTATTTATAAATTTATCAACGAACATGTGACGTAAGTAAACAAAAATCACAGCTTTAAAATAAGAAAAGGCGTAAATGCTATTGTTTTAAATTTATGTTTTTAAATTTTGCTCTGAGGATGCACTTGAATAGTCAAAGGGATGTTATAAAATAATGAAGTATGCATAAAAAGATAATCGATTTTTGTCTAGCATGTTGCACAATTTTTTACCTTCCATTAGGCGCACGTTGACTATATAATCTTGTTCACTGACGTGTATGATATTCTCTGACACAAGATTAAGTAATAACGATTACAAAATATATCACACTTCTAAACACCACCTTTAAAGTCCTATTATTTCACGTTTAAACTAATCTGTCAAGAATGTTCTGCATTCTGCACAAAATTCTCAGTCACGTATCAAAAATTGAATAAAATTAATGTCATAACAAAACAGTTGATATTATTTCCGAGTAAAAAAAATGTATATATAAGTATATATAAAATAATATAAATAATTATATATGAGTGTATATAGTTATATAGAGACAAAACCCATATACAACTATATGTAATCACATATAATTATATATAATTGTATATAATTGTGTATGACTTTATATATGATTATATATAATTTTATACAAATCTTTTTTACTCGGGTTATGATATATGAAAGTTATTATATAAGTTTCAAAAGCTACATACATTGTTTTGAAAAATATCGTGCAGATAGCTGAAATATTTCATCAAAGCTCATAGAGAGCATTGTTTAGTAATTAGAAACTTTCACACTTCGTTAGAAGTTACAACTTTAACCTCGTTTCTAAAAGTTTATATCTGCGTTTATGTCATATACATTCGCTCTTATACTCGTACGTACTCAAAACATAACAGTAATTCCGCACGAATTAAGAAAATATTTTCATAAAGTTTTCAAGCCGCGCCGAATGAAAAAGTTTACATTTCTCAAGTAACCAATATCAATACATTAATTTTATAATCCAAGCTTGTGAAAAAGTTTCAATTATTTCTTTAATAAATTTATAGATTTCATAAATTATCTATAATTAACGTTAGATAGTTTTGTTTTTCTTATAACTAATGCAAGAAAGAAAAACATAAAATACATATAATATTATGAATGAACAGTTTATGTTACATATATAAATAATCTATTCTACTTTTACGCATATACTTTAAATTTCATATAAATTATAAGCGATTGAAAATACTTTCCAGTGCAATTCACTAATATTTCAAAATGTAAAATCATGGAGCTAAATTGGTTTTTAATAATTAATTAATCTAAAAACTTAAAGTTTAATAGAATCTAAGGTTCATTTAAAAATATTTAATAAAATTTTTACATAATATAACCAAACAAGTTACGATGGTTCATACCATAATTATTGATCTATTAACCATGCGTAGAATGTATGGCCATTAACAATAAAACTTTAATCATGCGGCAAAATTAACCGTTTAGTGATGATCATTACTTTCTATTTCTATTTTGCATAGGAAGTTCGTAGAATAATGTAAATTTAAAATTATTTATAATAAAAAATATATAACTTGTTGCAAGTGCTTATCTCTAATTTGTTTTAAAAATTTTGAATAAAAGGTTGAAAATATTTGTTGTCACAGAAATGCCACCAAAAAAGGATTTAACATTACCCGGATTGTTTCCAGATTCGTATCTTAATGTCTTTTTCATCTGGGCCTTTAAGGGGTATAAGTATGTATACTTACACAGACTATCTACGTGATAAATAGCGAATCATGCAATTTATTGTTACATAGTACTATCGGTAATTCTGTGACATTTCATAAGCTCACTGAACTGTACATACTATTTATATTTCTTACAAAAATACCTCTCCATCTACCGAATACAAATAAAACAACAGAAGCTGTATCTACCAATCGATTACCTTCGAAACTAAAAAAAGACAGCCATCCCTCTGTCTATCCATCCATCGACCAAACGAAAAAATGTCGCTCGTGCCCATCCAAGTCTCAAATTCGTCATTACCCAACGTCATATCCAATTTCCATCCCTCTATACAGCCTGAAACCCGCTACTTCCGCGGAAGACAACAACGGGCCATCATCGTCGCCGCTGCCATCGGTATATACCGGCATCGTACCGGTGCCTCAAAAGAACTATATAAGAACCTGCAGCACACAAGAAGAGCCGAAGAAGCCCGCAGCAACGACGACGACGATGACAACCCACGTGCAGCAGCAGCAGACACGCTGCCTGCACGCACATCTCGCGTAACCAGTTCCTCCTCGAGACCGAGAGCGCGTACAATAGACACCGGCATGAAATAAAAACAAAGAAGAAAAAGAAGAAGCAAGAGGTATCGTGTGACCCGAGGTGCCGAAGTGGCAAGTCAAAAAGTACGCGAGATAATTTAATGAAAATTTTGCTAAACATTCACTGAGGCTGGAACTGTACATATGAATTGTTTATTGTTAAAACAGCGTATGGGTAAACATTTTGATTCCAAAAAGACCAAAAACCTGGTTATTTTTTAACACGAGTGTTTGATATTGTTCAAACGTTAAAACGATAATTCTAGTAATTTTATATTCAATGCATTGAAATTTGCACTGATCATTGTTCTTAGGTATTAAAATAAAGGCCTATTGTTCTTAATCAATACGCTCTCTAAATTTGAACCAGTGAAAATTTACTAATCCATAGTGAATAATCACTTATTGAAATAGTGAAAAGTATGTCACCGCATAATAGTGAATATTCACTAGTTGAAATAGTGAAAAAGAGTCACTATAAGAATTAGTGTAATTTCATTGTTCAAAAGATTGAACAATTAAAGCATTTAAATATATCGCACATATTTAATAACTATTTACGGGTATTAAATATTAATTAATTTAGTATTATTATATCGTTCATTATTAAAATTAGTAAGAAATTAAAAATATAATGAAAAACTGCTTCGAAGGGGAATCGACCCCTCTTGTCCTCTTAGTTGACAGTCGATCATCTTAACTACTTAACAGGATACCTACATGAGAAAATTCTGAAACCCCTATTTAAGCTGCTTTTGATTTTTCCCTTACTAATTTCTCTCAGACTGATAAGACATGAATAATTGAATATAGTTGTTATTGTTACTTAAACAATTAGAAATGTTCATACATACATGAAAAGTTAGTGTCTAAAACGACTAAACAAGATAATTATACAAATATCGGCAAAACAGGTCTCGCTCATATTGCCATTAATTCACTGGTTAAATAGTGAAAGTAAATATTCATTAATTAAATAGTGAATATTCACTAGTAAACCAGTGAATCTAACATTTGTCACTGATTCGACTAGTGAGTTTCAGTATTAAGTACTAAATCAGTGAATATGCACTATTTTGTCAGTGAAATATGTACTCACTAGCAAAATTAGTGAAATTTTCACTATTTCAAATTTAGAGAGTGGTCTAGAAACTTCTGATGCACTTGTGATTATATAATTTTCTAAGAAGCGGTGCGTTACCAGAACGTATATATTATCACAAAAAGTAAAAGCCAAGTTTTGCAAGTTTCCAGACGCCAAAAATATTAAATAGGGCAATTACGTGAGTGAATGGCCAGGTAACGTGTCAATTTTATTTGTTTCAAATTCAATTGAAATTCGATTTTGATTGTTTCAATTTTATTTGTTTGTTCAAAATTAACTTTCAAGGCATCTAATCAATTTAAAAGCTATACATTTATATTTCGAGAAGTACTAAATTTTTTTTGCGATACTTATAATTACAGCAAAAGTTTCTTTCTGTCTAATGCATTTTTAAGTATCGTGGCCGTTCACTAATGGAGTTACCATAATTATACTAAACGACTTATATAAAGCAATGGATATGGATCTATGATTTACTTGTTTGCGAGGCAACAACAAGCTCTTTAATAATTCTCAATAAGCATAAATTCCATGACATCATCGTTACAAATAGCCGTCGAATATAGTTTTATTAATATATATTATTTCCCAGACAAATGTCTCATGCAAGCCAAGATATCCAAACGACTCACCTGCACTGGCGGCCTGTCTCTGGTAATAGTCGCACTCGGCGCACACGGCTCTGCCCTCGTCCTCCATCATCATCAGGCCATCCTCCATCTCCTGCTGAGCCTGAGCCGCAACGCACAAATCCTTGTACCCCTCGGGTGGACTTAAAGTCTCCCTCTGCTGATGCCTCCTGGCCGGCGTGACACTTCCGGGCTTCTCTTTCTCCACCTGCACCATCACCTCCTCCCTGCACATCCCTTCGTCCTCTTCATCATCATCCACTTCGTCCTCCTCATCGTCCTCCTCGTCATCCTCGTCATCCTCGTCGCACTCGTCGTCCGGACCTTGGTCACAGATCATTCCACTACCGTGATGACCCCCACCACCACCACCACCACCACCACCACCACCGCCACCGTCCTCGAAGCGTAAATTCAGCTCGGCCCGGCATTCCTTGCAGTTGCCCAGTCTGATCATCTCGTGCTCCTGGCAGCAGCAGTCGCACTCCTCCTCGTAATCCGCGCAGCATTCCTCTTTTATGAGGATTATGTAGTCCGCGGCGAAGAACTCGTTCATCTTCTCGTTGATGACCACGCGGTTCTTCTGGCCCTTGGCCTTGGTCTGGCCAGGCTTCTTCAGAAGACTCTTGAGGACTCTGTGGCCCGGACCCATGTCCATGGTCTGGCTGACCACCTGGTCAGACTTGGATTCCTTGTGCTCCTTCATCCTGGAGGATATGAGATAGCGGTTTTCGGAAGAAGCTCTGGTTTTTCAGATGGACATTGTTTTGGGTGAAAAGTTGGGACGTGTCTCACTCGGCGTTGCTCCTCTTCTTCTTTTTGAAGCAACGCATTTGTATTCACCGAGCGTACCGCTGAACTTTTATCCTCCTGCTACTCGCTTATTCTTACGCACCACGTTGAGAGCGCGAGGAATGGCCGGAGATTCACGTGTGTACACACAACTGACCCTTATCCCTGTATTATTACTTTTGGAGCGCGAGGGAGGTAACTTTAATCACACACTCAAGAAAGAAGACACGTGTGTACACTTCTACTTCAGCTTCAGCTCCAACTTCAACTTCTTCCTTTCGTGAAAATCTTTGGCTAAGTCACCGTGCCGTAAGAAAACATGCTTCCCACTCGCTCTTTCCCTCCTTACCCCTCCGCCTCCTTCCTGCCGGAAAGCTCGAAGAGGTCCTCGAATCGGGCACGACCGAGGACGCCAACTCTCGCCTCGGCGTCCTAGTGCGAGTCCCGGGTATCAGCGGCGACAGAAGGACGAGTCGATTCTCCGCCGACGTGCTCCTGACAGCAGGACTCCGGCTCCGTCTCTCCTCTCGCTTCCATCGCCTGCAGCACGGCACGGCACTTCATCTAACTCCCGGCGTTCCGCACCGTAACGCGCGCCAGACGTTTTTCTCCTACCCTCTCATCCCACCACCCCTCCTTCTCTCTCTCTCTCTCTTATCCTTGGATACGCGGGGGATGTAATATACTATATTTTCGCCCTCCCTCGCGCGCGCACACACACACACACAGAGAGAGAGTCCGTCTCTCGGCGGCAGAGCGCTTATCGATCAGCAGGCAGGCAGGCACAGCACAAGCCGTGTGGTACACACGCACCGAAGGAGTCTCTTTCTCTCTCGCGCGTTTTTCTCTCTGTCTTTCTCTTTCTCTCGAGCCCTCCAGTCCTCGTATATATCACACGCGGCGTCCTTGCGACCCTTAGCCTCTCTGTCTATCTCCCCGTATCTCCGTCTCCGTCGCGCGGCGCGTCGATGCTAGCCCTCCACCATCCCTCCCCCTCCTTCTCGACTCTGTATATATCGCTGGCCCGGCTCGAGCACGCGCACCCCCGCGCAACTCTGCTCTTTCTCTCTCTTTCTCCCTTGCTCTCGGGCAACGTCTTCCTTCGCTGCGTAGCCGTTGCCGCTGCTACTGTGCAGGGGGGCTGCTACGAGTTCGAACCCCTGTGCAGAAGAGGAAGATTTCGTCTCTCGCGCGATAATTTATCGCCCCTTCAACCTTGGACTACTTTTCGGGAAGAAGCTTTTCGCGTGCGTGCCTGCGTGCGTGGAGGGGCTCCAAGTAGCAGCAGCAGCTCCAAGTCGTCGAGAGAAAATCCCGGGCAACTCCAATTCGAAGTGTCCGAGTATCAATTTGTCGAGTTGTACGGTGTGTTGTTCACTTTCACTGTGTACACGTCTACACGAACTTCCCACGGAGTGCACGAGGATGCGCGCTCTTTCTTTTTTTGTTTTTAATTTTCGGTTCCGTTCCGTGCCGATGCCCTCCCTCGATTTTTCGTGAGGCCCTCCTCGCAATTATGCGGGAACACTCGACTCTCGGCGGCGTCCCCCCGGAAATCCGGAAACACCGCGCGGCACTGGCTCTCTTTACGTGTACGTCTGTGCACCTGCTCTTACAGCGAGCGAGCGAGCGACTGTCTGTCGGATATAACAACCCCCGAAAGGTCGTTCGCTCCCCCTTTCGTGTGTCTTCCTCGTCGTCGTGTGTGTGTGTGTGTGTATCTCGCTCGTTTCCCACCACCACCGCTGCCCCCGCTCTGTATTCTCGTCTGCTTGCGCAGCAGCAGCAGACGACGCGAGAAACGTCAAAGTTCGCGCGCGCGCGCGCTATTACGAGCTACAACTCTCCAGGCTCCGTCTGCTATACACTATGAAAGAGAGACTAGTAGCTAAGCAGCAGGTGGAGTGAGGAAAGTGTGTTGTTCAGTGCATATCCCTTCACTCGTGTTGACACGCGACTATCCTCACGATCCTATAAACAAGCGCGCATAAGAAAAACACTGCCTTTATAACCGAGTCAAAAAACAAACACCGCTCCTCATTTTCAAATTCCCGCGCTTCTCGTTAAAAACAAACAATAACAATATTACATATATGATACACTTGGCTGAGTGACGGAGCGCGTCGCGAGGCGTGCACACGCACGCGCAGCACACACAGTCGGGGCCACGACTGGGCTAACACTGGCTCTGCTCGCGCTCGGCTCGCGCTGTCCTCTCCCTCTCTCTCTCTCTCTCTCTCTCTCTCTCTCTCTCTCTCTCTGTCTGTCTTTTCCTCCTACTCCGCAGCTCCGGCGCTGGTGGTGGTGGCGGTGACGGTGACGGTGGGTTTATATAGCGTTTCCTCGCGTGTGCGCCGTAGGAGTGTACTAGACGCGATATCCATGTCCCACGCGCACGCACACCTGCACGACGAGGAGGCCTGTAGAGCTTGTGTACGTTGTGTGTATCTGTAGGTAGCCGAGGCACTTGCTGGTGCTACTGCCGCGCGGCTGCCGGTTTAGTCGGGGTAGAGAATAGAGAAGGAGCGGGGAGGGCTGGCCAGTTAGGGGGTGATAGGAGCTGGGTTTGGAGCTTTTCTGGGTTTTTCGGGGCTTTCGAGGTGAATTGAGTTTAAGGGAGTTGGTTGGGTAATAAACGTGGATGTAGTGATGATGGATTAAAACAATGATGATCACATGAAATAATAAGATTTCTTAATTGTTTTGTTTGAGGTGCTTAGAAGTCAAGGGAATTTATCTATTTTTTATTTCTATATTTTCAATTTGAAGAAAATCTATACAAAGGGCTTCATTGTTTAATTATTCAAGAGTATGAACATTTTTTTATTTTTATTGTTTCAACAAAATGACGATGCTGGACGGTGAATCCTTTTTCAGCATCTCTGTAACTGACGGTGCGGGGATCTTCGAAGCTGTTTGACTTGAAACAAATATGAAGAAATTGTCATCTCATATATAAACTAACGAAGTAATAACTACCGAAAATTTTGTATCTAGACTTTTTACTACAAATATTGTTGTACTAGAATAACGCAATTTCTTTCAAATGTTTACCATGTACGTAAAAATGGATATTTCGAAAAAATCATATGTACTTCGTTAGTTTCTATGTTGTATATTATAACAATGACTCTATAGCGTCGATATGTTGTAAAAAAAAAAGAAAAAAGAATAGTTTTATACTATTGAATATAGACTTTTTTAATTTTATTTAATAAATCATCGGGCGATGTCTTTTTACGACAAGGAAGAAAAATCTTTCTAATATTAAAAGTTAAAAAAAACTAGGGGATAGTCTTCAACCTCAGTGTTACATGGTTTTTACATTCATCATATCCCTGTCAAAGTTACAAAACCAATTTATTGTTAATCACGTGAAACTAATAAATATAAAATAAATAAAAGAATTGAATAGTATTTTGAATACAGAGTACTTATAATTATAACTATCATTGTTGTTTTTTTTTCATTTGTAGTGTACAAATAATTTATTAAGTTATTAATTTATTATTTTTTACCTTGGCATCCATATTTAATTGCCAATGTTGGTTTTCAGAGGTTTAAGAGTTTTGAATATATTAGGAATTGATTTTTCCTAATTGGTTTGTGAGGGTGGCTCTTCTTTTGATGCATGTATAGATAAGTGAATAATATATTAGATACAATGACGTAACCGACTGCAGGCTAGTAACACCTGGTCGAAGTTCATAAAATCACCGACAAACTGTAGAATTTTAATGCGCATACCTCTCGTGCAGTAGAGTAGAACGAGGCAAATTTATACATGATTTATGTATAAATAGAAAATAATTTTAACCTACATAATTATTAAAACTTTGTCCATATAGCGTATTAAAAAGATATATAAAGTTCACATTTAGAAATATTTTCAACCAAAAGGTGATTGTGTTTTGCTGTGTTCTCGCTTTTTTTTTGTTTTTTATGTTTTTCGCTTTTTCCTTTCCACTTTTTCACAATAATTTAATTTAAATAATAAGATCATTATTTAGTATAAACTGTGCAGAAGAAATCTGCATTTTTTTAAATTAGTGTACTCATCTATAAACATTTTCCCGAAAAATACTAGATCGATGCAGAGAGACTTTGTAAAAACCTACTATTATAAAACTTGCTCTTTTAGATTGTCTGATAAAGACTAATAATTTTTTAGAGCATCCGAAAAAGTGATACTTTTTGTCGGAGTATCTGAAAAATACTAGATTTGTAGGAAGTTTCTAAAGAGAACTTAATACTTTTCGAGAAAACTGAATCGTGCTTACTTCGTAAACAGCATCTAGATATAATTTATACCTATAGGAGATAAGATTCATGAAAAACGATCTTTGTATTTGGAATACACGTATGTAATTTAAAATACATTTGGTAAACATGTATATAATTTAAATTTAGCCCTGAGTTAGACTAATTCAAATACAAAAAGATTATTTATAAAGCAACAAATAATTATTTATATTTAAAACGTAATATACGTGATAAGAATCATGATTATGCATTATAAAAACAAAGTTTCACCAAATTAAATAGAGTAACAAGTTCTAGAAAAAAGGTATCAAATTAACACTGCACTCCCCTAGATCACTGAAATTATTAAAAACATGAAATAAATTGATTGAAGAGGTAGATTAATATTCATAAAAATCATTAAATTATATTAATATTTATAAAAAATATCAATTTGAATTAGTTGTATTCGTTTATGAGATTTTAAACCTTTTAATAGGAATTAATTTTATTACGTGGGTTTATAAGGGTGATACCTCTTCTGATTTATAGATAAACGAATAAAATGTTACCGACATGTGACCGAATGAGAATTGGTAGCACCTGGTCGAAGTTCATACACTCGCTGTACACTTGTATCTATTATATAATAATATAAAAAATCAGCGACTTCGAAAACCTCTAAACATTGCCCCCCCCCCCCCCAATATATTGTATATTATGTTCTACATTATATTTTTCTTAAAATAAAGTACTGTTTTTGAGGTCTGTTTATTTATAGAGTTTTTGAATTACACAAACTTTATTTGTCTAGATTTTCAAAATGTATTTTCATTTACAAAATATTTATTTTTTCTCAGAAATAGAAAATAATGAAGACTTAAAAAATTGACTGTCCATTGCTCACGATGTTGCTTATTACCTCATATCTATCAATGAATTTTCAATCATATCTATCCAAAATATAACCGTTTAAAAAAAAGATGTTTTCTTTTATAACAAAAGATCTAAAGAAGATTATTTAAAATTTTCAGTCAGAAAAAATAGGTTGGTAATTTTAAGCTCTTTCCAATACACTTACATTGAATTAATGAAATTACCTTTAAAGTCCAAAATAATGCGAAAAGCTGAAAACGCATCGATGAATAAATAAATTGTTCTTTTTCCGGATTTCTACACAAAATAAAGAAGAAAAATGTGTTGTATACAAAAGGGGTCTTGTAATTAATAAAAAACAAACTTTTAGATTAAATTTTCTAATAATAGTGTATTTCGATACGAAATACATGAAAACTCATTTCTAACACGTTTTTTTAAAAACCTTTAGTTTTATTGTCACACAAATTTTTCTACAAAAATTTATACAGTTGAAGAGCTACGATTATTGATATCTCTAAGTCAAATTTGAATAAAAGGAAAGAATTAACAAAAGGGTTTATCTTGCGTTAACTACTCATTTAACTTCGTAATATACAGTATAGATGAAAGCAACGTCGCACTTGAGAGTGCAGCGCGTACGAACGTACTCTAAACAAAGCGACTGCATATCCAGCGTCAATCCGGCGACACATTGGCGGGCCTAGTGTTTAAAAACCTATATAGATAAAGCTAAAAAGATATAGCCTATCGGGCTGTCTTCAGATAAAAGGGTTGGAGCGCAGGGCTATACGCGCACTTTCTTCCGAGTCTCTCAAGCATCAAGATTTACATATTCGAAAATCCCTGTCGGGTTGATCGTATATTATAAAATCATGACATTATATAATTATTCATTTAAAATTCCCGAGTGTCTTACATAGAACAGATTAGAATATCGACGCCCAATACGAATAGTAATGCGTGTCAATTTGCTGCGAAAAGTACGTGACGCGATTCAGAGGTTTTTGACGAAGAGAGTAACGCGAAGCGAAGGCTTGCGACGAAGAATAACGCGCTTCAGAGTTTTGCGACGAAGAGGAACGCAATTGAAAGGTTTACAAAAATCATTATGAACACTAGCTAAAAGCGTAAAATAGGTCTTAAATTTATGTGTATCTCTCTAAATTGCGAATATCATCCTGATGATACCACAAGATTAAGGGATAAAACAAGTTCAAGAGCTATTTTACGTGTTTACAAAGTTTGATTAATTTGGGTTCCTGAATCGTGTTAGTCTTTGCCGCGAAAGCTGGATCGCGATACTTTTCGTCTGAAAGTTTGAATCGCGTTACTCTTCGTAATGGGCGTCGATATGTAGTATATAAGAAATATTTAGTAAAAGAATTTTTCAGAACTTAGCATGCACGCTAAAAATTTTAGTCAAAGTAGACGAATATAAAAGTAGATATTAAACTTACAACTCGGAAATATTGTATTCAAGTTACAATTTCATAAAACATAAACTTATTTTATAAAAACATAATATTATTTCCTTTGATGAATTTAAACAAGCATAGATTTCAATATCTTATTATCTAGATTCGCTATGAGTTTCCCGCACGTGACAAATAAAGTAAGGGGCTAAAAAGAATGTTTCATCCACCATTTTTAAAGATTTATTAATTTTAAAAGTTTTAATAGTTGTAAAGAGCTTCTGTAGAAAGACCATTTACCCTACTTTTCCGCATGGATATTCAAAAAGAGCATATTTTTAAACTAAGGAAAACAAGGACAAGGGGTCACTGCATATTACCACTTATACCGCGCACGCGACATCACTTATTATATACTAGGAGTTAATACGCTTCTTTGGCAAAGAGTAAATTTAGGAATTTCCCTGTTGATTATACGGTAACATTGTAAATAATAAGGTTAAATCGTATAAATAAATTATTCAATGGTTCTAAGTCGTAATTATTAGAAGCAATAGAATGCAATGAGCTTAAAATATCTATTGACGGGCACTTATCTTCTTTGAAAATGTATAAATAAATACTAATTATAAATTATTAATATAAAGATATAGTAAACGTACCCTTCAAACATACTAATTATAAATAAGAAAATAACAATTCTTTTTCAGGTTCATATTCAGCAAATAAAAGGAGTGCTATATTTATTTATTATCATCGACAACATAATATATCTATATTAACCTTGAGAGGACATTGTCGACTAGTACTTGGACCATAAATGCAGCACTTAAAACTTTATAAGCTGAAATAAAACTTTTATGATCAGTATATAAAATGTAATTGGTTGAAATGGAACTACAATGTTGCATTATCTTTACTAATTAACGTTCTATTGTCAATTGAAATTACTATTCTTGTCGATTATTTTTAGTTTTTCATTGTACAGATTACAGCAATCACATTATGTTTAAGTCGAGCAATAATAAACGTTAATTTTTCAATTTTTCTTTAACATTCTTATATTATAATTGATTTTAAATGTAATCAATATAGAAAGCGTTTGAGTTCAAAAATGCAATATCTTATAGAAACTAATTATCAAATAAATTGTAACATTGAGTTCATTAAAGAAGTTTGAAAAGAATGTTTATAAAAAAGCATTATACCTTTTTTTATCTAATTGGTCGGAAATTAATCTACCATCATTGTCGTACTTTATATAACAGTTAATAATATGAATGTTGTATTAAATTCTAATATAGTTATTAATAATAATATTAATTTTTACATTTAATTGAAAATAAAAAATGGGATGATCAGAAATTAGGGTTTCTTTGGATTTAGACTTTAAATATTTATTATTTTTTTAATTTTTCCAAATTTTACGTTCATATAGCCGTGCATTTATAGAAATAGAATTCAATGTTTCGTCGATAAAATAACTTTTAATGTATATAGCCGTCCTGAATTTCATTGACAAAGAAACTATTTTAGTAACAACTGATCAGGAACATCATTTAAAACTAAAAAACATCAAATTAACATATTAGATTTTTATATCTTCAGCATAGCTGAGCTCACTAAGTATATAAAGAAAAACGCACAAAAGAAAATTGATGTCAATAATTTAAGTTCAGTGAATCGAGCGAGAAATCAAGTAACTTTTTTCCGAACCCCGCTTATTTTGCTCATTAAGTCGCACGACACGACGAAATCACTCGACCTCTCAGGGTTATAGACTATAGAGGAAATGAGTTCCATCTACCGACGAACGAGAGAAACAGAGCTTATCGGAAAAGGAGAAATAAGAAAAGTCTTTATATACGTATATACCACCGTAAAGTTGAGAAAGGAGATAACTTCGAAGTACAGAAGAGCATATGTATCTTTTAACAGAGTGAAAGCAGATTTAAAAAAGGAGTGGCGTTACATAGGAAGGATATGGTTAGCTTTATGAATGTTAGATGAGCTGGCCAAATGCAGGAAAGAGCGTTACCGTGAGGATGGCAAATAGAGATAAACATAATTTATAAAAATTAAAAGTAAAAATATATTAAACAATATAAACAAAATAACAAAAAATAAAACTGCCAAGATGAAAGCAACGAAAAATCAAAACTATTAATTAAAAATTCCAAACTCGTATTAAAATTGATCATTGATTTTAAGTGATCAATATTTATATTTCGAAGATTTGTTGTTATATTTTCGTTATTTTGTTTTTCGCAGTTTTATTTTTCGGTATTTTTTTATCTTCATTTTCGCAATTAGTAGGTTAACCTTTGAAATTTCCATCTTCAAAATTCTATTTTTTTGTAATTTAATTTATTCGTTTTTAAGAACTCCATCCAGTTTTGAAAAAGAAGGTAGTGCCTCCAATTTGAAAATTTGTATTCTGTTTTTAAACATTCTTGCAATAATTAAATCTATTTTGAGTGATTTTATGTATATGAAGCGTTCAGAACAATAACGGAATAAGTCCATTATCAAAATTTAGTAAATGTCAATTAAAATCTTGCAACTATGTGTAAATCACGCCATTATTTATCTGATTTCAATTATGTAATTGATAAATATAGCATACTCAAGTATTAATTATAGTGATAAAAGTTTTAGTTTTTTATATCAATAGTGTTGAAATGTTTGCGACAGTTTGCAAAATTTCTTAAATGGACTTATGGTTCTTCGTTATGGTTCTGAATGCCTCATATCATTTTGTTCGCAGGTATAACCCCTTTAAGGAGAGCCACACCTTGGAGGCTCTTAAATTAACTTTAAGTTTGGGAATTTACTATGGGCAAATAGAAAGATTTATTTAAAAATAATTTGGAGGACATTATTGTACATGTACTGAAGTATACACTAAAATTAAAAAAATTTTATTTTTTTATTTTCTTTAACGTCACCATGTTTGTGCTCCCATACGGTGAAGCCAAGTCACCTGCGTGGGAATCCCACAGTCTATCGACTGAGCCACCGTCGGTCCCTTAAAAAAAATCTATTAAAAATGGTGGCGTACTGACCCACTTCCGGAATCCTCTTTTTTTGAGCATGTCAATTTGCGGACACAATTGCTGAGCCACTGGTCATCATAGAGCAAAATAAAAAAAAAGGAATATTATGTACACTATAAAACCTATTGAAATACCCAGCATTTTTTGAAAATAATTTTTCTTTTTTTCCAAAATGGCAGCTATTTTTCAAAAAGTTCATTTTGTACCCTAAATTTTTTTAAATAAATGCTAATAGTGAGAAGAGTTTTCAACTTTTTTAAAAAAGCATGGGTACTTCAGTGCAGTATGTAAACATGAAGATGTTGGCTAAATTTCAGGTCAATCGGATCAAACTGTACGAGAAATCGTATTCGCAAATTTGAAAATGTATGTACTGAGAAAAACGCGTTTAAAGTTTTTGCCACTCATAAGCGCGCGGGTTAACGCTTCATTTAGAAACGTATAAAAGCTATGAAATAATTCGAATTTCGATTTAAAACTTTCAACATCCTATTTCTGTGTAAAAAACTATTGAAGTAACCTTGGTAGAAAATTATCTAGTTTTATCGAGGCCTTCGATTATTCCCATGGCAAACTAGATAAATCTACATAGTTCTAGATTAATTTTCTATCAAGAAAGAAAAAAGAAAGATTTTTTTAAACGTCCAAGGAGGCGTTACCGCTTAATTTTGTATTTTGTTGTAATGTAATTTGTGTCTGTTTATTAATATTGTTTGTAAATTTTTGTGATATTATAGTTGCTTAAATTAAGAGTATGTTTAAAAGTATTGTGTTATCAGTACTTACGGCATACTGCCGACCACTTAACATTGAGAACTACTAGAGAAGATCCTTTGATTCAATCTTGACCTCAAGTATCTTGTTTTCATTCTTTTTCCTTTTTTTAAATTTTTTTATTTTAATTATTTTAAGTATAATTAAATCTATTTTGAACCTGATGAAGAGTTTACAGGACACTCGAACATCGTATCAACAAATTAATTGTATAATATTTAAAAAATGTATATATATAACCGTGGCGTTATAACGCGAAAAAGTCCATTTTCGGTTGAAATATATTCTTGAGGGATAGAGCATAGAACAGTGTAAACTAAAAATCACTTTTTACAACAACAATCGAAACTAACACGATAGCCACTGCATACCAGTGCAATGCGTATATAATAACGATATAATTCGTCTCGTCACACCTACGCCAAAAGCACGTTTCTATATTCAGGTGTGAGCGTGAGTGCTTGAATGGAGATGAGAGAGTGAGAGAGAGGAAAGAGAGCCGGGCGCACCCAGAACTCCTTTGTTATTATGCGCGCGGTTCTGTCGCATCCTTTTTTTCATAGCGTATATGCCCCGGCAAGTTTAATTGGGCAGAGTAGGGTATATACGCAAGAGGATAATAAGAGCTGCGCGCGACGCGGAGAGCGAGGCGTTAATGAGCAAAGGCCGCGGGGAGAGAGAGAGAGAGGAGACGGATAAATTGCACGCGCGTTTCTATATACATATATTCGCACGAAAAAACTGTGTTTCAAATGGAAAATCTCACTTTGGCGATTGTTAATGAAGTTGTCGAGTTACAAACTACGGAGAGCGGAGCTAAATAAACACTTTCTAGGCTAATTGAACACTTTGGCTTGGAAAAGATGGTTTTTAAAAGAAAAAGTGTTCTACAATGCTTCCCGAGTTGTTACATATTTTTTGCGTTGGTTATCAACAACGAAAAGTGGGAACAATTGTTGATTTAAAAAGAGACCGAATTAAAGTCACGAGAGTTTATTCAGCCCCACTGGTGGGGCTGATTGAACACCTGTGAGGCTAAATGGACGTCTCGTTTAAATCAACAATCGTTCATACTTTTCATTGTTAATAATTAGTGCAATTGATATGTAATAGCTCGAGAAGTGTTATGGAGTGTATTGGGTACCCTTATATTTTTTCTGATAGTAAAGACTATTTTCTTGAAGCGCAAGTGTTCAATTAGCCCCAATACAGCACTGTCAAGAATTTGTCCGACTCAGATTCTAATCTCAAAACGCTTGCAGAGTAATACTGATCTTTAAAGGATTTATATTACGTAATGTTTCTTTAAAACGATATCATTGCTTCTATATGTATGAAATTATTATTCTAACTGTAATTATAAGTTTTTCATATCGTTTTTCAAGTGTTCAATTAGCCCCAAATATCGTGTTCATTTAGCGCCACGTTTACCGTTAATTTAAAGATGATTATTTATTTAAAATGGTAAAATACAAAATTGGATCGGAAATTCAAAAAAATGTGTTAACTTTTCAATCAAAATTGTTTTAAAGCCTCTAAACTAATAATTTATTAATTTATTTGACTTCTTAAGTGAGCGAAAAAAATTCGAGATTCTCAAAACAAGGCTATTTTTTATTAATAATAATGGCCTACTTTACACGTATTTTGTATTTATTTCGTGTAGCTCATGAGTTTTTATGAATGTTAAAAAAATTTTAAACTTTTTCATGGTGTATATAATTTATAATTTGAAGTGTTCTTAATACCACTGGTTCAATTAGCCCCGCTCTCCCCTAACTTTAGTGTGTTATTTTCTTATTCGAGTTGAGGATGCTTGAGAGGGATATCTAATGGTGGTGTTTTCTACCTTACCGACCGAATTTATTTTATTAAAATGTTTTGTATATTTTAATTGAAAAATTGTTTTGTTGTCATATAGGGGAGAGTCGCACAGTATCGGCTGTTTTAAAAGGAATTTGTTGTGCGGCCGGTCCTTTTTGAAGTAATAACGAGATTTTGGAATACATATGAGATTATAGATTTTTAAAAGTGTTATTCAGTGAGGACTCCTGTACATAACAGATCAAATAATTATAGTATTCAATCCGTTTCAGAGGGAAATGAATTAAAACGCTGAACAAACACAATTTTTGAGGACTTTTTCTCAATAACACTTAAGTGAAAAATAATTGGCTTATCTATCGTTTATTTAACCTTATCTTTATAATGTCGCACCAACAATACAGTTTATTCAGGTGATCTAAGTTTTGTTTTGTATCAAAGAACCAATTTTGTTTTAATTTTCAGGTTATTACCTTCTATATGAACCGAAAAAATATTCAAAATATTAATAATTTATAAAATTGTTCTGCTTTTTAAAAAAATAGTGATTTACTAGGAATTAAATTTTTTTATCAACCTTTTTACCATTTTATGAATTATTAATATTTTGAATATTTTCTTTTGGTTTATATAGAAGGTAATAACATAAAAATAAAGAAAAAATTTATTTTTGTATTCAAAACTAAATTTAGATCCCCAAGGTTGTGCATTAAATAATAACTCTAGTGGCACGGAATTATAAAGATATGGTTAAATAAACGATAGAAAAGCTGATTATTTTCAATAAAAAAATTTATTTGTATTACTGAAATATAGTATAAAACAACATGAAGTTTTAAAAAGATGCACTTGACTGTAATTGTGAAACAAATCCTCAAGAATTATGTTTTTAGCATTTTAATTCTGGTTCCCCCATATGCATATAAGAGGATACACTGCAAGTTTTTATTTCGTTTCTCTACATTGTCCACGTGATAAACTCAAGATTCTGGAAACTAAACGTATGGATTAAATCAAAGAATATCACTTCTGCTCACAATACCTATGGCTTAAATTATTTTTGGCAGCATAGAAGTCGAGAACGTTTGAAAAATATTAAAAAAAAAGTACTCCGAAAATCCCTCTAAAAAAGGGATGAAACACATTTATAAATACTTATCAGGTTTCTCACTGCGAATGTGTTGAACCGCAAATACTTTTGGAGTAGTGTATTTAAAATAAGGACCGTGGATCATATAATTTGATAAATCTGTATCATTCATCTAATGGTAAATGCCATTACTGTACGTAATATAGTTAATAATTATCAGGAAATTATTAAATAAGTAGTACCATCAATATTATATTTCCAAAATCTAGATTTCGTTTAAAAAAGAGTGTTCAACTGTCTAAACGTCAGATAGATAGGTAGTCATTATTATATTTTTTACAAATAATGTATACATTCTAATAACAGACTTTTTCTATAGAAAAACATTAGTTGAATCACAGTTTTTATTAGAAGATAATAACCCTACAGTACGATGGTGTACAAATGATATAGTCTCATATACCTTTAATTTAGAAATTAAATCTACTAAAATTATAATTAATTTATCGTTATATTATACCAACAAGTAACAACAGTACTTATTATTAAAAATGAAAATAGAACAAACGTTGAAAAATCCAACCAAATAAATGAAACTTCCCATTTTCAGAATAACGACTTAATTGAAAAACCAAAAAGCTTAAAAAACCCAATACAACAAACAATATCGATCGGCCAACAAAGCCAGCACCGTTCTTATCGACCTACCACTCGAGCCGACTCCCCCACTCTCCGCACGATGGCGCCACGCATCGGATCACCGCCAAGCGCAAACTACCTCAAAGCCATCGCCGCAGCAGCATCGACAATTTCCAGATCCTCGCCACTTCTGTACACAGCAGCGTCGCTCGACGTAGCAGTCGTCGGGCCGATGCACTTTTAATAAGGCGGCCTGTGCACTTGAAATAGCGCGCATCTCGTTAATTAATCACGCCGTATCCCGCCGCCGCGGCGTCATAATGATTTTCCACCTTTCCAGTCGGTGACGCGCGCTATTTTCGCCGACTTACAGCGGCCAAGCGGCGTGCCTCTCCTCCTGCATGCAACATATATATCGATCCGAAGGGGTAGCATATAGGGGGGGGGGGTGGCATAGCGTGAATAATTTTGAGAAATGGTACGGATTGGAAAGGGGTGAGGGAATTGATTAGGGCGACTGGGTTAATTGAGGGCGGAGGGAGGGATTGGATATGTATTTTTGGTTTGGGTGGTTTTTGGAAGAGAGGATCGCTGGAGCTTGAGTGGTTTGTTTATTGCTATGTGAATGATGTCTTTTTAGAGGCTCCATTACTGTTTTTGTTAAAATATATATATGTCTTAGTTTTACATTTAATTTGTTTATGTTTTTGTACAATTTAAAAAAAGAGTGGATTGCGCGTGTATAATATGGTCCTTAAAAAATGGTCTTTAATAATGAGAAAATCTATCTACTTTAAATATAACACACAATAGTTGTTATATTTTGTATTTATTTTTAACAGTTTTATCTATAACAAAATTAGACATTTTTTAATTTATTTAATGGTAACATAATAAATTGTATTACAGTATTTTTGTAACAACTGCTAACTTTTATTCTAAAGATCATAAACAACTTATCCTGAAAGTTTCTTTTAGATTTATTTAAATATTGAAAAACAGGTTTTCTGAGATGCGATCGAAGATTCAATTGTGCATGCAATATAAATTGTTATGTTTGAATGGCTATGCTATAAGATTGCTAATTCTTCGAAATTTTATATCTTACTTGTTTTAAAAGATTTTTAGATTTGCACAAAGTTATATAATGAAAAATAGATGTTGTTTTTTCTATTTAAAGAAACATTTGAATTCTATCTTAATAAAAATTAACATAACTGTTTAATTCAACTCCGTGTCCTTAAAAAATGGGAAAGTCATTTTCTAAACTCACTTTTCTCTGGAATTTATAATAATCTAACTTCTCTTTGTTTTTAAATAATTGCATTTCAATAAACTATTCCAAAAAAACGCTCTAATAGAATCTTCAAAACATCATAAGTAACCTTTAGTTGAAATTTCAACTAATTACATTTATATTTGCACAGAGAAGACATGTTTGAAAATGTATATACGTGCCGGTAAAGAAGGTTTCGTTCAATGGATTTCTTCTCCCCCTAATTTCTTTAGACATTATAATATGATTGCATATTTAAAAATTCATTAAATACTAATAATTTATATAAAACTACAAAATTTATTATTATTAAGCAAATTTTATCACAAGAATTCCAAGAATTCCAAAATACCAAAAATTTTAAGATTAACGTTATAACTTGAATCATGAATACGTTTTTGAGACTCTACTACATGAAAACTATATTTTCAAAGTCTGAGAATAAATTAGTATTCAAATTCGTCCCTGTTTCCTTCGGATTATTCAGGTACACTGTGAACATCGTTGTTTAAAGATAAATTTTAAGTTTAAAGCTGTTTTCTCGTTTTATTCTTTCAACTTCCTTTGTAAGTTTGTTTCTAAATTAGAATCAGTTTATATATTCTATAAATTTAGAGTTTTTTAATTCATCGTTTGGGAAAATTTTCTTTTCTAAAAGGAAGTGAAACTACACGCTAATTAAGAGTTATTAGGATATTTTAAATTACATTTTAAATCGAATCTACAAAATTAAAGACGCGAAAATTTGTCTTCGAAATAATTAAGTTATTATCACTCAATTAAAATAATTAGAAAGACAGTATATTCAGACTTTACGTGACTTACCAAATCACTCTAATTCGAGCAGGGCAATAAAAAATTCAGCGATTGCGACACCGCTGGCAATAGGTGTATACTTGTCCCGCGCGGAAATAGAGTGGGGCTGAGAGAAAAGATAAAGTCGTTCGCTCGCTCTCGAGATTTGATAAATCGCGTTTATAAAATGCGCTGCCGCCGCTGCTGCCACTTTTCCACTTAAGCTTTATCGCCTTATTGGCGCCTCTCTCACGAGAGACGGTAAAAATCGTAATGAAGATATTCAATTTTTTTAAGATGGTAGAATATTTCCTTTTAAAACTTCATTGTCTAGATTTACTTTTAGATCTAGTGTTTATTATTCAATTGTTTTTAACCACTGCGTATTTTTTTAAATTTTATTTAAAATGAGAGTACAAAGAAAATTACTATTATTCTGAAAAGTAAAAATGTAATTCTATTGTAATTATATTATACCTATAGATTATAGGTTATATGATTAGAATAATTAAAAAAATTAATTTCATTTATTATAGTGTTAATGCTAAAAAAATATTACTTGAGGCGTGGACAACAAGGAGAAAAATAATCGATATCATATAGCATAAATATTGTTTTATATTTGTACAAATTTTACATATACATTAATTCATATCTACATCTACATAACATTTATGTACAGTAAAACATTAAAATATATTTACATCTTTATGTACAAATATTATAACAAAAATAAAATTATACATTTTGATGCATTAATAATCTCAACAATAATCTCAATTATCAAAAATATTTATAAATAGCAAAAGTTGAAATTATCAGCAACCTAATTAAAAGTTATAACAAAATAACAAAAAATTTTAAAACAAAAGAGTCTTTTAGAAAGTCGAATAGTCCACAATTTTATTTTATTGTTAGGTAATGCATTAACTAATTTAAGCTAAATAAATAATTTTCATTTATTTTTTCTTGTATTGTTATCAAATATCAAAATTAATTATTGTCTATTAATTGCAGACATAACGAAGATCTAACAATGCTCTGCTCGTAGATTTTCTAAAAATTGATATGTATAATCAAACTAAAAAATAAATTGGAGCTCTTGTATTTGTATAGAGATTTCGTGAACCACTTTATTTATTTATTTTTGAATTTTGAGAAAATATCTCTATGAAATGTTATTGTTTTTTATCAAGACAACAACGTTTCAGAGAGATATTTATTCAAAATTGAAAATTAGATGAGAAATGCGATTGTAATTGTCCGAGACGGGTAGGTCTAGCATCACCTTAAAGTGAATTATTAAAAAAGAAGTAAATTCATTTAAAAAATCAGCATTCTTTAAAAAATAGAAGTCTTTTCTTCTTTCAGTAGATATCAGAATCAGGCTATATTTTTAAAAAGCTGATTAAGCTATAACCAGTCATAAGCAAAATATAACTTTCTTACAATAAATACAGGTATGACATATTGCTGTATTTAAAGCATCAGATACAAGTAGTTTCTTAAGAAAAACATATGTTAATCGATAAATACTTTAGAGACAATAGTTGTTGACGCTGAAAGGGGTCAATTATATAGGTTTTAAAAAAAGATACTGCATCTAGATACAAAAGTATCTCAACCATACGAAAACTAAAAGTATCTAGTTACAGAAATATCCCGATGTAACAATATCTAGATACTTAGTATCTACATATTTCATGAATAGATCTCAAATTACTAAAAGTTCAATTTTCAAAAAAAAAAACGGACTTAAGTTGTTATGCCTCGAAGCTACAGATATATTATATTACATATGCCCTCGACTGGTTACAACCATCAGTTCAGAATAAATATCACTAAAACCTATCGAAATAATATTTTCGTTCAATTCTTTCAAGAACTCATTAAAACTCATACTGCTAATTTTACAACTAAACCCTTCTAAACAATAATTCAATTCCAGGTTTCAAACTTCTCTTCGCATCTCTCTGTTCATACCCCATGAAAATGGAAAGTATCTAGATACATAAGTATCTAGATATACCAAAGTATTTAGATACAGAAATATCTATAGTTACCAAAGTATCGAGATATTATTAGTTAATAGATAATTAGATACCCATGTATCTTGTGTATTTTGTATATCTGTTTTACGTAATTGGTTCCATAAATCATCATCTTCGCTATAAATATATTTTTGATGCTAGTTATTTTCTTTAAAAACATATACTTTGTACATCTAGATATATATCTAGATACGTTAAAATTGATCAAAAATGAAATTCTCTTTCAATTCTCTCACAAATTTATTAACCCTTTCATCAGATTCGAATTAAATCCAGCCCATGATATATCATTTTTCAAGCTTATTTTGACATCTTATGGTCTAAGTATGAAATTCAAGTGTTTAAAAATTCTGCATGTTAAATAAGTTCGATTAAATCAAGATTTTAATCCGTTTCTACCGTTAAATTTTTGCTTTCACGTTTATTTTTTTTGTCGCAGTATAGATATCCATTCAATGGGCACTGCGTCTGAAAGGGTTAATAATTCTGCTTATCTTCCAACACAAGGTCTCCCAAGAACAATCATTCAAATCCACTTTGAGTAGTGGTCCAAACCTCTCGTTTGCGCAGCTCGTCACAGGACTTTGTAAGGATTGAGTATGCCGTTGGGATCCATGGTGCGCTTCAGGAGCCGCATCAGCTCAATCGCCGACTCGGACTTGCTGTAGTGCAGGTACTTGGCCTTCTTGAAGCCGATGCCGTGCTCGGCCGAGATGCTGCCGCGGAGCTTCGCCGTGTACTCGAAGATGAACGGCTCGAGCGCGTCGTTCACCGTCTGGTCGAAGTCCGGTGTGGAGATCTGCACGTGCACGTTGCCGTCGCCTGGGACAGCGGAAGAAGAAACGAAAAAGAAACGAAAATAGGTATTATTTGACCATGAATACGCATACATGTACACAATTATTTTTCTTTTATATTTCATTGACGTTTTATTTAAATAATTGAAATTCAAAAAAGTACAATCTCCTGGTCAACTTACAAAAAAAATTGTGGATTTGCATTCAGTTTTAATAATTATTAATAGGAAGAAAACAAGAAAAATTAAACATATAGATTATCAGGTCACTAATTACATGTCTCAAGTCATATTTTAAAAATTCAAAATGGTATGTTCAATAATAAAATTCAAACCAAAATTTAAAAATATAATTAATTTTTATGACCTGCTATTCTACATTTTTAATATCTGACTTTAGTTTTATGATGATCATCTAACACAAAAACCTCTTATCTACATTCACAATTTGTAAAATGATCGGTTCAATGCAAGAACCTATGGCTCAAAGAGCTAATCAATATTTTTTTTATCTTTATTGTTGAAGGAAAAAGATAATTCCAAATTTTTCAAATGTTATATATATTTCGTTAAAGTTTTTCTGTACATATTTTTTATTTTTTACAGACATATGAAGCAGAACCATAAGGGAATTAGTCCATTTTCGAAATTTATTAATTGTCCTTAACAATGTGCGAACTGTTTGTAAATCACGTCGTTATTTATTTGATTTAAATTATGCAATTAATAAATAGTATATGATTAAATCCTTAAAAAAAATACTTTTTTGGGTCCGGAAATTGCTAAAAAGAATTTGAATTCTCTGGTTTCCAAACCTTTTCTATCTTGTAGGAGCCTAAATATAAAGAAAAACGTGTTTGATGAATGAAAATTGCCCATGTGACTATGTTTCTCTGGCAAATTAGGTGTTTTTTACTGTTTATTTATATATAGCAAAAAAAGGATTTTATTACTGCTCAGTAAATAACTGTACACACAAGGGTGGAATTTTCTTTTTCCATGAAGTATATCAAAGTAGAAGAAAAGACCTTTAATTTGAGTTTTTGTTCATTGAAAATGGATGTTCCGGTGCAAAGTTATGATCAATTGAAAATAGGGTAATAATTCGTTCAAAATAGGGTAAAAACGGACGGATTTTCCATTTTTTGCAGAATCGGAGATTTTCTGCGAATTATTACCCTATTTTCAATTGGTCATAACTTTGCACCAGAACATCCATTTTCAACGAATAAAAACTCAAATTACAGGTCATTTCTTCGACTTTTATAATATATATATTATGGGAATTAAAATTACCATCTTTGTGTGAACAGTTATTAATTGCGAAGTAAAACCCTATTTTTGCTATATATAAAAAACCGTAAAAAAAACACCTAATTTACCAGAAAAACATAGTCACATGGCCAACATTCATTATTCAAATGCGCTTTTCTTCATAATTTGACTTCTAAAACAAGATAGAAAAGGTTTGGAAACCCGAGCATTAAAATTCTTTTTTGCGATTTCTGGGCCGAAAAAAGTGCATTTAGTTGGGATTTCGTCATATCCAAGTATTAATTGTAATGTAAAAATTTATTAAATTTCTCTGTTTTATGTCACTAATGTTGAAATGGTTACAAAAGTTTGTCAAATCTCTAAAAGGGACTTATTCCGTTATGATTCTCCAACGCCCTATATCCAATTTCGAGAAATTACATAAACAAATCAAGTCTTGAAAATTCTTAACCAATATTGTAGCAATTACTTAAATATCAACATTTATCCGTCATAAAATATTGAAAAAAATTCTAGTATAATTAATTGACTACGCGTAATAAAATACTATTAACAAATTATGTACATTATGTAACGATACATTTTTATTAAATCCGTTTGAAATTCTTTTCTAGACTCCTCAAAAGATTCCACGGAACATGCGCATAAAACAATACGAAATCTGAAATAAAATCGTAGCGTGTAATCTAGTCTTCAAAGAACGCACGCTCGACTAATAAAAACAATAAGGCTATATACAAGTTTTACGCCCAAAGCTTTACGGCCCCTCGAACGAGCTTAGGGCTTTCCCTGCACTGCGCGCGCGAAGTTGGGACCAAACTGAATTATGTCTTCGGCGCCCTTCCTTTACCCCCTTCCTGACTTTTGTTACCCCTGCGCGTGCAGCGAGCGTGACTATATTTGTCTATAGTGCGTACGTGGAAGAGGCACAAGCCGCGAGAAACCGAGGACAGTAATGTCATCAAAATCAGAGGCTCTTCAATTTTACTTTTGCCGAGGACTGGAAATCTGCCATTTTGAACTTCTTTTTGTTGAAGTTCTTTTATTGAAATAGAGAAAAGTTGTTTAATATTTTTTAAGATATTGTACACTTGAGAATCTATAATTTGTTTTTCGCTTCGTGTCTTGGAAATTTAATACTCGTATCATATGATCAATAAAAATATGTGTTTTAGGTAAAATATGGCTGTTAGATCTAAAAGTATCCATAATTAACTTCCCAAACATCAAAAAACTGTAAATTTATTAAAAGAAATAGCTAAGTTCAAAATACAATAGACGACGACTTTTTTAATTTAATGATTGGACCCTAAAATTATTTGTTTTCAAATATAAAATAAAGACATTTGTATTGCAGATATTTTCAAAACTATGATAAAACAGTTATACTACTAAGTGGTTTAAATGGTATACATTTATTAGCTTATGACATTTTAGGAGTCCAAAATTATTGTTTTTACTCTTGACAAATCAATTCTTTTTTGGTTATTTGTATAATATAATAGCATTTTTAAAGACAGGAACTTAAATTTTACCATAAAAGAAAAAGAAAATGATTTTATGACACAAGTGATCAAAGAAGATAATCTTTCAGAACATTAAAGACATGAAATGATTTAACAAAAGAAAAAAAGGATAAAGTTTATCTGCTCCTTTCGTACGTGCTACAAAAATGATTGATTATTTATATGGAAGTGAACAGCAGCTGAATCATATGAAACGTCGAGCGGTATTAATCTTTTATGCACTTATCCTTCCGTGACTCGGCAACTATTGATAAATTTATTACTCAAAAAATATGCATATAGGTTACATGAAACTCTGTTACTGGAGAAAGTCGTCGTTACGAGTGACCGATATTTTTTATGCCTCGTCTACGCTGATATTTTTAAGACTATCAACCTACATGAAAAGATGGTAATGATTCATTGCTGCTGTATAAATCTACTAAATTTATTTGTACTTTTTTTCAATTATATAAGTGAAACTCCTGTAAGAAAAATAATTAGAGCATTTGATGTACTATATAGCAAACATTCTATTTTAAATCCATTTTATAATAAACCTTTAACCTCAATATGGGAAATCAATTCGACGTCATTAAAACATTTAAGGAGTTTTGAAAGTAACCCTATGCTGGTCAGCAGGTCAAACCCCGTTTTAACACTCTATATAGTAATAAACTTATTTAGGTGCTTAAATATAGTCTTTGCCGATAATATTGAATGTCAATATCAATAAATGTTTGATTAGATTGACTATATTGTTTGTTAGTAGTTGGGTGATAATAATAAAAGTTATTATGAATATAATTAATAAAGCACCTAATTTGTTCGTAGCAATGAATCAAGTCTTTTATAATCAGAAAAAGTACGTATTTATCCAAATGTTGTAAACCTTTTGATATAGATTTCTAAGAAACATTAAATTAACACCTTTTAAAACACTGGGTTTCAATTATATTGCTACATGCGAAAGAATTGTGTACTCATAATTGCAATATACATTATGCAACATGAATTATATTGCATAATGAACAGTGATACGAAAAGTTGTATATTGATATACAAAACAATAAAGACTAAATCCTCAGTGAAGTTATCTTTTTCTATATTTTGTACATATCTATTAAATTATTTCCTCATTCACAAAAAAGGTCATGCAGAGTAAAAAAAAATAATGACTTCTTTACAGAAATCTGTATATTGATATACAAAACACGGAAAACTACGGGCAGGACTCCCAGTATTGACCATCTCCCAGTACAGGCAGTGGGTACCCACAAGTTATTTTATATTCAGTGCGCCAAAAGTTCTCATAACAATAATCATTATAAGCTGATATTCTCTTTGTTAAAAGTATTTTTATCAGTAAGTGAAGCACCTGACCAGCTACTTATGGGTGTCCATACCGGAAGAAAGTATTTTAATACCTGAAAATTTTAATTTTTCGATTTTCATAATCAACTCAGATAAACAAATCTGACCATAACCAAGTTCTTTCTTCAAAAAGATCTGCTCACACGGCAAATTTATACATCACCCGACGCAATCAAAAGTTTCATTCGCAATAGCCATATAGCCATTAATACCCGCGTCCTCTCCCCTAAACCACCATTAAAATTTTATTCATTTACCAGCTATCAAACCTTCCTCATTCATCAAAACTAACTCCACGCGGAGAAAAATGCCGCACAACTCCAGAATTCCACCGAGCGCCAAGAGCCAACGTAAAGTCACAAAGCCCCGTGCTCCCCCCTGCCTCCCGGATTATCCTCCCCGTTCTCTCCTCGCAGACAATACGTACAAATCCCATTAGATCAAGATCGGAGCGTGAAAGCGGGAGACTCACCCAAGTGTCCGAAGCCGGTGACGTAGCGCACGTTGTGCTCGCGCAGCCGCTCGCGCAGCACCGGCACCAGGGAGTAGAAGTGCGGCAGCGGCAGCGATATGTCGTACTTGAAGAGGTAGCCGTCCTTGGTCTGGGACTCGGCCAGGCGCTCGCGCAGCTCCCAGATGCTCTGCACGTGACGAGAGAGAGGCGTGATTCGTTAGAAAGTCAGAGATTTTCGGGAGAGAGAGATGGAGGATGATGGATTTTAGGGACGTTATGGCCTATTGTGATCCTGATGCGTTTCGTGGAATTTTTAAGGGATGTGTAGGGGAGGCGAGTATTGTGCCGCAAGATGGGTTTGAGGGTATGGGTGTATACTCGCAAACTCGGTGTGCTTCGAGCGTATGAATTTTGAATTTGTATTATCGATCTCTGCTAGTCAGGGTTCTATACGTTCTACGGTCTCAATAAAATATTGACTTGGAGATCAGTAATTTAATTGTAACATTAATATTTGATTTCACCGAGTGATAAAATCGATAATTCTAGATTTAAATTTTGATAGTACTTTAAAATATCGTACTGAATTATTTGCAAAGGCACTCGAACGTCCTTTGGAAGAGTTCTCTTAAATATACGAATATCTGAATAAAATGAAAGAAATTGGAGTATACTGGTTGCGGACACGTGTTACAACTTCGAATTGGAAGACGCTAATTTTAGTCGTCCTTTACTACATTATAACGATGCTCCTTACGAAGACTAACGCAGTTCAGATTTCTCAAAAACACCAAAACCACACACAAAAATTAGAACTTTTAAGAATTTCTGATTAATACTAACACTTTCTATGGGAATCTAGAATCATGATACTGTGAGAAAATTATAATTTTTGTCAAAAATTCAAAAAATTGCTAATTTTGCAGGAGATTTCTGACAAGAACTGGGTGTTTTTGAGAAATCTGAAATGTGCTAGTTTTCGTAAGGCGCGTCGATAAGCTCTAAATATAAATTGCTTCCAAATAATTCTTTTATAACAAATTAATTTTAATAAACTATAGTTTAAAACAAGTTTAAATATATAATTGAATATTTTCAATAAAGGGTTTAAAAATTGGCCTATACATTATATCTAAGTACTTATATGGATGAGGTATTAAGTATACGTGTTGAAATTTGAAATACATTAGAAGAGAAATATAATTAAATGTAATCATTGAGAGACTAAATTTCTAAAATCACAAAGTGAAAATACTCACGGTCTGATATCTTTTATATTTAAAATAAGAGCAAGGGAGACTTCGGAGAATATCGAAAAATTGTATGCCAATTCAAACTATATAAAATTAATTTGCGCGCACGATCAAAGACAACCCTAAATTGGACTATATAAGGATATAAACCAAACGAAGCGAGACATCTGTTACTTAACAGCGCTGTTAAAGTCATAATGTTCCGCGCCCATAGAAATTTCAGTTATAAAATAGTAAAGTTCATGTAACATTTGTGAACACGTATAAAGTCAGATTCATTACTTATAATTGCCGTTATATTTTATGCTCGTTTATATTTAACAAAACAAAATAAATAAAAAATTAAACGTTTTTGAATTTATCTAATTATTAAGTTACGTATTCAAAGATGAAGTTTTTATACTCTATCTACATTAACTTTTAACTTCTGCCTTTCGTGAAATATGTTTATCAAACATTTAATAAGAAATCAATGGTAAAACGGGGAGTCCAATGCATCTAATAACAGACGTACATTTGAATTTTTCAAATATTCAAACATTTACATTGAACTATATTAAAAGTGCTTCGTAAATAAAATATTATTTAAGGCAAGTTATCAACAAAACATAACGAACAATACAAAGTTTTGAACACGCGTTCCATTAAATTTAAAAAATGTACAGGTTATAAAATCGAAATTCTATAATTTCAAAAATAGTCAACCGAAGCATTAAAAATAGTATAGAGAATAAAGACCGTCTATTATTTAACAATTTAAACAAATATTATTCTGTAAATGTACAAATAATACTATAATATTTTATTTCCATTCTATAGAATCGTAATAATGGAATTCATCTATTTAGACATTAGTTGACTTAATACTTTCCAAACCCATAATTTCTTACAATTTAAATTTAAAATCTGTTCTTGTCCAAACATTAAAATTAAACTTCCCATGTCAGAAATACATTCCACTATCAAGGCATCGTACCCCCCCCCCCCCCCCCTCCCCTTCAAAACACCCCGCTACACAATGACCTTTCCAAATCAGGGTTGCAAATAATCGATTTTTAATTTAACTAGACCTTAATTACGAATTAACAGTTAATTGTGAATTAAATTTTGTTTTAATTGACAATTAAAATTTAGTTCTCAATTAAAGTTTTAGTTAATTGACAATTAAAATTTAGTTCTTAATTATAGTTGTAGTTAATTGAAAATTAAAATTTAGTTCTCAATTAAACTTGTAGTTAATTAACAATTAAAATTTAGTTGTCAATTCATTTTTTTTAATTAACAACTAAAATTTAATTCTCAATTAAAGAAATAATTAATTTACAATTAGAATGTAAAAAAAATTAGATCGTGGAGAAGAGACCGGAGAACTGAAGAAAGGGAGAACCGAAAAATCGATTTCATTTTAATGAAATATATATATATATATATAATAATTCTTTTCAATCTTATTTATATATATATATATATATATATATATATATATATATATATATATATATATATATATATATATATATATATATATATATATATATATATATATATATATAAATAAGATTGAAAAGAATTCAATTGACACTTACATTTTAATTGTAAATTAACTATTTCTTTAATTGAGAATTAAATTTTAGTTGTCAATTACAAAAAATTGAATTGACAACTAAATTTTAATTGTTAATTAACTAAAACTTTAATTAAGAACTTAAATGTTAATTGTCAATTAAAAAAAGTTTTAATTAAAAATGAAAGTTTAATTTTCAATTGTTAATCGGCTAATCAAAAAATCGGCAAGCCTGTTCCAAATACACCCAAAGTACGAGCCCTTTCCACCGACCTTGATCTTGCTGGGCTCGCTGGTGACGGTGCCGTCGTCGACCATTCCCCGCTCCATGACCTTGGCGAGGAAGGCCTCGAGCTTCTCCTCGTCGTGGCTCTGCTGGCTGCCCGCCGTCTCGATCAGCACGTAGAACTCGTGCTCGTCGGCCAGCGGACTGCGCAGTCCCAGGTTGGTCCTGGCGTTAGCCACGGACTGGTGGTCGATCAGCTCGCAGGACGAGAGGATCTCGCCGAGATCGCTCTTGGCCAGACGGTAGGTCTCCAGCACGCTCTCGTAACTCTTCATTCCTGTTTTTTGTTTTGTAAAATGGCAGGGTGCTTTGTTAGGTTAAGGATATGTATTTTGAACGTAATAGTACTAAAGCCTTATAAACACCAGTCGGATAAGTTTGACTTTAAATATGATCAAATATGTAGTTATTAACAATTATTTTAGGACACAGTTATTTTAAGCATTCATTACAAAACGAATTATTTGTAACAGACGTCTGGCATCTTAATAGTTAAGATTTCGCGTTTTACAGTTAAATTTACGAATCTTTAACTATAAATAATTATTGCCTCATTGTACTCGGTGTTATTGGCAAAATTTAATTCATCAGTTTATTTTTATCTTATTTCTGTATTTTTTACTATGTAGTTTTTACTTCATAAAGCAAATAGTATTGCAGTTAAATTTAATAATGTAACACGAACATTAGATCTAGTATGACAAACCTTATCTATTATCACATATTTGACAATTTTCGTGTTAATTTACGATTTTCCCCGAGATGACAATAGACTATACGACAAGCAATATTTTTTAATTTTTTTATCCAGTGAATACCTTTATTTAAACTTTGAGATACCCAGAAGTTTTATGAGCTGAAAAAATGTTGACATATTCGACACATAATATCAAATCAAGAAGTCCTGTTGTTATTTTTAAATTAAATGCATAGTTTTCGAGGTTAATTTATATAAATATACCAGCTTTTGAAAATGTTCATAATTTTGAATTTGTTTTAATTGTAATCTAATATTACATAATGTCTTAGAAAACAATTAAAACATTTTTGAAGCGTAAATATTGTATATAATATTATAAATATTGTCCATTCAAATTATTATGTTTTAATAATTTATTCCTAAACAATACTCGGTCACCGTAATACTGCAAATCTATGTGTAAAATTAATTTGTCGCGAATTTCTCTGAAACTATGTATGTATTTTTCTTACATATAAAGATTTACAGTTAACAATACACTAACGAAAATCCAAGTGTATCACAATAACAACTTCATAACGAATCTAGTCATCTACACAGTATAATTCCCAGCAAAATCATTAAAAAAAACTTAAACGCCCCTCAACAAAAAAAGATAATAAGTTCCCCCGAAAAAAATCGGTAATCCCCAAAAACGCTCGATCTCCCTCGACTTTCCAACTTTCTTCTCTCCGCGCGAAAGGAAAAAGCCATTTCCCCAACAGCTCCGACAATGGCTCTGGGTGCAAGAGAGCCAGGTCAACCGGATTTCTCTCTACCTACACAACGCGAGACCCGCGGGCCCCGAGGAGCGCAACAAGAGCGATTCCTCCGCCGCGGTTATACAATGCGCGCGCGCGGGCCGGTTCGCGTTTTGTTCTTACCCAGAAAGGCGAGGTTGACGGCCTTGGGCAGGGTGGGACACCGTATGGCCACCTTCGTCACGACGCCGAGGGTGCCCTCCGAGCCGATGAACAAGTGCTTCAGGTGGTAGCCCGTGTTGTCCTTCTTCAGGGTGTTGAGGCAGTCGATGACGTTGCCGTTGGCCGTGACCTGCGAGCCAGGTACAATTGGAGTGATGATCGAGAGTTGGGAGATGGTGTTGGTTACTTTTCTTTCTTATGTTTGGGGGCTTGAGGTTCAGAAATTATAGGTGTAATATAGTGACAGCACTGGTTGCTGCGGTAACTGTATACGCTGTTTTATATTATTTTACAAATAGGAAAAGTAGTTTTATAGTTCGTGTAACGTACAAAATTTGAGACTGACTGATGGCCAAATTAAAAAAAAAGCGTAAGTGTATTATTAGCCGTATTATTATACTTATATAGTCTTTCTAAAAATTTAGATATATTATACTGTTTTCCTGTGTGCAGCCCACAAATAGTTACAATTTTATTCAATTTAAGGCAAATATTTAAAATATAATGTGATGCTGGTTAGGTAGATTCCTAAAATCTCTAGCTTATATGCAACTCACTTGACAAGCCTGTTCTTCGTATCAAAAGTTATTTTCTGTAGTTTAAGCATGTGTCCAGTGCACAAGTTAACCCAATACTAATTATTTCATTTGGTATATAAATTAAAGTAAATATTCTTAATAAGAATACTATCTTATAAGTTATAAATAATACTAATAGTATGGATGATCTGCACAATGTTGTGATTTTTTGTCCCTGTTTGTATTCAAGTCGAAAAAGTTGTTAATCAGTGAAAATGTCTCCTATCCATGTGGCGGGACAAACACCATGGAAGAACATTTGCACTATTTCAATTAACAGATTAAATTTTACAACGTTTTATTAATATGCACAATTTTATTGGTATAAATTTGAAAAATACAAAAGATAGAAAAATCACTCAAATCAATCATATTTTGTAAAAAAGACTAATACGTTTTAGGTACCATAATTACATATTTAGACTAAAAGGCTACAAATGTTTATATTTTGTTGACAACTCAAAATTATTATATTTAAATTCTCACTAATAATTATAATTTAAATAATTAAATTTGACCAACACGAATTTATAGATTCAAATAGGTTCAATCATACAACACATAGCCTTTTAAAATTTCAATTATTACCAATTTTCAATTAAAAGTACAGCCAAAAAAGCTACTTCGAGCGCCCATACCATAGAACTCTTCCCTAGCACCAAAACAAGTATAATTTAACAAGCATTTTTTAAGTAAGGTCTTTCACGACAATCGATATAAAAATGCATACAATAGTCAGTTTGCATATTACAATATGAGAAATGTTATAAAGTTTTCGATTCTTGAAAGATTTCAGGTAGAAAAATTGAAAAATTTAGCAAGTATCGACTTATTACAAACAATCGGATACTTTTGCAGGTTTCGATTATTTTCCACTTATTATATAGGTGAGCCTCCTTGAAATCGTTCAAGGAAGAAAACAAGCCCTACCAAATAAAAATCGGATAAAAAAGTAAAAAAGATTCATACACCTTGTCAAGTCATTCTCTAGTTAACACGATATACCTAATTTTGCAATATAGAAATTTTCCTAAAAAAATAATCATCATATTACACCTTTAATACATAAACAAATTACACACAAGTCCCATCCTCATCCAAAGAAAAAGCAAAAGTCAGAAAGACAAGCATAAAAACGGCGCGGCGGCACTTACGGCTTCGAGTCCCAGCACGCTGCCATGCAGATTGCCATGGCGCAGCAGTCGCAGGCCGCCGGCGTTCGTGGAGACGTTGCCGCCGATCAGACAGCTGCCCTTGGCGCCGAGGTCGAGCGGCATCATCATGCCCGAGCGGCTCAGATGCTCGTCCAGGGTCTGGAGCACGCAGCCCGACTCGCACACCATCACACCTGCAACACACGTGCAAGAGCGCGTATAATCTTTTGACTCTCCTTTTCTGCTTTGCGCGGTAGGAATTTTGCACTTTCTGCACTTTGGCTTTATTGTAGAGGTTTCGGCGTGTTACTTTTCAGTTTACTATTTCGTCTAAGATGAAGGGACTTTTTCTGTGATATTTCATAACAAATATTTGTTTATTTGTGTGATTCAGGCGAGGGTCCTGTTGTTTTGGGTTTGGGTGAAAATCTTGAGCACTTCCTAATTTTAGACTTTTCGCTTAGACGTGTCGATATAAGATTTAATATTTTATACATATACATTACTAAATTTTACTTATATTTTCGATTAAGTCGTGCTAATTGAAAGTTAAATTTATTAATAAATTTATATTGGAAGTAAAACAACAATATTTATATATCGTCAATATAATCAAATTATTAAGTCAAGAACGTAAAGTAGATAGATAATTTGGAGTATTCAAAAATATCAAGATTAATTGCGTTTGGATAATTCTTTATATACGAAACAGCTCTTAATGTTAAACTGTTTTACCTGACAGCAGAGAATAGGGTCACAAATAAATGTTCGAGAAGGTTAAAAGTATTCCAGGTATAGCAAATCCTCGATCGAATCGGTTGAATGAGTTATAAAGGTATACAGAAATGGTACTAAATCTTTGAAGCAAAAGTAACGCCATTACATTCCTATAAAAAGTTATTAAGATGACCTAAATCTACTCTTGTTGTACACAGGGAGACCAGGACCATATTATGTGTACAGGACTAATTCCGATTAATTCTTAAAATACATCAGTCAATAATATTCACCTTCATTCGGTACAAATAATGAAAAAGAAATTTGTATGAAACCACTTTGCATTAAAAATACTTTTTTTATATTTTTATCATATAACTATGCTTAAACTATGTTTTTCAAGGTTTAAATAAAATGTGGCAAGAAGTTTAATTCAAGTCTTCTAATATAACTTCGTGTTCTCAAGATATACACGAGTAACCGAACAATTTACTATACACGAGGAATATTCGATGTGATCTCTCGAAAAGCCAGACTCGAACTGTCTGCTATCGCTTTCTTCTCCAGTCATATGCCTTGGAAAAGTTGAGCAAGCCCTTGTTTTAATTGCCTCTCTTCGAACACCACATTAGGATAAGAAAAGCTAGCTGAACCCACGCATAAAAACGGCTGTATGGCAGTTGCCGCGTCGATACTCGATATGCGCCCAAATACGACAAACGCACGACGAAATGTGCTCGGACTCTATTTTGCGTCGCTTTCACATAACATTATTTTTCTCGATATTTATACTACATAATATTATGGTGTATTTGCAAATAAGCCCCGGGCGAAGCCTTTATTTGTACAAAAAAAATTGAGGTCTCTAAATTCTATTAAACGTAATAGATCAAGTTCTGTAGGTTTCCGGCATGACGACATAAATCCATTTTCTTGAGAATTAAGTTTTTAGCATTTTCGGTATCCTTACATAGTTTATTTTCAAATAAAAATGAAAAATAATCAGATGTGTAAAAATAAGTGAGTATATCTACTATTTATTCATTTTATAGCATTAGTTTGAATGGAAAATAAAAACTGTAAAACCTTAATATCTGAAAAACATAAAAAGTGGACTTATGTAGTTATGCCTTTAACCCATAGAGTTATATTGTCTAAAAGTTGTCTTTCTACTACTTCAAATTATAAACTTAATGTACATACCTACGGTTTTTAGGCTAATTTTTTTAAAGTATTACTATTATTACCATTATCGAGAATAATTCATAAAAGTGAGAATAATTAATTTAGTGTTATGATTTGTTATAAACAATATTGATCCTTATTAATACTTATTGTTTATACGTTTAAAAAAATTGTATTAACAGATATATTTTTTTAAATTCTTTAATATTGCAGGTTTGCCTTTTTAAAATCATAAACAAAATACTGTACAACGTAGCTTCAGTCTTCTCAACACGTATCCTAAAATAGTACATTTTAGTACATTTTAGTACCCACCAGACAATATTTTATACCACGAGTGCCGAAAAATCATATCCAAGTTGTGATTTTGAGGTTAGAGTGGTATAAAATATCTTAAAAATGCCAACACACTTCTTTCCTAAATATTTTGTAACACAAATCCTTAAAAAAGATGACACGAGCCCACTCACCCAAACCCTACAAACCAACAATAGTCAACAGAATCCCATATTCTCTCACTCCCCAGCATCCTGCCCTTACCCAGCCTTGCGATCGCCTCTGAACTCCGTAACGGTCTGCTGAAAGAAAGCAACAGGACAACGCCACTATAGAGAAGCAGCAGCAGCAGCAACACCACAGCGCCTCGTCGGAATTACGGTACTTCGGGGGAGGCGCTGTGCACGGCCGCTCGGTATCTGGATCTAGATTAGCCTCGTTATTAGAGGCCGAGCCGGAGCGACTCTCATTAGCGGCGCGGCAGCTCGTGGAGCACGGCACGCGAGAAGAGCGCAGTTTATCGCGCCGAGCCAACGATGATGATGCGCCTGCACGAAACTAAGCGGGACGGCTGTATAGGTATATGGAAGGCCTTTTTTTTTACGCGAGGACGATAAAACGCTGCTCCGCGCGCGGCGTGTAATGAATTACACGGGTGCTGGAGTTTCGCTTTTCTCCTTTTCAAGGCGTGATTTTGGGTTGTGAGTGCGGGATGAATGCTTTCGTGATTCGCGTGATAACGACTGTCGGAGTTGAGATTTCTATGGGTGTACTTTTGCTGCTATTGAAATTTACGTGCAGTTACGTGAGTTTGTATTGCTCGTTTTCCTTTTCAATTAGCTATGACTTTCTTTTTGCGGGTTTTTAACTTACCAGTAATGTTAGTTGATATTTTGTAACTAATTGGGGTGAAACGTTAATAATTTTCAAGGCGTTAACCTGTTGAGCCTTCTCGAGGCAGTAAATAATGATGGTAATTCATGACACATAATCAAAACAATATAAAAATTTCTTTTTCTACTTGATTCTAACCAAAATGTTCTCTCTCTTTATCCTCAGTAATTTATGAGCCTCTATCCGCGCCAACTTCACTAAATTCCCAGTGTAGCAACATTAACAATATCCTTACTTAAACTCATGTTCATCCCCGAATTTATGACAATATATCGTGAATTTACTGTACCATGATTTTTATATTTTTATATCAATCTGTATAGAAATTGGATAAAAGCCAAAAATAATAATTATTGTTATTATGAATTGTTTTATATTTTACATATTTTCTTTTCCTTGGCGAAGGTTAATACCTGTAAACGGAAAAGAAAGGTAAAATAATGCATTTGATTATGTGATCATTGTTATTTTATCCTAATTATTATATCTAGAATCATTTGAATCAGATTACTGTACACTCTCTATTGATTTTTGTAAAAAGCAAGTATAGTAGTGCATAAAAATTGATCATTAATGAAATAGTAATTTAAAAAGTTAATCATAACACTACACAATTTTTCCAATATTATTCAAATATCAAGAAAAGAAAAAGTTTATAAATATATGTAAATTTTAGTAATTCATGTAAATGAATACTAGAGACGTGAAAGAAGCTGGGCAAAGGCCGTTAAAACAATAGACAGAAAAGAATAATAGAGGGAACGACGTCGCAGTCTATCGGGTCTATATATCCCAAAACCGACCTTGACTGGCCTCTCTTTATTCCTTTTTACGGCAAGGAGGGGGGAGGAGGGGACTGCTCCTCTGCACCTTCTGACCACCTAGTGATGTCCACGTGTTTATTTCAGGAGCAGGATATACAACACTCTGTGTGCGTATACCAGGTATCGTCGGTCAACCCCAGATGAACTGACCTGACATTCGACCCTTTTTTTTATTGTTTTCTCTCACTCTAGCTTCAAGGGACCGACTGCACTACGGGTGTCGCTATTAACTTTTCAAAAAGGTCCTCTCTCCTCTTTCAACGTGAAATTTCTTATTCTCGGCATAATCGGTGGAGAAATTCAGTGTTACTGTAATTTTACGAATGTACCAGCTTATCTTTGCGGTACATTCGGATACTTTGGGTGAACTAGATTGTTATTAGCATCGGTATAGTTATTGATCCTTATACTAAGCATTGTTCTGATTTTACTTTATAAATATATAATACGGAGGGGATATGACATTACTTTTAAGTTATAAAAGGCAGCTCTTATATAATTAAAGTAAGATTTTCCAAGAGATCTAATCTTATTACTTTGCCGATTAGAAAGGTTTTTAATATTTAATATCATTAGACAAATTAAATTATATTTTATCATGGACATACAATATTTATATAGAGTATTCATACGAGGCTTATCAGAATATATATAAACTACTTTTTTACGTAGTCAAAATTACAACTTATATTTTAAAAAGGTCAACAATGATCATATTTTCATTACAAAACTTATTGATGATATTTATAGATCTTCGTTTAACAATTTCCAATTTGTAAAGTATGAATACATATATCGGCATAGAGCGTTTCTTACACAAAAGAATTATACACGTAATTATTGTACACAATTTAGCATTGGTCAAATTATATATAGATGTAAGAAACGCACTATGCCAGAATATCACACATATAAGAAGATAATAGAAATTATAGCGACACTTGCTATTAAACAGACAGTAACTATATATTTCACCCTATTTTAAGATTATTCAGATTAAAAACTTAAAATTCCCCGAGTAAAAATGACTTTATATATAATTATATATGGTTATATATTGTTGTATATAAAGATTTATATAACGCTACCTAGACTTCGCCATCGACTAGCATAAGCACCTAGGCACCTTCTCCGACCAGTAGTTATAGCTAGACACAGAAAACTACGGAGTGCAGTACCTAGACCTCGTCATCGGCACCTATAACTACCTGGACACCGCCTCCGACCAGTAGTTATAGGTAGACATCAAAACCTACGGAAAGCACTACATGGACCTTGTCATTAGCCACCATAACCACCATGACTAAGCGCGTTACGCTCAGTCCCGTCTTTCAATAATGCCTGAACTTTTACTGTACAACAATATATTACTTTTTACTACCAACTCTGTTTTACTTTTGTGAAGTAACATTTTCTAAGTACATTTATATATAATTGTATATAAGTATATACGACTATATGAGTTGCCTACCAATATACCTTATAATACACTTCGGATACTACTTTTACAACAAGAGATGTTGGGGTAGTACGAATAAAATAGTGGTTAAGATAGCTTCATAACTCGAACATTTTGAGTTCAAATTACACGCGGACCAATTTTTCTTTTTCTTTTTAATAATTTTTTGTAATAAGAAATGCATAAAACATTGCTAATCTTGAATAAAAACAATTTCTTATGTTAAATTTATTATATTATTAATTTATATAATTTAAAATTTATATACATATACAAGTATATATAATTATATATAATCATATATGATTATATATAACGTTATTCTATATACACTTGTATATAACTTACTTATATATGATTATATATAAGATTTTCTTACTCGGGTCATTTTTTATGTAGTAGTATAATACTGAAGTATAATTCTAAAAATATTTCAATTAACATGGTCTGTAATTAATAATCTTCTATTAAAAAACAAGGATTATTGTAAAGGAAGAATGAAAAGAGCAGAATATAAGGTTGTCAGAACGAAAAAGAGAAATTAAAAGAAACTTATTAAACTTAAATATATATTATAAAGAGCATTGTGTATCCCATATGCCTATAAATTCCAAACATATCAAGGATTCTTAGTTGTTACTTGTACTGCTAGGTGGACATCTCATTAAGTCGTCTAAGGAAGGACATCCGTCCTTATTGAGAAGACCTACGGATACCTCGGTTGAAAAGTAATTTCCTTCTTTTATAATTTTAAACATTTTTTATCTCTAAACTTAGTTTCTGTTTTAGAATTTTGACCTCTTTTTCCCTCATTTACAGTGAATTATTTTTCCTTTTACTCATTCAGTATGATAGAGACTAGTAAAACATACATTACATCTTGCTAGAGAAATGAGGTGATGATGAACTTTAAAGTAGCTTATGGCGGCAAATAGATTCTCAATTTAGATAACTATATTATAAAGAACTACTATTTACATAAAGCTTAGATTCTACGGAAGCTAATACAAACTCAAACACAACACGACCTTTTGCTCTCGAAGTTCCACAAAATCTGATTCATTCTTCTGCTCCAAGCTACCGCTCTGTCTCAAGAAGCAGTCTTTCCATACACCCAAAATCATACAATACATAATAACATACATAATCATACGTAAGATAATAAAGCCATTAAAGGGATCGAGGAGAATCGTCTCCACTGATTGCCGGTTTTTTCCCCGGTCGTGCATAAATAACCGTTACACTAATATGATTCTCTGAAAATTTCTATAGTATAAAAAAATGTACTACTTCTATTTGTGTGTTAATATAATTATGTAATTAATTTTTTTATAAAAATTACTACTTATTTTTAAAAATTGTCATATTTATAGAATAATGTAATATTTGTTTCAGAATTTTTAATGTAAATATGGCAATTTCTATAGTAATAAATTGAGTATGCCTCCAACGTACAAACAAACATATTATTAATTTCTGCTATACAATGTCTCTCAGTGCATTAAAACATTTGCTCAAATAAAAATACGTCGTATATATTATCTCAATTTATACCAGTGTCTACTATATACTACAAATCTGCTAAACGGTCTAAACCGGTCTGAACATCTCACAGACCCAAAAAAGCCTAATCCTCTTTATTCCACTCACTGCACAACCAATTCATCAAATTTATCATCAACCACCACATAATCGCTAATCCTCAAGCACACTTGAGGCAGTCCTTGCACGAAAATGAAAAGCAAGGTTATTTGAAATGGAAATATAATATTGTTGATATTATCAGCAATTATGATTTTGTAAAACTTTAGACGGAATACCTGATCAAATCTGTAAGACAATTAATATAAAGAATCGAGTTAAGAAAGAACATCAATATATGTATGTAAAAGTTTATTAATTGTTCGTAAGCCTTAATTTTGTTTGATAAATTGTATGAAACTTTACAAATGCGAATTTTCAATCATCTTATTATATGGGAGAGACCGAGTAACGTGGTTACGCGGCAAAATAAACAATTCGATTATTTAAGAAAGTATGCTTTGTTGAAAGTCCAACATTATTGTAATATCAGGCAAATGTACAATTACGATTAAAGTGAACCGTATTACGGTAGTGAAATATAAAATAAATTGATCATTTTACTCCGGAAGTGTAGTCATTTTACCCCAAACTTTTTGTTTCATTTTGTTAACCCCAATGTGAAAGGAGAAACAAAAACTAGCTACCATAATAAAATAAAATGCAAAGTGCTCGTTTTAACTCACAAAGTGATAATGTGCCCCAGCATAGTGAAAATCTTGTCTTATATTGTTTGTGTAATTTGCTTAGTCATCAATGGTCATTGCCCTGCAGAGATAAAATAGTCATTTACAACGTTTCAGATAGTAATCTTTTCTACTAAGTAGTAATGTATCGGTACACTTTTCTATTGGTAATCTATTGGTGCTTTATTCTAATGGTACCCATTTCTATTGGTAATCTATTGGTAATTATACTCTCTTAAATTGTAATAGTGAAACTCACTGTGAAGTAATGTATTCTCTCTAATTTTCAGTTTGTAACTAGATAATTCAGTTGATGAGTTGTCACTATGAAATAATGAAATAGTGCATAATTACTGTTTCACATTGAGTTTTACTAGATTAAATAAAGCGAGTAAATAAGTTATTACAGTGTACTTTAGAAGCGTTAATTTAGCTTAAAATGGGATTTATATTTATTAAAGTCAAAAATGACCATTTTACCTCGAAAAACCATTTTATACCTTGTCTCTCGATATTTGTTAGCAAAAAATAATAAAATCATAAAGTAACTCGATGAAGTAGTATATCTTTTAACATAAATCAAATAACTTTTTAAATAAAAATACCTACATAGAGGCACAGTGCCATCCTGCTACGGGCTACAGCTATACCAAACTTACCAGCCAATTCATCGGTGCTGATGATCCGATTCATCAGTCTCATCGATATCACGACCTCGTCGAAGACGGGCACGCTTCCACCCACCAGTCCTGTGTTCCCACTCTGAGGGCAGACCGCGAGTCGTCTCTCGTCGCAGTACCTGAGTATCGCCGAGACCTCCTCGGTGCTCTTCGGCTTCAGCACCACGCGGCTCGAGCCTGTATACAAAAAAGAAAGAGACAGAGAGAAAGAAAGATTAGTGAAGGGAGAGAAGCTTGTCTACTCCACTCGTAAATCAGAGCTGCGTGTTTCGGGGGAACTATAGACCTGCCGTGCCCGGGCGCGTCTTAATTTATCTCTATGGGCTTTTTTGGGGGTATATATGCAGAATAGTTGGAGGTTAGAGAGGAGAGGTTCACGGGAGAGGAGGTTGGGAAGATAGGGAATTTTGAAAGAGGTTTCGGTTGGATGAAGCGTCCGTTTTGACTTCGCTTAGAGTGCTGTGAAATATTCATACTGTTCTTGAATTATAAGAGAGATTCGGGTATGTATTTTATGATTGCGGATAAAGATCGATTATTCAATTTCATTTGAAATCTGTGTTACGTAAATTATTGCTTTCAAGAGTTTTAAAATGTTGTGAAAATTTAATTGCATTTATAAAATTGAAACATTTGAAATGTAATGAATATTAAAGGATATAACGTGTATGATATTATAAGCTCGTTTAGAATTCGATGGAAAATCTATATAAATTCAGTGTGCTAATTCTTAAATAAAGATTTATAACCTAGATAAAGTTACATTAAAACTGCTTCGTGTGCCATTTTTCTAAGAATGAATCGATAACAGTATGCGATTTTATCATATAAGAAATTTAAACCTGAAATTCTGAATAAATATTTCTTTCGTGGTGACAATGAGTTTAATTTCAAGTAGATAAATAACAGAAAAATAACAGAAATAATAAACAATAATAGAGAAGAGTGTTAACATCTTATAATTTCTCATATACCCCTGGTACAATTCTTGCCATATTACTAGACAGGTTTTAGCTAATGTGGCTAAATCAACGAGTTTTTAACCACCTATAGCCAAAACTAATTAATTTTCTACCAGGTTAAGATATATAATATTGTTGCACGTATCAAAAAATTGAGAGTAATGTTGACTGGAATGTATGTTACTTTTGGAAATTTGTTTTTTATTCGCGGAATAAAGAATATTTCTCATATTTTACAACAACAAAAAATTATGTTAATACGGTATATTAACGTTATTGGCTAGTCTATAGATAGCTTTATATAATCTTTCTAATTTTTAACTTATTTCCTAGCGACTATAATTCTCGCTTATTTTACGACAATTTTGCTCGACAAACTAATCGGTTCAAAGTGTCAGTACTACGGACAGGTTAATATTTTAAATTGAATATAACTTTAAACTTTAGAACATAAATAATAACTTTACTTGTTAGATTATGACATTACTTATCGAGTATATGTTTAAATTATTAGCTAAATGAATGTGGATAACAATAAGCGAATCAAACACATTAACTTGTTTATTTTCCTCCAGAGTATAGTGTGAATTGTACGCAAGTACTAAAAAATAAAAATTGATGGTGTAGTAATGTTTAATTTGTTTGTTAGGAGGCTACAACTCGAATGGTAGATATGAAAATTTTTAAATCATTCGTTGAACAAAGTATTTATAAATATCACAACCATGTTTTAATTTCTCATTTTGGACATCAGAATAAAAATAAGATATAAAAGGCATGTCAAACAGCTCCACTCTCCTGCACGAAGCCAGTACACTTTAAGTTCGACAATGCAGTTAAGATACAACAATATATGATTCGCACCCCCAGAACAAAATTTATAACAGCCCAAAATAAAAACTTTACCTACACTTGGAAATTCAGTAAAAATAGGGTAAAGACCTATACCGTCATGGACCTATCAGTTCTTCATTAGAGTAGCAGTTCATATAATCAGGCTATAAATAAACTTTTAAATAAACTTCATTGAACTTTGTACTCTATTTTAAAAGCTTGAAAACTGTAAATTGATAATAATGAAAGATAAATTATAATTATAATAGCGTTTAGAATAGTTTACTAAAACAGCTCCTCTAATCAAGAACTGACTCTGTGCAGACACTCTATCTTTATATCTCTCAAAGAAACTTTCTTTCTCCGCCACTGTCCCAACAACCAAGAATTTGAAGTTCCATACTACCATCCCATAGACACGACTTGACCCAACACCTGCCACGTCGGTAAAACAGTCAACTCCCCACCCCGTCCCAACTGCACAAGCCTAAAAAAGACTCCCATCAGATTTCAAAAGCAGGGCAAAACACCTGTAAACACCCACCTTTGACCATGTGCAGCCAATCGACGTTGTAGCCGTCGCACTCGTCGGGCTCGGTGATGACGCGATCCGAGCCGAGCAGGCCTTGGAAGAAGGACGTGTGGGCGTCGCCGATGAGCGCGTAGGGCCCGCGCTCGACTTTGTACCTTACGGCCGTCAGCTCGGGCTGTGTGCGCTGCGAGGCGCACCGGCTGCCGAACGGCAGGAGCCACTTGGCCGTGGTGTTGCTGCTGCCGGTCTGTACCGCCCTTCTCGCAGCCTGCAGCATCCTTCCTCGGTTATTTAAATTGCGCCGCGGCTAATCTGCAAGTCAAGAGCGAAGAGGCTCTTTATAGTTTTTCGAGAGAGATTTTGGAAGCTTGTTGGGGGATTCGTGGAAAGGGATTGCTTGACTTTCGTTGGGAAGTTTGATATGTTTATTTATGAATGAGGTGGGGTTGGCAGTGCTTATTAATATGACTTTCTTGTTTAAGAAACTTTAACTTTTAATTAAGAATCTAGATCTAATGATTGGTTTTTGTTTATTACCGACGCACTGTTTTACCGATCGAATAGTGATATATAGGGAATTAAAACTTTCACATATCATTTTGGTAAGAGTATTAAAATAACCATAATTTAGGGGAAGATTGTACAGTATAAACATCCATAGCTATTTTTACTGTAACTTTTGATTGAAAGGACCAAAATCAAAATTACAAAAAAAGATTTTTTCCTTGAACGGCCTTTTTTGAAGAAAAATAATCATCTATACTCAAATGCAATCAGTTAAAATTAATTATGTCATATAGCTATGGAAGCCGGAAACGCATTATTTTTCATACTGTACGTTGGGTCATACTGCACGTTTTCATGCAGAAATTTTTAATTGATATTCAGTACTAAAGTTACAATATTGGTACTCGAAAACTATGGGAGTTTTAGATGCTGATACATTGATATTTAGATTAGCTCGATTTAACTAAAACTATTTTCTTCGTACAAAAAGTATTAGTTTATATATACTGCTCAGATATAAATATAAATATGTGTGTTTACTTGATAACCTTATAGTTTTTGAGCAAAAAATTATCGAATTTCTAAAAAATAGCACTTCTATAAGTATTGAGATTTTAAATCTTGTAATTAAATTGTCTACAAAAAGTAAAATAAATTTACCCCGATCAAAAAAGATTTAATATTCAATATTGGAAAACTGACTGAATATTACGCTATAATTTAGCTTTGTAAAATTTTAACTTTATATACTATAAGAGATAGGGTTGTTACAATATTCAAATTTTTGTATTAAAATCAATCATCATGATCGACTATTTTTTTAATTACTCGTTGTAGATGTATTCTAACAAAACCGTGTAGGCACATTAGGAACACATCATTTTTGTGTAAAAATGACTACGTATGTAGTAAGAATTATCGAATTTAAAATGAAAGTTAACAAACGTACATTAAAATATTATCATTTTTATAAAAAATTGAGTAGGTTTGTGAACAATCATAAATAGTAAATTTTGTTATATAATTTATAGTTTTTGCCGTATAATATTTCTCACTAAGTAAGTTTAATATACTGCTTGTTTGCAAAGACTGAAAGCATTATGAAATTCTAAAAATATCTCAGATATGGCTAAGAAACTCAATAGTCAACTTGAACCTGCATGATTCAGAGCCAAAACAAGAAACGACACTTCAGCTCGACTTACAGAGCGACCTTTCATTAGGACATTCCCACATATTCCCGCAGTAAAAGAAATAGTTTTTACGCATATCTGATAAACAGCACGAGTGAAACCCACGCATTATTCATTTATTACACCTAGAGCATACAAATCTTTGCAAAATAAACAAATTACAAGAATTCGTTAAGATCATTGTGCAAACCAAAAGAATGACAAAGCATTTCCTCCAAAATCCACCAAAAGTCTGCCGAATTCCATGCTCTTCACAGTAGAAGTGGCGCATTGTACTCGCAGCACACTGCCAGACGAAACGCTTGATAAAAAAAAACCGTCCTTTAACTCCCCCATAAACAAAACAATAAAGCGTTCCGCGCCCGAAAGAACAAATTCCTCAAAGACTGCGGGCGGAAGCAGTAAGCAGCAGCAAGCAACTGGACTTGCTGCGAGCAAAAGGAAGGAGAAAAAAGCACACAGAGAAAAAAAAATGAACGAAAAAAAAAGGAAGCCAAGAAAACGACAGACACCCATTCTCCCATGCATTATCCTCAACGTGTCACACGTGGCACTCGCGCCTTTCAAAAACCTCGACATTTCTCGCTTTCATCACACACGCACACGCGCATGCACGCACACGCAAACGCACATACATATTGAGACACTTGTACACTTACACACGCAATCACATATGTACACAGACGCATGCAAATACATTCGTAGGTACATGTACGCTATCATATACACACTCACACACGCACGATGCACAAATACAAACGTAGCAACACGCACACACAAACACATACACATACCCACGCACACAGCTGGCGGTCGTATCCATGCTCTGAAACCTGCAATCTACACAGGTAGGTAATAAGAATATTGGTGAAAAAGGAGGGCCCTGAATGAGAACAAGAGAACGAGACAGAGAGAGAGAGAGAGAGAGAGAGAGAGGGAGAAAGAGAGAGGAGTGTACGATTACGTAAATTGCCCCACGTGTGCAAGTGGAGAATCCCCTCCCCGTCTTACGTGGACACACTCCTGACTCCACCCCAAGTGACGAGGGGACGAGAAAGAAAGAGAGAGCGAGAGAGAGAAAAACGATGTAGCCGAGGGGGCTATATCCACTCAATTGCCGTGCGGCAGAACGGCAGCAGCAACAGCAGCAGGTCACTCGCCCAACTAAAAAGGAGGGAGAGAGAAAGCTGCTGCTGCTGCTGCTGCTGCTCTTGTATAGGAGCAGTGTTCAGCACGCGAGTTGTCTTGAAAAACCGCCGCCACCGCCGCCCCGGCAACCAAAAACGAACCCTCGCTCCCTTTCTCCCCCTCCTTCTCTTTTGTCCGTGTTTTTCTACCCCCCGCCCCTGTGCACACACATACTAGCGCGACAGAGTGTGGATGAATGCGCATACTAGTGCCGGTGCTGTAATCATTTGGCTTAATTGCGTGGACGTATCGCTCATTTGAGGGATTATTGCTTGCTTAATGCGGGACAGTGAGTCAGCGAGAGCCGACGCTGCTCGTGGGATTTGCCGTGTCTTTTGCATTGGATTGTATGAGATGTGTAGATAGGTATGCTGTTTATTTAAAATGCTGAAATATGTACACACAATATGTATGTGCAAGTTAAAAATAACATGGTCAAGAGATGTACAATAAGTCTTTACAGCTAAAATTTAGATATCCTTCCATCAGAGATCATCTGTAATTTATATAACATACATAATGAAATTGAACATCGGTCATAAAAAATATGTATCACGTCAGAAATAGAAATCCTCATTCATTCGTTCATTCATTTAGACATATCTCTCAGTCTAATAAATACATTCACACTCATGCAAAAGTATATAATAAATAAATTAGGACTGAATAAGAAATATGTACAGTGCACTGAGATGTACCTATCAATATTAAATTTCTCGGATACTTTTTAAATTTTAAGTAATATCACTCTAGGGTAACGAGACCCATTAGCGATAATAACAATATCATTATCAATAACTGACAGTTCATACATTTCTAACTTTTCTGCATTCAAAGATTCAAACATTTACTTTAAATTATGTATGAAAACGTAATTAAATACGTATATTTTTTTAAATTACAGATTTATTACTGCGCTTTCAATAATAACCCAAATATGAAAGATTATCAGATTCAAATATACAACCTCACGGTCAGTAAATAAGATCTCGATCTCGAAGCGTATCGAGTAGGCATAAAAAATCAATTAGCGAATATACAATGCTTGTTACCAAATTCATAAAGACCAACATGAGAACATCATTATGGGTACTATAAGTAACGTTATATACTGAACAGTAACTATTTAATACGACTATCTAATATTGAAAATGCAGTGATTAAGGTATCAGTATTTTTTTCGATATCATACTGAAACTGTCAGTAACAACAGTTTACATTTTTGATTATATTTTACGGATAAAATATGAAATACAACAATGTGTTACAATAATATACGGTTATAAAATAAAAATATAAGTAGGTAATCAACATAATATGTTATATCTATCCTTAACCCTATTGTTCTTTACAATTAATTATAATATTTTGTAATGTAATTTGTATGGGTATATTATTCAAATGAGAGTTGTTTAAAAAATGTTAAATGATTAGTTGATCAATGTTTATTACGCTTTAGTTGACCGGTTATGTTACAACGTCTTAAGTATGTGCTACAGTCCATAACATCTATCATAGTAATGATACATTATGACAAGTGGATCGATAATCGCATAGATGTACTGTTGTGTGACTATCATTAGTGAAGTGAGTGTGTAGCTTATGTACTTGCTACACACAGGTCGAAAGACTGTTCTATTGCAACTTAGAATTTTACACATTATAACATATTATGAACATACAACTACATATTACAAAACTCAAAGAATTAATTATTACTGTTATTGCAAGTCTCTTAGTTTTTATAAAAAATAAGACTTATTGTATAGAACTCGAAGCGTTCAGCTTATTTTGCAGAAGAATATATTGTGTATAATATATATTACAGTATCGGAAATTGTAATTATTGATTCGTCATAATTACGTATACTTACTTCAAACGTATTTAAATAATATTTAATAAAAATAAGAAAATAAGAATATTTGTCTATAGTAGAAAATTCAATATTTGTAAATAAAATGAACTGATTGATAATTAGCTATATCAATAAATTTGTATAAGAAGCAACTCGCAAATTTATTCAATTAATTAAATTAATACGAGGTAAAAGGAAAGATTAATACTTCGACCTTTTGACAATACATTAGCTATTATTTTATTAGAATCTATAAACCAACCCTATCGTTATCTTACTTAAAATTATACTTCACGACATAGCTTGTCGTTCAAAGTTTCTAAAAGTTTGATGAAATGCGTGGGTGAAACGATTTAATTATGTATACGCAGCAGATGTCTTGGAAATAGACGCATTAAAAAGGATTTTACGTCTTATATTCAAATTAATTCCTCATAAAATTTTACGTCATTATAGTAGAAATTGTTTAAATCCAACATTAATCAAATATTTTATAAAACAAATAGCCAGTACCTTACAACCACAGGGCTTACTGAATATATTTTGGACAATAATAAACCGTGATAAGAAATTAAACGATTTTTCTTAAAAGCACTGGACCAGTTTTGTTAAAAATCCTCTGCTTGTGATAGAAAACAAACTTTTAACGCCAGAAAAAATAAATGAAATATAGGATAAACGTTAATTTCTAGACTTTTATTTATAAAATAATTAATTATTTAAAGTCAAAGTGTTGGAACTCATAAGTTACGCTTACTCAATAAATATTAAAATTGTTTTAATTAATTTTATGTCTCGTATTGACAAAAGACCATACTACCATAGAAAACGGTCTCAATTCTACCAGGGAAGCATAACAACTTTGTATCCACCGACTCGTCATATTATAATACGTACGCTGCAATCACGCTCTGAACTGCTAGAACGACAAATTTAAAGATACAAATTCTTGATTTCGTAACAATAAAATCTGCCTACATTTTCCATACATCGAAAAAGAAAATTTAAATTAACAGCAATTGTACTCTGTACATCTACCGATAACCCACGCAAACCTCCCAACTACGTATAACTACTACAAGAAAATAAGTCATCGAATCCGCATCCTCGCCTCCTTAACACCCCACTCAACTGATCAATCACCATCGTCCCATCATTCCCATTCCATTCCATTTCATTCCATTCCACTCGCCCATCAACGCGCAATATCTCCCCCTGCAGCAGGATCCTCCCTACCCTTGCCCCCCCGACACTTTCACACCCATGCACACGCGCCCGCTCGCACGTAAATATATTCACCGAGGGCATACATACACATATAACATACCTACAAACACACACACACACATGCGCACACAGCTCCGAGCAAAAGAGAGAGAAGAGAGAGTGCGGACAGCGGCGTAAAGGGGGGGAGCGATCGAAAATGCCGGCGGGACAGCAGCCGATTCTGCAGGGCCATGTTTGGGTGGGTACCTTCGGCAGGAGTGTAAAAGGCCGGGAATATGACGGCGCCTCGTTACCTCCAATTAATGCTCGATCGTTCCATTTTCTTTTGCCGTACTGTGGGGTCGTGCTGGTTGGAGCGGGGTCTTTCTGTTTGTTTGGGTAGCGGGTGGAGTGTTGGATGGTGGACGATAGCGAGAAGTTTGATGGATGAGTGCTTCGTAGGGGCGAAATAGTTGGCGAGGATGTCACCATATTGCTTTTTGCATTTTCTTGCGTGACTTTTCAATGAAGTGTATAGATTACCGGCATAGATACAATTTTTGATCTGATGAGCAGCCGGCAGGGCCCAGTTTTCAAAGTATCTTATTAACACTTATTATGATTAGTACTTGAATTTTCAATTACGTAATTACCATTTCTTAATTTTGGATTCAAAATTCTTGCCATCGTAAATGAATTGAAATGACTTGTGCAAAAGTGATCGAAAACTGGGTCCCGATCAAAATGATAGAAACTCAAACTGAATGTTCTTTGATTACTGCATTATATTTTAAAAATTATTACAAAGATTTCAAACACCCTATCTGGAAACCCTTTATGCATAGATACAGTCGCATTATCGTTACATTCTGTAAAATATGATTATTTTGATGCTCGGAACCCATTGACGAGGCCATTGTACTAATTTATATATATTAACCTGTACTATTTAATCAACTGACCAATTTGAGATAGAAAATAACTGAAGATTGTGTGGAATACTGATAAATAACTCAAATAACATCAAATAAAATAATTGTAAGAAAAAATTCAAAAGTAACGTCGTGGTTACATCTTCACTAAACAAATTTAAGTACGATTAAATGCAAAGAAACATAGTAATTTTCTTATTTTCTTGCATTTAAACCGCCATATTGAAAAAACACTCTCAGGCTAAGAAAAAAACATTGCGAAAAAATCATACTAAAAACTATAGGTTACTGCGTTTTTAAAGGGTCTGTCGATGTTCTTTATCATTATTAGTAAAATGAACGCAATGGAAATTTGATACCGATTTTGGGCCGAAATAATGCGTTATACATTATAAATAATGATTATTATGAATGAACTAATTGGTACGTATACTCTAAATTCCTTGGACATACATTGAGTTCAAGAGAGTAAATACGACGATTGACCCGATCTATAAGGAATTTAAATTTGAGTCTAAGCAATTTTGAGAGTGTACAGATCTTTCAGAAAAATATACTTTGAAATCTACAAATTGAAGAATTTATATACCCCTAATGTGTAAAAATTTATCTTGGATTCATAAAATCAATATCTTCAATGGCAAATACAGCTTCAGGAACATTGATAAAAACCTAAATTTAATTAAATCTTTTAGTCCAGATCAAGCACGCTGCGCAATATACCTCACGCATTTAATATCAAATGATTGAACTTACAGCCAATGCAATACGATGCATTACAATGCGATACTAACGCACCACACCATAGTCTTATTATTAGATTATATTAATCAGGACTCACTGAGTAGAGATGCATTTTTGTGATGCAGAAAATCGTAGCATAATCACTGATTGCTTTAGAGATACAATAGATGCAGCCTCCGTTACTATATCCGCCATGCTATACGATTAGACTTGACTTTCTCAAATTGCCAATCTGTTTTTAAACCTTTAGAGCCCACAGAGTCCATACGGCCCATAAGTTTCGAGTACACTGTAAAATTATAGATCAATAAAATAGGAAATTTACCGGTTTACTTTGATTAGGTAACTAGGTATAGAAGAATCTATAAAAGTTGGTAGAAATCTGATTTATCATTTTGCCTTGCTAAAGCAGGAATATCAAATCGATATTTCACGATAATCTGTCGAAAATAGCCCTTGAGATTTTTATTGAACGTTTAGAATAACTTAAATTAACTAAATTAATGTATACAATAAGTTATAATCAATATATATAAATAGGTTTCTGGATTATCACTAGATAGCCGCATTTATTTTCTGCTTACACAAAATAATGCCCTTTTGCAGTTAGAAATAGTATCCCAATTCTTTTATTTATTTAATTATATGTTTAAATTGTTTAATGTGCGACAACAAGATATCATCCTTATAATATTTAGTCGAAGGCTGAAGATTATTTTTACCAAAAGTAAATCAAAGTTAATGTTGCGTGCTTACTAAAACTATTTATTCCCGACTCAACCGCAATGGCCACTTTATTGACTTGAAAAGCCGGACAAAAGTAGCATATGATTCCCGCAAATGCATTTTTTTTATTTCCCGCAAATGCATTTTTCATTTCCCGCAAATGCTTTCTCTCTTTATTTTCAATTTTAACCTATTACTTTTTCTTTACGTGGGTCCCACTCTTCAAATCAATAAAGTGACCACAGTTAAGTCGGAAATAAAGTTATATATAATCTATATGCGACACGGGAATAAAGTCGACTATCCCCATTGTTGCATAATGTACTATTTTAACGTCCTTTGACGATGCCTCCATGCGGAATAACATTGTTTTAAAGTTCTATTTGTCATTTTTGGTTCCTCATAGAGGAAGTTTTGTGATGGTAAAAAAAGTTATGCTAAAACCATTGTAGAATAATGTTTTGAGAAATTAGTAATTAAAATACACTATTTTTAGAAAATACGTGTCTATGTGTGGAGGGGGGGGGGGGGGTGATGTGTGGGTTGGGTGTGTGTGTGTGTGAGCGTGTGCGTACACTGAGAAAAAGGAATGGGTCTCACATCAATACTTTTATATTTATATTATAACAATACTGGAATTGCTCGAGTGACCGTACATATTGCTGTTGTAGCTGTATTATAGTTGTCGGTGATATTGTACGATTATATACAATATACGATTACGTATATATGATTTTTATTAAGGGTTAACAGAACCAGAAAAAAAGATATTAAATCAAACTACATAGCTATATTCATTGAATCATACTATTTAAAAGATATTTATATAGTTTAAACAAATATTTATCTTAAGTATTTTTACAGAGCCAAGGAAGAACTAATTGGTTTTATTTTAAACAAGAAGCCTTATATTTTAATCTCTTACGTACATATCGCATTACTTGTAATAAAATGGTCTTCTTCATGCATATACGTGAGAAAAACTACGATTTCTTTTAATTATTTTAACTTAATGCAAATTTTCGGAGATGACGTTAAAAAAATAGACTTTTAAAAATAAAATATTATGTGAAATTTTGCATTACAGAATGTAAAGAGAAACTTCACGGGATTTAAATTACTTCACTTGTAATTTGACACCAGCATCGACTTTCACCCTTCAGGGAAGCCTAAAATGCCACCAGTGTTGGTCGAAAAAATTGACTGTCTTCAAAGAAATGAAGGCCATTATTTGACATTGAGTTTTGTCCAGGACTTTCAAATTTTATTGGTAACTTTTATTGTAATAAATAAACATTCAAAAAGTGCATATAGATTTAAATATAATTAATTCTTCATAATAAAAAACTTTCTTAAATTAAGTTAGTTGCATTTATGTAAAAGAGAAACATCTAGGGGAAACTGGGGTAAAGTGAACACACGGGTAAAGTGAATCATGCTAATTATTTCTTCAATAAATTATTATTTATGACTAATTTTAATTTCAGTGAAAGATAATTATTCAATGATGATAATAAAAAAGTTTCACTACATAACAATTAATATTTTCGAAAGAAAAATAATAATTGTATTTTTCGATCTTAAAAGAAAGTTGGTTTATCGAATTCATTATAACGATTATAGATGTCTATAATCAGTTTTATTGCTAGATTTATTTCTAATTACTTCAAATGCGGCATAGCGCGTTTCTTACACATAAGAATTGTACACGTAATTATTGTGCACAATTTAGTATTGGTCAAATATATCTATATATAATTTGACCAATGCTAAATTGTGTACAATAATTACGTGTATAATTCTTATGTGTAAGAAACGCGCTATGTCTCAAACACGTTTTACTTACTATTGCCAAGAATGCAGAGCTTTAAATGATGTTTTCCTATTTTTAAACAAGCATTTTTAAGAATCGACGTCTCTAGGGTAAAGTGCCAGATGGAAAATTTAACAAAATATTGTTCAAGGTGAGTGTTAGTATAGTATACAAAGCCTTTGTTGCAACGCATTTCGTATTTATGCCAAAATAGGCCAACATAACCTCCATATTTAACTGTTTCGTATTTTACAGTATTTAAAAGGTTTTAAGATGTCATTTAAGTTTATTATCTAAATTAACGTTTTTATCTATTCCTGTACAAAAACTAGTAAAATATTTTCAAAATATTTAATGCTATCCTCTAGTCCACTTTACCCCGCACTGAGATGCCCGGGTAAAGTGAACCGGTATTTTTCAAAAATAGCTAAATAATATTAAACTTAATAAATGACTTCTTTTTAAGTTGCTGGTATGTTTATTAATGTAAGAAGTTTCTTGTGCAACTTACAAAGTAATGTTTTAAATCCGAAAAATACGTTATTTTCGACTATTACAGTTACTATGTTCACTTTACCCTGGTTTCCCCTACATGTTCTATTAAAGTAAAATAATTTCGTGCAAAGAGAAAATGGAATGGGTCTCGCATAAATACTTTTATATTTATATGATAACTATACTGGTATTGCTCGAGTAACCGTACATATTGCTGTCGTAGCTATATTAATATTGTCGGTGATATTGAATGGTTGTCACAGCAAAATAATATTGCTGTGAGAGCAATCACAAAGTATTGTTGCAGCACCAATACACAGTTTAGTTCGAACAACCAGAATTTGGATAGTCGAGCAATCCATTTTTATCAGTGTGTTACAGTAAGAGTGTATTTTTACTTTGTAGATTTTCCCTGATTTTTTATCAAACTCGCTGAAGGAATTCTTTTAACAAAATTGGGTTGTTACATGATTTTCTTTTAATATTATATTCTGATAGATTATAGCATACCCACTTCCTTTGTAAACTTTTCGAATTTTTGCAATATTACCAAAATTAAAGAAGATCCAGCGCTAAGAAAAATTTTCGTGACGTCAGGGTTTATACGCGACGCCTTTAAAATTGCGTGAATCGTGACGTCATAAAGCAACTTTTGACAGCTGTAACTTTTGTAAATCTCGTTCATTGCGTAAAATTCAAACGGATTGGTGAATAGACTTAAGTTCTCCTTCGAAATCAACAATACCGCCAAAGAAAAAGAAATATGAAACAACCCGATTTTACCGAGCAAAGATTTTAGAGTCTATTGCTATTTTACGATCCTGTACTTTCGTTACGTTAACTTTAAATCAGTAAAATTCAATAACGTTCTATAAATAATGTTGAATGGAAATAAATCTGTCAAGGTCGTTTTCTATATGGAGAAATTTAATCAATATTCTTGAAGGATTGGTGAGTATTTTAGGCGTGGTATACAAAATGTTGTATCTATAATTAATTTACAATGGAGTGGTTATAATATACATACATAATATGCTTATTAATATATACATAAGTAATATATTTTAATTTAACTTTATTATTTCTATGTGTACATTACAAAAATTTATTTGATTTTCTATAAAAATTGCCATATTTGAGAAGCGGAAAAAACTAGATAATTCCACTTTTCTCAATTGTGAGAAAATTAAGAGAAACTGTACTTTTTTGTATTAGTTTAAATGAAATAACGCATTTTAGATGCTTTGATAATGACTGCAGAATTTTGAGTTTAGATAAAAAAGAACACCATAAATGTAAAGACTGCAATGTATTGTGATATAAGAAACGCATAAAATCAATTTCACCAAAAGTGGAATTATCCGTTTTTAGTTTGCCCCATCCTCATTCATAAAAATATCTTATATTAAAAATTAAAATTGCTAATACGCAGTTTAGTTCGATCAATCAGAATTTGGATACTCGAGTAAAACATTTTTTTCAGTGTGATACAGTAAGAGTGTATTTTTACTTTGTAGATTTTCCCTGATGTTTTATTTGATCAACAAACTCTCACTGAAGGAATTATTTTAACAAAATTGGGTTGGTTCATGATTTTCTTTTAATATTATATTCTGGTAGTAATCTACCCTTATAGCATACCCACTTCCTTTGTAAACTTTTCGAATTTTTGCAATATTACCAAAATTAAAGAAGATCCAGCGCTAAGAAAAATTTTCGTGACGTCAGGGTTTATACGCGGCGCCTTTAAAATTGCGTGAATCGTGACGTCATAAAGCAACTTTGGACAGCTGTAACATTTGTAAATCTCGTTCATTGCGTAAAATTCAAACGGATTGGTGAATCGACTTAAGTTCTCTTTCGAAATCACCAATACCGCCAAAGAAAAAGAAATATGAAACAACCCAATTTTACCGAGCAAAGTTTTTGAGTCTATTGCTATTTTACGATTAGAAATTATTAAAATTGACAAACGAATTAAATTTCACTATACGATTGTAGCAATTTTTTATTGTAAATACATCAATTTTTATAGATATTCAATTTTTCAGCATGCACATTTAAATGTAATTATCATAAATTATAACTAAAAATTACTCAAAAAATCTGTCTATTCACGTGTTACCACGATAGCCCCGTGTATTCTTCTATCGTAAAACTCCCCTCTTATCTCATTGACGCAGCGCATTCCTTCCTTCCATTCACTATCATCGTCAATAGTGCAAACAAACAAAGCCCCGCAGCACACCAAGCACAAAACGAACCACTTGCATCGCCCCTACAATCTCCCTCTCCTATATACCGCACTCAAACTCCCAAAAAACCGTATCCCTTTAAATACGCAGGAGAAGAATGAATCCCTCCTCCAAAAAGAAAGAAAAAACACTTGCACACGCACACGCTGCAGTCCAAACGAAACGAAGGACGTGGAACGAAACTCGAGCGAAATTCCATAGTCTATGCGAGGCGGCCGGTCCCAAGATATCCGCATTCCGCATTCCTCGCGAAATCTCCACGCCGGGGTCCCATAGCCTACTGCTAGACTCTCGATTAGCCCCCGGCCGAGAGACTGTGAATTCGCGCGTGCATAATGATTTCGAGCGTGTAAGCGGACTGCAGGGAGTGGGAGACACGCGTGCTATCCTCAGCTGGACTATGGGAAAAGAAGGAGCATGGAGAACTCGAGCGTAAAAGAACCAGCGTATTATGAGATGTAAAAAGTGGAGAAGGGTTAGAGGGATTAGAGTGGGGTTTTTATGTTAGGTTTTTAATGTTTTGATTGTTGGAATTCTTTGGAAAGAAAGTAATGAGTAGCAGTACATGCTAATTTGTTATTAAATATTCATATTCAAAGTTTGTTAATGCGAAGTGAATCACTATATTAATTGCATTGATCAGTGTTGTAAATATGTAAATTCTAAGTGATGGTCTTTCTGGATATTATTCACTATTACAAGGGATCAAATAATTATTTATTGAAATTTTTAATAATAATTAGTATCTATTTGAGATTTACTATAATAAGTACGTATCAATATGTCTCAGCTTTGATTTCTGTACAAATGGTGAGAATTTGAACAAAAAATGTTTTTTAATGAAAATAAATTGTATAAAATGGTTTGTAACTACTGTAGCAGAGAACTTTTCAATAAATCATAAACTCCATGTGTACTTCTATAGATGCTTTTATTTTAAAAATGCTGTGAAAATTTTAAGTGAATCAGTAAAACATTGTTTGAATTCTGATACTTGCCGACTTAAACATGTATTCGGAGAAATACGCATATAAAGTTTTACTATAAAGGGTATTTTAGAGTCAAAAAATTAAAATCGAAATTTCGAAAGTGTTAGGTACCCTACACTTTAATCAGTGATAAAATAAAACATTAGAATTTTTTTGTATTATTGTATTTTATAAAAAGATAATACAACTTTTCAATTTGATAAGGTTATAAAACTGATATACTGATACTACTTATCTCTTATCTTTACTAAAGATAACAATTATTATAGATCTTCCTACCTTCTTACCTTCAGTCGTATATTTTTATGAAATGAAATTAGATTAACCCTATACCTTTATCAAGGAACTTATATTACTTCTCTCGCCTCGACTTAGGGACTTAATTGTCGCAGTCATGATTGTATTTGACTTGAATATATAAATCTTATGTCATTGTTTGTAATACTATTTCTCTTGCAGTTTGTACAAATGATATGCTGCTCATGAACCATATATTCCAATTGATTCCAATACATGATATGATGATAACATCCGGATAAGTCTTAATTATTTTCGATTTGAGTTATCATAATTCATTCTTATTATAATGATTTTTGAGCAACAACTTACAGATTTCGTGCTGTCATTAATGTTAAAATTAAATATGTTAATGCGAGCTTTTCTTCGCTCCGTATTTGAGAGAATCCATTTTCGTAATTTACTTGTCGGACTAATTAAGCACCTTATTATACAGCTACTGATATTTCAATGTTGTACATTAGCATTGTAAGATCTCAAAAGCAGCTACAGAATTATAGATCAAAGAATACCATAGATCTAACGTGGTACAATTTTTGTTCTTTACGAAGGTCATCTCTTCATGAATTGTTGCTGCAAAGTAAATTGGTAGGAATCTAATCAACTGTTTTAATTTATCAGCTCAACTTAAATAAAATGACTAACTCATTGATATGAATTCATTTTAATTGACATTAAGCATGTACATGAGTAATAACATCATCTACCTTACAACTTACAAGAGGCACGGATATTTTAATTTCTTGTGTGTATTTCATAGTTGTATAAGCTAATAGAAACCATGTTCAAAACCATTGAATTCTCAAACTTATATGCACAATACTACAGAATACTACAGATGTCAGTTAAAAACGGGATGTGGAGTAGGAGATGCCAGTATCATCGTGATAATGAAGGTATCTAAATTGATATGTATATTTGATATTCTCATGATGATAAAAAAGCAAAACTGATAACCTATACTTTAAAATTTTTTTAAATACAATTACACACAGTTTTGTTAACGTGTACATAACTATACCTATATATGTACATCAAAGTTTCTTACACAGACTGTAAACTTGAAATGCTCACAGCATGAATAGCTACCTAATATATGAAGTAATATAACAGGGATATAAAGTCTCGAACTGAAAGGAAAATAGGGTCGGATAAAAGTGGAATAAGGTGCATATAACCCGAATATTCGATCACCAGTCACCCATTTATAGCACGGCAATGAAGTCGAGAGTTTTATATCGTCCATCTGAAAGAAGCCTACTATGAAGAACTAAAATCTTAGCTAACAAGTACTGAATCATTCGACTTAAATGTGGCGAGAATGATTTATCGCCCACGAAATACCTTCTTCTCACAAAGATAAATTTCGGGATGTCAACTCCCACCGACCCAAATCGTATCATCTCATTAGTCAAGCCAAACCCAGTCTAACTATCAGTCTCCGAAAGTGCAAAAGGCGCAGAGTAAACGCAGACGAAACGCATATACACTCGCATAAAAAGCCAAAATAAAAAAGAGCGACGAAAGAGACGAGAGTAGAAAAAAAGACGTGAAAAAGGAAGAAAGAGAATGTCGTTCCTCGATATATACCTATGCATCCAAGAACGCTTTTACGCATATACCTATATCTCTCTTTCAACTCCCACTGTTTCTCCCCGACAGATTTCTCCATCTCTGTCCCACTCGTGTCCTCGGGCATCGCATCTCGCCCCCTTCTCCCTCCGCAGCACGCAGCAATGCTCCAGACAAAGACAGCCAGATATACAGAGAGACTGGCTCGAGTTCGCGCGCGCGCGCCATGTAATCGAGCGCCTCTCTCTCTCTCGCGCACACACTCCATAGGTATAACCGAGTCGACTCGACTCTCTCTGCGCGAACGTAGAAGTGGCTGCGGCTGCTGCTGCTGCTGCTACGCCCACCAGCCGTAAAACTACCGTCAATCAGAGAGCACGCTGGTGGGGGGCGAGAGACTCGTGCTCTCCGCGAGAGCAACGGAGATGGAGAGAATGCACGGGAGAGTTAACGCGTGGGACGGAGATGGATGCGCGCGCGCGCGAGAGAGAGAGAGAGAGAGACAGGGATGTTGCGGAAGGCGTCGGTGGAACGGAGATGGAGAGTACGGTGGTCGGTAGGGTAGGGAGAGCGTATAGGAGATTCAACGTGAGAGACGAGAGAGGAAGGAACGGAGATGGAGATGGAGATGGAGAAGGTTAACGGGAATGTTTGTTGATCGTATAATCATCTGGACCCTAGCCCGAGAGGAGATGTGTACACGGAGATTCGACGACTTCGGATGCACTGCGGTGCTTCTCTCGGCGACTGTATATGTGTGTATATATATCCCCCTTTTTGCCGAAGCGAGGGAAGAAGGAGACTCGAGTGGGCTGTTTGGACTGCAATTACGACTGGTTCTCGGGGGCTCTTATCCTGAAGTTACTTCTTTGATTCGTTGGGTTCTTTGGTTTCATGGACTGTAAATGTCAGGGCGGAATGGATTGTCTCGGTGTACTTGGGTCAGGGGAGTAGGATGAACGAGGAGCTGGTTGGAGCTTGGGTGATAACCATTTCAGTCGTTGCACAAGTGTAACATTGCTTTATTTCATTAGATAGCTTTCTAACAGAGTAATATGTATGTGGGAATTGTTATTATATGTTTGAAACAAAAATGATGACATCCTGAACCTGGAACCTTGTACCTATAGCGTTATTTCTCTGCATTTCCTGAAGAAGGCAAAGCCAGTATAAATGTATTTTTCAAAGCGAAATTGCAAATATATGACTTTAATATATATACCTAGAACGCTTTGATTTTTGGTCAGCCAGTGATATAATGACTATCGGGGAGAATAGTACACATTAGATATAGTAAAATTCTGAACCTCCACAATTTTGTATTTTGTATAAAATTCTTGAAAATAAAGTTTGTACAGGTGCCTAACTACCTATAGTACGTTATGTAACTCAAAGAAACTGTAAAAGACTTAATGAATTTGAACAAGTACAGTAATAGAAAATGGCACATTATGAACTTTTTCACTTATCGTGTACACATTGAATCACTGTCTCATTAAACTATAAATAATACGTTTATAATAGGTTCTCTTGGTTAAATTTTAAGATAATGACATAAGTTATTGATTAAAGTCAACTTTCAAGTGCAATCGTTGTAAATGTATAAAAAATTTATCAAAAAAAGATTATATCGAAAAAGACGTATTTAGCTATGTATCGTAAACAATATCAATGAGTGTTGGTATACCTGAGCATACAGCAGTCTAAGAGCGCAAAAATTAGTTACTTTTAAGTATTGTGTACCTATTATTATGTACCTTGTATGTATATTGTATAGCCATTGTTAACCGAGATTTAATCGTCTAATAATAATTTATTAATGTTACGATCTTCGTTATTTAACATTGGATATTGAAGAATGATTCATAAAGATTATTTTTTATTGAGTAGCACGTTCATAAAACGCATATTAACAAATACATGGAATTTACAAGATAGGTAGATATTTTGGGCCAAGCTAGAAAAACACATTTTTATACATTCTCACGCATTAATATTAACTTTAGATTTCCCAAAATTGGGCATCGAGTGTCATTCGCAATACATTTATTTCTTTTAAAAAGAAGAAAAATTTATATTTTCCATTGTATACGCTGATCCGACTACTCTCCCCTATAGTATAATATACATCTTAGTTTGTATGATTCTTTATCAAATCTATATTTGTATCTGTATGTGTATAGCCAGATAGGGATTAATTATAATTTGACCTTACGTTTTTTTTTTTTCAAAACTAGCTGCCGATAGTTCTATCAATTTTTGGTACACGTGAAATATCGTATGTTATCTGTATTAATACTCGTAATATATCGTAATTGTCTGATAGATAAGTAAAGTTTTAACCCGGGAGTAAGTGCATGGCGCCTCTAAGATATCACACTTTTTTCAAACGGCTTTTTCTCAGCGAAAAATTTGTTTTTCCATATTGAGACTTTCATGTATTTTTCAGAAATATTATTTAGCTTCAAATAAAACCAAAAATGGAAAAAATTAATAAAAGAAAAGTCGACAAAACTTTAAATAAATGTTTGTTATTGATAAACAAATTAGTTTTATTTAGTTTTGTTAATAATCCTTTCTAACACCATTTACCTGAATTTGACGACTCAGAGGTACCCACGCGCGTGTACGCAAAGGACCAAATTAAATCACAAATTCCTAGATTAAGTTTAGTGTAATTGAGAAATGTTAAAAACTTATTTGTAAACGCCTACTTTGTTTTAACCGAGAATTGACTGTTATTGGAATAATACAAATTCATCATTAACATAAAGAGTAAATTTAGCCTTAGAACAGGTCGTTATTATTAACTCGTTAACGTGAAGTATTCAGGAGTCAAATTACCTTGAAGATTATATTATAGAATGTAATTTATTAATTTTTCAATTAGCTGCGTCAGAAACTTTTGAGTCCTATTCATACCACAATTTTTTTAACTATCAATCTCATAACCTTTTGTACTCTGTGAGCAAAACATTTCCCTCAAACCATTAATCTCCGCTTATCGTATACTATAAAAACGTAGTTTGTTGCATAATTTACATATTAAGATAAATGCTTACACGTGGCCTACTAATTAATAGTTACTTACTCAATCTGTAGACTACCAATAAGCTTTATACAAAAAAAGTGTCTAAATGATTTGTCAACTCCTTTATCATGGAGTAAAATACACTACACGAAGCAAAGATTGAACGACAGTGACATTGATAATGTAAAATGGTTGAATTTTGATCGGCGAAAGCAAAAAAAAACATGTATTATCCAAGTCATTTCTTGAATTAATACAATTTTAGTCTGCTAAAAATAAAACCTTAATTAAATTATTAATAAATTTTAATTTAATTATTATTGAACCTACCAGATAAATTTAAATACAAATAAACTTTGATATCTTTCTTCTTACATTATAAGTTCTATGTGGAAGAGTAAATCGTAAATTATATTAAAATGCTGTTCTAAATCTGTATTTAACCAACAGAATCCCATTCAGTCCAAAGATTCGCTTTTTGTAAAAACTATGATTACAAAATTACGAAAATATAAATTTATTTTAATATATTAGGAACCCCACCATATTCAATTTTTTTTTATCCACAATTGGAATAGAGTTATGGATAAATGAAAAATTTTATTGCGAAAATAAACTATTTTCGCGTGCAACAAAAAATCCATATTTACAGAACACAATGAACATTATTCAACGATAAAACCGAACCCAAAGGGAGAATCACAAAGACTCGTAAACACTTGAGAAACGTCAGAACGAAAGTTCTCTGATGTGTTATAAACTAATGCGTCTCGCGAGGCTCTCGTCTCTCATTATATCTCGAAAGTATATATATATAAACGCTCGTCGACTGAACCAAAACAATCATCGGCCAAACGTAAACACACGACCGCGCGCTCGCTCCCTCGCTTGCACGTGATAACGCGCTGCTAAAATCTTATCTCCTCTAGACGAAAAGAAAAAGTGTACATATAACACACTGCCACACACAGCGCTACCTATATACTCACGAGAGAGAGAGAGAGGAAGGAAATAAAAAGCTCGAGAAGGTGTCCAGTCCTCTTTGCACTCGAAACTCAAGAAAAGCGAATCGACGAGAGAGAGATGAAGCAGGAAGGTAGAGAGAGAGAAAGAGAGGGACTGTAAAGAGGATCTGCTGTATAACGGTATTACAGCGAGCGAGAGCGGACTTGACCTTACGACGCTGCTGCTGCTGCTGCTGAGCGAGGTCTCTCTTGTGTGTATATATCTCGGAGAGGATCGCCGCGCGGCAGCGATGATCTTGGAAGATTGCCGCACTGCAGTCGATGGCCAAGCGCGCGAGAGAGCGACTTCCGAAGATTTATAATCCATTGCGGTGCGTGCGCTAGAGAAGACCGACCGCATCTTCATTTTGGGTTGGGGGGGGTTGATTCATGGAGAGCGAAGATAGGGCCGATTTTGAGATTTCAATTTCGTTTGGAAGAATGTAGGCTGCGTCCCTCGTGGAAATTGGAGTATGGAAGCGAGTTTTAGACCGGTGACAAGCACATTTTAGATGAATCGGTTAGTTAGTAGTCTAAAAATCGTTTCATACCCTGGTAGAGAGTAAACTAGTTCGGCTGATTAACACTCGGACGGCCAAGTGGTGTCACCTTTGACCCCAGACTTATCTCTTAAAAATAAAAAGCAAATTAAGCAATAATGTGTGTATGGGATTTTTAATGACGTAGATTCCGAAGTCAAAATTTAGAAAATAAAAGTTTGCAATAAGTTGTGTGAACAAATTGTTTAAACAAATTGATCTTGAAAATTTGATCTTGGATTTGAATTCAGCGATCCCTGGCACCGCTTAAAATATATTAATTTCATAAATAAGATTTCACAGTTTCTTTCATATAAACGAAAAAGTTAATAACTTTCTCTTGGTACAGCCGCCATTGTGGTTCATTGAAACCTGCTATATACATATTTTTGATTAATTAGCTTTTTATTTGTAAGAGAAAAGGCTGGGGTCAAAAATGACTCCACGTGGCCGTTTGCGAGTTCGCGAAGATAAAGAATATAATTATTGCTAGAAAAAATAGTAATAATTATAGTAAAAGAAACATTACAGAAGAAAATACCGTACTTTATTCATGTTTACAGCTCACCTATATATCGTGAAGAATACATAAACGTCATCCACACGCAAGCAGCTAAACTATAAATAATAAAAGTCATGCAAATAGCTGTTACATTATTAACTGCTCATTATTTAATTATAAAATGTGAATATCTGAGCCTATAATACGCATCGATATCCAATATAAAACCAAATTATTTTAAGAAAAAAGATTCATTCTTCATTGAACATCTTTTTGCTGAAATCGCAAGATGGGTTTTTCCAAGCTTACCACGTTATTCACATTTTGAAAGATAATCTATTTTGGGTTATCGTCAATTTTTTTTCAAGTGTGGCTTCGTTGCGTGTATAGTAATTTTCCACGAATAGCTACATACTCAGATGAAGAATTAAGAAATACAATGTCAAATGAAAGTGACCAAGAAATATCACGTGCATTAATGATGTATATGTCGAATATGTCATTTAATGGTCTACATTCCAATTGGATTTATATCCTGCTACATCTATAAATGTACTAAGCAAATGCAATTCGGAAGTTAATTTTTAACTTTTCTATATGTAAAGGTATCATAGTTAGAAAATACAAAATATAAATGGCGTGCAAAACAAAAGTTTTAATAATGTAACTAAAAGGTAAGATATTTTTATATTGTTAACGTTTCTACAGCTCTGATCTGATTTTAGTCATTCAGAATTGGAATACTGAATAACATTTAGTTACATTTTTTTAAACTAAAAATCGATCTACTAATATTTACAAACATTGTAGATTCATCTCCGAATTAAATTATACGCACGTCTATGTAATATATTTCGTCACAAAGAATCGTTGACAATTGACAATTTATTCTTGTTGAATTCTTTCAGGCATATTTTCAGGTCCACGTATATATAAATAAGTTACAAATTTATAAAAAATTGAAAGAATGATAATATTGTAATAATTTCCTGCATATTTTCTTATATAATTTTAAAACTTTACACATCTTTCATCTACAACTTTTTTTTGTTTTTAAATTATCTAAACCCTTTCGATAACGTCTAATTCGATCTGATGCAGGAAAAAAATCCCTTTCTGATAAAGACTTCTTTTCGTTAGAATACTTTAAGTATTATACTTGCAAATTACGATATACTAAATTCTGACAGGATTTCTTTAAAATTCTTTTACCGACACTCAAGTGTAATTATTTATTAGTACTGACTGGTTTGAAAGCAATTTGCACATTTCTTTTCTCTTTTATATTCCAATTATCTATGTTTTACACAAGAATAAGGGCTGTATGATATTAACGAATCATACTATCAAAATATAAAATCATGAAAAGTCATTCATATTCTAGAGAAAACTCAAAACTGAGCCATCTTGGATGAAAATAAAAATTCTATTCTACCAAAATGAATGACTGAAATCAATTTTAATATATTGATAATGAGTGATACGTAAAACAAGTCATAACTACATATAAAAGGTGATGTGCATGTTTGACTTTTCATTCGTAGAGTTTGAATTCACTAATAATTTCGATAGTTATCACGAAATCATGTCTTTAATACGAAGAAATACAGCATCTGAATGAATGCATGAATAGAATATAACTGAAATACACGATTTTTAACTTTTAAGAAATACTTGTAATCCGCTGGAGTACGGTTAGATAAGAACCATATGAAAATTATTACATTTTTTTCATCGTATAACTTTATTGAACACATTAAACAGCTATAATTTAATACTCTCATTGAGTCTGCAAACCTTTGCTTTACCCCCAATGTATATACATTAAGTTCTACAGCCTAATTTGTTGTTTTTATCTCCAGCATTAAGTGTGACTGATTTAAATCACTGTTTCTAAACTAAAAAGAGATATTCATTTACCTGCATATTTGAAGCCCTGCGAATTAGTAGCTAATGCACGAAACTTGCCTTAAGGGGACGCCGGATATCTCTGTCCTTGTCTAATTGAGTTTTCATTCATAATTTTAAGAGAAATCATATTTTTCTTTAAATAATAGTTGTCCCCGCTTCGTTTTATAGTAATCTACATATATGTCCAAGCTGGGTTCATATGATTGTTTTGTTTTCGAGAAAACTTTGACACACTAAAAGGGCCAACTACATGGAGATTAACCTTTACATACTAAGTTTGTCAAAGTTTTCTCGAAAACAAAATAATCATATGAAACCAGCTTGGACATATAAGTAGGTTACTGTAAAACAAATTGGGGACAGCTATTATTTTGTCATTAAACAATTAACTTTGTAAATAAATAACGAAATACGTGTGTAGGATAGTAGGAATCTACTGTCGGTATCCGACGTCTCCTTAAGGTGATGCTAAAGACACCTGCACCGACAAATACGAGGATTCACTTTTCTCATTTCAGTTTCAATTTTGAGTAAATATCTCTATGGAAAGTTGTTGTTCCAACCAAAACAAACAACTTATCATAGAGATATTTTCTTCAAATTGAAAAATGAATGAAAAAAGTGATTCCCCGTATTTACCAGTAACACGCGGTTTAACATCACCTTAAATGAATGGTATCTATCTGAATAAATGAATATGCTCCTCGTTCTAAGTTGACTGCTGGGCAAGTGGTTTTTCACTTTTCTCAAATTAGAGAGTATGAAGTATACAATTTTATAAAGCTCCTTACTTCGACTAGTACATCTCACACTTCTCGAAAAATATTAGTCCTTTTAAAGAGCCTCCTTCAAAAACTCACTACTCACATTTTCCGAGAAGAACTATCACTTTTTTAAAGGTCCTGAAAACCTGATAGTCTTTATAAAAAAAATAAGACTATATATCTATCGGATAATATAATAATAGACTCTTAATGTACCAATACCGACACTCGTCATTTCGAAGCTTACAAATAAGATGACACTTCGTATCAGCGAATCCAAAGAGTAAAACACGCCACTGCGCTAATACTCGCGAGCAGCGTCAACACCCCTCTCCCAAAATCCACGCAGCCTCCGAATCCGCGAGACGTCCCACACCCCCGTCCACCTATATACATCACGCCAAACGACTCCGGATAGGTGGGTGGCGAGAGAGCGCGCCGAGACAGATATAACGCTCTCGCGTAACAGAGCGAGCGAGAGCGAGAGAGAGAACGCGGACCGCGCGATCACGCGTGCGTGAAAAGCGCGGAAAGTCTGCGGGGGCAGCATAGCGGAGTCGAGTCGAGGGGAGGGGGGTGGGAGAGGTGTGCACGTCGGCGGCCGGGGGAGGAGAGGGCTCCTTGCAAGCATTGAACTTCCTGCCGCAAGGTGAGCGCTATATGCACTCTCGCGGAGCTTGCAGCGCGCGCAGCAACCCAGTCGCGAGGGATGATAATGCCGGCCGGCGTGACGCCCGGTGGGATCGCCGATTTCTGCTGGGCTTTTTCGGAATGAGAGAACAGAATTAATCGGCCTGTAGGCTTGTTGGAGGCAAGTGACTGCTGATTTTGAAGAATCTACGTGAAAGTTTGAAGGTCCCTGGTAGAAAGTTAGCTAGAATGGATGCTTAGCTTATTAATTATTAGCCAGATTAATAAGCTATTAATAAGTCAAATTGTACCTAATATCTGGCTAGAGTCTGCTTAAGACTATGCTTTAAGCAAGAACGCATTTTGTTTGCAAATCTAACCTATTTATATTTGTTTTGAAAAGTTATTAGTTTTTAAAAATTTTACATTATTATAGTTTATTGAATGTTCAATATAGTATGCCGCCAAAATAAATATTTTTATCAACAAATAATAACTTACGAGATTATAGAAGTATGTATATGCAATACTAAAAGTATTTGATAACTAATAATTTCCTTTCTGAAAAATGTTGTGATTAATGTCGATAATAAAATTTTGTAATACAACTTCATTGTATAACTACAAATATTTGTTTACCAATTCTCCAAATTTCGTCATAACTTACATTATTCTGTTTTTATTGTTATTTTTAAAATAATAATAATTATATGACTACATGCATTCTATTATTTATAACATAAATTTCTTTAATAAAGACACTTACCTTTTACTCGGGGCTTTGGTACTTTTTGTGTAAATAATACTTTTTAAATGCACGCGTCGCTATATAAACAAATAACCTAACCTCCATTACTACTAGACATTTAAGGTACATTTTTAACTTTAATTTAGTAAAACACTTAATGTAGTATGATTAGAATTGCGTATTACTTTGACTATTATAAAACTGTTATTATTTCCATTATTAATTAATACATAAATTACTTAGTTTACCAATTTTATATTAACTAGAATATTAAGGTGATGCTAAAGCCACCTATCACCGACAAATACGAGGATCCACTTTTCTCATTTAATTTTCAATTTTGCGTAAATATCTGTATGAAAAGTTGTTGTTCAAACAAAAAAGAACAACTTTTCATAGAGATATTTTCTTAAAATTGAAAAATGAATAAAAAATGTGATTCCCCGCATTTACCAGTAACATGGGATTTAACATCACCTTAAGCAGAATCTAGCTAGAAATTAGCTAAAAATCATGTAGTTTTTAACTGATTTCTAGCTAATTTCTTAACCAGAATTAAAGCAGATTTAGAAAATCTAGCTAACATCTGACCAGAAACCAGCTTAGATTTCTACCAGGGGTGTAATAGAATTATAATTTCCTCGTGGTTGTCTCCTGGTCCTTGTAAGAGAGTAAGTAAGCTCTTTATTTTAAGGATTTTTGTAACTTTACGGACTTAATATCAAAATGCGATTTGTATCAATCATGGGTGTATACAAGATTGTTTGTGTTTAACGACTCGCTTTTATTCTGAATTTGTTTATAGTTAAGCAATTTTATTTCTGTCTGAAAACTACATTCTGACTTCGATTTTTATTTACATAGACCTTTATATGAATCTATGTACTTTATTATTATTATTCCTGCAATGTTATTAATTATTCAATAATCATAGAAATTAATGTATATATAATCTTTCATATATTCAATGCTTATAATAATGTATTATATGTCGATAGTTTTACGACTTCTCCGAACATTCATAAAGAGTCAGTTTGTATATTTTTGGGCTTCCGTCTCTTATCGCTTAAGGTCTCCTGTAACATTAGAACCTTTCTTACGCGCGTTTATTTTATCCCTACTCAAGTGCCTTGTCTCCATATAGTGCTCAATCGAGTATCTATTCAACTTTTGTTATCAAATAATATTTGTTCTATTTATATAAACTAAACGTTATTACTCTTAAAAACGAAGAGAAATACACTATATCCACTCCACATACTTTAATTATCCTTATAATTATCAAACGATTGTTATTCAACATTGAAAGTTAACTAGAGACTCCATTGATCACTATATGGAGACGAGGCATAAGTCCACTTTTCAAATTGTAGCACATAAAGCAAATGCAAAATGCAGTTCAGTTCACTGAGATTTCTCAATCAAGAAACATTTCTTTATACATATACTTATACATTTACTACAGTCATTTAATTCATCTATTTATACGATTATATCTATTTATCCTTTACCTCTTAATTTAATTATTACGGGAAAGCACTAACATAATAAGTGCAAAATATTCAAATTGGACGATTTTCATAATTTCAATGTCATCTTCAAAATAAATCTCAAAGTAAATTTTTAGAGTAAAACGATTACTATATAAAATATACGATTGTAAAGCTACCTGTGTAAAAAAAGTCTGGAACAAGTCTAACAAAAGTGTGGTTCAGAACAGAAAATCTTACAAAAGTCTGAATACGGAGAGTAAGCCAGGTTATTTGCAGACTTTCGTTAAATTATCTCACGAAAACTTACTTTTTAAATATAAGTAATTAGAATAGTACACTTATCGTTAATATCGGTCAAAATCGTAAACATATATTAGTTTTAGATTTAACTGTAGATAAGTTTTTTTTAATATTGCGATCTCCTATAAAATTTAAATATTTGTAAGCGAGACACTTATCTTATGTTTCTGTAAACTTGACACAACGCGATCCATTTGTTTTGCAATTTTTGCATAGTCGTTGTAACCAGACTGTTGCAAGACTTTCTGAATCAGACTTTTACCAGACTTGTCCAGATTATATTTTGCACAGGTAATTTTAAAAAACTAATACGAGTCAGAGTGAAAATAAATTCACTTTGGAGTGACCTCATATTTGAATGAAAAACGACTATTGGTGTAAAAATTTGACTCGACGGAAAAGTAATTTTACAGTCCAAACAGTTTCGTGAAAATTCTACCTTTTTATCGAGAAAAAGCTTTACTACAATGCAGATGATTTTTCCTCAATCGACTTGGATGTTATGCAAAACATTCGTTTTGGCTTATTTGAGAGTGATTCTGAACATTTCCACTCTAAGGCAAACTATTTAGAGTCAACTGTTACTCGGGAAACAAGAGTGAATTTGGACTCGATAAGGTTGCTCAATTGACTGAAATACACTTTCATTCGATACAGACAGGTAGCCGACCCCGATATTCTATAGAATGAATGTCTCATTCATGAAAGATTAATTTTCCACTCTGCACTGAAAATACCTTCGGGTACCCGCTGCCCAAACTCGTACAGCAGCGGCATGAAATAGCGCGAAGTTCCATGTCGCGAATTTCGGCGAGCTGTTGTCCGAAAATCGTGCAACCGCATTATGTAAGGAGTCGTGCGTCGGCGCTCCGGTCGATCGTAGTGTATTGTCACGTTTCCCGCGAATTCGAAATCGCCGGCTGCACTTTGCGAGAATGTGATTCGCAAATTCTACGAGTTGAAGACTGCACAATGGACTGGTTTTTTACTAAATACAACCAATTCCAGCCCCTTCATGAAGTTTTTCAAAGTAAGTACAATAATTTAGACAGTATTTTAGTATTTTCGGCGTGTTAGAAGTTGATGCTCATGGCTGGTTGTATAAAATTGGAATGTTTTTGGTACTTGATATGCAAAACAGTGAAGCAGAGTTCGGCGAAATATTAAAAATTATATGGGTTGACGACGAACTGTACTTTTATTTAAATGTTTTTGCAGCGGTCACATTTGATGATCACTACCACGCGTATATCGTTGAAAAATATAACAGGCAAATGATAAAAAAACAACAAGATATACCTGCTGTAGCACCTGTATTTTCAATCAAAAACAAAAAAATACATTTTATTTCAACAAATTATAGTTTATAAGATATAATATATATAATATATATTTGTAAAATTTTTTGTAACAATAAATAAATTGAATAAAAACTTGAAATGTATTGTTTATTCCTTCAACTTTAATATTAGTATTTAAAAACTCGTAAGTAAGATATAAGATGCTGCCTTATATATCAGATAGTATCATTCCGGGAGATACGGGAATCAGCTGCACGGCTGAAATTATCTTTTCAACGAGTGAAAATTCGCTTTTACAAAGTGACGTTTCACTTCAAGGACTTAAGAGAGGCAGGGGAGAAATGCGGTTTTGATCAGTAGCCCTACAATAATCGCCGGGTCCTGATAGTAAGTCCTTATGTTAACCGTTATTCTCTCTTAGATCCTTAGTGTGAGACATCACTCTGTGAGACTGAATGTTAACTCAACGAATAGGTAGAATTTTGGTGAAAGTGGACTATTACTCTTTGTTACTCGAGTGAAATATTTGCTCTATCACAATTAGCCAGTGCGTATCAGTATGTATTCCAGTATATATACCAGTATGTATCGAGTGAAAATGCATTGCTGTCAATTGATCACTTATATTCAATCTAAATTCACTCAAGTTTCCCGAACAGTTACCTCTAATCATTTTTATCTTAGAGTACAAATTGTTTGAACCAATCTTAAAAGAGCAACAGTTAATGTTTTTCATGACATCAAATTCTTTTCAGTGATAATCAAGAACTTTGTTGGAGTCAAGTTTTCACTGGATGAAAAGATAGAATTTTGATAAAAATGTTTAGTTAAAATGAAAAATGAACCTTATTGATCTCAACGAGTTAATTAGAAACGAGTTAATTCTAATTAACTACTGAAAATCAATAGCTTTTTTTCATATTAAGTAAGGGCAAACGAGCAATAAATCCCTTCCGACTAATTAAAAATGTTTAGTGCTAAAAAATATAAAAGATTTTATTTAATTTTGTATTTCAAAACGATTCACTAATTAAATCGATGTACAGTTATAATTATTAACAGAGGTACCATATTTTTATACCCATGCGTTTTCCTATTCTTTATTACAAATACGTGGGCATCCTCCGTTATAAAAATATAATAGTATTCTAAACAAAATTAATATTTACTATTCCTTAACCATAATATTAGTTAGAATTTGAAGATGAAAGTCACGAAAAGTAAAATTCACAATTCAAAATAAAAATATATCGCGCTTTAAAATGATTAAGTAACTACAATAAATAAATCAGGCGTTGGGTTTAAAAGCTTGCCAAGTACATATTCTGTTAGAACAATTGCGTGATAAGAACGATAATTGTTTGACAATCATGCAAATGTTTTCTTTGTATAAGATGGACTTAGCAGGTATTTGGATCCAACGCTTCGAATGTGTTTTTTTCCTTTTTTTTGTGCAGCACGCTATTCCTTAGTGGGCCTTTGACATCATGAGTGCCCAAACTGGGACCGCATTCGCATACTTCGAGTCTGCTTTGAATGTGTTTACTAATATCGTTTATCCCACATTAGAATAATATACTATGGGGTACCGATTACTTCTCAGATTGCGGTAAACTCTTTTTTATTACTGCAACTAAATTCATAGCAGTGTAAGAACATTGAAATCTTGTATCATATATTACAAACTATATTCCATTATTGGGTTGTTTCGTGATGTTCTTGATAGATTATAGCATACTTGTTTTTAAACTTTTCAAATTTGTGCAATACAATCAAAATTATAGAATATACAGCGATTCGAAAATCCTCATGACTTCATGGTTCATAACGCCGCGCCTTTGAAATTACATGAATCGTGACGCCATAAAAAAACTTTCGATAGCTCTTGTAAATCTCGTTCATTTTGCAAAATTTAAACCGATTGGTGAATCGGCTTAAATTCTCTATCGAAATCACCGATACCGCAACAGAAAAAAAATTTGAAACAACCCAATTGTTATACTAACGATATAATAAAATAGACTTTTAAATATAATAGATATATGAAAGCAAACAATTAAATTGTTTTTTAACTAGTTCATAGTTGCGCGAAATCGATAAAAATTGAAAAGTGAGTTTACGCGAACGTACACTCTAAACCTAAAAGATTAAAAATTGACGCAAAAAAGATTAAACTGAGAAGTTTACTCATTTGCAAAGAATAAACTGCTGATTTTCTACTTTGGAAAAGATTTTCTACTTTAGAAAAGTAGAAAATGTTATTGTAACTTTTAAAAAAGTAAATTAGCGAATTTCATCTTTACGGAATGAGTAAATACCAAGATTTCTACTTTTTTACATATATCTACGCATAGAATCTCCTTAAATCAATTTAATGATTTCTTTGCTTAAGATACTACTTAAATTCATCTTTATTATGGATCAAAGCATTTATAGTTGATTTAATTTTATTTATGTACACAGCAGTTTATTCTTTGCAAATGAGTAAACTTCTCAGTTTAATCTTTTTTGCGTCAATTTTTAATCTTTTAGGTTTAGAGTGTAGGCAGGCGCAAGCCTCCAAACCACGTTTATAGATTATTCAAAATTGGACATAATATGCGCGATACAAGCAACGCTGTATGGAGAATTAACATGACTCGGCACGTGCATTCCTTTAGAAACAGCCAGCAATTTTTTGTTTCGTGTAACAATAATTGACATGGCTGCTTATATTTATGATAAAGATTCAGAAAAAATTTGGATAATTTTGTGTACGGTGTTTTCATGAAAATGTTCTCTGCATGCTGCTTGCGCGTATATGGCGCGAGTCAATTTAAAATAAAGCGATATTCATACACTGATTCGTTTTTTCAAATTTATTTTATATGCTATATCAAAACATAAAAGTATTATTTTAATATTCTAAAATAATGGCTGCTATTTTATTTATTTATGAGAATAAATAACTACAAAATTATTAGTATTTATAGTCGTAAAAGCGCTTTTCTAACCCCAAAATAGTAATAGTTTACTAGTGATATTATGTATAATTCTTATATTGTAATTCATTCTACAGCATCTCTCATAACATTATTATATTTTTATTTCAAAACATACCTAATAATATTAACTTTACACAGATACCCTTAACCAAAAAGGATATTATAAATCTGCAGAATACTGCAGCTGTGCATTTTCACTGTGGGTTGTAAGCATCTTACAAGATGTACGGGATGATTACGACCGTCATTAGGTAAAACATCGACTATGGTGGAATGGGAACATAAGCACCTCCATTAATATCCATCAAAAGTAGAGGAATTTTCGAACTAAATAGTAGCCTAATGACCTACAAATTTTTACTACTTACCGGAAATTTTAGATGATCTGACAAAGCCATTTTTAGATTAGTTGTTTCGATTAACACAATATTATTTTAATATTTTTCAGACTTATATATTTTGAATGCATAAGGAACTCTCAAACAAATAAGGAATTTTGCACCATAATTGACTTAGATAATTAGATGTGAATATTTCAATAACTTTAGAAGATACAACTTTCAATATACTTTCCAAATGGTTTTATATTCGAAAATGCAACGTGTCTCAAAAGGTGTAAAATTAAATAAATTCTTGAAGTCCTTTTCCAGTATTACATTTTTTATATTAAATTTGAATTTTGGACTCAAATCTTACCGCGTAATCAAACGACGCTTATCGTGCTGATAAGATGATGCGAGCTCTTTTTGAATTCTTTAACGCATTGTGGACAGTCATTGGTCACTCACTTTGACTCATCTAAAGTACTTGAAAAAAATGTAATAAATAAAGCAGCTTTTCCATTGGTATAGTCTCATATAGTTTATTATATGATTAGGCCATTAATACTGGTAAGTGAGGAAAAAATTCGTTTCTACCGAAACAGCACAACGAAATCAGAGACTTATACAAAAAATAAACTCAGGGTTTTTAATTGAAAATAGCCCCGAGGTGCAATAATTAATTATTTGCGGGTTTTAAAATCAAAAATTATAAAAAAAATTTATATCCAAAATTAAACAAACATACTTGCAGTCAATTTTGGTCAATCAATTGTTGGCAATACTTACAAGTCCGAAAATGGTGTTTTACACCATTTTCAGACGAAAATTAATTGTTTAAGTGATAAAAAAGATAAAAAGGCGTGTAAAGGTTAATCTAGGATTTGTGTACTTGAGTGTTTGCAAATCGGATACTGATATCTATAAGTATACCATCGATAAATAAATATATGCACTGTATTGGAAATGTTCACATTTTACAGCTCAAAATGCCGTTCTTTGTAGTTTTTAGTTTAGACACTCGTCCCTAGTCATACAAAGGCTCTATATTTCATATTTCATATAGAGTCTCCGTATACCACACTCTTTTTGTAAATACCGTAATAGCTATAGTGGGCGAATGCCTTTGTTTTGACCAAATAATTTTTTAGAATAATATCCTTTTTTCGGCTTATTTCGATATAGCGATATAAACTTATAATCAAACTGGTTGCGGCATCTTCTTATAATTACTCTTTCGATAGCATAGATATAGTCAAGTTGATATCGCACCCCTAGAACAAGATTATGACAACTCAAAATTCTATGTTTTTTGTATAATTATGTAATAAAATTTTGTTGCTAGAGTTTTATTATTGTATTACAGTTTCTGAACCTTTTGTAAATGAATTTTCGAAGTGTATACAAAAATTCTATCTTCGAATAAGCTAGCTGCACTGTGTATAAAAATGTAGAATAAATTTTGAGTTGTCCTAGTCTTGGTCAGGGCATATAATACAAGATTCTGATACTAGTAGTCGGCCATCTAAGAGAACTCTGTAGTGTGACTTAATACAAGGGAACTTTGAAACGCTGCAACTTATGTAAATATTAATTATTTTAAAAAATTGTAATTGATCCTCCTACAAGTTCTTCGGATATTGATCAAAGACGCACGCCATTCGTAAATTGCATTCCAAAATGTCTGCAGTCACGACTAACTCAATTCAAAAGGCCAATATGCACAACTGATTGTGCCACCTCTTAGTCTCCTTTACCGAGCCTCCATTATGCTGCGCACAACCGGGAAAACTATCGGAAAAGCCGACGTGTCGCTTTGACACTCGATCAGTCGCTCGCAGTGGCCAAACCCACAGAGCAGCGGCGCGCGCGGAATGCGCTCTGGGCGACAAAATGTCTGGCATGCACGCGGACATAATATATATATATATAATATATAGAGAGCAGCAGCGAGCTCCTTGACATTGTGCTCTCTCGATGAGAGCATGAAAGACGGACCGCTATATAGCGAGCGAGTTGTTGTACGTGAACGCCCCTTGCGCGTGTATAATGCGCGCAAATGTGTAGCGACACGTGCACGTATTTCATGATCCGAAATCGATGTACGCGCGCGTGTGTGCGCGTACGCTGTTGGTACGTTCGAGTTTCGGGACCCGAGAGTGAAGGGTCCCCGCATTGAGGGCCCGTTTCGAGTGCCAATAAATGATTCACGAGTCCATTGTGCGAGTGATGCTGGCAATCTACTGCGTTTTATGCGGTTGTAGCGGCTTTCTATGTATTCTCGATTAGCTGTATTTTCGTTTCCTTTTGTAAGGTGCTATTCTTGTGCATTTTTGACGATTGTAAAGCGAATGAAGCCGTTTCAACGGCAATTTACGAGCCGATAAAGTTGCTACAATAGTGTTACGCTACGTAAGTTCGATTTAATGTAAATATTGTAATTGTTTCTTTTACATTTTGAAAAATACTCGGAAAATAATAAAAATAACTTTTTAAGGTGTTTGTTATGTATTTACTAATAGATGTTGAAAATTCTGTTCGCGAATATAGTTTTGAGATAAGATATGGGACTTTCGAATTTTCGATTGTAGCAAATATTAAAGCCCAGCAACGGCATATTATATAGCCAACTAATATGTATATAGTAAGTGTATATGTTAACATATTGAAAAATCATAATTTGATTAATATAATTAATAAGTAATTAATGTAATAATTAATAAATAATTAGTTTGGAAAAGCACCGTCAAAGGTCCAGTCTTTGATCAACTAAAACATTTCTACATAAGTAAATTTTACTATAACTTTCTATTTTAAGAAGTATATGTAGTAAATGAAAGAAATAATTAGTTCATTTTCTTTCTAGCATAAAGTAAGTGAAACGCATTTGCGCATTTACAAAATTATTAATTTTTCAGTCAATTTCTCATTAAAATATATAATTCTAATATATAGCGTGGCAGAAAGTAATTGGTACGTACTACGCGACTGCCCTTTCATATGAATTTGTACAAGTATCGAATTACAAGCATTTCTTTTGATAAATGAGTAAAAAATAATGCTTAATATTGTGCTTGTTTTCGAGCAACATAATTATCGAAAAATAATTATTTATGATTTTAATAATATATATTAGTCTTGTTTTCTTTATTTTATGGACCAAACGAGCTACTTAGTTTTCTTACTTACTATCTCTATTAATTAACTATTTATATGAATTATATGCTATCGAAGGCCCATAATAAAATTGTCCTCTCACTGTAGTACTTATTTTGTTACTACGTATTAAATTGTACATGTCATTCCAAGTGAACTAGGTGTATCTTTCGTTAGGCAGTATGATGGGGTTGCTAGCTTACCGGCGCCTTAGTATCACGATCGATGTCTCCGTAAGTGTTAGTGAACTATTCTTATTCACATTAGCTCTTTACGTTGTCTTTTGCATTATGACACGCTGTATATCAGAAACGAGGGTCTGAGTAAACGCTGACACGGGGGGATTCCATTTTTGGTAGCTAGGAGGCAACGCCTCCCCTAAGCCGAGTAGGTAGCGCAGCTACCGCACAGTTGATGCTCTCCTGGTCGCTGCCATTAGTCAGCCTTAGATTCGTATAACGAACTATTTGATCAATCGCTTTCGCAATCATTTTCTAGCTAACTTTATGCTATTTGTCTAATACAGTGAATAATAGACTGCAGAATTTTTATAAAATTGGTTATTTTTCACTATTTTTAATGGTGCAATTTTTGTTTAAAACAGGTAGTATTTCAATAAGTTAGGAAATTTGATACAACTTATTTTTATTTAGCATCATTTTTGTTAGAGTTTCATTTAGAATGGTGTGAAACTAATAATTAAGTAATACTGACTAAACCATCTCCTGACTATTATCATGTCTATGTAACGCTTGCTGTGCTAGACATATATTCAATTTAGCGTTGTCAAAAGTTACAAAATGTAAATATATTTACTTTGTCATTTGTCAAGCTTACATTGAAAGTGTATTTTAATGTTAACAAAGCAAGAATTTGAATCTGTCATTTGAGAATAGCAGCCACGTAAGCAAAACGCGAACTAGTACATGAAAGAGTCAAATCATCTATGTAATTTGTTTAGTAGAGTCCCTAAATATTGGATTAATTCAAAGAATATTAAACTAATATATAATCACTGTAATAAAATCACTGTACATAACATTTAATGAAAAACTTCTAAAACATATTTATTTTCATACATTTCCTATACCAATCATTTTCATATTATTGTAATGACCAACATTTAGTAAAATAAACGATAAGTTAGAGTTAATAAAGAATTAATTGTTAAGTGGTGTCATTTTAACTGTAATACTTTATTAAGTAAGACGATTCAATGTCAATATTAAATCAACTCACGTCAGTTAAGAATTCTGCAGAGAAATAGAATGTTCATGTCTTGAAGTGTTTAGCTAGAAAATGAGGCTTTTATAAGGAATTTTCGAGCATGTGATGCCAATAATTTTAGTAAATTAGATAACAAAATGATCTAAATTCCAATTCTGCTGTTTCGCTGTTTTATCTGTTATTACTTCTCTGTGGTATTCTCCAAAGGTAAATACTGCAGAGTATACGTTCAAAATCGTTAGAAACGATGAAGGTTGAATCGTTGCCTGTTGACCATAGCATCACTAACGTGCAAGTAAAAAACTTAACTCGAGCGTTTAAGCAACAAAGCGTTTTATTACAAACACGAGTTTTTCCTTTCGCCCGAGTCAGGCGCTTACGAGCGCAATGAAACCCGAGAGCCTGAGCCCATGTCTAATCGAACTTTCGACATGCCGCCGGCATTGCGACAATCGCCGTCGCGGCCACCCAGCAGCGCAGCGCTGCAATGTGCCTAGCGCCGCGTGCTCACTACGTTTATACATTTTGTATTTCTCCGTGCAATTTTCTATGTGCCACGGTAAGTGAATCGATATTGCGCCTTCGATAGTTTATATCATTGCATAAAACGGTGGCTCAATTGATAGAGGATAAGCCTTGAATTGGAAAGCTCGCAGATTCAAATTCTCGCGCAAAATTTAGTATTTTATTTTTTTGACGATTAACACACTTTTTATGAGAGTAGCAATAGTTTGTAATAGTTTTATTGTTAAAGTATCAATTAATACCATATTTTTCCGAAACACATTATTTTTCACGCGGGCACTAATTTAAACACGTATATATGTGTACTAAAAGATGTTACTGCGTTTTTACTGTTTCATTAGATTTTGTAACTTACAGTACAGATTATTATTAATAGAGCGTAGGTAACAAATGGTTATTCGTTCATTTTTACATGCTTCTTCAAAATAAAATTCATTATTGATAAAAATTGTCTTTGTTTATTAATTGAACTACAACTCGTCCAACTACTGGGCAGTTTACCCTATTTGACTATTATAAGTCACATTTTACTCAGTAAACGTGTAATTTATAGATGCACACTTGCCGTTAAAGAAACAGACGACGTTCTATCTGGTCGAATTTATTTGAATTTTTTAGAAATGCTGCAACTTTATTGGGTAAAATGCTCATTCTCGCTAATTTAACCAGATATTTTTAGCATCATCTGCATGTGTAACTGAAGCAAAAATTTGTATTTGAAAATTCTCGCATGCACCAGCGAATTTCATGTTTACTCAGTAAATTCATTAATCTTGATGCCCGGAATTTCACGGAGGGTCATATATATGATTTTTCAGGAGAGAATTCTTTAAGTTAAGATTTCCAATGTGCATTAAATGTCAAAAGATATCTTCTTGGTATTTTGACCATGAAAAGGACTCATTAGTTTTGGTGATTTAATTCTTGGTTAGTTTTAATATACTTTGTTGAAAATTGCCAAAAATGATTTTTTAAAAATTAAATACGTTTTAGTGCCCTTAAAATATCTATTGGTTCAAGTCGCGTTCTATTATATGTTAATCTATAAATAGTGGATTAATTAGGATGGTACACACATAACGAACGATTGATTTATCAAGAGTGTGTGATATTCTATTGGAAAAATCTAAGCTTATGTATGATACACGATAAAAGTATAACCAATTACATGGAAATAGAATATATTTTCTACAATTCAGAATACTTAAACCGTTAAGAGGTTATGTTGAAAAGCCACTTAACCCTTTTATTTGGATAACCAATTTATTTGGATAGGCAGTAAACCAATTATACTGTAATGTATAAAGATATATATAATTATTTGCTGTAAAATTCAAAATAAGCATATTATTGCATCGACAAAATGACGGAGAAAAGTAAGGAGTATAGCGATACTGATATTTCTTTAATAACTTATAATTAAAATTATTTTTTGTAACTCTATCGATTAGTAGTTGTTTAAAAACGCATAAAGACACAAATTACCGTGTTACTTATTAGAATTTAATTTAATTAAATTAAGAGCAGTTTTACTGAAAATCGATTTTAAGCCCTTCCGCTAATTATATTTGACGCTCGTTTTTGAATAACCTATTAGAAGTAGATGCTAGGAACTTTTTAAAGTTAACAAGTCGCTTCCTATTTATTTTTTTCGATGCAAAAGGGACTCTGGGCATTAGAGGGTTAAGATAATATCCACTCTGCACCCATAAAAAAGAGAAATATATAAAATGTAACACAATTTGGAAACAGAAATATAAATTTAGATATAAGGAGCTTCAAAAATGAATTTAATATACTGGTTACATAAATAAACTCAATACAAAAACGATGCAATTTTAACGTATTATGTCCGCATAATTATTTATTTATTGATTTAAAAATGCATATTACTGTAAAATTCATATAACTACGTACAAATCAATTCCTCTTTTATTGTCAACATTATACGTTAAAAGATTCATGATTAGTGTAATAGTGCGATAATAGTGATACTTATTCTTATTGCTCGAATCAATTTTTATTTTATGTAAAAATATAACAAAATTTGTGAGAATTAAGCAAACTTTGAAAAATGCTAAGTTTTATGAGATGAATAAATTATAAATTAACTTAAAATAAGCTACAAGTATGCTTGAAAATCAAAATTACAAATTAGAGTGAATGTTAGCTTTGCTTGAATAAAACACAATATTAACGAATTTCAAAGACTGTAGATCGATATGAAAAGTTTTAATTAACAATTATTAAATAAAGAAAAACTTAAGTATTATAGCCTAATAAAATCTATACAATTAAGTTACAAAACTATCTAAATAAAGTTTAATTGTATTACAAAGTTGATAAATATATTTTTTAAATAAGCTGAAAATTTATAACCCGGCAGATCGTTTGAATCTTTATTTTAAAACTCTATTCTTTTTCAAGCAATAGAGTCTATACATATTAAAGATTTGTCACTCGACCGTTAGCATGCCTGTATCAGCTTGACATAGAGGAGTGTGAGTAGTTATCAGAATGTGCGATAGGGGCCGTGTTTGATTCCACACGTAAAATTTTATTGGTTTTGTATATAAATCCCCTATTCGTTCGTTAAGGTGATGCTAAACCCCTTGTTATCGTCAAACACGGGGAATCACTTATTTCATTGAATTCTCAATTTTGAACAAATATCTCTCTGAAAGGTTGTGGTTTTTGATTAGGACAATAACGTTTCATAAAGATATTTGCTAAAAATTGAGAATTAAATGAGAAAAGTGGGTCCTCGTATTTGTCGATGGCAGGAGGCTTTAGCATCGCCTTAATATGACTATGTATACTATTTTTATCGTTGTCTGTGTCTAGAGAAAGAAAAACAGGCACCCTACTGAGGAGCCTGGCTTTCCTTCTTTCTTTTTCAGTTATTTAAAATTTCATTTTGTGTCTGTTGTGATTTCCTATTTGTTCTTTTCTTTCTCATACAGTATGATATTAAAATATTGTAATCAAGACAATGAACCAGCACTGAGAGAATATGTTGAAACTTTATAACTCAGGGCGATCATTTTACTATTTATTTTAACATGTTATTATTTGCCGAGTAATAGAGCCTTTACATCTTAAATAAGTATTTTTAATCAAAATACAAAAAGAACATTCTAAAATGAGCATCAAACATGAGAACACTTGCTTAATAGCAACAGAACCATAAAATTCAATGACATTTTGATAAGCTGTTAAGGTCTATATACGAGTTTATATAACTGTATCTTTTAACAACAGACTAAAATTAAATCTATACATACTCATGAATTATACAGATAATTGACCCTACATTCATATAATTTGTTTCCGAAAAAAAAACTAAATAACGGTCTAACATCCCAAAATTAGCTAAAAATTTTCAAAAAACGTACCAACTTATCTCTGAATATACAAAGACTAAACTTCTCTCCTGCCCAATACACTCACACAAGTCATTCACCCCATCACATCAATCTAACAAAACCCAACTGTCACGCGATCTTCGAACCTCGATGGACAATAAACAACGCCCAACCATCAAAGACAAAAGCCTCCCCCCCTCTCCCTAAAAAAATGGCGGTCAAACGAACCTATCCCCGAATCTCCCACTCACACGCATGTGCACGCACACGTGGACGCTCGCGCGCGCTCGCACGCGGCGTGAAAGCGCTGCGCGCGCGTTCGCAGCCGAAGAGGAGAGCAAAAGAAGCAAGGAGTAAACCCGCGCCGTGCACACGCAGCGGCAGAGAGCGAAGACGGAGCCGTGAGCAGAGCTGGTATATATAAAATCCAACTCGTGCGCGTGAGAGAGAGAGAGAGAGAGAGAAAGAGCCAAGGGGGAAAAGCAGTTGGGGGGGGAAAAAGGACGGAGAATGAGAAAATGTATATAAAGGCAGCTATGCGGTGTACATAATACGTGCATGTATACCTATAGCCTGCTGTGGCTCGAGGGAGAGACACACCTACTTCGGCCACCTCTATATATCTATACCTACAAGCGTGCCGGGCAAATTGCGTGAGAGCGACGAGGATGGAGATACGCATAATGGGCTTCTCTCTCGCTGGCGTTATACACGCGGAGGTAGCCGAGGAGGGGCCCAATCATCGAATCAGTAAAACGTGACGGAACGAGCGCCGACCTCGCTTCCACTTTGTGTATGTGTGTGTGAGTGTGTAAGATGCGGGAGAAGGGACGGGCGGACGTGGTAGGAAAGTGGTAAATGTGCGTGAGTGTATGGGTGTATTTATTTACACGCGTGTGTGTGTGAGCTTAGGCTATAAGGGAGAGAGGCGCTCGTTTCTTTACTTCTCTCTGCGTTTAACTGGCGAGTTAGCGAGCCAGTGAGAAGGAGTGGGATAAGCGTATGCGCGTGAGCCGTGGAGGTTATTTTTGTTGCTTGCCATACCGCGCTACACGCTAACAAATGCTTTTCTCTTTGTTTTTTTTATTGTTGGTCGTGGTGATTAATGCAATTGCCGAGCAGTGTTGCAAGTTGTTCCTGCTTTTTGCAGCTGAGAAATATTTTAGAAGTCTGTGTATGATGGAATAATATTTATCATTACGAACAGCCACATGAATAATGACAGGTTTTATTTAAAAGCAAATGTGATTTTTCATCTTTTTTATTATCTCAGTATAATCTTTTCTATTATATTTCATTTGATTATATGTTACAAATTACTAATTTTTAATGAATGTTACTACTTCTATTTCTACATGTAGGACATACTCGACTTTTTATAAAAATGACCATATTTATAGTAAAACTTTCCGTATTTCTGGTAAAATTTAATATTTTTAGGCAATTTTGTACTTCGAATGCAGTAATTTTTAATATGCATAATATATGGTAATAATAATAGAAAATGGAGTATGTCTCCAATATGCATATTAAAATAGTAATTATTGCTATACTATTTCTCATAGCGCAAAGAAAAGAAATTACAAAATATGTCAATATATTATTTATTCTACTTGAACAAGTTACTCTAAATTGAATATCCCTTTTGGTATACTGTTATTGAGATGGAATATAACAATAATTTTTTTATTTTTGGATATGCATACAATAATGTCAACAATTTACGAGCATATTTTATTTTGTCACATTGGGTTTTTACTCTGACACTAATATTACACATAAAGTATGAATATTATAATTATCGTATCAGCATTGTCATTCGAAGTTGAGTAAAAATGCACTGTAATCGAATGAATTTTTCAGTGGGACAAAATTAGCATCCACATTTTCATTTACATTCAAATGGGAAACAGGAAATGGATTTTTAATAAAGAGGAGTGGTGCTGCTGTAGTAATAAGGGCCAATGCTCTCACAATTTACTTGAAAAAAAAACTACTTAATGTAACCAAAGCAACAGATTATTTAAAAATCAAGTAATAACTGATTGATATAAAGTAAATTTGCCATTAAAGAATAAAAAACAAAAAATAACACTACAAAAAACCGCTGCCAATTCATTGGCACTTAGCTTCCTCAAACTAAATTAATTGTTCTATGAAAATTTTTGTTCTAATAAATTAATTTTAAATTGCTATATCTCTTTTTAATTTGGTTCTCAAAAATGTGTGCTGATTTATCATTGATGGTTTAATTCAGAACATTTAATTAAACTAGCTGTAGCCATAATCTTATTTTATTTTAATTTTATATTTATATTTTAATTTACATTTATATATAAATTAAATCTGTTTTAAGCAGTCTTCGGTAACATTATTTTTTTAATTTAATAATTTTCCCATTGAATTTGAATTTAACGACATCTAAAATCACATAATTATATCGTTCATACGTATGATTTTTACCTATATTTATAAAAAATAAAACAAAAGATATTGATATACATTATTTAATTTATCTTAAAATACTTTTTCAATCAATATTTCAAAACAGAAATCTAACCCTCAGTATATAAATTAATAAATAAAGTATTACTATTTTCTTAACATTTAACATTTTTAAATTTATTTACTAAATTTTTCAGTTGTAGAAGATAGGTTTTTTATACTTTTTTAAATGCATTTACACTAAATTGATCATAAAATTTCTAACATTCCAAAAAACCCAAAAAACTAAAACTCAAAAATCAGAAAATAAAATAATCACTATAAAACAAAAACAAGTCGATAAATCTTGAAATTTCTTTTCAATTTTGAATCTTCGTTTAAAAAAAATTACCCCTTTGTGATAAAAATGGCCACGCCGTTCTCGAGATATAAGCGATCAAAAAAAATTAAAAGAAAACATAACCTCAATATCTCAGAAAGTAAAAGATCTCATGATCTGAAAAAACGTACAGGTTATGAAATAGTAAAAAACTACCTTTTACTAAAGTTTCAGATAAAATGCTGTCGATTTGCTTAAGTTAACGCGTCAGGAAAAAAAGCGATTTTTTTAACAAAATTATTTTTTTCTGGACAAAAGAAAAATACGAAGCTTCAAAAATTTTACAGGATATTATTCTAAATATTTCTTATCATCTCAATTATTTTCAAAAATTTTCCATCTTATATTTCATAGATATAACCATTTGAAAAAAATGACGTTTTCGTGTATAAAACAACAAGGGAAATATCTTTTTCAAATATCGGGTTGGAAATGATAGGTAATTTTATGCACCTTCAATTGCATCTTCATTGAATCGATGATGTTATTTCTAAGGTATTAAAAAACCTGAAAAACTAAAACTAAAAAATCTAAAAACCGCTAAAAAACAAAAGAAGTATCAAAAAACAAAAAAACATTATTGTGCCGCCTTCCTTTAAGAAAAACAAAAATAATGAACCCTGAAACATTAAGTTTCACCGTATGTATGCAGAGTTATGCTGGTAAACATCCATACACACACACACACGTCCATACAGACATTTTCTAAAAATAGTGTATTTTGATTTCTGAAGTCTCAAAACATATGTCTAACATGTTTTTAGCAAAACTTTTTTTTACTATCAGCTTAAGAAAAATCATAATATGCACTTTATATTCTGTTTAATTGAGTATCTAAAAATTGTAGTTGATTAAACAAATAGTTTTAAATAATCTAATATTCACACATAAATTTTATACTTTACTGATCCAGTTTTTACCCTATAGTAACATACTTAATTGCAAATTCATAATTTTTCGGTGGATATATCTCCATTTAGTAGGAATCAGATAATTTATATAAGTTATTTATCTGTTTAAAACAAATTTGAATTGTCTGATCTTTTGTAGCTTTCAACAATGACAAATAAACTTGCTGAACTATTGCATTGATACAGGATCAATGTCTTAAATTATTGTTATATTATCTTAGACATATTCTGAGATATAGATATTATGCACCATTATAGATCTCCTGGCGAAACGCATTTACACAAAGCCTGATTTCTCATCAGATAATGATTTTATCTGCTACGTTTTTTCATTATAATATGTATCGATCATACACGTTAAATCTGGTAGAGTCGATTTGCCACTCTAGTTGTTTTATTCCAAAATAGAATGTAGCTTTAGAGATAGACAACAAGAATGATTTGATCTGTGATCTTACATACTCATATGAACTTAATATTCATATCAAGTGAAAAGAGATAGACACTCACACTATACTCTCCAGTACTAATTTATAAAGTGAAATTCCACTCATAATACAGTGAAAATTCACTCATAGTATATAAGAGGAGTGATTTTTTTCAACTCATTCTTTAAGTGCAATTTTTCTTATAATCGAGTTCATCAAATTATAACTAAAATTTCAGTAAAAAGATAATTATTTTAAAATTCATACTAGAACTCTACTTATGTTTCTAAGTCAATATTACATAGTTTCTCAAGTCATCTCAATTTCAAATTCGGTAATATTCGATAAATTCAACAGAGTTAAGAAACAAGTCCAACAATAAAGAATCTCAACTTCCTGACGTTCAACAGTTAGATTTCCATCGATCGAAAAGTAAAGGTGATAGACACTATAAGGAGACGAAGACACGAAGATCGACAAGAAGATCATAACCGAATCAAAGGACGGAATAAAAAGTATAGAAGGGAAGGAGGAGATGATCCATCCACATTCGCCAGAAATGTGTGCAAAAGGGTAAACGCGTATAGCCGTAGGTACAAGCGAAGGGTGGGGGGAGGGCAGCAGAAAGAGAAGCTAGACGAAGAAGAGGGTGGGTAAGCGAGATGGTGGGTAGGGAACGGAAAACCAATCGTCGCGATGTTCCCTCGCGAATCCCTAAATGCCACTCGCGGGTGGCTTTAAAGCCGACGTCTCTCTATCTTTCTCTCGTCCACGCATGCGTACTCTCCGCATGCCCGCTAGCTGCACACATCCAACATCGAGCGACACGTATGTGTAACTCGAGCAACGCGTACACACCAGGAGAGCATTGCACAAGGCGCGTACGCGTGTGCGTGAATTCGCGAGTGCGGCCTATTGACGCGGATGTGCCCTATCCAAGGGGAGTACTATTAATAAATCCCCCCTGTCTCTCTCTCTCTCTCTACACAGCCTTTATCGTGCACTGCAGCCTTTATTTCTTTCTCTCTTCATCGTCGACGACGCGACAGAAGGTTGATATTCTCTTCGGTCTCTCGTGTGTGCAACACGTCTGCACATGCACGCGCACGTGTATACGTGCGCGAAATCGCGCGCTAGTGTATATCTGCTTGAATGCATAGACGGAGAGCGAGCATAAAGAACGAGCGAGAGGGAGAAGTGGGAGAAAGAGCGCATGCGTGGGCAGAGGGGAGGGGGGTGGGAAGGGAGCGGAAGGGGGGGGGGGGGGCGGCGGGTGGGAGAAGAAGTATGCGACCGAGCGAGAAGAGCCTCCAATTCCGCGAGGGCGATGCGGGCCTCGAATCATTAATCGGTCGCCCCGGCAACCCCGTCGGCACGAGGCCATTGGTCGACGGGTCCGCGCTGCTGCTTCTGCTGGTTCCCCCCACCCCGCCGCCCTGCGCGCAGTCCACTCCGTGCACCAATACTAAGACACGCATTGCCGGAGAGCCAACACTCGCGATCTCCCCCACCCCGGGGGCCGCGGCTCGCCTCGCGCGCATAGCTCCCCTTCTTTGTATGCGACGACGAAGACGACGACGACGAGTCGGGCTATGTTACCCGCACACATCGCAAGCGGAGTCACATGGATGCTCGCAGGCATGCTCGCGTACAGTTTCGATCTCACGGAAACACACAGACGCGCGCGAAGTTGCGGATTCTACGAACGAAGTCCGTAGCGCGAGCGCACATGCTTATACGAAAACAGCCTGAAAGCATGCGATGCACACACACATACACACGTTAACACATTCGTACATACTTAAATACATGCACACATACATTGTCACAAACACGTAAACGCACACGCATACATACATAATTAAATAAATACTTATACAGATACATACACATATATACAGAAACAAATGCATACGACTACATACAGTGACACAAACACGTAAACATACACATATGTATACAGAAATAAATACATACATATGCATACGGTTACACAATTACGTAAACATACACATGAATACTGAAATAAATACATACACAATAAAGATACATTCACTAAACACACATACGCACTCATATATACAGAAATAAATATATTCATATATATACACATGTGTATACACATAGGCATACATACACACATACATACACACACATATATACATAAATAAATAAATAAATATATTCATATATATATACACATGTGGATACACATATACATTCTGACATACATAGACATACATACACACATATATACATAAATAAATACATATATACATACATTCACATAAATACGTATACATACACACATATATTCAGAAATAAATACATACATTCATACAAACACATATACGAACACATGTATACGGAAATAAGTATATACACATGCGAATACACATACATAAACATTCACACAAACACATATACATATACACACATATTAACATACATTCATAGTAACACATATACATATACATATACATACACAAACACATAAACGTACACGAAGTCTCACAAGCAGAGAAACACATTCAGGCACATGGAGGCACACTGGCACAAGCGATTCACATGAATACACACATACACGCACAGACACTCACAAGGGTTCCCCCGTTGATTTACGCTCTACGGAAGGATGAAATACAGAGCCGGCAGTCGGCAATGTAGGGGCCGTGTATCTCCGTGAGTCTGTGTACATCCGTGTGTCTATAGGTCGATGTGAAGCTCTGCGCTAGTATGAGAGGGTATATATAACGAAACGAGTCTCTACGTAGGAGGGTCGGATGCACAGAGAGAGAGAGAGAAAGAGAGAAATAGCCGAGGCTAACCGAGCCGAGCCGAGCGTCGGCTCTTTCGGGCTTGCTTGCTTGCTTGCTCATCGGGGGCTTTCGTTGTGTGCGCGCACGGGACTGTAGCGTGGCTCTGCGGCCGTGTGCCGCTGCGAGCGAAAGAGAGTCTCGGAGCCGGCACAAGCGCTAGTGGTATAATATACCGTTCTCTCTCTCTCTCTCTCTCTCTCTCTCTCTTTCGCTTAGTGGCAACGACAACAGCAGCAGCGGCAGCGGCTACATCTACAGTTTCTGCATTTTAGGCCTAAAATGAGCTAGGGAGAGAAAGAAAAAGAGAGAGAAAGCGAAAAAGGGAAGGATGTTTTCGCTCGTAGCAAGCTTGAAATTCGCAATTTTCGCGTTAGCAATATTCTTCCGTTATTGTAATATCGAACCGATGATTCCCTTAATTAACAAATGATTGTTTAGAGAATTTCTAGTTCAACTTAAAGAGCACATCAGCTTTAAGCTGAATGTTTGTTACTTATACATGGTTCTACCGACTATTCCAGCTCAACGTTACTAATAGTTCATCGTTATAAACCTAATTTAGCAAGAATATCTCCCAAAAACGCAAAAACACCTTGCACAAGCCCTTTCTCAAACTTCTCGAAGCCCACAGCTCCACTGTCTAAGGCTCTCTCTCTCTCTCTCTACCACCCAAGATCCCCAAAAACAATAAATACACAGCCTTATCATTCCATTTTGCAGCAGCAGCGCACTAGCAACATAATCAGTACCTACTGCGGTGCCGCGCGCACAGCCGAGGGAAAGCGAAATCTCCCCCAAAAACTCGGTGCGCGCGCGCGCGTCCTAAATCCCATGCAGAGCCCGCAAGGCAAATACACGCACGCGCACACGCACATCGAGCAGCACGCTTGGCTCTCTCGCACACACGTGTCGGGCGCATGTGTGCAGCAGGCCAGCGCGCAAGGCAGAGAGCGAGGAACCCTCGCTCCCGGATTTTTTCCGAGTCTACGGGAGAGGCGCTCTCTCTCTTGCTTTACACACAGCGCAGCGCAGCAGAGCAGAGCCGAAGCCAGCCCAGAGAACGTGATTGCCGCTGTTGCCTTCCAAGGAAGGAACTCGTCGTCGAGAGAGGAGAGAGGGAGACATACAGCTGAGTCCAAGAGCGCGGGGCTAGGAATAAAAGGACGATGCAAAAAGTGCGAATTTTTTGTTTGTTCCGAGAGATAGAAGAGAGGGGAGGGAGAGAGAGAGATGCTTTCGTTAAATTCCGGGGACGGAGACGTTGCTGTCTCGCTCTAGCCTTTCTATATCGTGAATTTTTTATCTCTTTCTCGGGCCGCGCGCGCTGTGTCGTTGCCTCCCTTCTACTCCTAACTTTTCAGACTTTGGACTTACTGATTTTATGTTTCGATTTTTAATACTTAGGAAGGGTTATTTATCGAAAAGGGAATTATTCATTTCTTGTCTAAAATTTCTGGATTTCAAAATCTTACTCCATAGGGACTGTGTTAACTTATTTTTCAGTGAAATTTTACTCCTAAAATTTAAAGACAGATACTAGAGTATAAGGAATTGCACTCAAATAGTTTTAGAGGTATTTTGTTTCTACGACCTTTTTTACTTTAAATTCTTTGGAGCAAATATTTAAATCTTAACAAACGAATTATTGTAATCATTTTGCAGTCTTTATTTAAATGAAGTTTGCACTCTCTAAATTTTTTTTAATTGAAAATCTCACTCCAGACGCAATAAGTGACTGTGTTCTCACAATTTTAGAGTCGAATTTCATTAAAAAAATATAAAAACACAGTCACTTATTGCAATTTGACCGAACTTTTCACACCAAAGTTTTTAGAAATAAAATTTTTTATCGTTTTGTAATGATGATTTTTGTATTTTTATTATTTATTTATTTATTTATTTATTTATCTATTTATTTATTATTGCATTTTCAGCCCTTTCGTCCAGAAACGATCTATAATGTTTATAAACTAACTTACTAATATAACAATAAAAAAATGTTTGCATTATCATCTTGTAGAATTAGTTTAACTTTATACAGACTGAATTTCACTATGTAGAATGAAAATCTGTGGTGAAAAGGTAAAATGACAAGTCCATTTATTGAAATGTTGAGATTTTTTAATTGCCATTTAAACCTATATAAAAGATAAGCATAGAATTTGAAAAAATAAAGTAAATGAAGTTTTGCAACTTATGACTTTATTATATGAAAGTATATCATATATATATATATATATATATATATATATATATATATATATATATATATATATATATATATATATATATATATATATATATATATATATATATATATATATATATATATATATAATATATAGATAGTAATATCATTAAATACTCAGTTTGCAAAAAAAGTGGACTTAAGCTGTTCCGCCTCAAAACCACAGAAATTCACTCTTTTATACAGTGGTTATTTCACTATGATTATAAAAGTAGTAATATTTCTTTTCTTAAAAACAGCTTTGAATAAGGCTCAGCTAATCTTTTAAGATAAAATGTAGTATTCTGTATTACATGTTTTATTGTATTCTGTATTCTTTTTTAAAAATTATGTTGTATCGTGTTTTATTTTAACTATTTTTTTCTTAACAGTTACCTATTTTTTTCAACAAAACTTTATGGTTATATATAACATTGTACAAAAACACACTCATATAATTATATTTTTGCTTTTCTATATGTTATTTAATGCTGTGCACTAAAAAATTCTATACAATATCAAACTGTTAAATATTTATTGTTAAAGTGTCATAGTATAGAATTTTTCAGTGCACAACATTAAAATAAAAATGGGTGAATAAACATTTTATGAGTTAAAATAACATTTTATTGTTATCTTTGCTTTTTATTGTTTTAAAACATTTATAAATATGTACGGTTTATTTATTCCTATGTTCGGATAAAGTGGCTTCTAACAACTTCCCCATACAAAATTCTTACAAAATTTGCTTATTTTTTTACACATATAATCTCATACTATACCCATAACACTATTTAAATAATTCCCTTAGAATGTTTTTCCAGATTCTACTTGATAACCCTTGAGTGCTCGATTTAGCTAATATTCATAACTATTTTTTATTCTCAACATTATGCGCGTCTTTACATTATGTGTGCATTTTAATAATTTTTCCGTTTGTCTATACTGTACTCCCTCTCTTATACTGCCTTAAAAAACTGTTCTAACTCTAAAAAAATATTTCAGCAATCGCTGTTTTTATCAAAACGATAAAAACTTATCAGTCATCCAAAAATTCAAAACCAAAGCCGCAAAGAAACCAAAAATCCAAATTTTCATCCCATCAATACACCCTACACCTCCCCCTCTCCTAAATTTCCTCCAACTTTCATTAATTTTCATCTAAAAATTCTCTCTCCTTCTCATTATATCACAATTTCTCCATCTCTCGCTCGCTCCCCAACGTATCGTATCTCTCTCTCTCTGTCGCTCCATCTCCCTCGCTCCCGAGCAACACATCTCGCCGTCTCTCTCGCTCCCACACACAATCCCGCAGCAGCAGCAGCAGCAGCAGCAGCACCAGCGTCGTCGTCGGCAATCCTCGTAAAGCCGGCTCGCTGGCTTGCTTTCCCTGCCTGGCTGCCTGCCTGCCTGCCTCTTCTCTCTTTCTACATCGTCACTGTATCCCTCAGCGCGTCTGTGTGTGTGTGTGTGTGTGTGTGTGTGTGTGTGTGTGTGTGTGTGTGTGTGTGTGTGTGTGTGTGTGTGTGTGTGTGTGTGTGTGTGTGTGTGTGTGTGTGTGTGTGTGTGTGTGTGTGTGTGTGTGTGTGTGTGTGTGTGTGTGTGTGTGTGTGTGTGTGTGTGTGTGTGTGTGTGTGTGTGTGTGTGTGTGTGTGTGTGTGTGTGTGTGTGTGTGTGTGTGTGTGTGTGTGTGTGTGTGTGTGTGTGTGTGTGTGTGTGTGTGTGTGTGTGTGTGTGTGTGTGTGTGTGTGTGTGTGTGTGTGTGTGTGTGTGTGTGTGTGTGTGTCTGTATATGTGTGTACTGCGTGTATGTGCGAGTAGCTATTCTAGTATGAGTGCCAGTGCCAGTCCACTCTGGCTGTATGCGTACAGCACACACACACACACACACACACACGCACACACACCCACACAGGCAGAAGAGAGAGAGAGAGAGAGAGAGAAAGGCCCCCTCGGAAATATAAAATGTCGCGAGAGAGTCCGACTCGCCATTGGAGGAAGATGTTTGCCAGCGATATATAGGGACTAGGCGGTGTGGTGGGTCGTGTTTGCTTCGTTTCTGTGTGATTGTGTGTGCGCGCGTGTGTGTGTGTTTGTGTGTGTGTGTGTCGCGGTCGGGGAGCGCAGGGGTGGGGCGGAAACGCGCCGCTTAGAGACAGCTGTGGCAGGGACGTAACGCGAGAGCCCCCCGAGGATTATGTTATATTCTGAACTTCGCTTTCTCTCTTCCCTCCCCTCGTTCTTTCTTTTATTCCTTCTTTTTTTTCTCTCCTTCTCTCACTCGATATTAGCGATATTTGCGAATTTTCGTCGTCTTTCTTTTTAAATTTTTTCTTTGCGAATAATGCGGGTTGAGCGTATTTTTCGACGCCGTTGTCGCTTTACTTCGATTCGGCGAGCTGGCAGTGTAATGTGGGATGATGTGGAAGCAGGAATTCACGGTATGTTAAAGTGTCATTGCTGCTGTTGCTGTTATTGTATCGGGGAAGGAATGCGCGCGTTATATTGGGCAAATTTTTCGATACGTGCTTCCGTCGCGTTCGAGCGAGTAACGTGTATTAATTTCTCGGCGGTTTTATCTGAAATTCTCTTTAATTAAGACTATTTGCGATTGTGAAACATTGTGTTTATAAAAGAATATATAATACAGATTTATATTTGTTTGCATTTATGGTATGCTTAGATTTCGTTACAGTTTAAGAATTTTTTATTTTATAAAACTTTTTAATTTACCGATACTAGCATTATGGCACATAAATTGTTACTTCTAATTTAAGAGATCGCAAATTGAGAAGCTCAAACAAAAATACGAATTAATTTTTTTACTATTTTTTTCAAATGTTTAATTAAAAGAAAAACAATAAAAATATAAAAAATGTATTGCTGCAAAAATGTCTGAAAAGTAATTATGATTGTTACAATCTGATACTTAAATTATGTAAATATTAAAAGAGAATTAATTAGGTAAAATATAGAGAAAAAGTTACCATGTTTTTCTAATAATGTTGGAATATTCGATAAAAATATTAAAAAGTACAATATTATAATATATTCTATTCTGTTAAATTAGATGACGAAAAATAGGAATTAGCATTTTATCGTTAAATGACAATGGTTTTAGATTTTAGTTATAGGGTAGATGCCCCAATTACTGCCAGTGTACCAATTATTCACAATTTTTAAGATTTCTAATGTACTAAAAAGGTTATTACCATAAAAATTATGAAAAACAATTATTATTATAGAATTAGATGACGTATTACGTTTCAAGAACCAGTAAAGAAAGTAATTGGATTTTTCATCTGCTTCTGCTGACAGTAATAGGGACATATCTGATCCACAAATTGGACACGTTTGACATGTGTATTTGACAGTAAAAATATAGATAGACTATATAGATATCTGTAATATGTATAAAATAAAATACTGCTGCAAATTCATTGGCACTTAGCTTCCTTAGACTAAATTAATTGTTCCAATATGATTCCAATATTAATTTTAAATTGCTACATCTCTTTATAAATAATAACTCAAAAAGGGTGTGCTTTCTTATCATTGATGGTTTGGCAAAAGATAATTTTTTACTAAAATTACAGAACGATAGGTAATAATCCTTATTACAGCCATTTTCTCTGTACGTAATTTATTAAAATTATTTAAATATTTAAATTAACTGTAATCAGATATTGGTACGTAGATTCACTGAATTCCTAATCATCTAAAATGTGGTGAACGATTTGCCATCATAGATTTTCGAGATATAACCACAACTTTTGGTTGTAAAAGATAAGTAATTTTATGCTTTGTTGAATGCATTTACACTAAATTGATCACAATATTACTAACATACTAAATAAATCAAAAAATAAAACTAAAAATCCAAAAATCGACAAGTTGTTATAAAAAGAAACAAGTCCATGAATCTTTAAATTTCTTTTCAAAACCGAATTTTCATTAACAAATAAAAAAAATTAGCCCTATATGGTAAAAAATGACCGTGCCATTCTCGAGATATAAGCAATCAACGAAAAAATTTTAAAAAATACATAACCTCAAAAATCTCGAAATATAAAGATCGTTGTCATTTGGGCAAATAACTCTTTCAAGAGATAGTAAATAGCTACCGTTTTGAAAAGTTTCAGATCAAATGCTGCCGATTTACTCCAGTATTCTCAGCTGAATAAAAATCGATTTTCTTTACAATAAATTTTTCTTCCCTTCAAAAGAAAAAGATAATATCTGAAAAAAATATGCTTATCGATATTCCTAAACATCTCAATTTTTTTCAAAAATTTTCCTTCTTATATTTCACAGATATAACCATTTGAAGAAAATGACGATTTCGTGAATAATTGAACAATGAAAATAGCTTATTTAAAATTTCGTGTGGAAAAAGATAGGTAATTTATACTCTTTCAAATGTGTTATCGCTCAATCGATGATATTATTGCTATGGTATATATAAAAAAAACTAAAATTAAAAAATCGAATACCGCTAAAAAAGCAAAAACGCATCCAAAAATAAGAAAAAAAATTGTTGAGCCGCCGTCGTTAAAGAAAAGCGAAAAGATGAGCTCCGAAACATTAATTTTCACCGTGTATATTCATAATAATGTTGATCGACATCCGCACACACATACACACCCACCCACACATCCATACAGACATTTTCTATAAATAGTGTATTTTGATTTCAGTATCTCAAAACATGTTTCAAACATGTTTCTAGAAAAACTTCTTTTCTACCATCACAAACCTTCCTCTATAAGGAAGCACAATAAGTAAATTTAAATAAAGCTTAAATTAATAATATATCGTAGATCAGTTATTTCTTCATTACGGAGGTGCTTATCAGGTACGTAGGTTTAAGTAAAATAATGTGCATGCTCCTATTGAGATTTATTATAAAAATAACAAAAACAAATATTATGTCATGGTATAAAATTATTTAATTTTATCGAGGTTCCAGGCTCATTAAACTGGGAGCCTCTCCCCTCCCTCATTAATTACAAGCAGAGAATGCAGACAAATCTAGATAACTATTTATACTTCTTTTTTATAGATGACTATTACTATATCTTTTTTAAATTTATTATAGAAGTATAGAATATCATTGGAGCAAAGTAGAAAAATACATCTAGACTTTAAAACTTCATTCCCCTATCAATTAAATATCGTTTAATTTTTATAAAGTCAATTTGAATAATGTGTAATTAAATACCATTTTTATTCAATATGCGGACTTAATTAAGTGAATCAAAAGTATGATACAACTCTTTCTACTTTAGGCGACTGTCATGATGCAAATAAATAATGATAAATATCCTTTTAATTTCAGAGACAAAACTGACAGATTTTCAAGACATTAAAATATTATAACACAGATTCACTTATCATATAGATTTTATGTAAAAAAAATATCTAACGAATAATTGAAGCAAAATAAATTAAGTGAATAATAATTATCTGTCTAAACATTTTACAAAAAGTTTTATATAAACAATTTAAGGGCGACGGGGACCTCTTGCAACAGCACGAGTGTTGAAAGTACGGTGCAAAATGATGAAAAATGCAAATAATTTTTTTTTATTTTTGATTCTTCTAAAGAGTTATATTATAGGCATTTAATACTTTGAATAATTTATATTTTATTGACATATGTTTAGTTCAACGACACTTTTTATGATTGTTTAAATAAAAAAAAGTAAAACAAGAGAGCGAAATAAAGTTATATAACAGCAGTGATTCAAATGTAATTATAGATTAAATAAATAAATATTCTTTTAAGACTTACTGGAAGTTTTTATACAAAATTTGCGTAGTTAAATATGCATTATTTTAAACATTTGGTAAAATATTCATTAGTTTTTTAATTTTATTATTGTAGGATTTGAAAAATGACTTATTTTATGATTAGCAGATATCAACAAACTATCTTTTTATTTATCATTATTGCGACGAAATAGATTCTCGGATGGGGCAGGTCTTATCGTTACATTACATTTAATGTAGTCTTGCATAGTTACTTTTTTGTACAATACTAAAGGTTAAATAAATATTGCTATCCAAAATATTTATAAAAAAATATGTTATGAAATAGTGATGATATGTATGACTATAGCAACATCTATGATTACGGAATTTATTCAATTACAGTAGAATTAGTTATCAGAATAATTCAAGGGTACTTAAGTTTCTTAATTATCACAGAATGTAGGAATCGAGAGTACGAATCGTAAAAAGGGGCATAAAATGCTTAACTGAAATACTTCCCCAGCTGTTACTAAATACAACAGTATATATACTTTTGCTGAATATTTATCTACTATATAGTTCTTGCTCTAACTTTTACAATTTTTGCTCCAAAACCCATAAAACAACTAGAGATAGGTAAAACCATAAAAATATTTGATTCCACATAATAACAAAAAACGTATTAATCGATGCATGCCCAAAAGTAACGCGCCCCACAACAAATATCAAAATGATAACGTCAACATCCATCCGAAACAGCCTCCCCCAACGTCTACTTATTATCTTCACCCCCAGAGAAGTAACGAGGAATCCCGCAAAAGTTAGAAAAAAAAAACCCCAATTCCCCTATGAAACATACCACGCAGTCCAGTTCCCCCCGAAAATGTCGAATCCCCCTCGAAACGCATACAGCTACGTCCCTGTCCCCATCTCTACTTCGGCTTGCAGCGCACAGTACACGAATCCATTCCTCGTCCCCCTAGCTGTACAACACAGCCACGGCGCTCTCTCAAGCCCACACAGACACGACCCAAGCTGAAACATAATTCCTTCCACGCACAAACACACGATCTCCCGTACCCACACATCGCTAACCTCGAGAGCACTCGATACCCCCACCACCATCTCTCTCTCTCTCTCTCTCTCTCTGTATTCCGTGCCTCGCCGGCGTTGGCTCGGGCCGATCCCGTTACGCGGCGCATGCGCGCGAGCTCTGCCCTCCCCACTCCGGCGCCATGTTCTTCCTCTCTGCGGGCCGCGTAACCCCCCCCCCCCCCCCGAATCGCCATCGGGCTCCGCCCAGCGCGGCTGGCTCACGACGCCTCTGGGATTTGTCGGCCCCGAGGGCCAATCGCCGCCGCGCCAATCGGCCTCCCACGCTCGTCCTCCCATCGCCCCCCCACCGCTCCGAGCCTCCGCCAATCCCGCGGTCCGGGAGCCCTGGTGGGGGAATCCCGGCCGCGAGCATAGGATTTTTAAGGTCGGTTGGCGGGGAGGGGGGCAGCGAACAACGAAGCAGCAGCAGCAGCAGCAGCAGCCGCGCTCTCTTCTGTGTGTGGATCGACGCCGCTACGGGACGACTCTATAGTGCTGGGAGGAGAGACCGACAGACAGAGAGAGAGAGAGAGAGAGAGAGAGTTCGTGCTGTGCTGGGCTAGCTAGCCTCTGTACAGTGTATACGTGCGCAGTCGACCCGACGGATATAATACTACTCGCTGTAACGGGAACGAGAGTCCGTCGTTCGATACTTTTTTCGGGAAAAGTGTGTCGTTTTCTTCGACGAAAAAGTGCATTTTTTAAATATATATACATATATATGTACGGATTGTGTATTTATTCGCGAAGAGGCTGAGCTTAGGGCTCTCCCACTTTTCGGTTTGTTTTCGTTCGTTCTATCTTGGTGTGCTCGTCGAAGGATAGACAGAGAGATAGAGACGATATGCAGCAGTAGTGTGCAGTGTCTTGTGGCCTCAGTTTGCGTGAGTACTGATTTGTACTGTGAAGTGCATTGTATTCTGACTTCTGCATCGAAGTGTGCGCAGAAAAGAGTGCAGTGAAGTACGCTGAGAAGGATAGAAGCGAGCGTTAGAAAGAACGAAGGCAGAGAAAAGATCGTTCGGTGCCCAATGCCGTGCGAGTGTGTGCGTGAGAACCCGACTGCTGCTGCTACTGCTGTACTTCAAAACGTGCCAAGGTGTGACTGCGCAGGCGCACTGTAAGTATCGGCGTATATAATCCGCTGGCTTCCTTCTTTTTCTACTATTTTTCTCTTTATTCCGCTTTTCTCTCTGCTTCTCCGTTATACACTTCTTCCCTTTCTTCGCCTCGAATTTCCATGCTATCGACTAATTATCGCACCACCCCCCCCCTACTTCGGTTTCAATAAACTCCGTGGCACTCGTTATCGCTGTAGAGCGCTCCGACTCCTCTTCGCTACATACATTATTTATTTATATTTTCTTCCTCTTTTTGTACCATCGGGTTTCTCTCGAGACCTCCTCCTCCTCCTCTGGCAACACAGCGCTCCGAGGTATCGCGTATAGTCTCATTCTAGGTTAGGTTCGCGGCTCTCTCGGCCTGTGTGGGTAGAGGGGGCGACGGGGGGGGGGCACTCTCCCGATTTCCCCCCTCTGAGGGGCCGTGCACAGCAGAGAGAGAAGGAGCAAAACAACGGAGGAGCAACAACTCACCGCGAAGAGAAAAAAAGAGAAAGTGGAAAGAGAAAGAGAGAGAGGAAAAAGGAGAGCGCGCGCTCGTTAGACATGCCATTATTTATCCATTCGGTCTCGCAGCGCGGCGTGTAACGCTCCATAATGCATAGGCTAACCTTTCCTCTCGACCTCGAGCGCCGAAAGAAAGACAGAAAGAGACAAAGAGAAAGACGGACTATCGCTTGTGCACACGACGATATGCTCTCTAACCTGAAAAAATCGTTACCCAATACGCGCGATATGCGCTCACTGTCAAATGTATACTCGAGGTGGGGGTAAATGCGATCCCGAATGCATGCACGCATGCGTGCGCGTGTGAGTGCGCGACTCGAGTAGAACGCGATGGCGAAAGCAGCCGCGTGTGCACAGCCCCGTTTCTCTCCGCGCGTTATTATTGTTATTATGCGGGACGGGATGATTGCGAGCGCTGCGCGGAGTTCCCCCTCGCACTTATAATATACGCGCCATGGCGCGGCGGCTGCGACGCCGAGACGCGTATCCATGTTGCCAGAGGGAGATGGCAGCGAGCGGTGGCCCCCTTCTCTCTCTGTCTCTCTCGCTCTCTCCGGGAACCTCCCCCCCTTATTTTTCATTCGTCTCTGGCTGTCTTCATTCTTTCGCGCGGGTCCCTTCCTTCCCTTCTAGATCCCCCATCATATATATTCTGCGTGTGCCGCCTTTATCCCCCTTTTTACCGCGCGCATTGTGCGTGTGCGTGTGCGTGTGTGTGTGAGAGAGAAAAAAAGATCGTCCATCTCTTGCCTTCTCCCACCTCCCGTTCGTTCGTTCGCTTCTTTGCTTTCTCATCTCGTGCCATGTTTTCTTCTATCTCGCTCCCTCCCTCTCCCGCTGCGTGAATGCACATGTGTATGGGTGTGTGTGTACGTGACCACGTGCGTGTGTGCGTGCGTGAAACAGTGTGCGAGAGCTGTTGGACTTCTCTCTTTTCCATCGACGTAACGTGTGTGCCTATCTCTCTCTCTCTCTCTCTCTCTCTCTCTCGCTCTCTGTTGCTCTTCAAGAAACTTTATTCTGTAGGGCTCTTGGCTATATTTGTATATTTCTTTTTGTATGCATTTTTTAAAAAATATAAAGTTTATTTTGCGATTTTGCTTGTACGGGGTACTTATATGTAAGCACTTGAAAGATTATTCTTAAATTGTTGATAATATATTTTTGTATTAAGTTTATTTAATTACGAGAAATGTTGTTGTTAACTAATTAAGTTTATTTTGACGATTTAATTAAAACTTTTATGATTAACTCGGCTCTTTGAATTAGTATAATGCAAATATATTTAAATTTATGTTTTAGGATTTATTTCTGTAATTAAAACTTGACTGTATTATATATAGATACAGGCATTTAAAAGATATATACGCGTATTTTTTCATTGTTATTCACTTGCACCTTACAAAATATTTTGATTAAAATATCCGAATTGATTCTGTATTCCAAATATTTGCCTGACATATGTTTTGTTACTATGAGAAAAAATATTTATACTTATTTATAATTAACTTTGTGAATGAGAAACTAATAGTATTAAAATAACGACAAGTTAATGCAAACAAGTAGTAACAAAACATTATTAGCAGTATTTAATTTTACATGTTTTTAAAATTTGAATGATACTTATATTAAATAGATGGGTCGTATCAATAAAGATATATCTCTTATGTTATAAGACATGCGAAAGAAAGCAGCATTAAATAATTAAAATAATCATTAACATTAATTATAATCTGCACTATACAATACGTATATACTTGAATGTTACATGTAACTGTAAACTTAATAATATCAAAGCTACAATAGCATAAAGATATTATCCACTGTAATTAATATTAATTTTTAAGACAATTACGATATTTTAATCTATACATACAGTTTTTTAACGGTAATTATTTACTCTCATAAAATATAAATATTAAATGAATTATACTTTGTACTTGCTTTACTATGTAGTGTTATTTTTAATACTATTAATATAATCTAAATTAGTAGTATGTTGATCTACTACGTAAATGAAAACCATAAAAGTTAAAAATAATTTAAAGGGAAAATTGATAGGTAGAAAGATATTTTATGTACTTTGCGCAAGATGAAAATATTAATACAGTAGGTAAGATAGATATTTATATTAATCAATATAAATATCAGACAGATATACACAATTCCCAGTAATTCTTGAAGCCAACATTTTTTCAGAAATCTGCTTTAAGAATATACAAATTCGATTCAATTCTGAATATTTAAATTACACAATGCACGCCATCACGGATAACAAGATAAGAAATATATCATATAAATTAAAAATCGAGGTAATAAACTAAGTAAATTTAAACAATACAAAATTGAGAATCAAAATGTACAATTGAAGATTATTAAAGAAGTGTAACCTACAGTTATAACTCAATAACCAATTAAGCAGAAAATCTAATTCAACCATTATAACTCAAGCTGAATGAACTAAAACAACTATCGAACCTTTCTCAATTAAAAAGCAAAAAAAGAAACTAAAAAAATCCAGATAGATCCCAAGATCCAAAGACGACCACACAGGCTAAAGAAGGCACAACTCGGTTCTCAAAGATTTTTCGAAACGCCATTAATTAAGCTCCGCCGTTTCCCATCAATCCATCCCTCTCTCTCGCTCTCCCGCACGGTCCTATCCATCCGTCCCTCTCTCTCTCTCTCTACTCCGGGCGCCTGTTTCATTTTTTTTCCTACTCCTCTCTTTCTCTCGGCCGGCGAGAGACGCCTATCTCTCTACCTCGTCCCTTCTCTTTCTCTCTCCCTCTAATTCCATCTCTATCTCGGCCCAGCATCACCACGCACCCTCGTCTCACACACACAAACACACACACACAAGCTCGCTGCGCGTAGTTGTAATACCTCCGCCCCTCGTCCCTCGGCGTCGATTCCTTTGAACCGGTCCCTCCACTACTTCTCCGTCTATCTCGCACTCCCCGTTACGGTGCTAAAACTCGTCTCTCTCTCTCTCTCTCTCTCTCTCGGGGGACTCCCCCGCTGCGCGAGCCTCGTCCCACGAGGGGCTTCCATACTGCTTGGCTTTGTCGCTCCATCTCTCTCGCGTCCCCTCTTGCTCCGTTTTCTCATTCTCTCTGTATCGGTGTGCACGCGTAGGTGTGTAGCCTGTGCGTGTGCGCGTGTGTGTGTGTGCCAGGCTAATTATGGTGGCTGGCTGCGCCGCGGCCGTAGCGCTCGCTCGCTCGCATAGGCCTGGCATTTGCCGAGGGACGACATTTTGTTTTGTGAAACTTCCAAGATGGATCGCGCGCCGGGTATACACTGTATATAACTCTCCTCGTCTCTCTCTCTCTCTTTTACGGCTCGCCGGTTAAACGTGCCTGGCACTGCGCCGCGGCTCTGTGTGCATGCAGCAGGCACAAGCATTACTCTGTGTCTGTGTGTGTGTGTGTGTGTGTGTGTGTGCCTGCCCTCCTTCTCTCGTCATGGGCCTGTGAAGCTGTCTTCTTCTTTCTCCATCTCTGTCTTGCGCTCGCGCGATCCGTCTCTTGACTTTCTTCGGATGGGCCGCCTGACCGCCGCCAACGACGCCTGCCTTATTTCCTTTTTTCTCCCTTATTATTATACCTGTGGTCGGCTGATGCCGTCTTTCTCTCTCGCTCTTGTAGCTCTAGCTCACTCTTTAACTTCCTCCTGCGCCGAATAGTTGGAAAGTCTATAACAAGTTTTCGAGACTGCTGCTGTTGCAGCTGACTTGTAGCTTTAGGATTTAGAACGCTTTTTTACTGAATATATAGAAGGCCGGGTTGGATTTCTTAAAAAAAAGTGACTGTATTCGCTATTCAACTGATATTTATTGCTATTTTTGTGTATACTAATGTTTGTAATGAAAATGATGAATTATTTGTGATTCTACGGTGTGTTAATAGTTTTTAAGCAGCAGAAATACTGTTGCTTCGTCTCCGAGTAAACTTTGAAACAGTTGGTTAGGCAAGGTTGTCGAGAGCCAGGGTTCCGTTGGAAGGACTGTGCTCAACGAAATCAGCTGTTTCGAATCGGCCGTCGGAATCGTGAATTTTTATGTTACATGTGCAGTTGGATAAAACACTCGTTGTTGTACTGAAGTTCGAACATGCATTATAGAAGATTCGAATATTGCGCATTTTATTCCATTTCTGTTTTTAGATGCGATGTTTGTCATGAACAAACTTTATTATTGTTTCCTTAGAAATCATTTGCATTTCAAGGTTTCACTAACAGCTGCTTTCTCTCAACCTTAGAACCGGGTGTACTTTTTTCTTCGCAGTCTGAAACAGAATTTTCATAAAAAATGTAGCTAAAAATTGAGTTCTATCGTGTTTCAAAAGTTCTAAGAATGAGCAATTGAGCAGTACGAAAGATTCTTTAATTTTGTCCACTATATATTATTCTTACATAAACTTCAATAAATTATATTTATTGATATAGTTGATGCTTATTTTTGCTTGTTGTTGATTCTTGTGCATAGCGATCGTTTAAATGAGAAATTAAATAATAATATGTTGAATTAGTTGATGATACTTCGATACATCATAGTTCTTCTATTTCTTACTATTAGATGTAGTCTGTTTCTCGCAATAGCGATGAGTTCTTGATACATGATCCAAACCATATGTGATGTTCGTTTCTTGCAAGGTATAAGGTAGCATTGTTCACATCTATTTTATTATGTCCTTTATATTACTAAAAGTCCCTTTGTCATAGTATTATACATCTACTTATACAACTATACAACTAAACAAACCGAAGTACGTATTTCAGAACGAGAATTTCGACATTAGTAACTGAACATTAGATATTTATGTAGGCAAATATTAAAAAAGTTATTATATGGACTGCAAATTACTGCAAGTTCTTATACCTTCATAAATACGTATGTGATTAGATTTTGACAAGATTTTACCATCTTCGAAGCGAACTTTATATGTAATCTAAGTCTTCGCTAAAATCCATTATTAAATTTAAACCTTTTTGCAACTTTTCTCGGGTTATTAAATCAAGCGATATATATTTTAAAACCAACATAGCGTTAAACTATTATTCAAAATTGTGCTCATGAACTTATCGGATCACACTTTAAAAAAAAAAGATTAATTCAGAAACCCGTTGGTATATGGTAAAAAGGCGTAAATTCAATAATGAAGATAAGATAATAATTATTACTAAATGGGGCTAGGGATGAGTACAGTGCATGGTGGCTAAATCGGAGACGATAAAACCTGTTTGGACGGATTCCTAATATAGTATAGTAATCAATCCTCCTTGGCTAATTCAATACTATTGAATAATTAGATCAATAATTGGCTTATTTTATTTCTCATACATGTATTATTGAAGAAAAATGTCTTAGTATTTAAACAATTATCATGAAGTCTATGCGTATACGCTTTTTTTAATATAAAAACATGAAAAGTGGCATTTTTCTTGTCAACTTTTTCTCTCCGTGTATAACTATACCTACATTTCTGACGGGTCTACGAGATAGACTGGGTTAAAATGCTATGTTTTAAAATTATTAATCATCCATACTCATGGAGGGTCGAAAGAATCTTTAATGCAAAAACTTTTTTTTTACGAGTAATGGTCCTTATCAAATATTTATAAAGACCACTTAGAGGTGTCAAAATTGTAACAAAATTACATTTCACATACGTATTTAATCCTTTAAAGTGAATCGCGCGTTAGTAACGTCTTAAAATCTATTTTGTTCGTTTGCCAACCTAATTTTCTACTTTCTCAGCTGAAAAAGTACTTGACCATACGTTATACTGAGTATACATGAAAAGTAAAATTATTAATATTTTAATTCAGCGTTTAAGAAAATGAAGAGAAACCATTATTTACTAACACCAACGCAGGTCACAACTACATGGTTTCGGGCGTTATTCACGTTAAACGGTTAAGTCATAAAAACTGACATTAACTTAGATTATATCAAAATATTTTTTTAGTCTATATAATGCCTAATGATCACAGATTCTAACTCAGACTAGCCCTCATAAGTTAATAGTTAGATAAGAGCGAATAACTAATTTTGAATATGTACTGATACTCCACACACAAACACACACACATATATATATATATATATATATATATATATATATATATATATATATATATATATATATATATATATATATATATATAGATAAATAGATAGATAGATAAAGCATATATTTCTATACAGGATAAAAAACATATACAATAATTAATATGGTCATTGCTTAGTTACATAAAAATTGTACATTCATTATTAAAATTAAAGTCAGTTTATATCACAGATCGTCATTCAGTGATATAAAATATTGGACTAGATCTTAGTTATATTCATCACATCAAGTATCTAAAACAACACATTCTCGCGTCTACTACATTCAGTCATACGTAGAGTAATTATTTGTTTGGTTCTACAACAACAGAATCGCCATAATCTCGTTCAGGAAGTGTGGTATGCGTGAAATTCACTACTCTACCGTTTACAAATAAATATTTACTTTTGGACTGTTATTTATAATGCTGAATAAATATTAAGAGAATAAATAGCTTATAAAAGTGACATTACAATAGTGCCTTTGTGTACTAAACCCCCTTTTTGAACTTTAGTTTATGTTTTCGAAAACAAGAACGATGATTCACTGATTTCGAAGTCAACGAACTATAACATTATGTTAATTAACTCTTGCTACATTAGCTTGTATTTGTAAGTGGTTTTTTTTTTAATATTAAAGGCTTCTGTAATACTTTATTGAAATTTGGAATGTACTTATAATGTTGTTTAGAAACGAAATAAATAACTTGAAAATCGTTTTTGAATTAAAAATAGAGCATTTACTTGTAAGTTTAAATAATAAAAATAACAAACTTTACAAAGTGATTACCTTAGCATTTAATATCGCTTAACATTTAAAGGGTTTGTGGTAGGGTATGATTATACTCGACTTACTAGTAAAATTACTGCACACAAAGGTCACTACTAAGAACTGTTTTGTGTTACTTACTTAGTAATAAGTATTCAGTAGTCACTAATTCTTGGAATATTCCAAGACAATTTAGAATGTTCTAGAAACATTTAATCATTTTTACTTATAATCAAAAAAGATACTGTAAATCCAAAGATTAAATTCTATATTTCATACTCGTTGTGTCCTTAACAGATAGTAAACAACGTTCTTTTTTCACTTATTTCTTATCTTTCATTTGCGATTTAGTAATATGGAAAGTAGCAGTGATAAAAGCTTATCAAATATAACAGTGATTTTACTTATATAATAGTCGAATTTAATTATTGCGGATGATATACCTGTACATGTAAAAAAAATTTAGTTTATTATTCCAGAATTTTCTCGAATTTTCAGTCCTATTAAAGGTAATAAGTCATTATTTTTTGCAGAATTTCACCCTTACTGTAAGCTTAACACCTTAATAAAATTTACGTTCATTGTACTTTTGAAATGCATACTAGTATTGTTTCATTGGCGCAACAGTTAAACGTTTACTTCTCAAACTATAGAAACGGCTGGTGATAAGACATGAATCTCATTCGACTATCTTTTAAGTAGATAAGAAAGTACATATCACTAAATCTACTGTAGCGCTGCTGAAAATAAACTGTATCCGTGATTCTGTAAATGTACCCACAAATGCAGTATTTGTTGCTTGGCTTTTGAACGAATTTTGGAGTAATCAAAATTTCGAAGATAACAAGACGTTTTGATTTTTTTGTTGCGTACATGACATTACGCACCCTCTAAAGACTTAAAAACAATATTAATTTTTTTATGTCAATAATTACCTTCTTATATAATAAGACCTTCTCTTCATTCTACTACTTCGCAGTGCAACAGTAGATCTGGCGGTCTACACTAAGAGAGAGGATTCGTAACATTAAATACGAATTCTTAACTATAAAGTTATACGACTTTGAATATGGCCAAATACGAAGTTCTTAACAGTTAAGATACAGTTCTTTATACTAAGGATTCATTCATTTACAGTAACAAATCATTTGAATTTCAAATATCTGGTGACTTATAAGTTAAGAATTCGTTATTTACAGTTCAATAATTAAATTAACACTTTGAGGGCTATAAGACCCATATGTGGGTCGTAAATTTATCTCCCGTGGTTCTGTACGGCCCATATGTGGGTCGTAAGAATTATAGTAATTTTTTTTCATTCGAAAGAAAAATATAACTAAATTTTTTCAGATTATCTGAGATAATTCATCCATTCTACACGGTATCAAAGACACACATAGTCCGTTCAAGCATCCAAATCTGCTCGCCAGAATGAAAAATAAAATCGTTATAATTATTTTACAAGATAAATTTAATTATTGTACAAAATCGGCTCAGCATAAAACCTACAAGGAGAAAAAATTTTAATATCCACCTTCAACTATAACTGTAAACAGCTGATTTGCAAAATATCGTGATATTTGGATCGTGAAAATTCTGGAAATCAATTTTGAAAAACCGAACTTTTTAATTATCTTATGTTATTAAATGCAATGAATAGAATGCATAAAGTGCTTATAGGGTTAGTATGCTTATTCGTGTGCTACTTCGGTAGGTATATATACTGCGCAAAAGAAGACTATTATAGACAATGCTATTTTGGCCATGGGGGGCATTTTGTGATTAATCTTGTTTAAACTAATCCTAATAGTTGTTAAAGCATGCTTAATTAAACTTTTATTTTAAAACTATACATTTGAGAATACATAGGACGTATTTTTCACATGATTAACTCACCTAATTGATTTAGTTATGCTACTTCTCCGTATAGTGATCAATAGACTTTATTTAACTTTCAACGTTGAATAATATTCGTGTGATAATTATAAGGATAATTCAAGTATATGGAGTTGATAGAGTATATTTTTCTTCGTTTTTTAAGAGTAATAAAGTTTGGCTTATATAAATATAACAAATGTTATTCGATGACAAAAGTTAAAAGAGACTCTAATGATCAGTATATTGAGACAAGGCATTTAATAATTTAATTTTATAAATTTAATACAAAGCATTAAAAGTTTATAAGGGTGAGAACTATCAATTTCTTATAAAGTTTATGATAAAAAAATTTCTGGATCAGCTGCATGTTTCACATTTACATCAAACTTTGCCTATAATACAATTTTATTACACGACATGCCGCGGAGGAGATATTTTCACAGATTAACCGCTTGTAACTTTACACTATTTTATAAATACGCATGTCTTCATTCTTCCATAGATGCACAAAATGCTTCACATTGCATTTCAACCTGAAAAACGTCCAAGACAGAAAAATCACAATATTTTGCAAATCCGCCATACAAGCTTCCACGTTTCCACGCTTCTCTACCCAGAAAGCAGAATAAGGCTACGCAGTAGAACTTCCCACAAAAAAGAGAATCGCTCATACACCCAGAATGGAAAATCGGCCTGTTGCAATCGACTCCGCACGCGTGTGTGACTCAACGAATTCGTGGGAATCGAGCGAACCGGTTTGCCGCGAACGAGCGAGTATAGTCGCTCGCCGCCGGCCGCCTTTTGTATTTCTCCTATATACGCCGTCCGCGCGATATAACACTTGGACCTTACGTACACCACCGAGCAGACACATTTATGTTTATATGTACAAGCACGTTCGCGAAAGGTTAGGTCGCGACTTTTCCTCGCTCGGCCGCTTCCGCCTGCGCGCGAGCGCGATTTTCTCGGCCGAGGCCGCAACCTTTACCCATATATATATACATGTCGCGTGTGTATTTACGCGTCGCGGTGAGACAGACAACGCGCGCGCAGGACGCGCCAAGTCGTCGCCCCCCTACTTTTTCCCCCATCCCCTCTCCCCCTCGACGTGTGCAGTGGAAATGCTCTTCTGCTGCTGGGTTTGCGTTCGGTCGGGTCATTGATTGCTTGCCGCACAGGGCTTTGATCCGCGATATTTCCGTATTATACAGTATTTTTAGAAATTACGTCCTGATTATCGGATCATTTGAAAAGAAGAATTTTCGGCGACTTATTGACTTATTAGGCTTTTTAAATACATTAGGGGCAAGATTGAATTGTTTAATGAAAATAAAGTACCTAAATAAGACTATTTTATTTTGTCGTTTTGTCGATGAGTGTCTTCCTCGTTAGAAACTTATGTCGAGAACACGTGTGTTTGTCTACAAATTCATATATATATATTTATTTTTCGTTTGCACAAAAAAATACATGGTATAAAATCACATAGTTAAAATAGTTAAAAGTATCACATTTAGTTAGTCTTACAGATAGATTAATCACATCGAGTTTGTCAAGAGTGTTTTAAAAATCAATATTGCACATTCATCGTATCTATCACGTCGATATTCATAAAATAATATAATTTAACATAGCTATATTTAGAGAGAGAGAAATATACACATTTTCAAACTAAATATAAGGTAAACATACCAGTATCCGGGTACTATATCCTAGTATACGAACAGAACAGATATAATCCTATCTTTTTCAATCTGACAATAATTTAATACATCATAAATAACTCTCAAGAAATTGTTTTACAGATTTATTGCTTAACATGATTATAACACGTAGTTTAATAGCGGATACTTGTAAGGACAGTTCCAGATACTGGTACGGTTCCCTTAATAGATTTAGAAATAAGTTTCAAAGCTGCTGATATGTGTATTTTTTTAGTATTAGAGTATTTATTTTACACATTGGGGTCAAATTGAACCAAAGTTCAGTTCTTTGCGGTGTTTATTTTTGTTCCATATTCGCATTACATACTATTTATATACGTCTTTAAACAGCGTTTATTCTATTTATAAAGTTTAGATACTAAAGTGCATAGCTAACAGAATTTTCACGATAAATTGCCGTTTACATGAAAGCGCGCTATAATACGCCAACGTATGTAGGTTTGACAGCAGTAGACATATCGACTAACAAGTCTATACTTTGAAATATTCAATTTCAACGTATAACAGCGTTTCAATATACCTATAATACATTTTATAATCAAAACATTTATATGTTTATTATTGCATGACTAAAACATTCAAAATGCACGTCTCCAAAGTCAAACTGAACATTTCTTGTTTAACGCTAGTCGACATTTTTAATTTTATTAAATAATAAACACATAGTTACACAGTTTTTGTTTACATTTTAAAGCTACATAACATTAAAAAATTAATTCTGACCACAACATTTACAATAATAAGTAATAAAAGTTTTTAAAAAGCCCTGATTTAGAGCTGAAAAGCAATTTTGCATAAGAGTAAACAAATCAACTCGATTACATTAAAAATATTTTGGTTTACATTGCAATAAAAATTAGAATTATTCACGGATTTCTGAACGTGCTATGCCAGATTTGTTATATTCCTTAAAATCACATTTTACACATTAGCATACAAATTTTAATTACTTTACGCTGCAGATTAGTAGGACAATTATATTCATACTTTTTATATTTGCATGAAAGTAGAGTATGTGAAAAAGTAGAGTAAATAATATGTTATGCTTTACACGTATAATCACGAGGTATATGTATTGCGAAATTTTATCGTCAGAATTATAAGTTCACACGTATATGTAATAATTATTGTAACCAAAGTTGGACAAAGGACATTTTAAAATGAGGTATTTGTGGGTATTCATTGGATAAGAACAGTGTTAGTCAACAGTTATTACGATTTTTTAAATACTAAGTTATAACGGGGAAGAACAAATCTTAAAGAAAAGTTCTTATCATTGAATGCGCGATAGGAAAGTTCGAAAGAACATTATTCCTAAAAATAACACCCACCGGAAAGACAAGTTCGTGTCACGATAATTGTAGCTTATTATGATGCAACGTGAATCTTAAATCATAATCAATGTAAATGTTACAATATTTATAATTTAGTTAGCACAATGTTCATTTTTATAGATCTACTAAGATTAAGCGTGCTACGCGTACTTTTATCAATTTCATTATACACTCGACGGAACAAATATCTGATCGAATTTGTTTGAAATTCTCCAATGAGGATAGCGAAAATGAGCATTCGATCCAATGTACTTGCAGTATCTAAAATAAATTGAAAGAAATTTGATCAGATGTTTGTTCCGTCGAGTGTACTTATCAGTATTCAAAGCTATAAATATCTACGTATCAATTATATCGCTAAAATCATGCAAAATAAATTCGAAATGTAGGTCACATCAAATTTTTAAGAAAGCACGATACGTTTTGCTCATACAAGATACAATCATGCAATCGAAAATTACGACCACTTTGCAGATATGATATTTCTAAAGACGAGTTGAGAACCTTTGCAATCCCGACGCTCGACTGGAATATGAATACCACGTATATACCTATATCCTCTTCCATCTAAACCCATGCCCGTTGACATGCACGAAAACTCTTACGCTCTATAAACTAAAGAATCTTTCTCGCCTCGTGCGCGAAAGCAAACCACACTGTATAACTCTTTGTCAACACCCACTCTCTCTCTCTCGCTCAAAAACACTCGCGCGGCGCGCCCGAAACAACGCAGACTTCCAAGAAAAAACGAATTCCGCTCCCCCCTTCTACCCGCGACAAAACAAAACTCGCACCACTCATAACACACAACCCATAATATGCCTATAAGCAAAAAAAATCAACACGTATACCTACAGTATGTACAGCTTCGAGCCCCCCCATTTTTTTCTCCTCCACCGCACATCGTAAACTCAAGTCTCGAGAGCAGCGCGAAACCGCATATATTTATTCTTTACACCTCCCCCACAGGGCACTGAACAAAAACCAACTCGTAAAGAACCCTATAGCCTTGTAAACTTAGCTCCCCGCAAACACGAAATATCAATATTCTCGAACTTAAAACAGACCTCCAACGATTCCCCTTTCATTTTCCCAAAAATACTTCTCATTCCCTTATTACAACGACGAAAGAAACAAGAAACTTCAGCGCGCGTCGTCCTCGTCCTTTTGAGGTTATGTCGGACGTCCCACTTCCAATAAAACACATATCACGTACATCCTTACCTTCTAAATATCCGCAGCTGCACGTCGAGTGGGTATACTCAAAACCGGCGAATTTTACTTTATGTAATACTTATATACACACAAACCCGCGCACTCTGTCTCTCGATGTGTCGTCAAAATCTGGCCCACCTTGCGTGCGCGAGACTCGTGGAACGATTGAACGACGAACGACACTTCACTCTATATACTATACGCGCGACGAGACGCCGCCATGAACTCGCGCGCGCGCGCCTCCGCTGTACAGCACAGCGCAGAGCGTATAGATGAAAAATAAAGGTTATCTTTTTGCTGACGTAGATTATTAAATGTCTCGCCTGTGGCTCTCGAACTCAGGCTCCAGCTTCTCCCACTCTCTCTCTCTCTCTCGCCTCTGTCTCTGTCTGCTTTTGTTCTTCTCTTTTTGCTCGCTTTCGCTTTTACTTCGTTTCTTGGTGGTGGTGGCTGCTGCCGCTGCTGAGCGCGTGGTATACGGGTTTGTGTGTATTTTGTTTTTATTCCGGTTCGACCTGCGTGCACGCTCGGCTTCGAAATTCGCCGTGTGCTCTGTACTGCAGTGATTTTGGGTTTTCTTTGCATTTTCTGGATGGTTATGTTGCGATTTTGTGAATTAAGGTTTTATTCTTGTTTTATCTTTGTTGAAAGTGATTCTTGAAGGAGGAGATTGTCATTGTTCAATTGTTTATATTTTCACTACTTCTGTGTAAAATTAAAATGTTTACCTATATGCAACCACTTTCTGAACAGCTGAGAGTGTAAATTCCTCAGTAATTCCTCCACCCTTGTTTTAATATTATAGTAAATTTTACTTTTAGTTTTTAGATAGTCAATCATTTTATATTGAATCTTGAAATAGTGTTTTGTAAAATTAAGTTTGAGGTGGCAATGTAAAGAGATAATATGGAATTGTGTCTTGATCAGGAACTGGGTCCATTGCGTGAAGGATTTAAATGATCTGTTTTTCAAAACGATATAAGAAACATATCACTTTGCATAATAGTATAAAAAAATAATTAAAAATCATACACATAGATTGTTTACATATGGTTTATTTATATATTATTCTGCCATCCTCAGAAAGACACTATTTTCTGGAAAATGTAACTCTTTTCGATAAATAAATTGTAAATTAAAAAAGAATAATCGTATAATTATATTAATAAGTAAACAATAAAGAGCAGAATGCTAGCTTATCATTTGTAATATGTAAATTTTTCATACTTTTTACTTATCAGTTCACATTAAAAATAACCTCTGCTCAAAAATGACTTACGGTATTTTTAGCAGTGGATGATAGTATAAAATACATATTTAATATCCTACATACAAAATAATTTCCTCGATATACAAAATTCTAGATGCTTAGATAGTAAAAATATATAGTACCTATGTCTTAACAAAATTATCAATAAGTAATCAACAGTATTTTCTTAATAACAATTTGAATAGTAAAGTGTTACATATTGCAAACGAAAGAGTTTAGAGCTCTAATGTTATAATACCTATACACTATTAATGGATCATTTATTACTGTCAAGATCAAAAACATTTTGAAAAATATGTAACCTATTTTAGCATGTTTTGTTACATGATTTTGTATTCATGCTATTAAAGCCTGTATTTTTGCAAAAATTTCATGTAGAGTTATATGTAGTTATGTATAATGTATATTCAGAATATTATGATCCTCTTTTATTACATTATTTAAAATAATTTCTATTTTATTCAAGTAACTAATACTTACAATATTTTGTTTGTTTTACAGATGTAACATGTAAGGCCAGTGCTCGTTATTAACACCACATCAGAAATATCTTCGTTTTTTTGAAGACTTGGTTAAGCAGAAAAATTGCTCAGATTATCAACAAAAGTTTGCACGCTGGATAACTCGGGGTGAAGTTTTGTGATAATCATGTCTGATAATAAGCAGATGGAAATGGATCAATCACAGGGGCAAGCCCAACAGCAAAACCAGAATCAACAGTCGCAACAGATGATCATTACCACCCACGAAATGCAGCAGAATGTGCAGCAGCAACAGGCCCAACAGCAACAGCAAAATCAGGCCCAGCAACAGGGTCAGCAGCAGGCCAATGGCCCGCAGAAGCTACAGACGCAGGTCCAAGTCCAGCCGCAGGTGGCAGCTATCATGCCGCAGCAGCATGTATTTTACTTTTTTGTTACTCCCTTATTCTTTGTCTTTTCTTTTCTCTGGATTCTCAAAGTGCCTAACAGTGATTCTCTAAACAGATTTTGTGATACTTGAAGTAGAAAATGAGTAACTTGTATTGATTGACTTAAAAATAAATTCTGCATGTTGCTTATAAGCACTAGTAAATATGCTATGCCCATTTTCTATTTTAACTTATGTTTAGAAAAGATTCTGATAATTGTTAAACTTTTATAACTTGTTGATTTAGAATTAGACAAGTAATGGGTAAATTAATAGTACATAAATACTAACAATTTTATACATTTAAGTATTATTTATGATACAAGTTCTGAAATAAAATTATTTTACATTTGAGTCAACTATCTTCATCTCCTTTTTAAAAATCAACTAATAAAGTATTTACTTATGTATAGCCAGCTATGTATCGTATCTCCTCTTCTCTAATGCTTAAAGCATCTACAAAAGTTTTTTAAATACATGTGTATAGATGAAAAGTTGCAACGAAATAAAAAATTTGAATTTACCAATTATTTAGAAAATACATTTTAATAAACTTGACTATCACTAAACATAGTCTTATAAATATTTTTATTGGAAAATTCAAATTTGTCATAATATAATTTGATAGAACAATTATTGAAAATGATCTGTTTGAGACTTTAAGAGAACTTTAAGTTTGAAAATTGAATCGTTGTTTGTTAAGTCACATTGTTAAAAAGAATTAACTAAAATATGTATCAATGAAGAATATTCAGATAATGTCTCTTCAAGTTATTCCAAATTACTAAAATATAACTTAAAGTTGATTTTTCTAAAAAAATAATTTGAATAGATTTCGCGTAAATAATCAAATAATTGTATACTCAAAATCTATCTATCAGTCAAATAAATGACTAATTATACTGATACAAAGTTAAAGAAAACCAAAATAGACAAGCTCAACAAAGCAACGATTCAACGCAATTTTACCGCAAAATCAAGCCCAAGAACCACGACGCTAACTCTCTAAAGTTGCAGGACGCCGTGGCAGTGTCGATGCAGCACCAGCAGCAGCAGCAGAACGTCGGCGGCGTGTCGATGACACTCTCCGGTCAGCAGGGCGCCACGACGATCACGACCATGGCCGCCCATCCGCAGGCGGTCCAGGTCATACAGCAGCCAATGCAGAATCAGTACCACCTGCAGCAGCTGTACAACGCGCAGGGCACGCCGCTGCTCATGCCCGGAAATCTGCTGGCACATCCGGCCGGGATCAATCCCTCGCCCATTCAGGTAAATTGTACATCGGGATTTGAGTGGAGGAGACTTTGAGATTGGATGGTCTTCGGGTGAGAACTGGTGCAAAAATCTCGTGTGATCAAAAACTTCATAAAATGTTGAAATGGATCTTTTGAGGAGTCTTGTAGTTTCTGTTGCCTGTACAAGATACGTTAGAAAACGCATAATATAGACTATTTTTAAGCAAATTTTTGATTTGAACATTTCTCTATGAAAAATGTCAACGTTCTGAAATTTCGCCTGAGATCTCAGCTAAGATTTTAAGTAAAACTTTACTAAAATACTTTATATTCTGCGATTTTTAATCTATCATATGAAAGAATATAAGCTAAAATACTAATTAAAAGGCTATAAGGTCGGTTTTTAACTCATTTGGATTATTCATTGATTCTTTAATCACATGAGACTTTGTTTGGCATGACAATTCACCTGAGACCTCACCTGAGATTTTGAAAGTTAAAGAATAAATTTGTATCTTTTCATTTTTTTATATTATTGAAACAAAATGATAAATGTGTATATGATTCTCCTATCATGCAACATCCCAATTCTTCAGAATAAAAAAAAGAAATAGGCAAATACATTTTTTTGCTCCTATGAGACACCACACTTTTTTGAAACTGTTTTTTCTCAGCGAAGACTTTCAGCTTTTTTCAACAGCTTTTTTTTTCATATTGAAACTTTTATGTATTCTTCAGATATGTTATTTAGCTTCAAATAAAACCAACAAAAAATATTGATAAAAATTGAAAAAACATTTTTTTATTAACAAATTGAAAGAAAAACTATTTAACAAGTCAAGAAAACATTAAGCAAATGTTTATTATTGATAACCAAGTTATCCCAAACGTTTTTAGTATTTTAAATAAATTAATTTTTGTAACACATGCACGATTTTCATGTTTTCTCGCCCTCAAAACGGGACTTAAAGTGACCGTTTTCCGACCAGCGGGCGTAAAGTAACTACTTTACTTTACTAACTACTAGAGTTTTAAGTGAGTACTTTACGCCCGCTCGTTCCGCCAATAGAAATGAGAATAAAACTGGCCTAAACTTGGTTTATGAAAATGAATACACGCGTTACAAAAAATATAGTGTGCACCACGGGCGAGAGGGCTGTTTTACCCTCGTGTGTATGCAGCAGTACAAGTCGTAGGCGAACTAGCACGAGCCGAAAGCGTTTTTTTCCACAGCGAACTCAACCTTGGTCAGAAAAGGCCCACTTCTCGCCCTTGGTACACAATATACTATTGTAAATTTGTGTTGCTAATTAAAAGGGCCGTTTTAATTAAAATCGCGCTTAGCGAAAAAACTTTGTTTTGTATTTAAAAAAGAAGTACTTCCAGTCGCGAATTACTATTGTTATTATTGCTTGAGAATTTTGTTGGTTATTGTTTATTGATAAAGGAAGGAAGAGACTAACAATCTGTCTTATTTTTCCAAACTATATTTATAAACTGATTTTGGTAAGATAACATTAGAACCCTTTCACATAAAAATTTAAACTTTCCTTTAAGATTTTATATAATATACTTTGTAAATATACAAAAATCGTATCATAATATAACACGAGATAATTTTTAATTAAAATTATTTTTCGCATCAAAACAAAAAGAATGTTCTTGAAGCAAAAGAATTTTTCGCCGATTATTTTTGCCTTCGTATCTTATCCAGAGTTATTTTTCTTATACAGGATAGTCCACTGGATAATTACATACTTTAATTTCTTTCTATGTTCCATTACACTAAGTTGCGTAACGTTTAAACGTACAAGTATAGATAGACCCATATTCATCCAGTATTCGTCGCACCGCGTCTTAGTCAACGTCGGCTATAGGTTAGAATGAACCGTTGCAGATATAGAAATGGAATCTGTCTCGTCTTGTTGATGAAAAATATTAATAAAAGTGTGATATTAGTGCACATAATTTAAAACTACTATTTTTGTGTAATTTTTTTTAAATACGATGTTTATAATACAATTTCACATCGTTGTGATTTAAAAACTGTAATTCAAGACCAAATTATAAGTACAATAAAACTCACCGTTTTTGAGTCAGTTATCACAAGTTTCGAAAATTGTGTTGATACAATTAAAATTATTTATTTTAAATTATTTATTTATTTAAAATTATTTTTTTCTCGTAAAATTAACTCAACTTAAGTAATTAATAATTAAAATCAGTGGACTATCCTTTAGTTGAAGACGTTTATTTCTCTAAATGTATTCAATTTTCGTTTGAAAACCAACAGAGTTTTCCATTAAACTCTCCTAAACTTTCCTCGTAAAAACGAAATTTAAAACAAACATCTTAAATTTTTTAAAAGTGACAGTGCTCACCTGTAATACTGGTCAGTCAGCAATGCATTTATTATTAATGGGAATGTACATCCATCGTGCCAAAATTTATTAGCAATTCTAGTTTCATCCTCCTCTATTGGTAAAATGACAAATAGTCATGAGGGTCATAAAGAAAAACGGTGTATGAAAAAGAAAAATTATTCTTTATTTCAGAGCAAGACCTATGATAACTCAAAATTTTATGTTTTTGTATTACCAAGAAAAACTTCTCATAAAATAACGTTCTTTAACCAATTTTTGAAGTGTATAAATACACAGTTAAAAAAAGTAACATACATTGTTAGCAATAAATAACATAGAATTGTTTGTTACTTTAAGAAACAAAATATGCGTAGATTGTTATAAACAAATGTTTGTTGATTTTTTTTTCATGAAAAATGTTAGTGGAAACGTTATACGTAAAGGTCATTTGTTATAAAAGAAGTATGTAATTTCTACAAGCAAATATTATAGAGTTTAAAAATAACAAACAGATAAAACGTATTACGAATTCGTATTTAACCGTGCAGTTTTAATTTTAGTAATTTTCATACTAATGTGTATTTTATCTCATTAAAAGATATTCTGAGACCGTAAACTTAAATGACTGTTGTAACAAGAAATATATTATTATTTTCAAAAATTTGGTTCGAAAATGAAATACATATTACTATAGAAATTAAATGCCAGCTAGAATTCTCTGAAAAGCTGCATAAAATAATGAAAATAAGAAAAAGCATGACAAGCAACACAAAACGTCCAAAATCAAAGCCCTTCTTCGTGAATTCACACTTTCATAGTCTTGTTCTAATACATCAAGAATACCTGAAAACGCATAATTCTCTAACCGCTCTCCTCCTCTTTCACCCGCACAGTTCAACATAGCCGGCAAGCCCTTCCAGACGGGCGCCCAGCTCGCGCCGCACATGCTCACCGCGGCGTCGACCGGCCAGGGTGGCGCGCACCCGGGCCAGGCTGGCACCAAGGTCCAGGGCTTCCCCACGGGCTACATACCCGTGCCGACCTCGGCCACTCCCGGTGGCGGTCAGACCCTCGTCTTCGGCCAGCTCGAGGTGCTGCCCCAGCATCAGACCTCCATACCCCAGCAGCAGCAGCAGCAGGGGAACAACAAGAACGATCAAGTGCAGAAGGTATAATATATATACCTTCGTTGTACGTTGTACTGACGATTAAGAAGGGTGCACTTGTTACAAATAATTAATTATTCGATTAATATGTATTAAAGTTACTATTGAATTGATTTTAAATAGAAAATGTGTATTTAAAGTTCGAAAACAAAAATTTCATCAATACACAGATCGCCACGTGAAATTGTGAAATTCACCATATGCGTGATCAAAAATTAACAGATTCAACCCTAACCATGAAATTAAATACCTTGCCCCGGGTGCTAAGGGTGAAATTGAGATACTTGTAAAATATAGTAGAATATTATACGTTAGCATTTTTATAACGTTATTTATCATTTATGTATTCTAATGTTTATAAAAGAAAAAACATCATTACAAAAGTAATCTTAGTTATAAATTCTATCTCCACACTAATATTGTTTTAAATGAGTCATGAATTATATATATTATGACCATAGCACATTGGGAAAATATCATGATCATGTATGATAAATTCAACGCTACATACATTGAGGTCTACAAAATCGATATAGTATTTCGGGCTTATTATAAGAAAAAGAAACAGAATCGATTAAAAGTTGTGAGTGTGATCAATGTAATTATTTATTCATATTTCTAAATAATCTTCGAGTAATAACTTCAAATAAATATCAAATATTCAAAGAACTCCATTATGTTTTAGTCTGTACAAATCTTCCAAACATTAACTATTAATTTAAAATAAAAATGACTACTTCCGTGATACAAAACATCCACTGCGTTGTAATGAACGGCAAACTACTTCATCCTCGTCTTAAAAATCAAAACTCCAATTAACGATCAATCTTGTCTCGTTTATTTCAGTACACAACGTGCACGGCCGGAGCGCCACAGGGCCAGAACCGGGGCATGCAGTTCGCGCCCTGGCAGTTCACCCAGGGCATCTGGACGGGCCTGCAGCCGCAGACCCTGCTCACGGCCGCGCCCAATCAGATATTCATCCGGGACCCGACGCAGCCCGACATGTTCATACAGAGCCCGCAGCCCATTCAGACTCATAATGGTTTGTAAATTACAAGATCGAATCAGCGTCAAATCTCTCCCGATTCCGCGCTGCTGAATATTTTTATTGTCCGCCCTAATCTGCGTATTTAGATCGATACAGCTCTGGTAATGCTAATTAGACGTGACTTATTACCAAATCAATGCACACGCGTGTATCGTCTCGAGAGAAAAAAGCAAAAATTACTAAATGTTGCAAATTTATCTTGTCGCGACTATGAACAGTTCATTTTTCGGTTTTGTTTTTCAAAGATTTTTGTAATATTTGCACATTATATTGATTGCATTGATAATGGGCCATGTGGACTTAATATGAGCTAAACATTTAAATTAATATTAAATTATGTAATTGTAATTGAAAAAAAACGCTGTATACAATTATTACGCTTAAAATTAACGTTATTTTCACCACAATTACCGCAGTAGGGTAAATTGTACCATTAATCAACGTAAATTTGATCGTGTATCGCGGGCATTTTTACCGTAAAGTCAGAATGTCCCACTAAAGAATTCATTTGTAGTCCACCTTCATTTTTTCCACTCACCCTTTATCCATCACCAAACTTAACAACTCACCTCTCCTCAAAAGTACGTCATCTAATCCACCGCAAACCATTCCACAGCTCTGGCAGCTCAGCAGCAAATTCAAGGCGTGCAGCAGATCGCCACCACCGGTGGCAAGCCCCGCGTCATGAACATCCAGCAGCAGCAGCAGAACAACAAGCAGGGCGTCGTCAGTCAGCGTCCCCTCAGCATCTTACCTTCGTCCCTTCAAGGCGTGCAGTCGGCCAACATCAGGCCCGCCAGCTCGGTGTCCACGCAGACGAATCACGGCGTACAGGCCACCGTGCACGCGCAGGTACACCTTCAATTCCGACGAGCCAACGCGCTTGTTGAGAGAAAATTCGTTTTTTCTTTATTTGTTTATTTGATTTTGCGTTGCTGAGATTTTCGTTGTTTCTTTTTACTTTGTTTTGTTTCATTTTTTGAAAGAGGTAGAGGGAGAAATGGATCTTCGATTATTTTAACAATGTTTTCTTGAGTTAAGTGGGAACAGAATTAAGAAGTATTTTTTATGTGCTCTCGGGTTTATTTTAATAAAAATGATGTACCTGTACCTCGAAATCAATAATAATACAGTTGACTCTCAATAATTCAAACGTTGATAATTCGAATTTTGTTATTAATGATCGATGTTTTTGATTAATCGAATTTTTCAATAATATCAATTAGTTTATGTATTCTGTTCGCACTTGATTCTCAAAAAGCCATTTCCCGTCGCTCCACAATCGAAGAAGCATTTTTCCCCACTACAAATAAAAAAATAGAAAGACAAAGACAGGAAAAAAAGACAACCGGTCAGTGAGACGCACGCAGAGAGCCTAAAACTTGAGAGGGCCGCTTTTATTTACGTTTTGTTTCCTTGTTTTTTGTTTCGTCCGTCGATTCAGAGCGGCAAAGGAGGTGGCGGCACGGGCAAAGGCCGCGGCAAGCCGGTGGTTCGCACAAGTCCCGGTCCCAACGCCATCAACGTCACGGTGACGAAAACCGGCGGCAGTGCCGGTGGCAACGGCAATGGTGGCGGCGCCACCGGCGGCGGCTCCGGCAGCGCAAATGGCCAAGTCGGCGGCGGCCAGGCCCAGGCACAGGCGCAAGCCAATAAAAACGCTGCCGCGCTCCAGCACGCGACAATGATAATGCAGGGCCAGCAGGGCCAGCAATCCGGCGGCGCTGGCGGTGGATCCGGGTCGCAATCGCCCGGTGGCGCTGGCGGCGGGGCCGCGCAACAGCAAAACGGAGCTAATAACAAAGCTATGCTCATAGCCACGAGCACGGCTACTTCTGCGCAACCACCCGGCTCGCCCATGACCGCCGCTGACAAGCAAACTTACGGCCAGCCACAAAACAAACAAAACGTTATGCAATCACCCCAGCAGCAGCAGCAGCAGCAGCAACAGCAGGCCCAGGCGCAGCAGCAGGCCCAGCAGCAGGCACAGGCGCAGCAGCAGCAGGCCCAACAGCAGGCGCAGCAGCAGGCACAGGCGCAGCAACAGGCGCAGCAGCAGCAGCAGCAGCAGCAGCAACAGCAGCAGCAGCAAGCTCAGGCGCAGCAGCAGGCCCAACAACAGGCGCAGCAGCAGGCGCAACTGCAGGCCCAAGCTCAGCACCAGCAGCAGCAGATACAGCAGATCTTCATACAGGCGCAGATTCAGCAGCAGCATCACCTGCAGCAGTACCAGCAGGCGCAGCAGGGACAACAGCAGATTCAGCCGAAACCGCTCATGGGTGAGTTGGAAGGGTTTGACACTTTGATTGGCAATTTTTCCTTTTTACTTTATGTACGGGGAAGAAATTTTAATTAAATATTCTAGATCGTCGTTGGCAGAGAAAAGATTTTTACGACAAGAAGTCTATGTTAACCCATTTATTTGCTCCGGTTTTATTTAGGCCCTCCATTACGAGTTTGGAAATGGTCTACTTTAATCTAATCGCCATCGATACATTTAGTGTGCATAATTTCGAAGTTATTTAGTAGAAATCTTAAAAAGAAGAATATCGGTTATTCTCTAAGACCTATACCTAAACGGCACTATCGGCTGAAGTCTGTATTGATGAAAATATAGGGAAGCATTGGGTATAACGAAGCACTTGTGATAATTTTGCTTCAGAAGTGGCGTCATCTATTTAATCGCATGTTAGTTCACTTGTAACGATTATGCGAGTTAATTTACCCTTCGTCATCAATCGTTACCATGCAGAACGACTTTTAAAAATAGAACATAGTTTGAGATGGTGAAAAACAGTAAATTTTCTGTTGTCTGTGTGCAATAAAAATTAGTGTAATTTATTTAGGTAGTAATTTCTGAAAGTGGTAATAATAACGTACCTTCCATTATACCCCAATTGACCGCTCCATTATACCCGAATGATTTTGAACATCGTGATCTTCGATGTATTCGGATAATAATTATTAAGTACGTTTATATTATATAATTACAGCAGTAACGTTGTAAAATGTTCTATGAATAACAAAAAAAAGATAGTAATTGTTTACGTAGTTTAGAGCACATTTTAGTTTAGTGCTCAGTTATATCCCAGTATCTCCTATTACTGCAAAGAAATATAAGAAAGAAAGATTTTAGGTCATGATTATCACGGAAAACCTTTTAATTTAGACTTAATTTCTATGGTAATAAAAAATATTATAATTAAAAAAATATTGTTAAGTACTCAATTATAACTACATTTTAAAAATATATTTATTTTTATTTTTATTTATTTATTTATATATATTAAAAATTCTATTGCTGGATTGAATGTTTTTGTTAAAAAATTATACTCTAAAAAATCTCTTGCATATATCTCTTATTTGTATACTTTTGGTATAATTATTTATAGCGGAATAAATGTTCACATTTCATGTACTATAATATACAAGAGGAATTAAAGGGTTAATAAATTATCCTGGATTTAAAAAAGAATGTATAGCTTTATATATTCTTAAAAATATCTCTGTCTAATGAATGTTGAACATTCTATATAAGATATTTAGTTCAATGAGTTTGTGGTGCATTTGTCTCAGAGATGTAATCAAAGGAAAAGGTGTTGTGGTATAGGCACCGGACTCCTTGTGAAAACAACTAAGGATTAAAAACAAGATAATACCGTTGTAGCAATTCTTCTTTCTTCTTTTCTATATATGGCTAAATAGAACTTTGCTTAAGCCTCCGAATTGCCATCACGCTAAAATTATGAACCCCACACAAGTTTTATAATTCACTTGGTAAACTCCTCGATTCCCTCTCTCTTCAAAAGCCGCGTAGGCAAAGTAACAGTTATAAACATCTTTGACAAAACATCGAACTCCGGCGCGCTTGCAGGCACACACACATGCACACACAGGTAGTGCCGTAAAACGCTCTCGCCTCGGGGTCGACGACTGTACACGGTGTCGTAAAAACGGCCGCTGGCCGACGCTCTCGGACGGACAACGAGCGAATAAGCCAAGGCGCGCGCGAGCGCAGCTGATGTTTAATTGCCGGCGATTATCGGATGCGCGGCGCGCTTGCTGTCGAAAGACTTTTGGAATATGCATCGCTCTTGCGACGTATTTATTCGCAGGCAGGCAGAGTTGTAAAGTTATAAGGCGAGAGTTATAAGGGATTATCGAGGAGCGGGGAAATTTGCAATCGTGCGTAAATTATGAAGATCTAAAATGGGTTTGTAATGAGGGATGCACGTGCTTTGTTTTTTATAGATTGGGATTGTCTGCGAGGCTTTATATATTTAGTGGAAAGTGAGGGAGGATGTTATTGTAGTATCGTTTGACGATGTGATGCGAAGTGTTGATCAAATAAAATCAAGTTTTAATTTTAATACATTTCTGTATATTGTATCGTATATTGACAACATTCTACAGGCATTATCAAGAACCATTATTTACTTGCTGAGCTGGTAGGATAATTCAAAATTTCATATGTTGGTTGCATTGCGAGTATTTAAAAGCAATTTACAAATGATTAGAAAACTACTTCGAAAGTACTTTAAATATTAAGAAGAATAATTTAATATTTAACGTATAATTAAGAAAAAATAAACGGAAATTAACGCATAATAATTTGAAGTCTCATAAATTATAAAAGCCGAATATAAGCCATTTTTAAATAAATTTGACAGGTTGAGTACGGCGTGACCAGCGTGACACATGCATGTGTCATAAATTAACATACCGTAATAATAAAAATTAATGATACTATTTATGGAACAGATTTTTGTACTCTAAGATCTTGAAAAGTAGTAGATATACCGAGTTTTAATTAAATATTCGAAATTAATATAAATTAATTTTGTAAAGATTTGCAAATATCGGCTTATTATACATTAGCCGCAGTCAACCTGTTGAATCATTTTTTCCGAGCACAGATACTAACAAATAAGCTTTTGTCTTTATCTACTGCATTGCTCGATTCGTTATTCTAAAAAGACGTGGGGGGAACTGATTCGTCCATGGGGCTGATTCGTAAATAGCAAATATCTTCAACTCAAATTCTTATATTAAAAAATTTGGCTTAGGCATATTAAATATGTATACAAAGTGAAACTTTGTACATAGTTTCGAGCAGTATAGTTAATCATACTATTTTTAACAGATATTTTTCGATTCTTTCAAGTGTATGAAAAATGTTTTATTTTATTATTTTCTTTTTAATTCTAATGACGTCTGTATATTAAAAAATTCGGTAAGAATCAAGACTTTATTATTTTTTCTTGATACAGTGTTGGCTAAGAAATATTTTTACGCCTGGTACACTTTAAAAAGTGCAAAGTTGCTTAAGTTACAAATAAAGAAAGATTTTCGTTGACGACTCAGCCCCGGGCTCGGGAGCCATTTTTTTAAAACTTAAAATAACTATAGTAGATTCATAAATAAGGGTCTGAAAAAAATGTTATGGTTAGTTAAAACCATAAAGTTTATATCTATGCCCCGTGGGATTTAGACTTTCAAAAATTATTAGAATTAAAAATCGCATAACAAAAAGTTGTCGAATTAGCCCCGGTCTTCCGTAGATATAAAAATTCCCAATATTAATAAATATCAATATTAAAATATATTATATCTAAAACCACCTCCAATCTCCATTCTCCAGGCATGGCAGTGCAGCAACAAGGTCAGCAACAGAACATGGTCCTGGGCGGCGAGCGTCCGATAATGCCGGTAGTCTCCATCAATCCAGCCCTGATCGGCAATCAGATAGTCGGCGGCGCGCACCAGATCCAGACCCTCCCCATAGTCAGTCAACCGACCGACCAGCTCCAAGCCGCCGCCGCCGCAGCTGCCCAGCAACAGATGCAGCAGGCAGCCGCCGCGGCCCAACAACAGCTCCAGCAGCAAGCAGCGGCCCAGCAACAGGCGGCGGCCCAGCAGCAGGCCCAGCAGCAGCAACAACAACAACAACAACAACACCACCACCAACAGCAACAAGCAGCCCAGGCGCAGGCACAGCAACAGGCGGCAGCGGCGGCGGCGGCGGCAGCGACACCGACCGAATCGGCGCCCAGCATGCCCATGCTCGTGACGTCGCCCGAGAGGGCCACGGGACAGGTGGAGCTGCAGTCGATGTTGCAGCCAGGGCCACCGGCGACGCCGCTGAGCGCAGTGTTGGAGGACACGGCCAAGCTCACACTGACGACGCCGAAGAAGGACCCCGGCGAGGATCCAAATATGGATACGTCGAATGCTACGGGTGAGGCTTTTGGATCTTTTCAGGGGATGGGGTGCTGGGGTTCGAGACCTTGATGCGATGCGCGGTTTCGCGGACTTGGCTGTTTCTTAGTGTGGATAGATTTTGTAATTGGTATTGATGTAGGGGTGAATAGTAGTAAATGAATGTTATATGGTTTGAGGGTTTGAAAGGTGTTATTTGTGCGTGGTGCGCGGGTTCGATTCCGAAATATATGGATGTAGATGTAAATAACTAAAGAAATTTCTGATGCTTTGAATAAGCATTTGATAGATTGAAGTTGATTAACAGACTGTTATTTTTAATATGAAGATCGCCGGTTCGATTCTTCATATAACTTCAAATTCTTAAGGTTATTTAATAATTCGTTGATTCATATTGCATTTTATTAAAAAATACTATATTTAGTGCAAAAAATAATAGTCATACATGTACTTCCTTTTTAAAATAGATTGAAATGCTTTATTGTGATAAAGTTTAAGTGAAAACATTTTGTCTTACGAGAAAAGTTTATTTCTCAGTCAGTTTTCTAAAAACCTAGAGTTTGAAATTATCACAGTTCTGGTCTGAGGTACGATATTACGAATTCTATAGATCGCGGCTTTAATTCTTCATAAAACCTTGAATTCTAAATGTTGTTAACTCGAATCTTCATAACGTTGAATCCCAAAGACTGCGAGTTCGATTCTCAGATTCAACAAAATGACCGACAACATTTCATTATTACAGATATCGATCAAAGGAACAATGGAAAGGACGACAGTCACGAGGTGTCGATAAAGTCCGAGGACAAAGCCTTGAGCAACAATCCTCTGATAAATCTCGCGAACACCGTCAACTCGATAACGAACGGCAATATCGGCGAGGAATCGTCGGTGTTGGAGTCACTACCCACGACGGTCAGCAGCAAGCAGGTGCCGCCCAAGGCCATGGTCAAGCCCCAGGTGCTCACCCACGTCATCGAGGGCTTCGTTATACAAGAAGGTAAGGGCTTTCGTCCGTCTATTTTGTCTCGTTGAATATTTTACGATTTATGGGTGATTCTCTAAAAGTGCATAGATTTTGTGTAAATTGACGTAGTAGGTTTGAAATTTTGAAAGTCTGACTTTTTATGAGAACAATATAATTTATCTTAGAGTTTTTAATTGCTTAGTGAAGATTTTGGGGTGTATCACTAATAGATAAATATTAATAAATAAAAATTGTAGAGGGGCATCAACACACAATTTGAGACTAAATTAGGAATTGATCACAGTAAGAATTTTTGACTGTTGTGTAAAGTCTAAAGAGTTATTTATAATCGAATAAACGTAGTCTAACCATTGAAATCTAGGTTATAAAAAGTTATTGAGCAGGAATACAAATCTCTATTTTTGTGAAGAATCACCCATACAAAAGTTAATAAAAATAGAAGTTTTAATTTTAAGTTTATAATATTGAATAATACATTATCGTATAGCTTCAGAACCATTCGCTGTAAATCGTTCGTCGCTCAACGGATCGATGAACCAAGAGGCAAACAACATCAGCAGGAACAATTCCGCGGACAAAGAGAATCACGAGGAGCCACCAAACAAACGTAAGATATTTCATTTTACTTATTCCTTGATAAGTTGTTTATTTTGTTGTATTACAATATACTAAGTTGTGGTTATTTTCTAAACAGGAAAGAAAAATTCTGTCAATTACTCTACGGATGGAGATGGCATGCAAGGTGGAAAGTGCGAGGCGTGCGGCAACATACTGGATGAGCAAAACGTGAAGCTCAAGAAGGACAAGCGATTCTGTTCGACCATTTGCGCCAAATCGTAAGTATATGTTGAATATTTTTTGCAAATGAGTTTCAACTTGAAAGATTGTACATGACGATTAACTGTTGCATTTTCTTTCTTATTATCAGGAAAAAGAAGGAGATTCGGGACGGCGGCGACAAGCAATGGTCCGAAATGGAAGTAGACACTAAAAATGACGATTCGCTCAAAAAGAACGGAGAGGACAAATCCCTCGCTAGTCTACCTAATAACGTGTCGTTGGATGATTCTCTGCCCAAGATTAATCCCGTCAAATGGACGGTATGTATTGTTATCTATTCAACTTGGCATAAAATCTTATCTCATCATAAATCCAAATTTAACTAATCTTTGAGAAGATGTCGATAAGCTAAATTAATCAGATAAATTAAGTTTTTAGATAAATTATAAGTTTCTTACAAAGATACTCAAGAATAGTTTTCTATGGTTTTTCTTTAAAGCATATTGTTAATTACAAAAATGAATTATAAATTCAAAAATAATTTTTTTCCCATTTAACGTTCTAAAAGCGGTCTATCATACGCCACCTCGATAGCTAATAATTAAAATGAACAACTAATAAAACCATCTCTATGAAAATCCAAATTCAACTCATTCTCATTCTCATTTTCATCGTTTGCTTCTTCCAGGTCGGCGAGGTCTGCGACTTCATCCGCAATCTGCCCGGCTGCGCGGACTACGCGGAAGACTTCGCGATCCAGGAGATCGACGGCCAAGCCCTGATGCTCCTCAAGGAGGACCACCTCATGTCCGCGATGAGCATCAAGCTCGGGCCCGCTCTGAAGATCGTCGCGAAGATCGACTCCATGAGGATGGACTCGACGACGGGCACGAGTCCCGTGTCCGGTGGCACCGTTTAATAAAGTGTCCATGTGTGTGCGAGAATTTGGGAGTGCGTGAATACAAATATTTTGCTCGACCGAATGGTTTTTCGAGATATCGATTGATCGAAGACTTTATCGAAATGCCGGTAACGAGAGGTATTTAATCGACGTATCGATTAATCGAAGACTTTATCGAGATATCGTTTAATTGAATAGTTTGCTGAGGCATGGGTAGTTCGATAAATAACGGTTGTTAACGACACAACGTACTTAAGATGCATCGATGCAGCGTTATACTTTTATAAAAAAATATCGATACGATCATTGATATTGATTACAATAATATTGAATATATCAAAGACAAGAATTGTTCGTGATAAAATCTGATCAAATCGAAAGTATCGATACTTTTTGTCATCTACGAAGCATTCTTTAAAAAGCGCGCACTCCTGATGTAAAAATCGATAACGAACTCCGCGTGACGAGATTAAGTGTGATCGAAAGAAAAGTGTATATTCGTAAGTGCGTAAAATTTCTACATTTCAGTGTCGTTCAAAATGATAGAAAAGAGAAGTTTCGAAGTGTTTATAAGAAAGTTATATAGAGGGTACGTGCAAGTTATTTTTTCTTTATCCAAGAGAAAGGAAATAAGTGACTCTTATAATATAAGTGCATGAGTGAGAGCTAGTGCAAACATTCCGCTATACTGTATTTCGCTGTGGGACAGACTTTAGTTCCACGTTTCTATGTAATATATTTCTTTTCTATTTCGGAAGTTACGATTTCATCCGTGTAAATAATGAGAAAGTACAGCGCGTTATAAGGCTATAAAATATGATTTTGTAAAGCTATATTACTCGAATACAAAAAACAAAAAATCTTTAACATTTGTATGCTCTCAAAGCTATTTTTTTACCTGATCAAGGTTTATTTGGAGTAACTTACGGAGTGTATTACACGCAGAAAATTATTGAATAAGCAAATTCAATGATATAAATGAAATCCTTGTTGATTAAAAACGAAATGTTTTTGAAGAAAAACGAAAAAAATTTTTACCCTGATATATATAAAATTATTGGCATTGTAAATTATAAAAACGAAAAATAATTTAGGTGCAATAATTTTTCGAAAAAAATATTAAAAGGGTTTATTTAGTTGTGAGTTCAAGTCAAACTTTGATCATTTAAAAAAGAAAACCGATATTCTTAATGCAAATAAATCGAATTATATAATACTTATAATTTAGAGTAAGTGTACATATTATAAGTAAGATGTTTATTTAAATATAAATTTTATAATGTAAACTTAAGTTAAATAGCCATGGCTACTCCATGCATTATCATAATCATACATTTCCAATTTGCAAGAAATTAAAAGCAACGTTACATCGTTCAAAGAAATCGTACTATTTTTCATGTTACGCGGAAACTATTCTAAAAAACTAAAAGGTAAAAAATGTGAAAATATGAATATGTATTTGTATTACAAAGTTTGAATGATTGTATCTATAACAGTTAAAATTGCTAATTTTTTTTACAAAAATAAACAATTTCTATGCAATTTGGAATAAACAATCATCTATAAATCGAAAATGATAATCTTTTTATTTAATCCCCTTATCCTTCCAAATTCTTAAAGTGTTATAACAAGATTTGTTATTGTTAAAGTGTAAGTCAAAGTTCTTTACTTTATTAATGTATTATTTTGTAGCTTGTTAAAATTTTATTTCTAAGTGTCTATTTCAACTTAAATATTGTTTTTAATGCTTTTTATCATAGCTTTTATATTTATATGTTACCTTTTTAACATATGAAGTAAGATTTGTTTTAAACTTGTTTATTATAATATGTAAACATGTATAAATAAATTTAGTCAAAATGAAATTTACTTTTTGAGTAATAAATATGTGTTTAATTTGAAAAATATCCAGTTTTATACTGCTTCTTCTTTTTTACTTATTATTGATATAAATATGAACTTTTTAGTATGTCTGGTCTCATTTACTATATTTACTTTAAATAAAAGAACGAGAAATTAAATATTAAATTTTTTTTCTACTCCCCAACATATATTTGAATTTACATAAATACAAAAGTATACATACAACAATGTACAAGAGGTACTTAATTAAAAAAATGATAAATATTCTAAAAACTATTAACAAAAGTATTTACATCTAATTTATTTTAGATGTTTAGCCATGTCGGTAAACACTCTACCCTCCTTCAGGAGCTCTTCCTTAAAACGATCTTCTAGTTCCTTTTTAACAGGTTTAACATGTATAAAGTAGTTGTACATTTCATATCCTATGTACCCCATTCCTGCCGCTGTAACTGCGAGGCACGTACTAACCCAAATTTGTTGCCCCAAATCAAATAACTTAGTTCTGGCTCGTTTATTAAGCATTTTGTTCATTTCGTAGGTTTATTTCTGAAAAGATTAGTTAATTTAGGACCACAAGATGTAGCTTCTATGTGACATTTTACTTATTTTTAATGTTGTCATTAATAATTAAAGAATATAATATAGAAAACATTTATCATTAAATAACTATAGTAGTTATTTACTAATTTTCAAAATTTCATGAAATAGTGTAATTCTTACCTTCTTTAATACAATCCGTTGCTTTTAATACGTATTTTTATAAATAAAAATACTAGATCTTGAGTGTATTTACAAAAATATTATCATTTTTTTTCAACAACATCCACTCGATAATCAGCAGCTCGCTGTATTCTAACCTCAAACTTTATTTTTCCGATTGCGAGACAGAAGTGGTGGGAGATGATTGTTGCCGACAAATAATAGGGTAAGGTTAGTAATCCGGGGTAGAAACTTGAAACATGCGCTTGAAAAGTTATTTCATTCGCAAATTCTCGTGCGCTTTACACGTTTATTTATTTTTGTTATCTTTTGCATTACATATAATTATTATAGTCAACGTAGTACTTTTATTAAAATAATATGGTTATATATTGTGTTATATTTGCGGCAGTATAATAGAAAGTGAAACACGATGATAATTATATAGATTATAAGTTAAATATATATTATAAGGCCGAATCCACAAAACCTTAACTTTCCCTTACGAAAAAAACACTCAATTGAGTGCTATTTGGCACGTAAGTTCTGAATTAAAATCGAGTGTTTCTTACCCTGTTAATACAGAAAGTGCTAAATTACACTTAGAAGGAGTGTCCCACCTGTGGGAAACAAAAATGAAGCCCTGTAGCCGTAGTTTGTTCCAATGGGCCTTGGTTCTTGAGATACGAGCTATTTTACTCCGAATATGCATTATTTTAATGACAAATGGTACCTCGATCTATTTCATATTACTACTATGTAAGTTTTGATGCTGAAAAAAATGTTATAAAAGTAAATAAAAGTAGATGAAAAGAGCATTATTTTAAGCTTTGTTACGTATGAAAATATCAATCTGGTCTAAAGTTATTAACAGTTAAACAAGGTGACTGAAATGCATGAATATTCGAGGATATTTATCTTTTATTCGTTGATTTTTCACGCATTTTCAGTCACCATTTTCAATTGTTAATAACTTTGGACTTGATTCAAATTTTTGTATGAAAGCTTACAATAAAGCTCTTTTCACTACTTTTATTTACTTTTTTAACATTTTTTCCTACATCAAAACTTACATAGTAGTAATATGAAGTAGAGGTACAATTTTTCATTAGAATAACGCATATTTCGAGTAAAATTGCTGGTATCTCGAGAATAAGGACCCATTGGAACAAACTACAGGTTCTGGACTTCATTTTTAGGTACCTACTAGAAAGCATCCCCCAAAGCCTCATCGAAAATCATTACCCACAGGTGGGACACTCTCTTTATAAATAAGAATGTTATTTCTGTTCGGATTAAGTCGGTGTTAGCTTTCTTTTGCTGTCTTCTAAGCGATCTGTAATTTTATTTCTATACATTTAATATACGTCGAACGGAGTGTACTTAGTTGATATTTCTACAATAACTGGTACTTTTTAAAAAAGACTAAATTAGCAAATCATTCGATTTTCGTAAAATAATGATGATTAGATAAAATGAAAATCAAATATTCAAACACCTATAATTTGGTCTCCCGATGAGGCACATAACTGAACCGGGCTTAAATTTGTGATTTTGATGTCAAAAAATGAGTCCTGATATTTTCAAAAAGTACCTGTTTTTGGGAGTTTTATAGAAATATCAACTGCGCCGTTCGATGTACCTACACGGAGAGAAAAGGATAGTAACCTCTACTACCGCTGTATAAGTAAGGTCTCCCAAGTCGTATAGGATACAGTATTATGTCGGTAAAACGGGTAGTTAGTCATACACAAGTACAGTAATTATTCCTAAATATCACTAAATGATTGTAAGGTTATAGTATATAAGAAATGTTTTTTGAATGATATTTGTATGGTGATATATAATTAGAAATCAATACAGGGTAATGTCAATTTCTGGAGATTTTGCTCAGCATTGCAGTTGGCTTCCTGCTGTAGATTCTTTTTTATTTTAGGTTAAAACGATCACGCTTTATCGTTATTGTTACTGTATTGTGTCAGCAAAATTAATTATTACAAACTAGCATCAGTCGTATGATTTACAAGGACTGAGTACAAACGCGTTACATGGTTCCCAAATTACTATACATGTATAGTAACGGTTACTATCTTTTTCTCTGCATATTAAATTAAGAGACATTTTTAAAAATAAAACATCGAAATTCATCAATATGTCACATATCAATAACCTACACCGGAAAGCCGCAGTAATACCCATACTTGCGATTTGCCCTATATTTACCTACAGACAGAATGAAGATACTGTTTTGCATTCTTCTTTTTTACTAAATTCTTCAATCAAGTTTACCTTATTAAACTCTGAAAATTAAACGAAGTTTTAACAGTTGCGCTATATAGTTCTGTGGTTTCCGGGAATAATCTGTTAACTGACTTTTTCGTATTTTCGGGATACTGAGATTTCAATGTTTGCACTGATGAGCCAGATCGAAATGATGTAAAGTGTTCAGGTGAAATAATTAATATTAAATAAGATATCAAATACCGAGTTGATCACAATCTTATAGTTGAAAAATACTTGGTACACCCTTGATAAAATACGTCATTGCACAAAATACTGAAGTTTAGTCGTTAATCCGGAAAATGATGTATCACGCTATAACTCGGGTATATAGACGTATTTTTGCGTGTTTTAAAATGTTTCTAATTCAACTCAAAAATAATTTATTATAATGAAAATAATAAGAAAGTAACTCGTAACTAGTTTAAAACAAGCTCTAAAATTGTTATTAGCTTTTGCGGGTGTAGTATATATTTTTTTTTTTTTTTTTAATTAACGTCGCCATATTTGTGCTCCCATGTGGTGCTAATCGACGACGGGGGTCTGCGGTGTGTTTGTAAACAAAGCACATGTAATTTTTACAGAGGTGCTTGTATCAGTCGGCAGAGACTAGGGTTCGAACCCGGGTCACCGGCGTGGGAATCCGACACTCTACCGACTGAGCCGTCACAGGCCCCCGGGTGTAGTATATAGTCTCATTTGTTTGAATGTTATAATAATTATTAAAAAAATATTTAAATATTTAAATATTTGAAGTGCTGTATACATTTTTTAAATCAATGTTTTGTTAAAATTAATGAAATAAAGCCTTAACAAATATTAAAGCCCTTTATAAGTTATTCCGGACACAATTTGCACAGAAGTCAGAACTGCAGTTAAGTGGTTCTGCACTTGACTGGCATTGTCATACATGTAAGTTTCGGAACTTTCTATGACTTTTTAACGAAAAATGACCACAATAAGATCATATAAAAAATTATGTAAACCCAATTTTGAATAAAATTCAGCTACTGGTTCTTCCGGTAAGCCACAGAGTTTTTCCTTCGTTTTGAGGTTTCCTTCTTATTTACTACAACATGGTCTCAAATATAATGCATTCAAGCACATACAGATCATTGATTGATTGTATATATTTTAATAATATTGTTGAATTTAATAACTTTATTGAATCTGTTATTAAAAATGTGCAATTTTCCAAATATTTTGCACCTGTACGTTGGAACACAGAATTGTTACGCATCGTTTTTTACGTTGCAATATTGCAGATAAACCGCTTCCACAATTAATTCTAATGCATTCTTTTTGTTTCTAGAAAAATAAATTTATATTATTGAACAAGAAAAAATGAGAAAATTCGTCTCTACATAAGAATACTGTCGAATGATTAACATTGTCTTATGGTTTCCCACTTTTATTATAGATTTAGTTATCCTTTGACCACCTGTGCGACATTTGAGGCACGTTTATAGCTAAAATAAGTACATATATGTTCTCTCGTTACGTTTTATTTATTCTACATCAATGATTCAATTGCAAGGTACTTAGGTCATCTTAACAACGTTGGTCAATAAAATTACTTAGATAGCTTATAGGTGATATTTCGACGACTTATTTGTCGTCCTTGTCAAGCTGCAGACGAAAAGAATGATTTATTTACACAAATAATTACGTCTCCATTAACAAATCATAAGATAACAACATTGATTCTATAATTATCAATTACCTTATAAGGTTGACTAGAAAGTCATGTAAGCTTTTTTTGGCGTTTCGGTCCGTCTAATTACTCGTGATACCTATTAATAAAAAACAATAGTAATGTTATAAAGATAAAATTTGTACAGAAGCCAAGATTAAGGTTCTGTTTTAATAAATAACTACGTTTCGCTTTTTCTTCTTCATTTTAAGAAATAAGATTTTAAATAAATATAAACGGATAGCACAAAATATATTAAACATTAATACTGCAACAAAAGGTCGTAAATAATATGTATAACAAAATATAAAACTACATACATCAAAACATTAAAAACTAATCGCAAGTATCACAGTAATATCTTATAAGTTAAATTTTATTTTTGCGGCTATGTGTCAGAGACTTTTACATTTTAGTCGCAAAAATTCAAATTTGACTAGAAAAATAGTTAATAATAAATTGTGATAAATTAGAAGATATGTAATGATTTATTATAAAATAATTAAGTGCATATTGTATGTACAGTCGAACCTCGAACACTGATCGTGGTCAGGAAATATAACCTCGAACACTACCTACTCGAACCAATTCACTTTTCTGTCAGCTAATGACTTTAATAAATCGAGGTTCTATGTATCTATACATTATAAGGTAACTTAATATTGTCGTACGGACATCAAATTTTGCGTTGAAAAATTAGTCGAACAGTGTTCGAGGTTTTGCCGGTGTAGTGTTCGAGGGAGCAGTGTTCGAGGTCCGACTATATATTGTGCAAATGAAGTTCATTAAAATAAGTTTATCGTATTTTCAATTTTTTTTATTCAACATGAAACTTTTAAAATTCGACCTTTTATCACCAATGTTATGAAAATGTAACATTACAGTTTAGGTAATCTACAGAGGGAAAATTTGTCATAATCGGGCTTTATTCTAGTTAACTTATATCTAACACTATAATGAGTAAAAAATTTCTTCTTAATTCGAACATGAAAAAGGTGTTTTTCCATGCTTGTAAAGCGAATGGAAAATTGGGCATTTCAAGCATCTTTGCCTGAGCAGGAGGTAATGTTAATTATGTCCCGCTTCTGAGTGTCTTAGGTCTAGTCACTAGACTCTAGTGGACGACTCGTAATGCCCATTTCTCCATTCCCTTTGCATGCATGAAAAGGACCCTATTCACAAACTTATTAAAAAAAAACGATCGTAACACTGGTGGAAAGGGCTTTTTCAGATTCTGATGATGATTTGAGCACTTTTGTTCGTCTCGGGTTGCTCTTTGGCGCCATCGACTTCCACTCGTGCTCAATCATCATCCTCGCTTAGAAAAAGCCAATTTCCCCTCTTAGTTGAACAATGTACTATTGCATTCGTATTCATCTGGTTAAATGTGGTGCACTAAGGGTTAAGGGACAGCTAAAGAGTACTTTTCAAACCTGTTTCCTGAATCCAGATAATACTAGAATCTTTTTGAAATTTAACTAATTAATGTTTATACAAAAAGAGGACCTAGTAAGCCGTTTTCTTCGAAATTATTCGAAATTAAACAAACTTTTTTGAATGAAGCTATACTTACTATGTCCTTGAATTTTGTATAAGCATTGTCTGGTTAAAATTTCAAAAAATTCCGTTATTTGCCACTAAAAAACAGTTTTAAATATTTTCCGTGGTTTTGGGATCCTCTCACATCCCCAAACTCCTTATGAAACTGAAAACAAAACAACATCTGTCAAAATGGCTTATGACCATTCTTGCTACATTTAACTTTCTTTGGCATCCACCTTAGTGGTACTTATTATTGATACATGTATGCCCATTATTTCCTATTTAAGAAATGTACTTCGAAAAGTCCACCAGTATACTTCAAAAGAATAATTTCGCTGGACATACTCGCTGGACATGAAATCTGTTCCGCCTGATTCAGAAACCTGTGGTAACCCTGGTAACAAAGCCATTTGCAATTATGCTACAATTATATCACAATGTTTCTGCATGTCTTGAAAATTGCAGAAGACGTGCATATTCTACTTACAAATTCAAGAATATTTCTGTGGATAGGCGATTGTGACAGGCGCAGCTGAATTGTGCAAGTCTTGTGGCAGATTGAGTGTATAAATTTTTGATCCCGATAACGCATGTGCACGTTCAGCAGAATTGCATAAGAATTGAAGAGATACTTACGGCAGGTTTTACTGTAGAATAATTGCGCAATTCTGATTTCATGCATGCATGCAGTATGTGTATATTCGTCTGCACTCAAGCTTCCGTAGGACTTGCGCAAATCTGCTGCTTAGGACCTTATGCAAGGTCCTCTCCGCAATTCAGATTTTGCATGAAAAAATCTATTAGATCCATAATGTAAAATATAAAGAAATAAAGGACACGTATTTTTTCTTTTTTAAAATACATGCAAATTAAAAGAGTTACAGGTCTTTGAATATTTGTGACGTCACGAACACCTACATGTTCGTGACGTCATATAACGTTGCAGTATATCTATATATATCGAAAATCTGTAAATTTTAAATGACTGTAACTCTTTTAATTTGTATCTATTTAAAAAAAGAAAAAATACGTGTCTTTTATTTTTTTATATTGTACGTTACGGACCTGATGGATCTTTTCATGCAAAATCCTAATTCTTGTGCAAAACTGTTGCTCGTTCGCGTGCGTTATTGGGGCCAAAACTTTGCACTCGAACTCCCGAAATTCTGCTGCGGAGCGTCCGCTACACTCTCCTGTCAGCAGAAATATAGCAGAATTCGGAAATAGAATATGCAAGTTCTGTTGAATCGCGGAAAAGGCTTAAATTCAATAATATTGATTAGCGAACTTTCAGCAGACTATCAAGACCACTTAAAGAGTCAAAATCGTGACGAAATCACATATAGCATACATATAATTTAAGGTATAAAAATTTTAATCAAATTGGATTACGTCAAAATATTTTTGCAGTCTATATAATAGATAATGTTTTTTTGCAGGATTTAACTCTGGCTGCCTCCCGAGGCCAGTATTTTAAATTTGTGGCTGCTAAATTTGTCGCGCAAATAAATAATTTGATAATCTTCAGCTCGTCAAAGATTTTTACCACGGTGTTGACATTTCTTTTTATACAGATATACAGGCATTACTGCCCTTAACCGTATCGGGTTGCAAGACCGATCTCAGCCACTGAAAAATCCGGAAAAACATTTTTCTTTAAATGTCCCCGAAAAATTTGTACTGACGGGGATTCGAACCCACAACTCTTGACATTTTGCATTTACAATGTACTTATTTAACAACCTAATTATGCCATCCTTTTTCCACTCAAGTTTACTTTAATTATAGTAAGAACTAATACAAAAAATACTTTTCAAGAGGTAAAGTTTTGAACTGACCGCAGATTTGAATACCACGGAAATGACTGAAAAATTCGAACCTACCTTATTTTCATAAAGAATAGTCTCAATCCCAAAAAAGCTTCAAATGTCTGCGTCTGGAACTGTACTGCTTTTCTATTCATATGAATAATTTAAAATAACGACGCTAGGTGGCGCGGTATATCAAGGTTATAATTTAAGGGAGGTCGGAGCGAACTTTATCATTGTGACCTCCACCTCACGCCGTATTTTTCGTCATACATCTAAAATTTACATAGTAACATCAACATCGAGGGTGATAATGATTTGATATTGTGTAAAGAACAGTGGACAACAGCGTTTTTGTTTATTAATAGCTTCAAAAGTTTTTTATTATGAAATATTATTACAATTGACCAATAGAAAACGATACAAATGACGGTCATCTTGCCGTTTTTTAACCTCATCGGCAGTTTCACCTCGCGTCGTATTTTTCGTTATACGTCGAGATTTTATAAAAGATCATACATAGCGACCTTGATAATCAATTATTATTATGTAAAGAACAGTCGACAACGACATTTTTGTGCTACAAATGCCTACAAATTATTATTTTTGTGATGCAAGTTTTGGAGGTTAGGTAAAATTTCCATCAACCAGAATAGCTGCGCTATCCCCTTAAATATCGAAATAATTTGAATTTTAGGGACAAAATACTAGTGTGAATAAAATATATATTTTGATATATTAGAATGTCGTTCAACTTTTATATTGAAGTTATTACAAGTTATTACATATTTTATTACAAGATTTACTTATGCTGCTTATTTAAAGCTTATAAATACATCGGAAATGAAATTTAACAGTTAACCGAATAACACCCATATAAAGTTTAGTTCTTCTTTAGTCGATTGGGCCGTTGTAGGACTTCTAATTGTTATTCTACCCGCAATATAAACTAAAATGCTAAAATTGGCTTGTCTTACAGTATGACTAATACGATTGTCGTTCAGTATGAAACATGTAAATTGAATGATAAAATATTACAACGATTTATTTACTTTTATATTTTTTCAGAAGAAAAATATATATATATACAAACCTAATAAAAACTCAAAATGTTGCGAGTATCATCATAAATCATACAGATCTTAATATCAACTAAAAATGTGAAATTGTCATACTGGACGATACTTTTTAGAATTTCCAAAAACGTCACATTTACATCTTTTATAATTTATTTGAATTCTGGATTTTAATTCCAGCCAATTTTGTTCTTTGTAGAAGACTATTCAAGGATAAAATCCCTTTTGTAAATTATAATTTTCATCGAGTCAATACAAAGTTATGCCCAGAATAGCTATGGGGATCCATATTGTACGACTCTTCTCTAGTTTTTTTTTATTTACGTGTACCAACCCGTATAGCATACAACAGTTGTCCTTTTACGGAACACTTCCATCACCTGTGTTTAAGTGCTTGACCCTAAACCCAACCCAACCCATCCTTTTCCATTTGCGTGTTTCACTGACATGCTCTATGAGTTGCAACATGGAGAAAACTTGTACATGGGTGATTCTCATAGAAAATGCAAATTGCACCGGCGCGTAGGTGCCGTTTTCCGAAAACTAATCTGAGAAAACAATATTTTGTTTTGAATTGAATAATGTAGTGAATGTAGTTAATAAAGTTATTTTGTAGTTATCAGGAATCGGGAATAACTATAAACCATATAACAGTGTATTGGTTACGTACACATCACTAGCGCCACCACGAATTTGCGTCAAGCTTAAGAATCGCCCGATTGCTAAAATACATTGGGTTATCTGGAAAGTTGTACAAAATATATTTGTTTTATATATATGCAAACTTGTTTGTTAGTTAAATAGTAATATATTTTGTTAGTTTACCTTATGTATACAAAATTTTGACCACATTTTAAACATCTGGTGATTTAAACCAAAATCTTTTTCTAAATTTTTCTATTAAGCTAATACACTGAGAAAACTATATCGTAACTCACGCAACATCATATCGTAAATATGTACGTATCGATACCGTAATTATTCAGTGTCAGATACGATATGATATCGTAAAATTAGAAATTTGAAATCTAAATTTCTACATTCAAAATACAATTTTAAATAGTTTAATCAAAGGAATTTGATCTACGATATATGAATTGAAAATTTTCGATATCATAATTTTACGATATGAAATAATAGGTGTCGTAGATGCTCTAGTATCCTTTTCTTTTATATGATAATGACTGCTGGGACTTTTCATTTTGGCCGTAGTTAAATAAAAGCCATATTCTACTGTTGCTGTGTAATGCATTAGAGTTCCAGTGCGTTACGCCTTGGAACTGTCGTAATAAATTTTTGAATGCGAGCAGCATCTTCTTGTGTGAGCCCCATTCTCTAGACTAACATACTTTCTTTCTTCCCTCCTAATTTATTTTATGTAAATTATATTGTTATTTTTCAATCGTCTTCTTCGTATTGCTATGTTTTCAGTATTGTAGTCTTTTCAGATTTTATTTTCGTTGCGCACAAAAAAACGTAACTCGAATTCAGTTGTTCTGTACGATTTTATAGTTGATTCAGTATTAATATAAATAATAAAATAACGTTAAATGACGGAAATTGACATTTACCATTATATTGGATATAGTTCAAATGATTTTCTGGATCAAAATAAAATCATAAATTATTTAATTAAGCCTTCTTTACAGTGACTCAAATGTCTGGGAATGTTCAAGTTGAAAGATAAGAAAACTAAGCTCAACCATGCTAATGTTTTCATAAATTATTTATTCTATACCATGTAAAATCAGTGTTGAAATTAAGCTTAATGTTGTTTTTTTAGCCATTTTTGTCAAGATTTCAGTATATTTAAATATACGAAAGTGTATATACATACAGCTTGCAGCCTTTCTATAATCTAGTGCTGCCCATATTGTCCTTAACGTCATTAAATAGAAAAATATTACGCACATTGTCTGAAAAGTGGCTAGTATACTTTCGCTTACAAATTTTATGTCAATCTTTATCTATGTGTAGGTACACAGCATTCATAAATAATGTGATCTACTGCTGCCTGTTACTGTCCTTAATGTCATTAAATAGGAAAATGTTATGTATATTATCTGAAAATGTAATAATCAGTTAGAATATTAACTTTTTCAACATCGTCCTAAGCTTCCATTGATTCAGGCTATTTATATTAACGTAGTTTTACGTATTAATATTAAATAAGAAATGATTTTGTAAAATACAGAACGTACTGTTCTTAAATATCTTCTATCGAGTGTTGTCATTACTCCACTTACATTTATAGCCGGTATCTTTTGACACCTGCTGATAATCATACTTTTTATCCTTACTGTTTGTGGACTTTCATTATACCATGGTGTTAAGTATATTGCAAATTCGAGATCGTTTCCCTGAAAGTCGTAAAATATTTATTGAAAAGCAATTTAAAAATATTCTTAATGTTTTACGTAATACATCGCAGATTGACATAAACAAACTCAATACGTTTATGATTGTATATAAAAACGATTCAGTGGTTTTATAAAACAGCAAGATACAATAATATTATGTTAACTTATAGTTGAACTTACAGCTGATGTCATATCATCCGCACTTTCTGCACATAAAGAAATCCTGGAGAAAGATAGAAACGCTATGAAGCCCCATTGAATACTCTGCGATAATGCTATATCCTAAACATATCATTTTCATTAGTTTTCGAAATTATTTGATATTTTAATATGTTTGAAACTTACGTTCAGAATTTGCAAACCGCATGCAATAGCATTGTACATAAATGAAAATACTGTTTTGAATACCATGAAACGCACTATATAATTTGTTTCTTTTATTATGCTGTAGGAAAAAATGTATATTCTTAAATATTGCCCTATACAGTTACGTATACAACAATTTAATACAGAGTTTCTGTTCCTTTGTCTTTGTATTATGTACTACTTTATTGGGAGTTTACAATAAGGTTCACGGGCACAAAGATAGCGGTAGCCAAGGCATACTTACCATTAATAATTACATCATAATTACCATTGTTTACATGTGAAACTCTTCCATTTTAATTAAAAATGAAAGTGTAAAAATGTATGAGAGCTAAATAAATTAAGCACTGTGAGTTTGAAAGCCTTACATCTTCAGACAAAAGGGGATTTTTATCCACAGCACAGAAGAATATCAAAAAGTGTCATTGTATGTACATTATTATCGTGCCAGAATTAATGCATAATGTATATAATATACTTGCACTAACATGTAATTCACCAACGATGGATTCATTTACTAATTAAACTTTTTATTTATACATTTTTCCATCACACTTGATAGAAATTCTGTAACGAGCATTTCAACTGCCACCAACTTTATGCCCCCGAACCTTATTTTAAACTCCCAATAGGGAATATGCATGAATTTAGATTTTAATTTTATTCGAAAGTTCATGAAAAAATAATTAAATTCCCAAGACAGTATTTTTTCTTATACGATAACTTTTATAATAATAATATATTAAAGTTGCGCTAGAATTTGGTGGTCTTTTGAATTCGTGTTACGTGACTTTTTCATGATGACGTAGATTTATCGCCGTTCAGCGCCTCTATCGGTAAATCTGAACCTTTGAAATACATATAATAATTCTGATACCTGCTGGTGGAGGCGTGGAACGGCGATATATCCACGTCATCATGAAAGAATCACGTGACGGGAATTTAAAGTAACACCAAATTTCAGCCCAACTTTAATATATTATTATTATAAAACTTATCGCATAAGAAAATAAAACTGTCTTCGGATTTTATTATTCTTGCATGAACTTTCGAATAAAGTTAAAATAACAGTTTTATTACGATCTATGCAAGTTCCCTATTATGCCTGTATATAGAATTAAAAAATTACTGCCAATTCATTGGCACTTAGCTTCCTCAAACTTGCTTTATCATTCCAATATTTAATGATTAGATCAAATATATAAATCAGAATCACTAACCTAACTCTTCTCCTCATTACCCTTTTTTCGCTTATTTTATTTAATCAACGTACTTATATTTCTAACATTTATTTAAAATTTATTAACACTTACGAAAGTATGCTCTCGTGCTCTCGAATACAATTTCTTAATTCCGAAAAGTCTTTTGCATTTTTGAAATTATTCTCTAAAACTTTCAGTCGATGTGTACACATGAATATTAATAATATAGAAATTCCATCAAAATTAGGCAGAATAGCTGAATACATAAGAACGAATATTTGATTACAGTAAAGTATAACTCTTACTGTATGTGATTCAAGTTTAAAAGGGTAAACGGCTGTCGTAAGTAGCTTTTCATGTCCAGTTTCAGGTCGTTTAACGAAAAAATACATTATGGTAGATACTAAATAAAATGAGATTAGTATCAGAAACAGTATCGCATAAGTATTAGCGTATTGCTTTACAAGTTTCGTTCTTTTGATAGCTAATTGGTCTTCTGCCAGAGTGAATAAAGCCTAGTGAGTACAAAGTAAGTAGAAAATTGAGTAAAAGCTCACAAGAAAAGCACCAGTAATGCAGGTCTTCAAAGCTCTTAAAGCTTTGGAATATATTTTGTAGTAGTAAAGTATAATTCAGTATTTTTGCAATGCGCGCATGTTTTTAAAATACCAGCTGTTTTACTCCAAGTATGCATTATTTCGGTATAAACCTTTACCTCTACTTATGTCTATACAGATTGTTATGCTAGAAAAATGGTTTAAAAAAACATAAAAGTAGATAGTTTTAATTTGATCTTTGTTATGGGTGATTTTCAGTATACTGTCAAATTTCATGTCCGATGTATATATCAGCATTAATTATTTTAAATTCAGAACATATGAATAGAAAATCAGAACAGTTTCGGACGCGGACAGTTGAGCCTCTTTTGGGATTGAGATCATTTTTGATGAAAATAAGGTAGGTACGAATTTTTCACTTTCATAGTATTCAAATTTGCGATTAGTTCAAAACTTTACCTTTTAAAAAGTATTTTTTGTATTAGTTCTTACTATATTTAAAGTAAATATGAATGGAAAAAGATGGCAAAATTAGGTTGTTAAATAAGGACCGTTTAAATACAAAATGTAATCTCCATGGCAATATCCAATGTCACCTCCGTGGTAAAAATAAATTTTCCCATGTTAAATCCCATAAAGATTTAATTTAAAAGCTAAAAGTTTTCCTATCATAATTACGTACTTTATGAATATTTTTTTTTGTAATGTAATACAACAATGCACGTTTTTAAATAAACTTCAAATTTGAGAAATTTTGGACCCCAAATTTGACAGCTCACTAAAAATCACTCTTATGCGCAAAGTATGCATCTCACTTATACATACAAGCATTAATATATTCCAAGTAATCAATTTTTTTTACAAAAGTCAACATTTTTAAAAACTATTTTTAATCAATCTTTAAAAGCATGACAGCTATCGATAAGAAACACAAGAATGTTAAGAAATTTCAGGACCTGCATACCTGAAGCGCACCTGATCAATATTACAAAACTAATAATTAAATTTTATTTTACGAACCCGCAATCGAAGCTTTTGATATTTACTGTAAATAAAACATGCTGCTACTTCCATAAATCCGACCACTTCTATCCACGAATTAGAAGATGCGACAACATTTTTTCGGTTCAGATACAAAGCGTTCCCCAAGGGTAGTATTATGAGTATATAATTTATTATACAAAACCAAAAGAAATAATCGGTTTTGATGTCCCACTTTTTGCTATCATCTTTATTTGGCCAGATACCTAAACGCATTCCCATAAAACGCAGAACTCTAAAACTTGTATTCGCTGATATATAGATTTTCATTTCATTTGATGGTTTACTTTTTGAATAATCACACATACGCATTTTACGGACAAAAGGCGTTACAGTACTGGCAAAAGTTCCTAGTGTAACTGAATTATTTTGACTTCTGACAAATAAAAGAGGTTGTACTTTCATGATAATGGCTTTCCGTAGCTTGCGCAGGGATGACAACAATTTAATGATCGGTTGTGCATAATAGACATCTACTAATTAACGTTCTATATTTCTGTCTTGTAAACAAGAATTTAATGATCGAGTATACATACAAAATAATAAAGAATAGGTGCTCTATGCTTCATCAAGAAATAGGGTATTTTAAAACACTCCCGTAGATAGCTGAAAGTGTTTAATATGTTCACTAGCATTCGTTTAATAAAAAATGTACTTTATTTTTTTAAGTTACATTATAGAACATCGTCTATATTATTATAAACTATTTTTGGCAAAACGTGTTTTCAGCAAAACTTTTTTCTTTCTATCACAAAGCTTCCTTTTTGAGAAAGTAAAACATTTACTTACGTTTAGAACGTTAAACATGTAAGAAAACCGTAAAATCTGTTTAAAGGATTAAATATAATTTTTGGTATCGGAAAAAAATACTACACATAGTTTTTTACATCAAGCAATCATTTCAAGCACAATTATGACTTGTGAACCTCGATTTCCTAAAAAATAAATTCAATTATCCGAGTATTGGCGAATTTGACCTTTAACGCAACCCTGCGACCTCTAAATATTAATTTAAAAATCTGAAAAGAATTGAGGATGCTTTTTAGAACATCATCTATATGAAACTGCGTGAGCGTAGAAAAGTCAATGTTTTGGAAAAAGTGATCTATCCTAATGATCATAGACATTCATGCGTGCTTATGAAAGAACATAAATAATTAAGCACACTCATGCATAATTGTACATAATTTTGTACGGGCATAAATGTTTATTTTTTCTGAATTAGTAATTTTGAAATGTTGTAAGAACACAAGCTCATACTTTTACACACCTTCACTCACTTTTATGCGTATATCATACGAGTTCAAGAATTCATTATATTAGAAAAAATTGATATCTCTTTCAATTGGGGTTTCTTCACATCAACATGCATGTACATATTCGTTCCAGCACGTAAATTTGCTAAGATGTATGCGTAGACACGTTTATTGAAGATGTAACGCAATGCAGAAAATGTAATTATAATGACTTGGGAGTATAATTATCTATTTAATATTTGCGTGAACTTAGAAATTTTTCGAATTTGAATCGAACATACGCTACTACATATAAGCTAAAAATGATTAACATTACACAGCTAGCTTGTGGCTCACTCAATTCAAACCTCGAACAACATTTTTCTTTGTTTTTTTTATGGAAATAATATTATTATTGTAGCTTAATGTGGCTGTAGATTATTTTTTAAACAATAATTTACATTTTTTATGCTATTTTATAATAATTAATTAAAACTAAATGTAACATAATGCCTGATCACTCATGAACTTGCATACCCATGCCCGAATATTCCCGGTCAAATCTCAGACATAATCATGTATAATGCTCCACGTATGGCAATGCCTGATAATGCCGGAACCATTTTTGTTGTAGTTAGAATAGAAAATATAAATAATCGTTGATAAGAACAGCGGTCAAGCCCTGATAAAAAAGCGTAAGAATCTGCCCTGACCAATTCTCTAGTAAAAAACAATAATTAATCATTTCGTTATAACAAAAGGAAAATAAAACAAGGAACAGATGATCCGGAGCCGGAAATTCAATTCCCAGTATTGGGAAGTAATGGTTGCAGTGGTTTTATTTGTAAAAGTAAAGGAATAAAAATGTGAGCAAGTTATTAACTCTACTGAACTAACTCTAGTATTTTAAAATCTAACATGTTTCTTAATTGTGTTTTAAACTATTTAAGGGGTAACACCACTCTAGGATTTTCGAAAAATCATAAGCATCTTAGCGCGTGACGGCTCGCGCCGCCTACCAGATTTTTTTTCAACTTTGGAATTGTGCGTGCAGCGACTCGTACCCAAACAAACGTAAAACATGCCTTTTTCAATTCTCCTTGTAACGAATCCACAAACACTGATTTTTTCATTCATTACCCATACACTATCATGCATCAACACATACACTTCCATCGACCCACGCATTCCGATATCCATTTACACATCCATCTATCTACCCACGCATATATTCATCGGGGACAAAATAATTTCTGAAGAATACTTTAAAGCCTTAGTGACCATGAAAAATGCACCGCTTGATACAAAAACACGTGGTAAGTGGTTAAAAAGACTTAAATTCAATATAAAAATCTCTTAAAGGGGTATAATTCATGCCAACATCAGGTATAATATACATATTTAAGATATAAAAACTTTCATCAACTTAGATTGTGTCAAAATATTTTTGCCGTCTATAAAATGGACAATTATTTTTTACAGAATTTAACTCAGACTTGGAACCCTTAAAGACTCAAACTTTTCACTATATATCCTGAACAATGATAAATAAGAAAATGTAATACTTAAAACACAATAAATTATAAGTAGTATTATAACATTGATACCTTGTCTAGGCAACCATATTAAAAACCAGTCTTGAATTCGCGTATACCAAAATATCATTGAATGATTTGCTGGCAGAAGCTGTACGTATTAAAAATCTCAGATGAGTTTTTAATAATAGTTTGCCTTCGTATGTTTGTATTATAATTTGATAAACAATATTCTCTTCTATACCTGTTATATAGTCATGCATTCAGACATTTAATTCCCATGCAAATTTTTATTAAACGAACATAAAAATAAAAAAGTGTTCTTAGTACAATTAAATCTTGCAGAAAAACATACGTTAGCTTAATAAAAGATTTTACTTGTTGGATGTTTGTCAACTTCCATCTGCATTGTCGTTTGTTCATTATTAATCACATTAGTTGTTAAAGGATTCGGTTCGTTATCAACCATTGTAAGTGAATTGTTAGTTGATAAATTAAGTATGCCATTAGAGGCAAATCCAATACTATCATTAGTTGGTGCTTCAATTCTATTAAATGTATTGCTAATGTTGGACATAATAGTATCATTCATCGATGCATTACATTGGCTACCAACATTTGATATATTTTAATACCTAAACAAGAATACAAACACAAGACTTTGATTAATGAACAAAATTATACAAGAAATAGTACGTCAAATCTCACTAACCCCCATCAATTTGTTTTAAATGTAACGATTATTCAACTTCTTGTTGCTGTGGCTACTGCTGCTGCTGCTGCTGAAGTTTCTTAGTCTTCAATTATAATTGCTGTGACAACAACTGCAGCAGCAGCCGCAGCAAAAGAAGACCCCAACAGTCAGGACATCGTGGACAAAAGGAGCGAGACTACTCAAAAAGGAAGAAGAAGAGGAGGAGGAGAACGCCCAGGAAGTGATCCAAGGCTGTCCTTATCCGACCGAGGGATGGAATCACCTACGCGGGCGTTCTCTCAAATGTTCGCGAAAAGGTCACAGCAGAGTGTCCAACGACTGATATTGAGTGTATCAGGAAAACCAGGGCGGGCAACGTCGTGATAGAGTTGGGCACAAAAAGCAACAACCAGGAGCTGGGGACTATAGGAGACTCCATCAGGAAGGTATTGGTCACGTCGGGGGTGTAAAGACAGGGTATTAGACCCTGACGCCTAAGATAAACGTGGAAGTCAGAGACCTGGATAGCCTTACCACCAAAGAAGAAGTGGAGACAACGATCAAGAGGGTCTTTGACGAAGCAGGAATCTCAAGGGTAAGGTTAGCGTTTCGCTGATCAAGTCCAATAGTAGAGAGCAGCGACTGACCATCGTAGAGATGGACCAGGAAAATACAGAGTTCCACCTTGAGAAGAATCGCCTGAAAGTCGGCTATATGAACTGCCGACTGAGAAGATGAAAGCGGCTCCAGCGATGCTTCAGATGTCTGGGTTACAGACATCATGCGATGGTCGTGGCCCAGACAGAAGCAAGGCCTGCTACAAATGTGGCGGGGAAGTCACAAAGGAGCAGTCTGCAAGGCTACCGAGACGAAGTGCATCTTGTGCACTGACCTGAAAATAGACCAAGCACAGCTGGGCCTCACGCCGGGCTCAGAGCATAGAACCAATTAGCCAACAGCCTTATCTGAGATATCTGAAACGAAGGCTGATGTGCTGCTAATCAGCGAGTAGTACTGTGGCTGGAACAAAGACACACTTGGCACAGCAGCAATCTACGTGGACCCATCAGATTGAACCATCAGAGTGGACGAACATGGAGCCGGAAGCGGCTTTGTATGGGTGACATAAGTAGTCCATTAATGCACAGTGCAACAATGGACTACTTAGGGCACGGATAGGCGTAACAGCGGACTTAGGGCAGGCAGTGCTGTAAAATAGTATACGATACTCGTGTCATAAATCGTCCTTCATAGCACGGCCTGTAGCATACAACACACGCCGTGTTGTAAAGGACTACTTAGGTCACACGCATCGTAATGTACTATTTTGAAAATTTAACCGAAAGTTCCTGGTAAGAATACGGAGGGGTAAGTATGGCGTTTTTTTAGAAATATTTATTTATTGCAGAGAAAAAAATATAAATGTGATGCTGGTAAGGTGGGGATTATTAGTTCACTTTCACATCTCCTTAAGTAGAATAGCTTCGCTTTTTGCATGTAAAGCATGACCGCCGACGCTCGAGCTTCGCTCTCGCCTGACATTTTTATTGAACCCTGTTGGTTTCACATCATAAAAAAACTATAATGTATACTATAAATTTCTAATATTTAACGTAACATATTTAATAATGTAAAAATAAAATAAAAAAGAACAATATATGTATATAAAATTTCACGCTAAAATTATAGATCTTGAAGAACAAAACTTTTTTGTATTTAACATCCGATATATATATATAATCCAATTGTGGTCTAAAAATCGATTTTTGATTGCTTTTTTGCGCTTTAATTTAGGTTTTTCTCGACATACTATCTTTAATTGACGTTTTCGTAAAAAATGTTAAATACAAAAAAGTTGTATTTTTTGAGATCTACAATTCTACCGTGGAAAGTTTAATAAAAACATGAAATTTACTCAAGATGTAGCTAAAATTGAATTTTCAATATATTCAATACTTATACTATATAGTATAAGTATTGAATATATTGTGTATATTGGTAATACGCTTAACGAATATGGCTCAAAATAGATACGTTTTCTTATTATGATGAGACAAGTAAGCTCTTTAAGTTTCAGCCGATATGACCATGGTTTTTCTGAGTTAAAACATGTTTTTATGCAATAATTTATTAGTTTTTAAGCTATTACACTACCATGAAGCAGTCGTTCCTAATAATAATATTGCTGGAATGTCACTGAAATATTTCCCAGTATTTCCATTATTATTGTAAAATGATAATAATATTCCTGCAATATTTCCTGTTCTCACCGTAACAACTGAAAATCCATAATAATATTGTTATGATGTTACTGAAATATTACCTGATCGTCACCAAAATCTTGTACTGATATATCCTCCGCAATATTCCTGTGATAAAAACGCCGCGGATATTAAATGTTGCTACAGTATCACTGCAATATTTCCTGTTCTCACCGCAACAACTGAGAACCCATAATAATATTGTTATGATGTTACTGAAATATTGTCTGATCGTCACCAAAATATTGTACTGATATCCTCCGCAATATTCCTGTGATAAAAACGCCGCGGATATTAAATGTTGCTACAGTATCATTGCAATATTACTGATATATATCACAGGAATATTTAATATTGCGTGTAGTACTCCTGTGATATTGCTGAAATAGTGAGTGCTATGTGGGACATAGATTTTAGCAAAACTGGTTTTACTGTTCTCTTTAAGAAAGCAAAAATCAACGACAAAAGCTGTCAAATCGTTTTTTTTTCAAAATTCAGTAAAAGGATTAGATTGCATATTAGAACAGAGGAGTACTCAGTGACATGAAGATTATCAACTTAATAAACAAAATCATGATTACTAATGCGATTATTATCAGTAGGGTACCATTCATCTATAGATGCACCATATTAGATGTAACCGACCTTAGCAATGTATTAAAAAAAATACTTAAAAATAGTTTTAAATAAATAAATAAAGGAGTTACATGATGAATTATCCTCTTCTGCTAATTTAAATATACCACATTAACTAATAAAAAATAGCACAAACAATAAGTATTTCAAATATTATCTTTTAATGAAAATTTTTAAGTATTAACATAATGAAAGATCATATCTTTACATAGCATTTTTTTTTATTTCTTTACAAAAATACAGATATGCAATTCCTATATTCAAGCCTCAGAGAAATTTGCAAATCATACATTCTCACATCGCATTCGCTCTTATAATATATATATTTATGTATATATGTACAATGCTGCCTTTTTTACTTCTTAGAGTCATGCAACGTCGTTGTGGAAGAACGAACTTCCCAGAGTAAAGTTTTTCTTTTATTCTTTTATTACTGCCATCTGTTTGTAACAGTCTTTAAAAAAGTGAGAATAAAACAATTTTTCTCTTTATCGATGTCATAGAAAATTATTTTTTAAATATCTAATTGACCACTATAATCATTATTATCGTATATTACTTGCACTTGCACTCATTGCAGGCTCTTTCATTCACTCAACGATGCATAAAACAACGAAGATATAACTATTAGTAACTGCAATTAGATTGCATCCTTTATCACAGTGAAAGTATGATGCTGCACCAGAAGCAATAAATTTAGTTCAAATTTTTCAGTATATCATTCATTACAAAGAATAAGTTCTTTACGCATTTAAATGAAAATAGAATATACAAAGAATTAAATAATTTTTTATAGTATTTAATTGTTTATAGGATCCTTATAGTTGCCATTTTTTCTAAATATTTTATTTTAAATATTCGTTTGTCATAATTTTGCTCAAGTACCTTCCATCTTTGCTTTCACTGTAACAGCACTTATTGTACTTTTCACTATGGTACACATATTTACAAAGTCTTAAGTTTCCGTTTCTAAATCAGTTCTGTTCTACGTGGTTTCTAAGATCTCTGAAAACATCTTTGAAGGAACGTTTCTCTTTTTCTCATATCTATTTACAATTAACATCAACATGGCAATAAATATTGTATGGAATACAAAATATGAATGAAATGAAAATAAATGAGAAAGAACTTCGTTTGTTATACTTTGTAAAGTTGTAAAGTATAGAGGTAATAAAATGACATAAGTACTGATAAAAATGCATATTCACTATTTTATAATTTTAAGTGAAATAAAAGACATTATAAAGAGAAACGGCTCAGGACTTCAGAGCGGACTTATAACGAAAATTATTATAACTTATACGCTGAGTTGCGTTTCGTATGTGTAAAAGTTGATAAATATTTAGTTAACAATTCTTATATACCACTTGTGCTCAGATAAAACGTCAGCGAATTTGATTTCGATTGAAATTAGAAGTAACGCAGTATTTCGTTAGATTGTCTTTTTACAGTACAAAAAGCAATCTCAATTCGTGGAAAATTTATGTCAATACTGATCATGTCCTCTTATAAATTATTATATTCATATAATATCTTATAATAATCTTGAAAAAGAAAAAATTCAAAAAGCAATGAACGTCATGGATAATAATAATTCTTTTTCGTTTAAAAAGCTCAATCCTAACAAGTAAAATCACTTTCATGCAATTTGGCTTTTTAGTTTTATACGCACATATATGTGAACAGTAGGCTGAACTGTTCAATTATTACACATACAATAAGTCGTACAAAAAAGTTTTTAATTTAGTGATACTCTATCTTAAATTGGAAATGTCAAGCAAACTTTGTAATCTAATAAGTTGTACCTTTTTTTTACATTTGATCATAGGAATTTGACAATTACTTTGCATTGATCTCAACATACAAATAAAAGTTATTACTTCAATCAAGTTGCTGAAATGAGCTTAACTTTTTGTTAAAACTCTATAAAATTTTCTTCTTAATATACGTCAATAAGTCTATTCATCATTTGGAACTTTTGATTTGACGGAAAGAAAGCTTTTTTTGATTAGAATGAAAAATAATAAGAATAAAATTATTTGATTCCTTTTATCTATACCTTTGTAAGACTGAGCAAAAAGTTTTTAAATTTTTTCAAATCAATATAAATATTATTTGTTTGCTATATATTATAGAGATCAAACGAATGTATTTATATTCATAGTGTAAATTGTACCAGTGATTGAGATAGTGCAAACATTCAATATTAATAAAAATTTCACGTTCTTCATTTGCTGTGAAAACACGTTTAATATAAAAGGTAATGTACTTAAATTTGAAAAATATATCAAAGATTCTATAATTGAATCACCCAGAGAAACACTGTTTTTTAATACCTTACTACCACTTTTGGCCACACTTTCTTGAACTTTTGTCTATATTTATCAGTTAATGAATACGAAGAACCAAGGCGAAATCGAACGCGAAATGAATTCTAACAAAATAAATATCTTCATGTAGGGACATCTAATGTAGCTGTTAATAAACTAATTGACACACTATCAGAGTGAACGTTTTAGCATGACTAGAAGTTTATGCGCCTTTTTTATAACCAATCAAGCAACGTTTAAAATGGTTACAAGTCATAAGCTCTTTTTTAGAATTGTATCAGTATCAGCTAAGTAAAATCTTAATATTAGGTAAATCAAAATGCTATTTTAATGCATTGTTTGATGTGTCTGGTCGATTTCGTCTCGTACTAGGGGCGAAATTGAACAAACATACTGTTTGACTTGATTATATAAAAAAAAGGTATTTATTGAAGTAACAAAGATATTTATAGATAGTAACGAATAAATCTACATGCTGTGAGATAAATTTCTTTTCTAACGATGCTAAATTAAAATACTTAAACAAAAAGCGTTCGAATTTGTCACGGTCTCTTCTATCCTGCTCGGAATAAAACTTTATCCAATTGAAATTCGCAAGTTCTTGTACGTTATTCTTTGAATACAGCCAGAAACGGAGTACTATCCAAAACCAGTGAATCCCTCCCAAAAAATGATACTTATACATGCCCAAATGCTAACATTTGATTGTAAAGAATATATATCCATTCAAATGTCGTCATACCATGCACGAAAATGTCTCGCAAAATCCAAAGCCGAAATTCTCATTGATATCGAATGTCCCCTCGCTCACTGTCCAAAACTCACAAACAAAAAAAATATTGATACACTGCTCTCGTCGTAGCCCATCCTACAATCTCCCTACCTCCTCTCTCAGCGATTTTACCTATTGTTGAGATGCCTGAGCGGGCCGAGGCTGAGTATGGACGTGGCGCCTAGAGCGCCGAGATTGCAGACCCCGGGATTGCGCGCGCCGTCTATCGAGATGATCGGCAGGCCGTAGCAGCCGTTCGTCTGGGCGCTGAGCTGCGACAGGGGTATGTAGCTCTGGATGCCGAGGCTGGAGAGACGACTCAGGGTGTTGGGCGACTTGAGATCGACAACGGGCAGGGCGAGCTCGATGTTGCCGTTCTGCGCCTGGGGGGAGGGTGGCTCCAGCTCCTTGTGGTAGGTCTTCTTGTGGGTGAGCAGGGCCGAGGCTGTGGGGTACTGGGCCGGACACAGGTTGCATCTGTGGATGAAAGAGCTGGTTAATTGTTTGCTTTGTTTATTTTCTAAACGGGCATAGCTGTTTACGTGTATTTATTATATTTAACTGATAGGTGAATTGTGTGGGTCTGTGAGACCTCACTCGAAATTCAATTAGTGATAACTTTACAGGCGGAAGAAAGTTAGTAATTTTAAATAAATATTTATTTTAACTCCATAAAAAAATTTTCTTAGTTAATATTATTTGCAGCAAACAAATAACTTTTTTAGAGAGTATAAACATTTATTTATGTTTACGAAATTCTTTTATCATTGTAAATGTTTTACTTTTAACCTTTTAACATTTACGTAAATTCATTAAATATAAATACAGTTATTGTGTAAAATGTTCGTGGTGTAAAATTAGTTTGTTAAAAATTAATAAGTAATTTAAGTATGGAAAAGCAAAAAAAAAGTGAATATGAAAAGGATAAAAGAATATTTTTTTCTATAAAAATTATTTGTTTTAAAATATTCTCGATTTTATTCATTTTATGAAGTTATGAACTCTTTCTCTGATGCATTTAAGAATGAAAACCGGTAATCATTTAAAATAAATAATTTTATATCTTGTACATTAAATTAGTTTCTGACTAAATTTCATCACAGTAGCTAAGGTTAAACTAAATAGTAATTAAGTGTTGTATTACATGATTTTGCTTTTAAGATATAAACTTTAGGAATCTGTTATAAACTTACTTATGAAGTAATTTGTTTGTTGTCCTATGAGTGGCCATGTGTTGAGTTAACATTTCTTGACTTTGAAACCGCTTGTCACAAACTTGACAGGTCAATGATTGTAACATCCTACAACAAATAAATTAATATATATTATTTTGCTTCTAATGATTGACTAATTAAACCTAATAATCACTTAAATGCAGCAATTTTAAAGAATTTAAAAATCAAAGGTAATATATAGTTACATAAAAAACTACAATTTTAGTGTCTTGTTTATTGAATAGTAAAGCAAGTAAGTAAAAATACACTTAATTACATAACATTTTCAGTTGTTACAGTGAAACTTCATAAACACTTTATTTATTAATATATGTACTAATTATACAGGTAATTAATTTAATTAACTATAAAGTTAGTAATTTATTATAAGCAAATCATTTGATTGCAAAACTGTCTTTGCATTTTATAATTACCTCGGAGGCCTGCCCCTTCGCACAACAGGTGGCATCGAAGGTGAATCCTGAGTCAGATCGACCGTGGGTGGCCTGGGTGGCCTCTCCACTTCGTTCGTCACCTGCTTACTCTGTTTGTTCTGAGGTACGGCAAACTGTGCCTGCTGTTCCTGTTGCTTCCTCTGCGTACTCGAAGCCGGTATGATAGATATGGCTGAATTCAGATTCAACGTAGACAGCTGCTTCTGCTGCTGAGCCTGTTGCTGCTGCTGTTGCTGCTGCTGCTGCTGTTGCATCTGATTGGCCTGTTCCTGGGACTTTTTGCTGGCTGCCGGTGTCACCGTTATGCCACGAGCAGCCAGTACGCCGGCCACTGCCGAAGCATCAGGCTTCTTGGCACCCTGTACCATTGCGTTGACTTGTGCTGGATTAGGACCTTTATCGATTAGTAAACAAAGAAAGACGTTTTTTCGCATTTGTGCACTTCTCCCTTGATGACTACTACTGACATTGAAATATTAAAACAAGGAGAATAACTAAATGTGCACGTAAAGTAAAAAGAAAAAATTCAACTAACTTTTGAAATAAATTTGATAATTTTAAAATAAATTTAATTAAAGAATTATAAGCAAACTATAATTATATAAGCATACAAAAATGAATGATAGATGAATATATGAGGTAGTAAGAATTAATAAAATTAATCTTTTGAAGTACACACCTATGAAAGTAAAATTCAGTTAACGATTATAGTTTACTAATTTGCATTACTAATTTGAAATTATCAAATATTTAAAATTCTTTCTGCGAATACTCATAGGTGTGTGTTACAAATCACCAAAAAATTTGTACATACCAGGTTGTCTGACACTAAGAGTGATAGAATCTGTCAGATGTATGGTGGAGTCACTTCTACTCGACTGTTGTACGTTAGCACCACCTTGAACGTTCTGTATAACAGGTAGGCCGTCGTTCCTCTTTTGCTGAGCAATGACATGGCAGTCTGCGTCTTCATTACGATCTGGCATCAGGACATCCATGCGCCTCTGCTTGGGTGTACTCCCTTGCTGCTGCTGCTGCTGCTGCTGCTGCTGCTGTTGCTGCTGTTGCTGCTGCTGCTGCTGCTGCTGCTGTTGCATCTGTTGCTGCATCTGCTGCATTTGACCTGGCTGCGGTGGCATAGGCCTCTTCAATCGTGCTCGTTGCATCGGAGGTGGAGCTGGCGGTTGAGGCATTCTTGGAGCTCTGCACACAAAGATGATCGCATTTGAAATAACTTTGTTTTTCATCGTTAGTTTATTGATGCAAAAAATGATAATACAAATGTCAAATATTTAAAAACGGATAATTTTAATTTAAATAAGAGCACAAAAAAAGATTTAGAGATAATTAAGAATAAGAATAAATTAAGAACTATTCAAAGTAAAAATAAAAAACTTTTCATATCACTTCATCACAGAAAAACAATACTTTAATATTTTGATAAAAAATAAATTAAAAAATGTAAATAAGTGTGCGAGAACTATAAAACTATTACTCTTTAAATTTATCATAATCATTCTTTTGTCGTAATGATTGTCAAAGTATATTCTTATTTTCATTCTTTCTTCACAAATGTGTAATCACAATGCAAACATGAGGTTTTACACTTTTTAAAATGTCACATGCCCAGTAGCACTTCTTCTTAGTATTAATGGTATAAAACTTCTTTTCATAGTCAAGGTCTGTAATGTCTGCATAATTAACAATAAAGAAAAGACCAGCTTTTCGTTTATTCTCGACAAACAAAAACTCGAATCGAACATTGATCAACATTCTTTCATCTTCCGAAGCTCTCTACGCGTGACTAAAACTGAATATTGAGAACCGTGTCGTAAAACGACGGACTCAGATTACTAGAAAATAAGCAGAAGTCACCGGCTCGAAGACCCTCCCCTCATCTCACGTCCCTTTTTCCCCTAGGATTTTGCGCGCGCGTGCCTTCTGGTAATCACGTATGGGGTATAGCTTTATCCTGAATGACAGTGACCCACGGCCAATAAAGTAGAAGAAGAAGATGAAGGTATAACTTTGTTTTCTGTTTGAACTGTGAAGTGTACGTTCGAGAACATACCTATAAGTGACTAGTGCTCATAGCAAAAATTCCAACACACATTTAAGAGAATAAGAAACGACATGTGTTTGTTTTCTAAATTTGCAACTTTTCGAACAGAATTTGATTAGGAAGTCGATCAAGGACGTTTCTAGGTTAAATGTGAGTATAATGAAATTGATTGTTTTCCCTTGAATGTAGATATTTGTTGCGCATTATATTATACCAATACCTTTCCTGTAGATTTCGAACAGAAATATATAGGGGAGAGCGGGGTAAGATAGACACGGGACAAAAAACTGACGCTTGACTTGTTCAATAAAAGCAGGCTTTGTTGAAAGTTCAAAAATTTTTTATTGACACTCAGATGTATAAAATTAATGTTGGTAAAGTGAAAATAAGATTAAAATAAACCAGCATCAAATAAAAAATAAAGTGACTATTTTGCCCCACTACAATGGCCTATTTTGCCCCGTCTTATTCGTCTTCATTGTTTTACATTAAGTTAAAACTAAAATTAAATAACCATAATCCAATAAGTACTAAGTGTTCATTTTCGCCCACAAAGTAATAATGTCACCCAGCAAACTGATAAAATTGCCCCAATTTTTTTATATTAATTGTCCTTTTATCAATGTCTATTTTGCCCCTGTATGGTTTTAGAAAAACTTTTTTCATATTAAGAAAAGAACTTGGGATATTTACACTCAATATGATGGTTTTTATCTATTGGTCATTATAAATGAGATATTAAACTATACTTTAGAAGTTTTGAATTTGCTTGAAATAGGATTTATATATTTTTAATATCCAAAATGTCTATTTTACCCCGCAAACTGACTATTTTGCCCCACTCTCCCTATATTTTTGTTCTCTACCAAAATAAAGTGAACTAAGCACTTCTATTAGGCTTTCTCACGTCTGACGTCACAACCCCACGTGATCGTGATCGTGATCGAACGCTGGGAGTACAACATTCAAAATTGCACTGATTTCTTTTTATTAATATAAAATCAGCGCAATCGTTGCTGAGTATCAAAAAATATGTAAAAAAATACCCATTTTGCTAAGCTACCTAATGAATGCTAATCATACTTGATTCGCTACCTAAAAATATTGTTTTCACCACACTGCGCGTAAAGTGCTGACTGTACGCCCTCTCAGCAGGCCGTACAGTACCGCATGGACTGCCTAGGGAATAAAGTGACTTGCGCATGCGCGATGCGCCTTTTTCCGCTCTCGACTGCGTCTCGAGCGGTAAAACAGCGCGTCGCGCGTACACAAGTCACTTTACTTCTAGGCAGAGCATGGGGTACTGTACGGCCTGCTGAGATGCGTACAGTCATTTCTTTACCGGGGTGTGGTGAAAAGTAGTATACGCACCTCTGGAGTACAGTAGGCAAGCATGCACTGTGTGAAATGCCGACCTCGCTTCGCTCGGTCGGCAACGTCACACAGTGCGTACATTGCCCACTTTACTCCCTTGATGCATAATGTACTATTATTTATGATCAATGCATGAGCGGTCAAAAACTGTTACCGTATAATTCCGATTAAATTGTAGTTAGGATATGATTTAATCGTAGTTGAATAATGGTGAAATATACTTGAATAGCCCATTTTATTTATTTTTTTACGTTAAATCGTAAGTATTTTTGTAAATATATATCATATGCAATTATTTATTTGATTATGTTATTAAGTTAAAAATCTAAGATTGCTATTTAAAAAAATATATTTTTGGAAAAAGTGTAGCAAAGCAAAAATGTATCTTACATATATTTAATTCAATAGAATATGTAGGAAAATAATTGCATATGATATACTTTTACATTTTGTGATGTTATTATTACAAAGTATCGGTAAAACTAATAAAATTATAAAAATACGTTACGATTTAACCCATAAAAATGGATAAAATTGATTGTTTCAGGCAAACTTGCTGTTGCAGTCCATTCACAGCGTACGAATAACGCGAGTGAACCCTGGAGATTGGCCCCGTGCGCAGGCGCACACCGAGTTTGGGCGCGTCCAGAACTCAGGTACGAACGCGAGCACATCCCAAGCACGGGTTCGAGCGCGGGCACACTTGAAGCTTGGGCGCATCCCAAGCTCGGACGCAAGCGCAGGAGCATCCCGAGCTCGGGCGCGAGCGCGTTCGTACCCCGACGTCGGGCACATCCGAAGCTCATCGTGAGCACGGGCGCATCCCGAGCTGGGGCGCGAACGCGAGCACATCCCACCCTCGGGTTCGAGCGCGGGCACACCTCAACCTGGGTCCCGAGCATGTACGTGAGGGCCCCTCAAATGCGAAGTGGAGTCCGAGCACGAGCTGTGCGTACTGCCTAGCGTTAGAAAAGGGGCCCGAGCGCCCCTCAAACGCGAGGTGGAGTTCCAGCACGAGTTGTGCACCCCGCGGATGCGAGGGGTTCGAGAAGGGGCTCGAGTGCTCAAGAGCGGTCTGCTTTACGCGCGCTCGGTTCGCTTCGGTCACCGGGCGGACGATGGTGCGCAATCAAACTCGCATCTATCGAGGCTGCGCCCACACGCGCGTCTCACGTCTCGTACCCTCGTGGTAGCCCCCGCGCTGAAGGGGTTACACAAAAGCACGCGGGTCGTGCTCGGGCATAGGTTTGGCAGAGTGACCTTCCGAGTTGGTCGAAAATACGAGGCTGTCTATGCGATCGCCAGGGAAATGTGAGCAAGCACCCTCGCCCGGGGGTATGGCGAGTGTACCCTGGTAGTCGACCCCCGTGCGCCAGCTTTGCCACAGGAGCACGTGTATTCCGGAATTTTTTCTCGTTTTCGCGGGCGGATGTTCCTGTATCAGAGCTAGCGCACGCGGATGCCTTCTCGGACGCGAGAAAATTTCCCGGAATACGAGTGCTCCTCTGGCAAGGCTGACGCACGGGGCCAATTTCCAGGGTTCACTCGCGTTACTCGTACGCTGGGATACATGGGAGAATTTCACTCTGGCACACGCTACTGTGAATGCACTGATATAAAAAAATGTATTATTGATACTATATTGAATACTAAACTCGTTAGAGAGAATACATCGGTCAGACTTGATGAACTGTTCGGTAGTTTTGACAGAAGTGAGTTCGGTAGTATGTATACGGCAAGAATAGCAGAACAAGTTCGGCAGCTGAGTCTCCGTGCGTCGCGCTACACTCCTAACCTCACTTTTTTACAAATAATGAATATTTTAATGAATTTCTTATTTTCTTGTTACTGTAATCTTTTTATATATGATTAGTTAGTCTAAGTTACATTTTCGATATTCTACTTTAACCTTACCTCTGTTTACCTTATCACAAACGTGATAATGAGGCTACAATAAAGCGCAACATCGCACATCACTTTTAATATACATCCGCCAAAACAGCCGAACTGCTCCGCAGTTTTTACCGAAATCCTCAGTAAGAATGACAGACTATGGCCTCCGCAAACTTAGCAATGCGACTTCGGCAAGGCTAACTGAACCATTCACTCAGTGTAGCTAAGTTAATCGCAATTATACGGTAACCGTTTTGGACCGCTCATGCTTTGATCATAAATAAACAATATTTTTAGGAAGCGAATCAAGTATGCTTGGCATTCATTAGGTAGCTTAGCAAAAGAGGTATTCTTGGCATATTTTTTGATACCCAGAAATGATTGCGCTAATTTTATATTAATAAAAATAAATCAGTGCAATTTTGAATGTTGTACCAACGAATATAAACTTGTATAAAAGCGCGGTTCTGTAGTTGCGCCGGGGCCTCGCTTTCTTATACACGTAAAGCCTATATACTATACTATACTATAGGTGTTACCCACTGATCGCATGGAGTAACCTATAACGTACTAAACATGTTACCCACGATTTTGTTCCCAGGTGCAGCATACGAACTGTTCTTCTATACAAGTTGATATTCGTTGGTTGTACTACCAGCGTTCGGTCACGTGGGGTCGTGACGTCAGGCATGAAAAAGCCTAATTCTCAATTGTCAACTTGGAAGCTGACAAATTGATCCCCATTTGTTATTTATTTTTATTCATTTTCAAATTTCATCGATCTCATATCACTCTAAACCTAAAAGATTAAAAATTGACGCAAAAAAGATTAAACTAAGAAGTTTACTCATGTGCAAAGAATAAACTACTGATTCTCTACTTCATAAAAGTAGAAAATGTTATTGTAACTCTTAAAAGAGTAAAGTAGCGAATTTCATCTCTACGGAATGAGTAAATATCAAGATTTCTACTTTTTTACATATATCTACGCATATAGCTTCCTTAGTCAATTTAATAAAATCTTCGCTTGAGATACGACTTAAATTCATCTTTATTATGGATCACAGTGTACATAAATAAAATTAAATCAACTATAAATGCTTCGATCCATAATAAAGATGAATTTAAGTAGTATCTTAAGGGGAGATCGGAGCGAACTTTACCATTGTGACCTCCACCTCGCGCCGTATTTTTCATTATACGTCTAAAATTCACACAGTAACATCAAAATCGAGGTTGATAATAGTTTGTTATTATGTAAAGAACACCGGACAACAGCAATTTTGTTTATTAGTAGCCTCAAAAGTTTTTATTATGAAATATTGTTACAATTGACGAATGGATAACGGTAAAAGTGATGGTCATCTTACCGTTACTTATCCTTACTGATAGCTTCACCTCGCGCCGTATTTTTCATTATTTTACGAAATTATACGCAATTATGTACGCTTGAAGCTTTATAAACATTTATTATTATGACAAGTACACCGGATAACCGCATTTTTGTACCATAAATGATCATTAAAAAATTTTTATTTTTATGATATTAATTTTTAGGTTAGGTAAAATCTGCACCTGCGGTGTGCACCAATCAGGATAGCTCCGACCTCCCCTTAAGCAAAGAAATCAAATTGATCCTTAAATTGATTTAAGGAGGTTATATGCGTAGATATATGTAAAAAAAGTATCTTGGTATTTACTCATTCCGTAAAGATGAAAATCGCTACTTTAATCTTTTAAAAGTTACAATAACATTGTTTACTTTCATAAAGTAGAGAATCAGCAGCTTATTCTTTGCAAATGAGTAAACCTCTCAGTTTAATCTTTTTTGCATCAATTTTTAATCTTTTAGGTTTAGAGTGTAAGTTTTTTGAGTACAGAAGAAATATAATGGGTGCAATATTATCATAAATAATAATTATAACAATAGTGGTAATAATAACATTTGTGATGCTCATATTAACTTTATTAAATTATAATATTATTAAATCATAGTAGTATTATTAAATTGTTAAATCATAAAAATAACAGTTATTGCTAATAAAATTAAGAAGATTATCGTAATTGGGTTATAATTTGCAATTAGTACATTAATATGTATGTAATAAACGGAAATGTTTTAAAGTAAAATAAATAAGTTGCAAGAACCCGTTTACACTGTTGTTTAGATAAAATCACAGTAAAACAGAAAACACTAATTTTCTATTACTTTTTTTTTTTTAATAAACAAACAACCATTAGTTTCTACTGTTTGTTCAAGTTAAATCAGAATTATCAGATATGTTTAAGGAGATACCCAACGGAGGGGTGGGGTTTGCCTGCGAAATTCAGAGGACTATCGTTGCAATTTTGTTTTAATTTATTAAACTTACAGTATATTAACCCTTGACTACTGACCTGAAATTTAGTTACGTAAACAACGTGGCATCTGTGAGACTACATGCTCATATATCGCTAATTTCTATAAATATAATGTATAAAATATTTGCTTTATAAAAAATTTTCATTAGTAAGTGACAACACTATTTAATGGTTCAAAATAATATTTGGTTGAAAAAGTAATTTGATGTATGAGAAAGAATTATTTGTTTAAAGAGGTTATGGGCGTTCATTTTTGCGCGCGTCAAAAATAGTGACATATAAATTGAAAAACGTCGAAAACGTATGTTCTAATTTTATTGAAAGCTTTTCTAAAATACATTAGACATATAAATCTTTAAAAATAAACAATTTTTGCAGAAAAAGTTTTTTTTTCATATTTCCATTTTAATTTTTTCTATTTTTTCGCACTTGAATTGTTTATAACTTTTTGTGTAAGATAATAATTTATTCTCAAATTACGAACAGTTCAAGTGGCGACGAAACATTTATTTCTTTCTTTAATTAGACGAATTTAGCGTTGATTTTCCGTCACCATCTTCTATTGTTTATTTTACAGTAAAATTTTTGGGAAAACGAACTACATTAATTTATACTACAATACGTGAAACAATTACTTAATACATTTACTTATAATACCTCCTACTCTGCGAAATAACTGTCAAATAGCTAGTAATATTGCTAGTATAGTGGTACTGACTAGAGCACGCAGGCAATTTCGAGACGGAAGCGCTAGTAAGTTTATAATTAGAAAATTTTTAAATGTCTAACATTACCTTTTAAAATTTTGCTTTAGATTTTTTTCTTTAAAATTGTTTTCTTTAAAGTTTTATACAATCTTTTTGAACTATGTATTAATTAAAATAAATGTATGGTTACATCGGAATTACTTCCTCATGGGAAATGTTTTTATAAATAAAATTTATTTTTGACATTAACAGACTCTCACGATTCTTGAGATGCTAGTGATAGATTCAAAGAAAATAACTGTTTGTTTCATATACTTAGATCTTCGTCTTTCGAAGAATATAATATTCTTATAATCATGATTAAAGGTATAAAAAAATAGTTCGAGAGTCCATGAGAATTACAATCATAAAAATGATTAAATTCAAACATTAAAATCTCTATGCATCAAGCATAATATTATATAGTCTGACGCACAACAGCAAAGGCATTTATTGTCCAGACAAAGTTACTTTTTGCCTGCTTTCCGAAGAGGTACTTAGTTTTGTTTTTGCGGCACGGTAAGCGCTAATATTTCCATTAGTATTCTCTCTACACATTTCTGGTTAATTCTTATAAGTTATTTGAAATTTCTCAAACTTTTAATATTTTTAATCATATAGAAATTTAAGAGGCCCTCATACAGTACTTAAAGTATTCACGTTTGCCTTTTAACCCTTTAATGTGAATCGTGCATTAGTAGTAGTAACGTCTTAAATCTATTTTGTTCGATTGCCCGCCTAATTTTTTACTTTCTAAGCGGAAAAAGCACTTCAATAATTAATAATAGTAAAATTATTAATATTTTAATTCAGCATTTAAGAAAATGAAGTTGAAACCATGATTAATTAACATCAACACAGGTAGGGTCACAACCGGGTTTTAACATAATTTTTTTTCTTCGGCGGTGTCTACGATACGGGTAGAGAATCGAAGCCGATTTGCAATTCTGTTTGAATTTTTTCAAGAAAGCTTAATTCCAAAAAGTTATAGCTTATTTACGTTCCTTTGAATGACGTCAGACCGTAGTTATTTCAAAGGTGCCGCGCCTACGGTCTGACGTCACGATGATTTTTGAAGCGCTATCTTCTTTAATTTTGGATATTTTATAAAAATTCAAACAGTTCACAAAGAGAGTATGCTATAATCTGTCAAAATATGACATAAAAAATCATGTTAAAACCGAACTATACGGTTTCGAGCGTTATTCACGTTAAAGGGTTAAAGTACGCGTAAAGTACGTGGCAGAGGGTACTTTACATGCGCTGCACCTTCCATAAATTTCTTCTGCTTATCTTTATCCTGCATGACTATATATGTATACATTATACATATAAAGTTATGAAATTTCTGGTGCATACAAATGCATTTTATGCATAGATGGCTACAGTGACGATTTAATTAAATTAAAAAAACAGAAACGTATTATGACTGACATTTTATTTTTAATTCAAAATGCTTTTAATGAGATTTTTTATAATTAAAACACAATTACCTGAGTATTAAAAAAAATATTTTAGTGTTATTTCCGAACTAAAAAAATTAATGTTTAAAATAAGGAGGTGTGAGAACATTTTTATCCCCTATGGTCGTATTTCGTTCAGCGAAAATGAACACCTCTTACAACTAACAGTTTGGATTCCTCAGTTATAAGGCACGTATTTCGTCATATTTAGTAATGGAAAACCATTATATGAACAATTACTTAAGCAGTTATATAATAACATAATTTGTTAGAAAATTATTTTTATCAAAATTAATTTGAATATATTATTAAAATTAAATATTTATAGAAAAGCTAAATCGATCTCTATGAGTCAAAACCCATTTAATATTACCTATATCATCACATTTTTTAATCGGCGAACTATTCATTATGTACGCATCACTAGCGCCACTATGAATTTGCGGCAAGACTGAAAACCGTTGGCTTCCTTATATACGTTAGCTTATGTAAAAAATTATACAAATATTTTTTTTATAAATCACTATTATTTCAAATAGCTACAAATTTGTTTGTAAAGTAAATAAAATAAGGTTATATCTGATGTAAACACAAATTCCCAATTTACCGATGTTTTAAACAACAACTGATTTTTACAAATATTTTTTTTTCCATGTAAGCTAAAACACTTTGCCAAGCCAATATCTACTCCCGAGGTTTGCCAGCAAACAAGTAAAATGCATGAGGCGTTCGTATTATGCACGGAGCGAATCTCATATACAAAATTAACTTTGAAAACATTCACAGTATCCATTAAAGAATTTTCAAAGAAATATTCTAAAAAATGACCCGCATATACCTTAGTAAACGTAATTTTTTTTGTTTTTCATAACGGTTTGAGTGTCTCGTACAAGAAAAAGACTCTCCTTCGCAAGTAAAAATCTTATAAAAAATATAAAAATGTCGTACATAAAGTACAAGAAATTTCACAAGAAGTACTGATTGTGACAAAGAGTGTACGAGACACTCAAGTTACGAAAACGTTGTTCGTCTTGTACCGTACTTTCAGAGTTATTCCAAACATTTACATCTTCCCCCCATTATAGTATAAGAGCCATACATACTTTCTTAGCATGTTTTATATCCACGACTCAAACCAGGCTTACTTCATGATTTTTGATTTCCTGAACTCGATTTTTTTCGGGTAGAGACTAAAAATGGCAAGGTTAATTGTTATTAACAATGAGTCCCCGACTTTGAAATTTTTAATCAAATTAAGAATTTGATTACTTAGACAACTGTAAATACAAAAAAATGTTCTGAAAGTTTGAAAATTGCGTATTTGGCGATTTTTTTACTAAAAAGATAAGGGTTTTAGCAAAAAAAAACTCGTAAGAGTATTTTGACGGTTGAGCGTAAGAAATGCTAACACGGCGTTCGCTTGATGAAGGGGCTAACCCGGAAATCGCGTAAATAAGGGCTACTTTAACTTATTATTTTTCGTATTTAATTTTATAAAGAGCAATAATAAAAAATAGCAAAACGCATGGTTAGCGAAAAAATTAATTCTCCTATTTTTTATTAGTACTCTTTACGAAATTAAATGCATGCGAGAAATAATTAGTTAAAATAGCCCTTCTTTACGCGATTTCCGAGTTAGCCTCTTCTTCCACGCAACCGTCTATTCTGTCTTCAGAATCTTTCTAAGAACTGTAAAAGAAAATTTTCAAGTAGAAAGTTTTTTTTATTTAATTATAACAATTAACCTGACGATTATTTAGCTTTGTAAGAAAAAGAAAACGAGTTGAATTAGTTGAAAAACATAAAATAAAGCTGCTTTCATCCATGGACATAGAATACGCTCGAAAATCTATCCTACACTCCCAGAGTCCAGAAAGCCCACAACACAGCAAGCCCAAGAAAGAAGAGCCGTCATCCTCCGACTCACCTCTGACCGGGCACCGGTCCAGGATACCTTCCCCTGGGCACCTGCTGGGGCTGCATCTGCGGCTGCATCTGCGGCTGCAGGCCCAGCTGCTGATAGGGATTCCCCCCGTACTGCTGATAGAGATGCGCCAGATGGGGCGGATAATGAATGGGCGCCTGGACCCTGTACATGGGCGGCCTGCCCGGTGGCTGGGGCTGATAGTAGCCCCCGCCGGGCGGCATCTGCTGGGGCTGTGGCAGGGGCATGCGCTGCACCTGCTGGGCCAGCTGCTGGACGGGGGCCGGCAGCTGCTCGAGGTTCACCGGGGCGTAGACCTGGGGATGGGCGCCGGGATGGGCGGGCCCGTACGTCGGGGAGTTCGTGTGGGGCGAGGTCATCGGTGAGCTTCGCGTCTGATGACTGGGCTGCTGCTGCTGCTGCTGCTGCTGCTGCTGCTGCTGCTGCTGCTGCTGCTGCTGCTGCTGCGACTGCTGCGCCTGAGAATTCATGCTGGGGGAATGGGGCGAGTGGGCGTTGAGATGGGGCGAGGACTGGTTCAGGTGTGGAGAGTGCGAGTGCTGAGAGTGAGCGGGAGAGTGAGCGGGCAGATGATGGGGGGAGAGATTGCTGATGCTGGGGGAGACGGGGGCCCCGTGGCTCTGGGCCTTGTGCATCGACACCTCGATCGGGCTCGTGAAGACGAGGGCGCTGCAGTCGGGTATGTTGCACTGGTAGTGGCCGGCCTTGGATCTGTGCGCGTCCAGGTGGGCTATGTCCTTGAACTTTTCGTTGCAGACGCGACAGGTGTTGACCGTCTCGGCGAGCCTCTCGAGCGACACGTACTCGGTCTCGAAGCTCTGCGAGCTGCCGGACAGGCTGGACTCGTTTTGATTGGCGCGCTGCTGCTCGATGAGGAAGTTCTGCAGGAGGGAGCCGGCGCTCTCGGCGTTGTCGGGATTCTCCTTTTCCGTGGCCTCGTGGCTGTCTTCCTTGCTCTTGCTGCTGTTCGAGTCCTCCGTGATTTTGTTCCAGCTGAAGGCCGAGCCGGAGTTGCCGCCGATGGGGACGATGTCGGTCTCCGAGCCCCGAGGCGACGCCCCGGGTTCGGGCATCAGAGCGGATTTTGGGACTATGCTTATCTCGCTGTTGCCCCGCAGTCCCTCGATCGGGCAGGACGAGCGGATTTCTGGCTTCTGTGCTTTCTCTTGTTCCTCCTCGTCTTCTTCCTCGTTGTTCTCTTCATCTTCTTCCTCGGCTGCTGGGCTTTCGCTGGGATTTAGGAGATCGGAGGATCTGGAACTAATGTACCTAATGGTGTAAAGGATGACGTTAAAATGAAGCAAATGAAACGAAAAATGGCGAAACAAAACGTAATGATAATAGGGAACAGAATTTTTTTTTCATTTTCATAAAAGCAACGAATAATTTTAATTGCAAAATGAAAAATAAAGTAATATTAAAAATTATCTTTTTAGGGTACTATAATTCAAATAAAGTAATATACTACTCTGCAAACTATGCAATGTACTAAAAACATACAGGCATGCTTATATTTTAGACTATTAATACTTGAATGATTTATAAACTTTAAATGTTTTAACATGCATGAAGGATTTCATTTAAGGAGGTGTGAAAGTCAATTTAGAATTCAGATCCCACCTTAAGTCTTACCAACTGAGAAATTAATAATTTAGTTTAATTATGAAAAAATATTATGAATTATGCAAGCTTAAGACATTATTGCCTTTTTTCAGTATAATCTTTATCTTAGTGTAAAGACAATATTTCAACACACTTATGAATGTGATTTAAATAAAATTACCATTATTTAATTTAATTTTGCATAATTTCTTTTCATACTTTTTATTTGAAGTTAGCTGATTTTAAAGAAATGTATGCATTATATTGATAAAATATGTTGGCGGCTTCTGGGAATAACCACTTAACTGACTTTTTCATGTTTTCGAGATATTGAGGTTTTAATGTTTGCACTGAAGCGCTAGATCAAAATGTAAGAGTTTTAAGGTGACACAATTTTTTTAAATAAGGTATCCAATACCAAGATAATAGCAACATAAAAGCATAAAATACTGTAGTTAAGTGGTTATTCTGGGAAATGATATATACACGCTGTATCTCGGGTAAACGTATTTTCGATCATTTTAAGAGGTTTCCTTCACTCAAAAAGAGTTTATCATAAAGAAAGCAATAGAAAAATAACGTTTAACCAGTTTATAGCAAGCTCCAAAATTATTATTAGCTTTCGTAGGTGTATGTTAAACGCGAGAACGTACTTAAGTTGTTATTCCGGAACACTGTAGCTTCATTTTTGTAAATGCTATAATAATTATTTATAAAAAAGTTTAAGTGGTATAAACCTTTTCAACGACAATATTTTGTTGAAAATGTATAATATAAACTTTTAAAGAATGTTGTAACCCTTTATGAACGATTTTAGAATGAACTTAAATGGTTATTCCAGGCACAATGTGCACAAAGGTGCAGTTAAGTGGTTATGCGCTTGGCTGACATTGGCATATATGTAAGTTTCGGTAATTTCTACTACTTTTAAACGAAAAAGGGTTATGAAAACATATTAAAATCGATGTAAACTCAATTTTGAAAAAGAGTCAGTTAAGTGGTTATTCCTGCAAGCCACAGATGTATATTGTGTATTGTATGAAAAAATGTTCTATGCATATATTTTTATAGGCATGTCTGTTCCCTATATGAATGCATGAATAAAGTAAACATCTAAATTACCTTGACTGTTCTCCAAGCTTTTTCAGATTTTCTATTGTTTCCCTACATGTTGCTTCTAAGGCATCAGACTCTTCAGGATCTTCAGTTCCTGCCAACTCAACTTGATCCGAATTGCTATTATTGTCTGCATGTAGGTCGTCTTCATTTTGATCTTCTTTTTCTAATGGATTAACAGAATCGCTCCCAACTCCAGAGTCCCCTTCGTTATTGTCCATTGAAGGTCTCTCCGAACTTTCCAATGGGTTATGATCAGGTTCCGACTCAAAATTGTCATCGTCATAATTATTCTGAAATAAATAAATATTGAAATACATCCACATTGAATGATATATTTTTTAATAAAGGAGATGTTTAATTTTAAATAGTTCAATGTACCTCTTGATTCAGCATCACGTTTTCGAAGGATTGTTCGGTGGTTTTTTCCTCCTCCGAGTCACTCTTGTTGTCATTTTCCTGTACTTCAGCCAGTGCGTAATGCTCTTTAGAACTTTTTTTGTCGAAATCGAAGTTGTTACTGACAACTGTGAAGTCCTCGGAGACCGGTGACTTCTTTAACGTTAGTTTTAAAGAGTCACACACTGGACTCTGTCTCTTCAGTGTAATCTTCAGGTTGCCTTTTTGTTCCGTATCTAGCCAATACTGATCACACGGCTCCTTCCTAACTGTCTTTATATTGGCAATTCTTTTTAATACTACTCGAGGCCTTCCGAGATGGATGAGCACATGAGTTTGAAGGTCTTTTTTGGTTTGAAACTTTTGTTCACAGATTTCGCAAAGCACTAGATCTTCCTTTTCTGGATCAGGTGATTCAGTGCCTGAAACATTAATAAGAAAACAAACTTAATATAATTTCAAAATAAAGTAGACAAGCATCAGAGATTGTAAATTTATAAAAATTAATTTGTAACAAATATTTTGTTTTAAATTTTAAAAAGACTGGATAACAAAATAAAACTGAATCTTATTATAAAATATCTATTTCACATTCTATAATTACAAATACATTTTTAATCTTGCTGCTCAGTTAACATGATGAAGAGGGGGACCAGTTATTCTTTTATTGGTCTGCCAATAAAGTGAGAAAGGTATTTTACACCCTCCTGAATATATAAAGTTTATAGTAGCAGATAAGCTATGAAATATAAACTTTTTATAAGTCTATACAAGTTAAGATATCCATGGGTAATTGATAATTTTAAAAATAATATAAAATCTTATCTATTGCTCTATCATCATTCTTTTATTGATTAAAATAAACAATTACAGTTAATAATGAATCAACCTATCACATTTTAAATTAACTTAACGTTGCGCAATTGCTTCGAATGTTAGTTTTTCATATAGAATCGATAATCCAGAGTACTTTTTTAATTTTGGACTTAGTTAATCGATTGAAAATGCTTGACCGAACATTAATAATGTTAAAATTAATTTCAATCAATAACAATAAAGATTGATTACTTTTTGTATATTCGCTAATTTTTGGATTATTCTGTGTAATCACAAATAACAATGAGTCGTTTTTACTATTGATTTAATTCATGTTTAACACGAGTCATGTTGTTTTATGATTATTTTCTATCAGCACACTAAAAAAAATTTTAACAATGCTTTATGCAGTGTATTATATTAATTTTAAGTGAATAACTCACTTTTGATGTCATAAATTCTATTGACCGTACTACTTTAACTAATTGAAGACTTTACGAGAAAACAGGGATGTCAGTTTTTTAATTTTTGAGTTTGGCACTCCTGCATATAATTCATTCCATGATATAACATTCATCCGTTTTCCTGCAAATCCTTCAACTATCAACATATCTAAGTATAACAATACAAATTGTACTCTGAAAAAGATATTGCTCCATAACGATCTCCCTTCTTTCAACCTTTCTATCATTGCTAAACAAACTATTAAATCTAGCCAATGACAATGAAGCTTTTGATATTAATTTAATATGAGAATACCCTGGTAGAAATGTATCCACTTTTTTTTTGAGGCCTTGTTTATTTACCATGTTAAACTAGATAAATCTACATGGTTTTAGATTATTTTCCACCACAGTAGCATGACTCGTATTGTTTACTTGAGTACTGTATATCAATTCACAAAGCTAAAAATTGAAAAAGCGCATTGAACGATGAATTATTATCTATCTCCGGAGGTAACAAACTTTGTTCAGAACTTAAGAACATCAGAGTGATATTGAAAGTTTTTAAAACCACAACTACAACTTGAATAAATCCTCAAATATACCTTCAATGAACTTAGTTTCAAATATTTTGTCAACAACAAACAAACAAAACACACACTATAATTTTGGAACGTAACACAAATTGTACTCTGAAAACAATGTTACTTCATAACGAATAAATCTACTCTATATAAGTTTAACATGACTTGTGTTGTTGAATACATCCCATCGATTCACAAAACTGGAAATGGACAAAGCACTTAGTATGATGAATTAATATTGATTTTTAGCGAAAAACTAACTTTTGTCATAGATTTCATAATTTCTTACATCCTCAACAAAACTAAATTACGATTTTATATTAATTAAAGAATATCAGAGTGATATCTAATGTTCCAAAATCATAAGTACAACTTGAAATACACCTTCAGTCAAGTTACTTTCAAACATCTCCTTAACAACAAACAAACAAAACACAAACTAAAACTTGAGAGCACAATACAAATTCTGCTCCAAAACGAATGTTACTCCCCCCTCCCTCCCACCCTTTTTAATCAAATAAAAAAATTCATCATCTTTAAACGCCTGCAATTCATCATCACACTGAAAAAACCAACTTCAAGAAAACACTCAACTCGAGTAAGTACAAAATTTCCTGCAACTCCCCGCATATCACCAGGAAGTACCCAACATTCAAATCAACTCTACTTTTCACAACGTCGACTCCCCACATACTTAGGAACACACTAAAAAAAAAAGAAACAAGACAGATGATTCATCGCCAACTCACATCACCCTAGCTGTACAATCTCGCACCCGCGCGAATAAAAAAAGGAAGAGCAGCTATCCTTTTTGAGGTTAATCCCACAGCAGCCGCTGTAACTCGCGATCGGCAGCCAGCAGCAGCCTAGCACGCGCCTCTATTTACATGCACACACAAACAAAAGGCGAGAGTCAGTCGGTCCCTCTCTCTCTCTCACACTCCAACAACCGACGCCGCATTGTAACAACAACACCACCCCCTCCTAAAAAACAGAAGAACTCTACAACGCACACTCACCTTTCCGTCAAAATCGCTACGCTACAGCGGATAGCGATCGCGTAAGTAGCCGCATAGGCCTCCGTCTACTTACGCATCGGCAAATATACAAAAAGATCTCGGAGAGACCGAGGCACGCGCTAAACGAAGGCGCGGGCAACGCGAGAGCCGCTATACTGAACTGCAGCTCGCGCGCGCGCGCGTCGCCGTCATATATACTCTCCCCGAAAACTCTCTTGTGTGCGTCGTGTATTATATGCGTGTGTATGTGCGAAAAATTATTAGGTATACTCTCTCTGTCTCTCTCGCTCGCTCTCTATCCTCGTGTATATAGGTATATACCGCGTGGCGTGGATATACGAGGATGTGCTGCGCGCCCAAGTTCTCTTATGGGGGGGGGGGGCTCCGAAGTTCGGAGGATACTCAACCATACCTACTAAGTTCCTACTACCACTGGCAGATGGGTACTTTATATACGGATGTGTGTGTGTGTGTGTAATGCTGCGTCTCCAGCTGCACGTACGGATCGATAGAGACTCCAGTGAACTTTTTCGCATCGAATGTAATTCTTTATCCCAGTTGTTACGCGTGAGCGAAACTTACTTTTTGAAGAATACAATAAAATGCTGTTTTTGCTATACACACAATTCAGGCGGTATGATAATTATTCCATCGGGGGTTATTCAACTTTGAATGTAGTTGCGCGTGGAGGGACTGCACAAAGCCCTCGGCCAATCGATAAGTCGGGCCGAGAGCCAACGGAGCGCCGCGATTGGCCGGCTCGTAATCGCCGGCGAGCGCTCGGCGGAATCGGCGAATCGCGACTGCGAGAGGATGTAAATATTATGTATCTTGTATTCTTATCCTACCTGATGGAAGGTGATTTTTCTCTTGGCGTATCTTTTCATTGGAATCGCGTGTTTGCGGAGGGACTTTTGCTGGATTAGGTTATTGGATTATGGGATTGGGCGGAGCGTCGAATGATGTTGCCGGAGGGGTTTTAGGGTGCCTAGTTTGCGTGTGTATCGGGTTTACGATGTGACGGAGGCTGCTTTTACGGTGTAACAGGTATTGTATACCGGGTGAGATTATTGCGGATACTTTTATGGGGATCGATAGAATGTTTATGAGGGAAAGTGGGTGTATTGTGCGTGAGAGAATGTTTTTGTACCGGTGTGGGTGGGATGCGAGTGTTTTTGGATGCGGGCTTGTAATACACGGTACGGGAGATTGTGGTTATGTTACATTTCGCCGGCACTTTCGTGTTTTGTTTTTACTCGAGAGTGCAGGTTTGTGTTTCGTTTCTAATAGAAATATTGTACAAGTCATGTTTTTGAAAGTAATTACGGGAAATAACCATTTTGGTTGCCATGTCCGTATTAAGGGAAATTAAGTTATACACCCACAAAACCTAATTTAAAATTTATTTTTTCTCATTCAAACCACGATATTTATTTAAACTAATATCTGTGGGTTCCCGGAAAAACGACTTAAGTCCATTTTTTTGAAAATTGAGTTTTGAGCGATTTCGGTATCCTTACATAGTATATTTTTAGATACAAGTTCAAGAAGTCAGGAAAAGTAAGGAAAAAGTTACTATATCTACTATTTATGAATTTTTTTAACATTAGTTTAAATGGAAAATGAAAACTTTAAACCTTAATATATTCTGGAAATCATAAAAAGTGGACTTAAGTCGTTTTTTCGGGAACCCACAAATATAAAGATGAGATAGTAAAACTTTAGTTCTTTTATTCAAAAAATTTTATTATAAAGACAGGTTTAAATATAAAACATGAATTGTATAATTAAGTTTATTGTACGTATATTTTAGTATCTGAATACATAAATCAGAAACTCAATTAAGGGCATACTTTTCCCAAGAAGCTAAAAGCATATTTTACACACTTGAAGGGAGGAAAGAGGGGTCTTTATTAGCGTGACCCGAGTAAAAATGACGTAAAATGTTGTCTCTATATAACTATATATAATTATATATAAATTTTGTCTCTATATATTATTTTTGAAAATTATTAATGTTTTATACATCGCAATACAATAAAATATTAAAAAAACTTGCCCTAAAGTGAATTTGAACAAAAAGCCTCTAGGTGACAAGCCATTACCTTAAGGTGAAGTTAAACCCCGTGTTAATGGTAAATACGGGGAACCACTTTTCTCATTCATTTATCAATTTTAAGAGAATATGGAAAGTTGTTCTTTTTAAATGGAACAACAACTTTCCATAGAGATATTCACTCAAAATTGAAAATGAAATGAGAAAAGTTGATCCTCGTATTTGTCGGTGTCAGGTAGCTTTAGCATCACCTTAATCACTTACCCAATAGTCTTATTGTAAGAGTAGTATCTAAAATACATCATTAGGTGTATCGGTAATCACATTATATATAATTATATATAGTTATATATAAGTATATATAAATGGACTTAGTAGTTTTTTCAAAACAGTAAAATATATATAGTCAGTAAAAAAATGAAAAGCTAGATATAGTTATAAGTATTTGGTTATATTTACTCGTGTATGAAATGTTATATATAAACATGTATATCTATGGGTTCCTGGAAATACGACTTAAGTCCATTTTTTGAAAATTGAGTTTCGAGCGATTTAGGTATCCTTACATAGTATATTTCCTGATAATAATGCAAATAATCGGAAAAGTGTGAAAATAAATGACCATATCTACTACTTATGATTTTTTTAACATTAGTTTAAATGGAAAATAAAAACTTTAAACCTAAATATCTCAATAACATAAAAAGTGGACTTAAGTCGTTTTCCCGGGTGCCCACAGATATATGCTTATATAAAATTATATATACTCATATATAGTTATATATAGTTACATTACAATTCTGTTTTTAAGAAAAATTATATCTTTAATTTTACAGGGGCATAAATCAAGTTAAATAAGTTACACGATGTAGATAAACAAAAGCTAGAAGAATTAGCATTCGATCTGAATGTTATAAGAGTATATGCGAGGGTTATAGTAAGAGGTACAACATATACATCTGAATTATATAAACAAACGAAAACTAATTGGTACACTGTACATGTAGTACCAAAAAGCTATAATACTCTGTACGGCGAAATCAAATTTTATTTTATAGAAAATCAAAGTACATACATGTACCTCCAGTCATTTGGGATTGTACAAACCCGGATTATTATTCATCGCGAAACCATGGAAAGACTTTCGAATATTTTACCAATCAATGAGGAACGTATACCAATTATTATTAATTTTCAGAACATAGAGTGTATGCACTTGTTGGTTCGGATTGGTAATTATATTTGTAACGTTCCAAATTTTCCGATTAAAATTATGTTACTTATTCTCATGAAACATCTGTATTTTTATTATTTATTATATAAATATAATTGTTCACAATGAACGTTAAAAATAAAATTTTAAGTATATAAAATTGTATATAATTATATATAGTTTTTTTTTCTGAATAAAAGTTATTAACAATTTAAGATGGCGACTGAGATGGTGAAAAATCGACAAATTTATAACAATTAAATTTTCTCTAATACGACGAATACTGATGTATTTTCGATCACCATCTTCGATTGTTAATAACTTTTACTCAGATTAATGTTTTTAATCAATTACACACAAATCAATTACAAAATGATTTTTGTGCGTCAATTAGAACCGGAGTAATTTAGAAGTAATTCAATTTAGATTCGACACTCACGTAATTTAGAGAAAATCTACTGGACACGTTCGAACTGTATTATTGCCAGATTACTCCGATTCTAATTGGCGTACAAAAATCGTTTTGTAATTGATTTGTGTTAGCGCTCAAAGGGGAATCTAATTGCAATTTAAAATTTAACAGAAACTTTTAATTAACGGTTAAACAGCGAAAGTCATGTATTTCGTAATGATTATACAATTCTTTTAACATCTGCGTTTTTAAACAATTTATTAACATTAATAAAAAAATATAAATATTAGTATATATTAAAATGTAAGTCATTAACTGCCTAAATTCGCTTATCTGCTGCTGTGCGACTGGTGTTTCCCAAATCCTTACAATTTACTATTAAAAAAGTGAGTTTTCTAATAAACAAATAGGTTTTCTCAGAAACTAATAAAGATATCGGGCTGAAATTTGGTACACTTTCTAGTATGTTATGACCCATAACTCACGTAAATTTTAAATGTCTATTCCAAAAATTAAAAAATTTATCGACTTTTGAAAAATGCTCATTTTCTACAGTTTTTGTATTTTGAAACTTAGCCAATAAAGATAACTTAACTTTATATTTCACATTTTGTGGTTTTTTGAACACATAAAAACGCACGTTTTAGTCTTTATACCCTATAGTTCGCTAGATATGCAAAAAAGTGAAATATTTACTTTTGTTTATTTGTAAATAGTTTATTGACATATACGAGTGCTTAGTTTTTGGTCTATATCATTTAAAGTACCTTTCTGTACATGATTCAATTTTAAAATTTCAAGCATTTGAAAATACAAGCTGAGAAAACCATAAGGTAAAATTTCTAGCCTGATTTTTAGTAAAACTGAACTCGATGAAAACTGTAGTTCGTGTCGAAAGTTCTAATTCGACTGAAAGGGTTATTTATAAAAAAAACATATATACTGGAAAATACAAGCTAAGAAAACAATAAGGTAAAATTTCTAGCCTGATTTTTAGTAAAACTGAACTTGACAATAAATATAGTTCGTGTCGAAAGTTACTAAACGTAATGTATCGACATACAAGACTTTCATAATTTTTAGTATGACTTTCAAGGAGATGGCCAGAGATGTGGGTCCTGAATTTTCATGAATCTTTGAGGATCTTTTCCTGGCACTGTTAAATGAAGCCCAGCACCCGCAGTTTAATTGAACAGGCAATATATCTATATAGATGAGACTGGTGTATAATAACGGGCCACTAATAGAAATTATAAAAAGCATAATTGAAAAAAACTAAAATAGCATTTAGTTATTATCCAATTGAGGAAGTTATCCTATATTTATATCAGTGTTTAATGTTTTGTTGGAATATTGCTGTGAGTATAGCTTAACTGTACATGAAGTTTTACACTACCACATGCTATAGCAAACATGACTCGACTTGCTTAGAGCGGTCCAGAACTATAATATGAAATTTGAGTATAGAAACAGAGAAACTATGCGTAAGCGTCGAAGGTCTCAAAGCTCTTTATCAAGTGTTTTAGTTTCGCACGAGCATCTTGCCAGAGCAGTCGTACTAATCAGACGTGATTCCTTCTTTATGCGAGTTGAATAAAGAAAGTGATTTTATTTTGGAATAAATGCTATTTTGTCATTTATTATACACCCATTTCCAACATTTTTCTTTCCAATAGTACAATGCACTTATAAATTACTTCGGAAATAGCGACTTAAAAAATAGTTGGGGTATAACGGGTCCTTCCATTAGGGTATAACGGGCCAGCGTAATTTTGCACTCTTTCTGTTAAATGATGAGTACGAAAATACCGCAAGAGTAAAGTACAATGTTTGTTTATGCTTAATCAGTCTCAATATTAGATCGAGATACTTTACAACGACTAATAAATAAAGGGAATTTTACATCTACTATGCATGACAAGTTTTATCATTTTTACGGCTCTAAAACAACTTAAAATTCATGTTTAATATCTGCTACCATTTCAATTCTTCAAATTATGTTTCTTTTTATAAATAAACATGTCAACCTCTTTCTTTTGTAGCCCTCAACGATATGTCTACTCTTCTACAATCAAATAAAACGTTTTTCTGTACTAAGCATAGGGACCCAACAAAAGTGGCCCGTTATGCCCCATATGCAATAATTAACGTTTCGTGTCATAACTTTTTGTAATCTTAATGAGACAAAAAGTTACAAGAAGCAAAATAAATCTTGAAACTAATCCTAAAAAAGGAGAATTGTCTGATTTTTTAAATCAATCGAAAATATATACGGTTGGCGATTTGAAAAGTTTGTGTCGTTTTTCAAACATATCCTGTTTTTCTCAATTTAAAACTTCTCTACGCTATAAATTTATTTTTACTTGGAGGAGGATATCCATACAAAGAAAATTTACTCACACTATGACCACAAGTAGAGTACGATGCGGGATAAAACATTTCGTCTCTTTTACATAGCAAATATGGCTAGTGGCCCGTTATACCCTGTGGCCCGTTATACCTCAGTCTTCCCTACGATATTTTTAATGTTACCTATATGAGGTATGTGAATGTTTTCAGCTAAATCTCCCTATATAGGATCCGTTCAAACAATCTACGAGTGCTAAAGACGTTCACCGGATAATTGAATTTCTTTAAAATATCTTCAAACTTAAGTGTGTTTTATACATGGTTGAAAATTTGATCTTCCTTGCGGTATCAAAAATCAAGAAATTCAGCTTCAAAGTTTCAATTTTTAGCGTGGGATCTCTATCTTGAGCACTCACAAAACGGACATTTTTATTTATTGCAGGCCAAGTTTTCTTTAAATGGTTTTAAAAAACTAGTATGTATAATGTAAATTAAAAACATAGCTATCTATATGTGTTCCAATGTTATTAACATATGTATATCGTGTACAGTATACGCAAAAGTTAATGCCGTACTTTGGTTTTTGGTGCTTTTTCATCTTTTATATTCTTTATTAATATTTTAATGTTTTATATTAGAAACTGAAGGGTTTACATTATTAATATTGCCATTTAATGAAGATTCTTTCGAAAATTAACTTTCTAAGCTTACTGTCAGCCAGTGATCAGGAAATGATCTTTAAAGTTTTGTGAAAAGTCGGGAGTCGTATCCCTGATCATCTTGCTCATGAGACTTTTAGTGATCAACTGCACAATACAAGCCATGTTAACGTTCAATCAAATCACTATTAAATTAATATAAATTTTATAAATATTAATTTTTGTTTATTTATAATCATAAAAAGTAATAAACTTATCTACCTTTGTATACTTTTATATCTTTTATATCTTTGAAAGTAATACGGTAACCTGGATCTTTTAAACGATAAATCATATGAAGAATACATGTACGTTAATTTGCAATGTTTTTTGTAAACATATTCCTATTGTAAATATTAAAAAGTCGATCGGAAAGCATTAATTTTGGTGGCTCCTACTATTTCTGTGCAAAATACATAAACTTTTATCGTTATTATTTCATAAACAAATGCGCTAAAGCCTCCTAAAATTTTAACATGGTTTAGCTTATAACTAAAACAATGTTGTACTGCAATATCAAAGAATTATTCCATATTTTACTTTAGTCACCAACCTCCTAAAAACGTCTATTTAGAGCTTTCTCTTTCATATCAGCTTCAAATAACGGTAAATCACGGTAATTCTAGTCGCAATTGTCGTCCAATTAAGATCCCAGTCAATAGAACCTAAATGACTCTAAAGCTATACCGGCTGAATCGAAGCAGCCGATTCATCTTAACAATTTTTATTCGCTTTAAAACTATAAATAAATACTCTACATTGTGAACAATTATTTAAAAAATGCACAGACCAGCCGGTCGCCAGATTTAGAGTTATTTTCATTAATTAGAGCGGTGTGAGAAATAAATAATCGACTATAATTAAAACGACCTTATGTTTATGCAAAATCCATACTCAATCGTGCCCTCGTATTGGAATAATTTATCATATTCTAAAATATTTGAACCACACCTTTAAAAATAATTGGTACGAATAGTCTTATCGTCGTCCCGTGAGATGTCGTTCCAATTATTTTTAAAGTTGCGGTTGGAATTTATACTCGAAATTTCGTAGAATGGTGAATGACAATATTTAAAAAATCTAATGAATGAATGAATATGTGTCTAAATACTTTTCTAACAAATAGTTAAAGTGAAATGCTTTTATCATCTTCAAAATAACTATTTGATTAAGATATGTAAATTAACGAAATCCTTTCTACTTTACCGCCATATTACTTTAACAGGGATCACAACCCTATTTTTGAGAAATTTAGGGAAAAAGGGACTGATTTCAGCGAGAAAGGGACATCATTTTCTGGAAAAAGGGGACAAAAAGTCCCCTTTTTACCCATATTTTAACAACTTTTCGTAATTATGATCATCTTTTAATCATCACGTTTTCACATATACTTTGCTCTCCATAAATAAGCCATTATACCCCAAATGCGTAATTAATTTCAATAAAAAATAGTACCTCTACATGTTACCAATCACTCCGCCAGTTTATATGATAGAAAAACTAATCAAAAGATAATATGTATAGATGGAAAGAGTTTCAATTTAAGCTAAATAATAATGCTGGGTTAAAGAAACTAAAAGTATAATGTTGAGGTAAGGAGTTGGTTTAGCAACACTATATTATTGTTCCTTTATCTGAATTTCATGCATTTTCTGTCACCATTTGCAATTAGGACTTTGCATGATTTTCAAAAATACATATATCACTGAGAAAATGCTTCATTACGGGCATTAAAGTATTTTTCATCATTTTTCCAACTCGAATTTATTGAAAAAAATCATTATTTATATATGCGATGAATAACATAAAATGAAAGGTGTTACAAAACAAAAACAAATCGATAAATCTTATAAATTGTTCTTGATTTTCAAATCTTCATAAAAAACGTATAAAATGAGCTTTGTTTGGTCAAACATTACTGCGTAATACTCAATAAATCTACAATCAAAAAATGTTTTAAAAAGAAAATATCAAAAATGAAAAAAACGTTATAAAACAAAAACGATTCGATGAATCTAGAAAATTCTTATTGATTTATATTCTTGATCAAAAGACGAAAAAAATAAGCGTTCATTGGTAAAAAATTACCATGTAATACTCAAGAAATAAGCAATGCAAAAATTTGTTTTAAATAATATAACCTCGAATATCTCGAAAAATAAAGGTCCTCATAATCTGAGCAAAGAACTTGGCTGAGAGATACTAAACTATAATTGCTTATGTATTGGGGCTCTCTGTAAATAAACCTATATAACGACAGTAATCATTCAATAATAATTTACACAATGCATATTATAGGTTGCATGTCATTATTCCTATTACGAGTAGCATTTTCTATGTTTTGAAGGCAACATCGTTTACGTCGTATTCGAGTATTCTCTCTAGAATAAAGTTGTATATTATAAAAAGTTCAATTGTAAAAATGAAATCGTCGTCCGTATGAGAGGAATTTGCAGTTCATACTAATAACAACAATCAGTTGCATACTAATAACAGCTCAATACCAACCGGAGTCGGCGAGCCCGTGCCGCACCGCCTGGTCAATGCGGGCGCAGTAAAAATGTATCAGGCCCCGCACTTTTCATCTATCGACCTGAAAATTTGTTTACAGGTTCCTGGGATGATTTTGAATAACTTAACGTATGGATTAAGACGACGGTGTAATGGATCAAAAATTAAAAATAAGAAACCAAAATATTTTTTTCAAAATGGCGGAAAATTTTTTCTTTTATTTTATTTGAGTGCGCTATTGAATTGTTCGTGTAAAACTACATATAAAACCATTGCATTTGTCCCCGCACTGATTAATTATCACTAGGCTGAAATTTCACCTGGGTCTACCCTTAAAAAAGTGTATTTTGATTCCTTATATCTCAAAACATGTTCCTAACATGTTTTTAGCAAATATTTTTTTTTACTATCACAAAGCTTACTCTTTCAGGAAGCAAAACACGTTTAAAATTTAAATTTCATATTCTATCTAAAGTAAATAATTTTTAATGACTTGATGTAGTTTTAGTAAAACTTCGAATTTTTACATCGACCAAGTCTCAACATGTTCATAAATAATTGCATTCAATGCATATTATGTCTTTCTACGATAATAAATATATGTTGAATGCAATTATGTTCATATAAAATAAAATATGTTAGTTTTGTGCTTGTATGTGCTGGATAATGATGTCAATTTTGATGCCATGGAGGTGACGGTACTCAAAAATAAACTAAAAAGTAACATATAATTTGAAATAATTCTTTGAAAAATAAAAACCAGTTTAGTCGATTATGATGACTGTAAAAGTAACTAACTACTTAAATTTGAAAAAAGTACAAGTTTTAATGATTACATTGAGTATACTAGATAGTATAATTAAAAAATCAATTTTCAAACCGCTAATTCTATTTTTTAACTTTGATAGCTTGAATATTTAATAAAAAAGTGAAGTCTTGAAATCTAACAGTTTCCTAAAAATCACGTAAGTGGGTTTTGATACATAAATATATAGCTGGAACAGCTAAAAATTTTGTTGTAAATGACGGGTTTTTGCTGGATTAATATAGCAGCGTCATTTGTCGACTACAACAAATATTTCTGCTATTACAGATAATATCTTCGTTGTTAGACAAAATTATTAGCTACTGTTAAAACTAATTAAAAGAATACACCGAATATATTAGTTTATTTCAGCAAAAAAATATTGAAGGGCGAATAAATTTGGGTTTTTGCCAAAATATCAGTAATTTTATCAGTAAAAATCCTTGTGCCTTTTTATCGCCAGGAATTCAACTCCTGGTCCCAGCTTTTACTCAAATAGTGACTGTTGATGGCCGTATAAAACGGTGACCTCTGTGTCGCCAACTAACATCAACCTCTGGGAAACGATTTTTTACCAAACTTTCTGAGATGGTTTCTGGTACCTAAATATGAAGGCTACCACCCGTAATCTTGTCCAATGGGCCCTTGGTCTCGAGATATGAGGTATTTTACTTCAAATGTGCGTTATTTTAACGAAAGAGCGTACTTCTTCTTCGTACAGCAATTCTGCAAGTTTTTATGCTAGAGAAATTGACACAAAAGATAAGGAAAGTAGGTAAAAAGAGCTATCTTTGTTTCATATAAAAATATTATTCTGAAGCAAATTTATTAATAACTGCAGATGGAGACTGAAAATGCATAAAAAATCATGTAATTTAAAAGAGTTTAATTTCATACAATATTCATGCTTTTTCGGTCTCTATCTTCAGTTGTTAACAACTTTGCGTCAGAATAATATTTTTATACCAGACAGCTTAAATTATAGCTCTATTTAACTACTTTCTTTTGAGTCAATTTATCTAGCATAAAAACTTTCACAGTTACTGTACAAAGAAGAGGTACATTTTTCCATTAAAATAACGCATATTTGAAGTAAAATCCCTGGTAGAAAGTTAGCTAGAAATTCTGGTTAGCTTATTAATTATTAGCCAGATTAGAAGATACCAATAAGTCAAATTCTAGCTAATATCTGGCTAGAATCTGCTTAAGCATATGCTTTAACTAACAAGGGGGGACCGAGCTCTGCGGAACACGGATCCTGTACGGACTTTCTGAGGGTGCTTCTACCATAAAAAAATGAGCTCTGTACAGTATTACAATCCCATGGGGCTTCTAAGCCAAGTTGTGGAATATTAAAGTTTTGCAAAATAAGCTATTTTTAATAATTTCACTATTTTAGCATTGAATTCTTGATACACCGTTTAAGAACTATTTATGTACCTTAAATACATCAGGTATCATAAGAGAAGGATATATACGTATATTCTTGCTCATAATATTAATAATTTAATATTTTTTAAATGTTTAACATCTAATTTTCAATCAGACATCGCAAACACAACTTTTGGGGTGTCAAAATTTTCCACAAATCTAAAAAAATTTTGTAAGTACGTATTTTGTCTGCAAATATAACGTATTTATATTTTATTTCTACAATTTATTAATTTTTAAAAATACACATTATTATACTTTATTGAATGTGTATTATAGTAAGCCGCCAATATAAATATTTTTATCAACAAATAACAACTTATGAGCATATAGAAATTTGCATATTCAATACTAAAAGTATTTGATAACTAATAATTTCCCTTCCGAAAATTAGTCAATCATATAACTTGTCAACAAAAATGTTGTGATTAATGTCGAAAATATAATTTTGTAATAAAAGTTCATTGTAAAACTACAAATATTTATTTGTCAATTCTCCAAAAATTCGACAAAATTTACATTATTCTGTTTCTATTGTTGGTTTTAAAATAACAATAATTATATGACTACATGTATTCCATTATTTATAACATACATATCTTTAATAAAGACACTTCAATTTTACTCGGGACTTTGGTACTTTTTGTATAAATAATATTTTTTAAATGCACTCTTCATTATGTAGACAAATAACCTAACCTCCATGACGACTAGAAATTTAAGGTACATTTTAAACTTTAATTTAGTAAAATACTTAATGTTAGGATGTCTAGAAGTGCCTGTTACTTCGATTTTTATACAAAAAGTCATTATTTCCATTATTAATTAATACATAAATTACTTATTTTATCAATTTTACATTAACTAGAATATTAAACAGAATCCGGCTAGAAATTAGCTAAAAAGCATATAGTTTTTAACTGATTTCTAGCTAATTCCTTAACCAGAATTAAAGCAGATTTAGAAAATCTAGCTAATATCTGGCAAGAAACCAGCTTATATTTCTATCAGAGATATCTCATACCCATTGGATAAAATTATGGGTGTTAGGTTTCTTTTTTAGGTACCAGATACCACCTCCTACAGATTGGTCAGAATTGTTTCCCAGAGGTTGAGGGCTCTCTTTGTAAGTGCTAAAAATGAAAAAGAAGGAAATAGAAGCACTCCGTAAATATCGACTCGTTTCCTATTTTACCGGCTTTTTACTTTACTAATTCTTTCTCGACATTAAACAAATATTTTTGAAAATAAACAATTTCATGTAGCTTGCATAAAAATCTTTAGTTTTCAATATTGCAATACTGCAAAATTAGATATTGCGTCAGTAAGAGAATGATTTGACAAAAGATCTAAATCTTCGTTATTTTCCACCAGTCTTTTATTTGGTAGGTCTCATTTTGTTTCTTGAAAGATTTTAAGGGGACTTACGCATATCAAAATTGAAAAATAATCAAAACCTGCAAAGTTACAGTTAATTGCTTAAATAAGTTCGTACACGTATGTTTTTATAAGTTTTATATAAAATCAAGGGGATATGGTGAAATGCCTTGAAAATTGTCATGAATTACTTTTTTGTAATAACATAGATAGTAAAATAATTTCAAGTTGATTGGTCGACAAGAGCAGATATTTTGAAAAACACCAGTCATACCTTAACCAACGCGACCTAATCTAAAGTTATTCTCTTGGGCAGCTAATTAGGGTCGAGCTGTACTTCAGTACTCAAGGTCTTTAGCTTTGCAGTGCACGAGGTCCGATTATATTCAAATTAAACATTTTTCAATCCATTTTTCAATTAAACTTTTTGAAGATTGAAACGGTTTTTCCTAGTGGGAATACGGAGGTAATAACATCATATTTTCGAAAGTTTTATTAAGGCAGGTTTGCGGTGGCTTTTTTTGGAAAAATCATTTTTTTTTATTCCATTATTCGATAGCAATACTATCTAGAAATATTTTAAATCTCATACAATTAGTTCCTACGGCCGGGAACAGGCAGAAAAGAGGCAGCACCTACCGCGTTTGAGCGCGCGCGCTCGGCTGCTCCTGCAGCGGCCGGCGTTGCGCTGCCGCTGCCCCCCTCTCCATCTTTAATCCTAGTCCTGCTCCTATCCCCCTTCGTAAATAGCAGTTTTGGCGGCCATTTACCTAATTCAGTGCCCGCTCAGTCATTCCAAGCGTCGCGTCGTTGTGAAATTGAACCGTTGTGAAAAAGTAGTATTTTTACTACGTGTGATCGAAAGGGCAGCAGAGAGAACGAAAATAAGCCAGGCCGATCAAGAAAACGCTCGTTTCACGGGAATCGGTATACTTCTAATGCTGATTCAAGTTTAACTAGTACTTCTGCAAAAAAAATTCATAATGGTGATCCTGATTTTCAAGTTGCAGTCGATCCAACTATGCTATACTGTATAGTCTCTTATAGTGTATTCTTGGCCTTACAGAACATTGTGATTTGTAAAACATGCAAAAGTGAAGTGCGTTTTTCGAAATTGAATCAGAAAGGTTTAGGCTTTGATTTAAATGTGGCGTGTAAATGTGAAAATGACGTTCGCATTCCATCGAGTCCAAAAATTAGCTCTGGTTACGAAATAAACAGAAGATTTGCTTTCGTAATGAGGCTTCTTGGCATAGGTATTCAGAGTCTGAATCATTTTTGTGGATTGATGGATTTGTGTACTGGATTTAGTGAAAATGGATATTATGATATTGTTAATCACATTCACATAGCAGCCAAATCAGTAGCATTATTAACTTTTAAAAAAGCTGTAAATGAGGAGCAAAAAGCAAACGCGGCAGCTGGCAAGATTGAAAATCGGCTCACAGTCTCCGGAGATGGTTCATGGCCAAAAAGAGGTTTTTCGTCGTTACTTGGCTTAGTCAGTTTGATAGGCAAATATACAATTAAAGTTTTAGATCTCGAAGTGAAGTCAAAGTTTTGCAGAGCGTGTGAAACCTACGATGGTGACCATAATACTCCTGAATTTGAAGCTTGGTTTGAAGATCATGAACAATATTGCACAGCTAATCATGAAGGTAGTTCTGGAATGATGGAATCGAATGGAATTCTGGACATGTTCAAAAGATCCATTGAACTTTATAAAGCTATTTATGAATATTATATAGGTGACAGTGACACCAAAACCTTCAAAAATGTAATCGATGAAAAACCTTATGGAGACGAAGTAATTGTAAAGAAGCAAGAATGCGATTTACACGTGAAAAAAAGGATGTTTCGGAGAGCCAAAGAGGCTAAGAAGCAGTTAACTCAGTTAAAAAAAGCTAAAAAAGCCATAGAAGAAGCTGCCTTGACAAAATCAGGCGCGAAAAAATCAGGCGCGAAAAAATCGACATCCAAAAAAGAGGCCGATACTCCGAAAACTTTGGCTTTAACTGGTAAAGTTATGTCCGAATTATCCGCTTTTTATGGCATTGCTGTTCTGAATCATCCTGACTCACCCGAAGAAATGAAAAAAGCTACTTGGGCCACATTCTACCACAGAAGCTCGACCGACGACAATCCACAGCACCAATACTGCCCAGACGATTCTTGATGTAAGTATCGTTTAGCAGCAGCACAGAATAAACTGAGTACTTTTAAGCATCCCCCCGCTTTTGACAACGATACTCAAGCAGTACTTAAACCAATTTATGAAGACCTCACTAGTGAAGATTTATTAGAAAGATGCACTGGCGCAAACACTCAGAACAATAATGAAAGTTTTAATTCTTGTGTTTGGGCCATGGCTCCAAAACACACTTCTTGTGGGAAAAAAATCGTTAAAACATAGCAGCTTATACAGCAGCATGCACTTTTAACGAAGGCTTCAGTACAGTATTAAAAATAATGAGTGTTATGGGCGTAACAATAGGCAGTGAGACTCAAAAATACGCTGAGAAAGTCAATGCAACGCGCCTGCGGAAAGCCGAACGGTTGCTTCTCAGGCTTCAAAAGAAAGCAGGGTGGCCCGCAGAAACGCTAGAATACGAGAAAATGATGCTTACGAGGAAGCTGAAGGAGTTATATATGGAGCTGGCATCGCTGATTGAGTGTAAGACCCTTTTGTTCTCAAATTTTCATAAAAAAAAACTTTGAACGCGTTTTTCTCGAAACAACGCTTTTCAACTCTATCGACACGATTTAAAAAAAACTACTGCACCGATTCAGTTGAAATTTGAACAGCTTACTCCTGACATATTTTCTTTTTGTATGATCTAGGATTATAACGATCAATATATTTTTCAAAAAGTTATAAACAATTTATGTTGCAAAAAAAGAGCCAAAAAATTCAAAAGTCCGCCATTTTGTTTTTTTCAGGTAAAAATGAAATATCCTAGACTATGCAATAGCCAAAACTATAAGTTTTAAGAATCTTTTTAGTTTTTTTGATTTCAGATGATCCGTTGGTGAGATATCGTGTCGACAGTCAAACAAAAGAACAATTTTGAGGCGGCCATTTTGTCAAGAAAAATCCGTAAAAAAAAAAAAATTTATATCTTCAAAATGTGTATTTTAATATGTAAAAAGTTTGAACAATAAAGATTATTTTTTGTATGAAATAAAAATTATTGAATAAATAGGGCAAATCCACCGCAAACCTGCCTTAATTTCTGGGAACATATTACATGCATAAGTGAAATACTGGTAAGGTAGGAACCGGGCCGGTATCTCATGTCGTCTAAAGGGGATGTACGCGCCAGTATTATTTATATCTTCTATTACGAACACCGCGTGACTGGGATTATTAATGAAAAAAAGAATTGAATTATAATTACGTAAATTACGATGTAGAAAATAAGTAATATTGTAAGTGTAAATAATATTTCTAAGCTCGGTTAATATAACAATCAATGATAAGGTTCTATCAGAACATATCGAACCCTTCAGAACAAGACTCTGACAACTTAAAATTCTATGCTTTCGTAAAACCAAGCTAGTAACGTTAATTTCTCACGAAGTAAAAATTGTTTACATGAATTTTATCATTGTGTTATTCTTATATTTATTATATTGTGTTATGTTTATGTTATGCTTATGTTTATTATGTTGAGTTTCTCAAACATTTTAAGCCAATTTTTAAAGTGTAAAAAGGGCTTTTATTTTCGTATGAGCCATTTAGGGTACAAAAATCAAGTAAAAAATATTTGAGTTGTCATGGTCGTGTTCTGCAGGTGCGATATGCGATTATTCACAAATTAATATATAACAATTACAACAGTAAGCTGAAAAACGAAGCTGAGTAACGCTGTATTGTAATACTTACACATTTTTAAACATATTTATTATAATTAATTTAGATCATTATGCGTGACTAGATCATACAATGAAAGCTAGAAGTAAGATCTTCAACTTAAGTTTTAGCAGAATTCCCTATTATGATTTGATAATAAGTTATCCTTGAAAGTTACTAATAATATAAAAGTTAATACATAATTTTTAATATGAAGAGAGCTAAATCATAGTATTTTATTTCTTTACTTTGCATGAAAATTATTTTGTAATTTTCAATGCAGAGTAAATTCTATGAAATTACGCTAGAAAGTGCTGCAAAAGTTTAAATTAAAGGTCTTGTTTTCAATTTCAACTGTAGGTTTAAGCATGCACCGTAAAAAAACTGTAGCAAAGAGAAATTTTTCTAATAAAATACTCATGGGTAGTAGAACCTTGAGCAGTAATGATTAGAATGACCGTACAATAAGTACTAAAAAGTTTACCTGACTGATGATAATAATTTCTCGTTTTCTTAAATCATTATAATGCATGATAATAATATTTACCATTATCTCTCGAGACCTTAGAATTACTGTATTGACGCAAATTCTATTTTACATAGATGCTAACAATCTTTTAGGAACGTACTATTCACTTGTATCATTAGACTCAATTATATTCAATTATTTATTTAAAAGATAACACTGAAGTTAGAAAAGGTTTATTTACATAACATGTGTTAACAGTGTTTACACGCCTAATGTGTTAATTTTCTCCACTGTGAATAAGTATATTTTTATAACAAATGACAACCCTAGTCCATGTAATTTAAAAATGTATGATAGTTAACAAAAATATTCTTTAAAATTTTAACTTCAGTATAAATTTTAGAATCCATAACATTTACTTATGTAGGCTGTTACCAACAAAATTTACTTGTTTTTTTTGCTATTATGTTGATCTTGTATACAGATATTTAAAATTTTTAATACCTCTTTTTTAATTATAGATAATCTATGAAATCACGCAGGTACCTATTAGTGCATAATATGACGTGTATATTACTGCATGTACATTATTAGTAGATATTAGTTTTTGTCAAAATATCCAATATAATTGATGATAAAAATTAACTGTTACAAAGTTGAAAAATATTATATTTTCATTTACTTTTAAATGTAAATATATTAATTAAAAGAAATTAGTTAAAAAATATTAAAAACCTTAGTATTAATAAAAAAATAAAAACAATAGATACAATAGTAACATTTAACTGAATCCCGCATTCCCGCCATATTTTTAAAAATGAATGAATTGACCTTTTTATTGTTTATTGTTTATTGTTTATCTGAGATCAAAATTCAACTGAACTTTGCAGAAGTAATTTAATACCTATAAGGTTACATTAAACAATTTAATATCTTAAGTTATTGTATTATTAATACTTACGTCAGTTAATGTATTAAAATTTAATAAATTAACATGAATAAAAAAAATTTTAATACGAATCTTGAAAACTTATTCATTTTTAAAATCAATTAATAATTGAAATAATAAATTATAATAAATTAATTTTTAAATATAGATTAATTATGAATATCGAACATCAACATGTTTTTCAAGTTTAATGCTTTAACTAAAAAACTTTTATTTAATCTTTTAATTCGCATTATTTATGATATACTGTTTCTTAGAAAAATAATCTTTCTTTCAGAAATTAAAATGGCAAAAATAAGTACTGTCCAATTAGTAGTAAATATAATCAAACAGAATTAGATTTCAATTAGCCTAGCTTCAGCTTAAAAGGATAACAAAAATAACTCTTGACAATACCTACGCATTGTTTTGTTCTAGTCTTGGTTTCGTTCGAGACCTTGAGGCAAGATGGAGACTAGATCTAGAGTTTCTAGTCTCAGTGATTTTGTCAAAGGAATGTTATTCAGTTCAGTATTTTGTGACATTAAAATTTCCTTTACTATGTAGAAGCTAGCATTGGTTAATTCTCTCGAGCTTGACTAATCCGAATTCCCATAGAGCGAGGCTACATAAGGACGCAGGGGACGCAACACATGGTTTAACTTGTATTTATACGAGATAGGAATGTAATACACTCAAGGGACTTCAAGATTTATTTTTATAAAAGATAGTCTTATATTCTTATAGAATAAGTAATTTTCTAATTGGATTTTCGGATTAAGAGAGGATTAATATATCATATTAATAATTAGTTTTTTATGAGATAGAGTCGGTAAATACATTTATAACGTTTATTTGTATTCTAGCATGAAGTGTTTTATATATAACTTAAACAAGTAATTTGGGAAAAGCATTTACTTCCTCAGTCTCTCTAGGATTTTTATTTCAAATTTTTACGTATCTAGAGAAAAGTTTTTCGTTTTGAAAAATAACTTTTTTTCCCATGGGTTTAAAGTATAAACTTTATTTTCTCGCGTTCATCTCTGTTAGTTTTAGAACTTTTATCCTATGGGTTTAAAATCGATATTTTTTATCAAGTACCTACTCTTATCTTAACAAAAAACTATTATACAATATTTTTTGAGTCTTTTTATCGTTTCAACGTAGCATTAAAAAATATATTTTAATTAACAAAAGTAATTATTGATAGAGCCGTAACTTTATTAAAAATTTAATTTGATCCGTGTTGCTGTACGAAGGATAAAATACACGATGTGGCAGGATAAACAATATATTGAAACGCAGCAATTTTACGATTTCATTACTTTAGCATTATTGAAAAACAGTTTTAACTAAAACTTAATAGTTTTATGGAATCATATAGACAGCTACAACATTTATTTGCAATAGTATGGCATTTTTATTAAAAGTTAATGCGATACTTATGAAGTGCCAAACAACAAACGGAGTTCTTTTTCAGATGGAAGTAATTTAATATGATAAATAACATTGGATCGGTCCTTATTATTTTGCATTATTTAATCATAAAACTCATATGTGTAGATATTAAACTTTTATTACACGGCATACGAATTTTCGCTGAAATAACTCGGTACCGTATAATATAATATAAATATTATACGAACAATTTCGTACGAGAGAGAGAGAGAGAACTCTGCATTAAAGTTGTGAGTTTTATTCCCTTTTTTCATTGGTCGTTATTCCGCGCGGGATTAATCGTTAAAATTTGAATTCAGTGCTCATCTCGTTTAAAAGCAAAAATTTAGTATTTCCGCTGCAGATAGTGGAAAAAGTCATCTATAGTTTTAACTAGAAATTTTAACTTCACGAAGCGCTGCTGCCCATGTTAACTCGCTCGCAAAGTTCTAAGTTAGTTATGAAGTTTCATAACATTAAAAGTTGGTTAAAATTAGTTACAAAGTTTTTATAAAACGTAGGAATCATGATGTTTAATTAAGCAGTAGGTAGTCAATGAACTGCACAAATTATGAGCTACACTAAATCGATTTTATTGACACTAAAAGAAGAAGAGAATAATGAACTCACTAAAGTTTTGCAAATTTTCTTCTACATTAGTCTCCTCAAGCTGATTTTCCCTCGAAAATTTAAATTCATCGTAATCCTGTTCCAGCGTACTGCTCATCTCCAATCTGCAAATAAGAATCCGATAGTAAGTAAATGGAGAAATCGACCCATCAAACAAGTAAATTAACTATTTTATTTTTATAATAATAACCAGAACCGTACTAATTTTGGCATTTTAAAGAAACTCCGTTGCTTCGAAAACTTTATTATACTACAAACGATTTTTAAACACTAAAAACTATTCAGAAAAAACTTTCTATTTTTAAAATAATACTTTACGAACTATTATTGTACGCGCTCATTAACAAAATTTAACTCTGTACATCGATAAACCCGGTACAACTGATTTTCATAACCGCCAGTACAAAAACTCTCATTTCAATCATCATCATTATTTCACACTCAAGATAACCCATCCTAAAGCACAAAAACAACACTTGCTGGCTGTGCGCCTCATCAGCAAGAATCGAAGTTTTTGCAACGCTATACAGCCGCTCCTAAAATAAGCTTCGAAGTCAAGACGGGACGAACAACATAGCCCTCCCCGCAACAAAAAAAGAAGAAGACAAAACAAAAAGATTTAACAGGAAAGAAAAGAAGAAACCTGACGTGCCTTTTCGTGATAGGGCAAGCCGCACTCTCGTCTCTTGGTCGCTCTATACCGCTGGCTAGATATCAGAGTAAGCGTGGCATCATCGTAAACAAATTCCTCGAGCTTCGTCGGTTCGACTGTAGCCGCCGCCGCCGATCTCTCGCCGATGGTTATCACCAATTCACCAGCGATACCCTCCGCGGTCCGTGCTGCAGCTGGCTGCTGTCGCTGTCGTCCGCTAGTAGCATCGAAATTCGCACTTCGCTGCCGCCTCTGCGCAGACGTGTAACCTCATTTCGAAGCGCGCGGAGCCGCAAGACGCGGAAGGAAGGCGGACGAGGAGGCGGTGCGCGAGCAGGTGCGAGAAAGTCACAACTCGCGCGAAAAAAGGAACACCGTTATCGAGCCACCGGGGGAGCAGCTTAAACTTCGCTCGCAAAAAAGAAAAACAAAATAAAAAAGGGGAAAAAAAGCAACGAAGAGCGCACGTAACTCCGAAATTCTCGTTTAAATCTGAGGTATTATCCGGCACGGTCGTGGATCATCTCGCTGCTTCTCCCATTGAAAAACAGAGCGCCGCTGTTGCTCTCGATCATCGGTGCGCACGGCAATCTACATGTGTCTTGTGCGCGGTGTTGGTCGCGCGCCTTTTTTCTTTTTTCTTTTCTTTTCAAGGGCGCACGTGACGGCGCATGCACTTTTCGTTGCGATAACGATGTCACACGAACACACACACCGCTGTTCACTTCGTTGCTCCGCTGTCGGCACAATTCAAACCGCCTACGCGTAAATCTGCAATCTTCTTTTAATATATTTATCGCGTTCACCAGATAAGGAGATTGAAAAAAGAAACACACGGGAGGGCAACGAGCTTTGCTGGCTTCGCACTTCCGTGAACGGGGGGACGGACGGCAGAAGTGGGGGACAGTGCAGACCGAGCAAATAAAACACCTGTCACAACACACGGAGTGAATCGACAGAGAAGCAGACAGAGACACAGCGTGTACAAAACACACACAGACCGTCGGCACGCGCGCGCCAGACTAGAGAAGTCACACAGAGAACAGCGGCTTGGCGGCAATGCGGCGTGGAGCTAGTATAGCGTGCGCGGTATATCGTACGTGTGTGCACGCTCTATCGTGCGCCTGAGCGCCAGAGAGAGAGAGAGAGAGAGAGAGAGAGAGAGAGAGAGAGAGAAACTAAAAATCCCGCTCCGCGCGCTGCGATTCGCCGTGCGGCTGCACGAGCAGCTGTATTATACTGCTGTTGCTGGTGCGACCGACGTCGAGAGCGCGCGTGATGTAATGTAACAACGTTGCAGGTAGAGCCGCACGGCGGCAGCTCTGCCGCTTGGTGGGGGGAAAATGGTAGAGTACCCCCGAATAGCCTTCGGGGCTTCCTATATAATACCTCACTCCCCCTGCTCAGACTATCTGAATAATATACTGTGTGTTTAAGACCTCGGCTGGGTATTTTTGTCCGGTTTCTTTTTTGCGTTTGCCCCTCGGCCGCACCGAGCGCGTTGCTGATCAGGCGAGAGCACCCGTTACTGGACTACCGGATACGCAGAGGGCGCTGCCGACGCGGTACTTCCCCCCACCACCGCGCCTGTACTTCAGCGATAATCGATGCACGCGCCTCCTGACGCGGTAGTGGTTGTGCGCTGATGTAACGTCGGATAGTAGACCCAATTATAGAGGTGGAAAGAAATAACGGACAGCTGTGTACTGGTATATAGGTATTCGATGAATATTTATGGAGAGGTTTATGGCTGTAGCGCGGGACTCGAGCCCGGTTGCTGAAAAAGTACTGAGCGCGCCGCGCAAGGAGTCAGCAATTAGTATTGGAAGTATTTTTCTTCGCTTTTTTGCTCCGGTTCTCTTTCGCCGAGTCGGCCCCTATATCCTCCCCCCCCCCAGCTGTTCTTAATTATATAGAACCGGGTCGCCATCTGTCACTCCTTCGCGCTCTGTTTCTCCTCCTCCGCAGCAGTTGAGTTATTTATTTCTCCGTTTCTGTCATACTATACGCAGGAGAGAAATAAAATATTAGACACGCGAAAGTAGCACTTAAAAAAAGTTAATCTAGCTAAAAATAAAGAGAATCTTTTTTCTTTTTAGGAGCGTGGACCGAACATAACCTAAATTTGCCCTTTGAAATGCTAATTATGAACAAATTAATGTGTAATTATTATCTATTTTGTCTGAAATCATCGGTTGGAAATACTATTAATAAGTCTATATTATAAAATGCGGAAGTTTTATTATGTTTCTGGATCCGAAATACATTGTTACTACACTGGTGCGAATTTGGATTTGTCATTTTCCATCGCAGATGCGTAAAAAGAATATAACTAGGAGAAAACCGTGAATCTTCTGAGTAAGAAGTGCCACGCATGAGGAATATTCACTGGTGCGTATTCGCACCAGTGCGCCTACTGCGGTTATAAGTTCTAAAACAGATCCTATAAATTCTAATATAAGATAAATCATTACCATCCTAAATTCCCAGCCTGGGAAGTTTCTGGCCTGTGTTTCGGCCAGTACAGAAACAAAACCAGCAACAAAGAAACAGCGCGATGGATCGACCGCAACGCAACGGCAAAATATGCACCGACATGTTGCAACACGCCCTCGGGGCTCTGCTGGTGACGTGGAATTATTGGGGAACCGGCTGCAGCAGCCGCAGAGCGTCGGATGTCGGGAGGGGGGGGGGAGGAGGGGAGAGAAGGGAGAGAGGGCCAAGGGGGCGAACTTTAATTTAACTCAAATGGATCGCTGAGTCGAGAAGGAAACGTGCAGCAGAGAGGAGAAAGAGGACAACAGCGAGAACCAGGGCAGGCCGGGTGGGGCACCAATGGCAGGTCGACGCGCCTGCGCCAGAGCCGTCACGGAGGATTGTTCCCTCTCCCCGTTTCGCGCTTCCGCCCCCACTTCCCCCCTCGGCCGTGGCTGGCACCAACTATCGAGTACGCGCTGGCTCGCAGCTGCGCCTCACGAAGCAAACTCAGCCGAGAATACCCAGCACCAATACGTACACACACACACACACACACACACACACACACACACCCACACATGAATACGGAAAAAAGGCCAGAGCTGAAAAACCATTCTTGCTTGACGACTCGAGTCTCTATATCTCTCTGTCACCCGCTTGTAAACGAACATATCCCCTCCACACGGCTGACTTCGTAATAATACTCCAAGATACCGGAAAAGTCTGAACGAAATATCCAGCTGTCCATCCAATTGACGCTGGGGAGGGAGGCAGCATTACCTTGGAAATGTATTTGCGCCGCAGCCATGCAGTCGGGCTATAGGATGATTGGATTGCATAACTGCGGTAGCGCAATTTTGCGCTGCCTATTGATGGATTATAACGATGTACCTGACGATAGAATCAGCGATACAAAATGTGTTAAAGCTCGATGATTTTTAATAATAATAATGTGAAGTAATGCATATATTGATTCTCTTTTTGTACAAGCCAAAATAACGTATAACATGCGATGACTGATGTGTGCAATTTTTATACCTTAAGTATACCTGAAGAACTCAACGTGATATTATTTTTATGATTTTTCGTGTAAACAAAAATAAAGCATTTATCTATCCATCTATCTATGTATGTCATGCATAGGAGTATGCGTTGGTACCGAGCGTCAATATTGGATTTGCCATTGCGAACTGCAATGCACGCAGAATTACCGTGTGCACAACATCGGCGGTATGTGCAAGCCAACGTGGCTTCTAGAAGCTGCTTAACGACTGTAAATAGACTGCCAAGTATAGAGATAGCCTCGAGCATAGGCGCCGAAGTGTTCACTATTACGTATACGAATATGGGCAGATCTATAGCCGCGCAGCCGTTGCGCAATAACATCCAACTATTATAATCATTCAGGTTGAAACCAATATCCTTAATGCATCGAGCTTCGTATAATACCGATGACGTCATGAGGCACGAGCGAACGAGGCCGAGATAAAATGTACAAAGACAGGCATTCCGAGAGTAATCTTCTTTATTGATCGAAGTATATTATTCGCGATACTCTATAGCTCTCTGCCATAGAAATGGCGCACATAAATTGCATGGAATTGAGCTTGATGGAGGGGGGGCTATATGCAACTATATATACAAAGCCCCCCGTGTATGTTCCCGGATATTGCACACCCTCGGGGACGTATTCGCCCCGAGCCCATCAATCTTCGCTTAATGTGTATTAAAAAGAACCGAACCCGATGCTTCATGCAATCTCGTTTTACTTTACTAACGATGCAATATATATACCACACCAGATTTATATAATCCTATAAATTTTGTCTTCCTGCTTATAGCGTTCCTAACGGCATTCTTATGGAAAATAATAGGTCGAGCCGTCAGGTTCGCACCAAGCCGCCTAATTCAGTCTAAAAATGCATTATGCACGAGATATATTAGTCCTCGATACACACGGTCTCAATTCCAAGCCGAACAGCTCAGCGCACAATTCCAAGAAGAGGCAGAAAAAAAAAGGTAATACTTTACGACGCAGTCGCAGCCAGCGGGAATTATCGCTTCTCATTTGAATTTCCAATTGCTGATCCTGCGCGTGTACCATACAGCGCGCGTGATTCATACAATACCTCGCGCTGACTTGAATTAAGCTCTACGCGAGAGAAAGAGAGGGAGAGATAGCGGTAGAACGAGAACGCGCTTGGAATATTAATTAATTACCATTCCAGTAGGTTGAGGAGTGCTTCCACCACTTTTTTTTTTTGTCCGTGTATGTGTGTACCTCCGCGCAGTGCGCGTTGCTTTTCCCCCAATATTCGTCACTCACTCTCTCACGCCGGTCTGCCTCTGCAGAAACACCACGCACACCCATGCGTACAACACTCTCGCACAGAAACAGTTGAGGGGGAATATGGCGCGCCAATATAAATTCCTGCTTCCCCTCCCCATCACGGTTAAAGGTATCGATTTTCCAAGGTAAAGCTTCAAAGCGCGCGTGCGCGCTTCTATTCCATGCACTTCTCGCACGCAGACACAGAGAAAGCTTGTCTTCGCGCTCTTCGTTTTCGTGTTATTTTTACTGAGCTCTGCGCGGCTCCGGCTTTCCCCAATCCCCAATCCCAGCATTTCATTCCTCATTCGAGGAAACAGGATACTCTCGGCTCTGTTGTATAGGTATGCAGAAGCAGCGCACAGCTCTATCGCTTTGTAAATGGGGGCAGTTGCTGAGCGCTTTCTATTGTTCGACCCGCGGTGCGTGAAAGCCGCGCCTGGGCTTGGCTGTATATTTAAGTACACCAAGCGACTGTGTGTGTGCGCGTTAAAGCGGGAATAGTGGGAGAGGGAGACAGAGAGAGGTATTCAACCAGCTTATAATGCGCGCGGCGCAGAGCGCATTCAAAATGCATGTATAATTCCAGATATAGAGAGAAGTTCTTTTCCCGCAACTTCCCCACTCTACGGTTCTCGGTTCCGTGCATGTATTCATATGTGCGTACAAGCTCACTGTGTACACTGTTATGCACACAGCCTCGAGGATAGCCTGTACGTACATTTTATACATTATATATACACGGTGGGAGGTAGAAATGCGAGGCTCTCGGCGCGCCTGCGTGTGCGCAATATAATCTACCAACTGCGCACAACTTTCGAAAGTTTGCTCATTTCTGACAGCTCGACGGTGCTCAAGCTATACCTTTGCTTTCCCTCCCCCCACCTACTCTTATCTCTACTTCTGCTTCCATGGCTCTCTCTCTCTCTCTCTCACTCTGACGCTTTTTCTGGCTTGAAACTTAAATTTATGCGCCGAAGTGCTTCTTTATGAATGCGGCCGAGCGCGCGCAGGAAAATGAGAACCTGAGCCGCTAAGCACCGAGAGAGAGCTTATAGTGAGCGCGGCGAGGTTCGGCTTTACGGTAATGAGGAAATCCGTTGCGGTTGAGCCGCACCGCGCCTCGTTGCACATTGCAAAACCGTGCTATTTTTTCTTTCAGTTTTTTTCCTCGTTCGTACTGTGCACAAAACTGTTAATTGCGCGGTTCGTTTACGCAATTCGCACTGATTGGGGGATTCTTTTTTTTTCCTGTTTGTTGCTGATATAGTTGAGCAACGGGAAAACTTACGTAAAAAATGCCCTGTTGTGACACTCGACCGCTCGTATATATGGTTTCTTTGGCTCGTTATATAACGCTGAAGCCTTGGTGATAATGTTGCTTCTTTCGTATAGTATATATTTTATTTTATTTAAAAATAGAATTACCTCACTGCGTTACAGTAGTTATTGTTGTGCTGCTAATGAACTAAAGGTAACAATATTCTACTAAAAAAAATCATGTGAGATATCACGTGACATCTTACCTGAGATAGTAAATCGAAAAATCACGTGCAAGAATTTGGGAATGTATTTCAGACAATTCATGATATGTATACTTTTAAGAATTCCTGTAAAACATCACATGATATGTCACGTGACATCTTACCTGATTTTTTGCATGATATCTTAGAAATATTCTATAAACTTGCTATTAATCACGTCTGAAAATTTGCGGGAAAATGTAATCATAACTTTCTGAAAGTTTATGTAATAAATCACGTAAAATAATCTTATGTGAAATAATCATGATGAACTTATGTGAGATTATGTAATAAAAAACATCGTATGAAAACTTACGCCAAATTCTATTGCAAGTTCATAAAATTTTATTGGAAATTTATATAAAAAGTCACACGTGATGTCATGTGACATCTTACGTGACTTCTTACAAGCAATTTCATAGAATTTGTATAAACTGTCAAATAATTCTCCTGCACATTTTCACCCGTGTTATTCTATTACATAACCCGTCGTAAAATGTCACCTAAGATATCACGTGAGAATTAGAATTAGATCACATGACATTTTACGTGAGAATATTACATTTCATCAAGTTTTATACAATAGATCTTTTCTTAAATTTTCAGACGTAATGTTTTGTTTCATAATCTCACGTGAGATGTTATGTGAAAAATTGACACGAGGTATCACGTGACAACTCACGTGACTTTTCACATGAAAATTCAAAAATGTTCTACTAACCGTTAAATATACTTATCTGCAATTTTTCACGCGTAATATTTAGTTACATCATTTCACGAGACGTGTAACGTGATATACCACGTGACTTTCTAATAGGGTACACCTAATACCCACTCTCGTGTTCCTTATACAACTGAAAGCAAAAGCCTGAATTACGCACAGGATCGCGAAGTGACGAGTAAAAAGCAGCTGCCCGAGGAAAAAAAGAACGACGCCTGCAGAGCCAGCGGCAGCTGGAACTAAATCCCAACGAGAGTGAGTACCGGGACGAAACGAGGCTGCTGCGTGCGTCCCATGCATACCTCCGTTTATTAGTGGCTGCGCGATAATTGGAGCGAAATCGGCTGAACTCCGCGACTGACAGGTCTAATTGGTTCTGCAGCGCAGCGGTTCTCATTATGCTTCACAATGGTTGAAGCGTTGGTACCCCCCTCGGGCAGCCAGCAACAGCGGGCCACACGCACGCGCATGGCCTCGGCGCCTGAATAAACAGAACGCGCTTCTCTCTCCCTCTCTCCCTCTCACTCTCTCGCCCCAGCCACCGCCCATTTTTACTCTCCAGAGAGCCGGAAATTCAATGAGTCACCCATAGCGGCGGTGCTGACTCTTTTCTGTGTTCATTTTTTTTTTTGCTACTCGCTCGCTCGTGCCCTCGAGCTTTCAAGGACGTTGTACGGCACTCTAACTGCAGTGCGGAATCTATAAGCGACGGTGGGTTAGAAATTGATTTTTTTTTCTCAGACTTCGTGAAATAATGATTGTAAAACACCGCGATGCTATAAGTATAATTTTTAGTCGGCACGCAACCTGAGGCATTTTAAAATCGATGGCTCATTATTTTCCGTTGCATTGTTATTTATGAAGGTTTAAAGGCGGTTTTGGATGGTTTATTTATGCGATCACGGTATCGGTTCGGCGAAACGGCAACTGCGAGTTACGACCGCCATTTTGTCGAGCGCTCGGTCACGTGACGCATTGCGGCACAGTAGATAGCGTGGTATCTACAACGTTCGTGTAGCATTATCAAGTATCCGTACTCGTATTTTTTTTAAACATTGATCACTAGAACTAACGTTCTTCACTTTTTTCTATTTGTAACAAAAAAAGAAAAAAAGAACAGAGCGAAGGAAAAAGCCCGAGAAGCCTTTCGAGGCCAATAAACTGGCGAGCCTGCGCGAGAGACGTAAAAAAAGTCATATAAAACATTTCAACGAGCGCGAGCACGCAATAAAGCACATTCTCTTTCTCTACCATTATATCGCGCGTACAGAGCTCCGAGTCTGAAAACTATTAATTCCATGTAGCAATTTAAAGTTCCTTTTACACCAGATTACCAGAATGAGAGCGAGAGCTCAGCTGAACTGAAGACCGTGTAAAAGCAGGCCGGAATAACCGCTATACCTATTATTCTATATATCTCTAACTAGTCGGTGTCGCCGACGAGCGAAAAGGAAATTATACACGAGTAGAGTCGACGCGAGGCTTCTCGTACAATCTCTTTCAGCTCTTATGGTCGCGAGAGCTTGATGCGATGCCATTGCCAAGAAGGATAAAGGAGGAAGAAACTCGCTACCGCCCGGAGTTTCTAATGGTAATAATACCCAGAGTAGACATTTTTTTGCTCTTGTCCCTGCCACTCCTGCTGATAGATTATATACGAAAACCGGTTCGTGAGCGTCGTTTTCTACCCTACAGGATTATATATATAAAATAGAATCGTGAGGCAGCAGCGCGAGAGAAAATCAAGGCTTCCAATCTCTCTGTCGCTGGTACATGTACACCTCCGTCTCTCTCGCTCCTACTTTAATCCCAGCCTTGCCCGTATATATACATAGAGGGGAACAGCCTTACTTATAAAGTACGACGTCGGCTTTCCTGCTCAACGTATAGTTTGCCGCCCCCTTGAGTGAGAGCGCGCTTATCCCCCCCCCCCCCCCCCCCCAATCCTACTACCACAGCTACTACTACTAGTAGTAGCTGCCAGCAGGCATGAGTTCCTCCGCCAGAGCGAGAGAGAGACGGAGCGAACTGTGGTTGCTAGGCAACGCGCCGCGGCTGAAGTACCGTCCTGATGGTATCCGCGCTCTCGCACGGGGCCGTGGAACTATAGAGCCGTTATGTACACATGCACACGTGTATGTGTGTTTGCGTATGCATGTGTGTGTGTGTGTGTGTATACGTGGGCTCACAGGAAAGTGCTGAGAGGGCACGTCTCTCAACTCTGTGGGATGGTTGTTGAAGTCGGCTGGCCTGGCCTGGCGGCGTCGGCGGCCCCCGGGACGTCGTTTTCTGCGACGTTGCCAAGCCTCCGACGTTGCAGCTCTCGTTCGTAGCTGTGTGTATATTTTTAGAGCCGAGTGAGAGAGGGAATGCGACGTTGCAGCTGTGCGCCGTTGCTATAACTTTAGCGACCCGACCCGTCGCGTATATAGCTGTAGCGAACACGAACACAGTCCAAGATATTAGAGGAAGGAAGGCGCGCGCGTGAGTGTGCGTTGTATGGAAGGGGCAAAAACCCCCGGTGTGTGGTATAACCTCGGCCGGAGAGAGATCGAGATATAGCCAGAGAGTTAGGTCGGACAATGAAAAAAAAAAAAAAAAAAAGAGAAACACTCTCGTGCTCTGCTGATGGGTTCTCTCGTTCGTTCGTTCGTGCACAGCGCCGAGTTTTACGACCGCCGCTGTGGCTAAATTGGCTTTCAGTTGAATTATGGGACGTAAATAACGTATACGGCTATAATTATGGCACCGAGCGTGCATATTTTTTATACCACGCTGACTATTTCTTTTTCAAGCTTTTTTTTCTCGCGAGCAGCGGCCAGGAAATGTTTTTTAGCGAATATTTTTTTTTTAATGAAACGTTGGCGGAACGTTGCGTAACGTTACTTAGAAGAACTACATTTTTGCTAATGACTTGTAAAACCTACGACAAAAGTGAGATATTGGTTTGAAACGAATAGTTAAAGAAAATGAAATGTTCACGGAACGTTGCACAATTTCTTTCAATCAGATATCACACTTTTTTAACATAAGTGCAAAATTTATTCGATAAAATAGAAAATTATTGTTATTATTTTGACTTACGCGTGTATTTTATAAAAAAGAAACGTTGAAACAATGTTACATAACTTTCTTAATTAGATACATTAATGTAGAAAATTATTATCTGTGTTACTATTTCCTTAAAACGTGTATTTAAAAAAATGAAAATGTATTTTTTTAAAAATTAAATGTTTACGAAACGTTACACAATTTTCTAAATCAGATTCTACAATGTTTAAATGAATTGTAAAACCTATACGATTAATGTAGACAATAATTATTATTTTACTGTTTTCTAAAGAAATGTATTTTTTAAAATTGAAATGTTTACGCAAAGTTACATAATTGTGTAAATCAGATAACAATATTTTCAAGTAAATTACAAGACCTATTCGATAAATGTAGAAAGATGATTGTCTGTATCTGTGGGATATGTTTAAAATTGAATAAATTTAAAGTTAACGTTGCAAAATCATTATAAAATTAATACGTTTTTCCAAATGAACATTATTTTTACAAATAGTTAAATTGATAATGGTTTATCCTTATTCAGCAGTAAACATGCAAGAAACTACACAAGTGTACAAGCTGTTAACAATTCAACCTCAGTATAAGTACTTTTTACAAATGAATAAATTATATATTCTTTATTATTGCCAAGGCGTAATTGGATACTTGATGATTAAGAGACTGTCCATTTGTGCGGCTATAGTAAAAAAAAAGCTTGCAAAACTTCTCTACACGCAACATCAGATATCAGTATGACAACTAAATTGTGATTAATTATGTGTTTTTAATTTAAAATCTTTGTAATTATATATATCCAATTCGCCAAACGAATCAGATTGATCTATATATATAACTCTGTAATATGGTTCAGTATATTACTGGAAATTTTTTAATAATTTATTTTGTCACACTCAAGTTTTTTCGTATTCTATGATTTATATCAAATTTTATAAAATGCAAATTTTTCTTCAACAACTACAACATTTAACAAGGTCATTTTGCACTAAACAAACTCATGATTTTTTTCAACATTTTTTCTGTTTTCGCAACAGTCATTAAACATAAAAAAATCTTACAAATCATTATATTTTAACGAAGGAAATGCGACGACGTCGGTCCTTACGTTCGCTTTACAACCAGAACTGAAATTACTTTCATACAAAATTAAAATAATCTTGGTGGTAAAAAGAGGACTTCGTTCCGTGTAGTCTTAAAATCTTCCACTGCAACCAGCGATATCTTCTTGGACTAGCTCCAGAAGTCGGATAGCCAAACTGTTAAAAAATAAATGGTTCACATAAATTATTTTATTATTTTACAGAAATATTTTCACGATGCACTAAGAGAAATATTTTAAATATAATGATAGACTTAAATACATTTTTTTAATAAAATTATTAAAAATAAGGAACTAACGTTAACTACATATATATTTCAGACAACTTCTGTTCCAATAGACACGAAAACATTAATTTATTTAGCGGTTTCGATCGTATTTATTGATACTAGACTGTTTGAAGCAGATATTTTCACTATTTTTAATTTATAGACAACCTTTGTTTTCATAGGATTTTTTATTTTCAAAAACTTACATATATAACATAAATTGCTTGTTTATTCTGGTAATTTCTATCCGCCATTTTAGATACACTATTTCGATTTTTTGAATTTCGACTTTAAATTCATAATCAGAAATCCTAACAAAATCTAGTGCAAGCAAGTTTCATGACAATATTTCAAATAGAACGCTAAAAATGTTTTTTTTCTAAAAAATAAGTAATTTTTTTAAATTTGTTTATTTATAGTAATTTTCCATCTAACAACATTTTATTCGTTTATTTTATATGTTCACCAACAACTCGTAGATTTTAGAAATACACAAGACCCGGACGAAAAGGTCAAAAACATAGCTAAATCTTAAAAACATAGAGATCTTACTATGCTTCAATGCGTGAAAAAATATAGTGTATATACTCATGTAGACTTTATCCCATCAATCACATGGTGCTACTTTGTACTTTACGTAAATATTTTGTATCTTATAGATTGAAAATAAAATCAATAAGGTCAAAGATAATCAATAAATGTGGTTTCATCACCGCCTGTTCATTTGCGCGTAGTTCAAGCTATTCACAATCGCACTGATGAATAATTCACACCAACTGAGTAAATAAAATCAAATCAGTTATTCAGTGTTTCCAGTTGTATAATCAGCTAGATAAGGAAAAAGTTCAACGATACTCGCTGGCGGTATCGCTGCTGTTATTTCTCAAAGTGCATCCTGCGGCAGCAAGATAAAGCGCCTCTGAAGCTACGCGAGAATTAACAAGAAAAAATTGGAGAGAAAAAAAGAAGGAAAGAAAGATACGTGACCTCCGGCGTTGTTGGCTTTATCGTCGCCGCTGCCAGTTTGGATGACTTTGGTGTTTCGATAGTAGGCGGCGACATGCCTATCGAGAGTCTGCACGGCCTTCACCGGGTCGAGGCTCGCGTTTTTCATCATCAAATTCGCGCCTGATTTGCTGCCGCTGCTGTTGTTACTGTTGCAGCGATCCAAGGGTGACATCGGATTCAGGCGACGCTTCAGTGACGATAACGACGACGTTTTTACTGCGCGATGAGAAGAAATATAGGTTAAATTGGGTGGAAGATTGGAGTTGCGAGTACCGTTACATCGATCTGGAACGAATCGATCGTTCACGTAACACAAAACGTTATAGAAATGCTTCAACAACGAGGTTTTGGAAAGCAAGCTACGTTGAAGAATACGTGGCCAAACGTTTCAGAAATTTTCTTTCTGGGGAAACCTGGTTTAGGTTGTTAAATAAAGGTTCTTTTTGAGGAATTTTTAACAATAATCCCGTAATACGGAAACATCGTATAGTGAAGACTATAGGTCTGTTTTGCACGGGAAGTCAATCTGTCTAAAACTTTAGGGATACTTCAAGAGGGCCAGCCTGAGTTATACTCTAAAAAAGAAATTTTTTTTATGAGCCAACCAAAGTTTTTGTTTGAAAAGCAACAATTTTTAAACTTTTTACTTATATTTTATACGAAAACTTTACGGCGTGCATGTTTCTAATAAATAACGCGATCAACAATTTTTTTCTATGGTAATAACTCCTTTTGACATATAAGACTAAACTTTTACAATTTACATTTATATTTACGTTAAAGTATTTTTTATCATTATTTTTCGGAAAACAAACAAATTTAAAAAAAACTTCCATAGCAATTTTTAAAAAATTGCTTTATTTTCTGAAAAATAATTATAAAAAGTTTTCCTAATAAATATAGTATTGGTAATATCTTGCGTCACGTAGGAACACGATTTTGAGATGTTACAACGGTTAAATGATAGATAAGAATCAATTTTCAAAATGATTTCTTATAAAAAAAAAATTTGTTTCGGCTCATAAATAAAATTTCTTTTTTAGTGCTTTACTCAGGCTAGCCCCCTTAACCCGGGAAAATGCACGTCGACTCTTTCTCAGGCGCCCAACCTGTTTCAAACAACTTTTTCTTGGTGAAAATAGTATTTTTGTATATAATACTAGATTTGTACTGAAAAAATTATTTTTCAGTTTTTAAAAAGTACTGAAAACAATGTTTATAAAGTTCGTGAGATAATGTCAGAAAAGTGCGTCTACTGGTGGATTAATACAAATTTGAATAGTATAATAACAACATTTTTTATATCACATTTTTACAACCCGGGATAAATGAAGCTTATCATTTTTAATTGTCATGTAGGTGCTAAAGCTTCTACAATTCTACAGTCATGTGAGGGGCACTACAACGACTCGGGAGACAAACGCTTGGTCATTGCAACGCCGACCAAAAACCTACCAGCTGGCCAATAAGAGCGTGGCAGTTCGCGCATGCGCGCGCTCAGCCAATGCGAGTAACTAACGCCACGACAGAGTAGGGAAAAAGTAGTAGAAATAATGCCTGTCAAACGACTTTACACATTTTTTATTTTTTTAGTTCATCTACCGAAAAGCTATTTAGTTAAGTCACCTGAATCCTCAGACATTCATTCATGTAAGTATGCCATTTTGTTTTAATTTCTACATTAACATTTTTTTTGCATTTTTCAGATCATTTGTGGTGGATAAGATAAGTAATTTAAAACTTCTCTAGGCGCATTTGTACGACACCAATAATATTACTTGGAAAGTAATAAAATAAACCCAAAAATTAAAACCGAAACATGAAAAGTTGCTAAAAACATGTATTAAATAATTTAAAAAAAAAATAACTTTGCATACTGCATAAAAAACAAAGAAAATGGGACCCCTTAATTATACTCCTTATACTTTCTTATACTGGACAAACTATTATGAAACATAGTGTATACTGGTTTTTTGGGCCTTTGAATATAAGTATTTGTCACGTTCGACCGCGTGAATATTATTAAAAGAACTACATTTATATGTTTTAAAATTTTCGCTGCCACCAATTGATTTAAGAGCGACAATTAATTGGTTTTTTCGTTAAAGTAAAAACAATTGGAAGGGTAGAGTAGGTACCTGCGTCTTTGACGCGCAAGGTTTTTTCAAATCTTTACTCCTGAGAGTTTATCAGTAATTTAATTAATATTGATTAAGGATATATAAGTATGTGGGTGATTCTCTGGGAAATCGAGATAAAAGTAATTTCTTTTTTATTTCTTCGGTATAAATGTTCCTCTTGGTATGTAGAATCTATGTGAATTTTTTCAGATTTTTTAAATATTTATGCTTAAAGTTGATCAAGGCTAAATATTAGCATGTAGTCATTTTTTACATCTTTTAGCAAATTCCAACCTCTATTTACTCAACAAAATTAAATATCTTTAAAAAATAGCAACAAAAGAATATTTATCAAATTATCTGATGTTTTCATAAAAAATAGTTCCAAAACATTTGAATACCCCTTTCGATTAATTAAACATTACACCAAAAATTATGAAAATAGCTTTTTTCAGTACAAAAGTGACTGTCATAGTCGCAAAATGGCAGAAGTACGATATTTATATAAGAAAAATCAAAATAACATGAAATATTGTTAAAAAAATTATTAAAATGTACATTTTGGTAATTAAGTTATATTTAGCTCCAAACAACTTTAAATATATGGGTTTAAAAAAATGTAAAAAAATTCACAACCATTTTACAACCAAACAGCAGATGTTTGTCGCAATAAAATTTTTTTTTGTTCTCGATTTCCCTGAGAATTATCCATAAATATATATATGGGTCAATCCAGCGGATTTTTGAATAAAGTTGCCCAGGGGGTTCTCAAAAATTGGCGCCAATTTTTCATATGAAAGTACATGTTGAAAGAAAGTACATGTTTAAGAAAGTACATGTACGATAGGTTTAAGGACGTTTACCGGTTGACGGTAAGGTTAGAAAGTTAATTTTCGAAAGAATCATTATTAAGAGGATGCCGAATACCAACATTGCTGTTTTTCGTTCAATGAATAAATGAGACACTCAAATTTCGCGAACGTACGCACAATCTGTTTATCGCTAAGAATGTGTGAAAGTTCGCAAAATTTTTTTAAAGTAAAAATTGAATGCGTTAAACGAAAAGTCGAAAATGTCGGTAACTCGGTATACGGTATAAGACTCCGACCTCCCCTTAAATGGCAATATTTATAATGAAAACCCTTTAGTTTATAATGTAAAGTATTAATATATTAGTAAAGAATATAAAAATTGACAATATAGATATACTAACATCGGAGCACAACTTTAGATAGCTATATCTTTAAAAAAAGTACCGCTTGATATGCCCAGCTTTTTATGGATTACTTCTATGCTTATCTTATATTCATACTAGTTCTTCAAAACGATGTAAAGAAAACCTGATACCCATGTTAAAAACTGAAACTTTGAAGCTAAATTTCTCAATTTTGGATACCGCAAGGGGGGTTGAATTTTTATATATTGAAGTATTTCATATACTTCTCTAGGAAATAAAGAACAAAAAACAATTTATTTCGGCGAAAATGTCCCTTTTGGTAAGGTAAAGTGCCCAGTACTTGGACAAAACGAAAATTGTGACCAGTACTTGTACAGTGACAAAAGTTATAATTACTGATAAAGATGATAAAAAGATGTATTCATTGACATTTATTCAGATAGTTTATGATGTGTAGTATATAATTTAACCAAAATTGTGTTAATTTACGTCTTAAATTTGTTACAATGTAAATATAACATTTTGAGGTTATGTTAAGAACTGTAATATGCCGAATGTATTGTCCAAGTTTACGTCCACTGCTTTTTCTGAACCCAGTAGTTGGACACATTTAATTGATATGGCCAACTACTGAGTCCTAACTATGTCCAAGTACTGAGACCAGCTTGACATATGAAGTCCAACTACTGCGACATATAGTTGAATTTTAAAACTTACTTTTTTAGTATAAAAAAGTATGTAAGTGTATTTTTTCTTGTACTGATAACAGTAAAACATGCTGAATTAACATTAGATTAAAGATTTGGGAAATATATTGAGTTTTGGCTCTACAAACACTGATTCTGTATTTTCGTTTCAAAAAGTATTCAAGTATTACTACTACTAGTACTACTACAACTACTACCTACTTTAACTTATGTAAAATGGTCGTGAATTTTTTCAGATATTTTTATGTCCATATATTTAAAATTGTTTAAAGCTAAACATGCCATTTTTCGACTATGGCAGTCACTTTTGTACTGAAAAAAGCTATCTTCATGATTATTGGTATAATGTTTCGAGTGATAAAAGCTACTTTTTTTAGGATTCTAAGTTTTAAAATGAGTTTAATTAATCGAAAGGGGCATTAAAATGTTTTGGAACCATTATTTATGAAAACTTTAGAAAATTTGCTAAAAATTCCTATGTTGCAATTTCTAAAACAGATCTAATTTTGTTGAATAAATTGAAATTTGCTAAAAAATGTAAAGAATTACTACATGCTCATATTTAGCCTTGATCAACTTTAAACCTAACGGTTTCAAAAAATCTTAAAAAATTCACATACATTCTATATATACAATTTCGCAGATTTACCCATATAAGGTACTTGATCCAATTACTCTGCCATGCAGCAAATTCGTATAAGTATTAATTATCCATAAAATGATATTGTCTTGTTTATACTTTTACTATAAACTGATATTGTTTTTTTCGTCATCTCCGTATCTAAAATAAATATTATTTTGACAAAATAGGTAACATTTTATCAAGATTCTTTTAAAATTAAAAAAGTACGTTTTGTACGTATTAGTGTGCTCTATCAATGCCTATCATCATATTACTGAGACCCCGATCATTGAGCTTTGTTTACAATTCTATGCGCCGATTTCTTTATTATTATAAGTTTTTATTAGTTTATTCATAATTCTGTAGGTAATTAGTAAAATAAAAAAGTAATATTTAGGCATTAGCGTTTATATTTGTAGACTATTTAGTAGAGCACAGTAACATGGACAATCTTGAAAATCTGGCGGTATTATGAGATTTACTGTTAATAAATAAAATATGCCTCATAGGTGCTTTTTTCATATTTTTTAATTAAGTTTAATCATTTTATGATATGTACGTATACTTTACATGATGCAGAAAGCCTTCATTGTAATACAATAACTCTAAAAAGTAAGCAACAAGCTTAAATTTTCCGCTAAGCAAATTGACAAAATCACTTGAAATCGTAATATACAACTTTGAAAAAATCATTATTATTGTAAAATAATTTAATAGTACATTATGCATCAAGGGAGTAAAGTGGGCAATGTACGCACTGTGTGACGTTGCCGACCGAGCGAAGCGAGGTCGGCATTTCACACAGTGCATGCTTGCCTACTGTACTCCAGAGGTGCGTATACTACTTTTCACCACACCCCCGTAAAGAAATGACTGTACGCATCTCAGCAGGCCGTACAGTACCCCATGCTCTGCCTAGAAGTAAAGTGACTTGTGTACGCGCGACGCGCTGTTTTACCGCTCGAGACGCAGTCGAGAGCGGAAAAAGGCGCATCGCGCATGCGCAAGTCACTTTATTCCCTAGGCAGTCCATGCGGTACTGTACGGCCTGCTGAGAGGGCGTACAGTCAGCACTTTACGCGCAGTGTGGTGAAAATACATATTATTTCTTGTGCAGTGTAAACATTAAGAAATAAACTTAAATTAAAAATATATTATATTTCTTCGTAGTTAAAGTGTTTTCTTTCTAATCTATTATAAAATAAAAGCACAGTAATTGGGCCGAGCTCAGTAATCGGACCAAGTATCTTATATGTATATATTTATTCTTAATATTACCTATAATTACAGGTCTTTGTAGATCTGGCTAGACGAATGATATACCACCTTTGCGTAAGGTAATCGCCATATATGTTCCGTACGAGGCTCGCGGCTACTCTTAACTATTGAACTGTAGAGCGATCGAGCTACTGAGCACATTTCGTACCTCTTTGGTTGTATTTATTACATCGCTTTTGATAATAGCGCTATGCGCTCACGCCGATTTCGCTCTTCGCCTAGCCTACGGGTAATGAATCTATTCGTATGTCTTATAAGGAAAAGCTAAGCGACTAAGTTACATTTAGAAAATATCAAATAAAAGAAAAATTTTTAAGGCATAAAATAATACGATCCTAACAATATAATAATAAAATTAAAGTAAAAAGTTTTTATTTTATGAAAAGGTTATGCGTGCACGCACACTCACACATCCATACACATTTTCTAAAAATAGTGTATTTTGATTGCTAAAGTCTCAAAACGTACTTATGTAGCATTAATACGGTGTTACTAAATCGAGATGTATTTTCGACATCAATATGTTATTTTTATTAATTTTGTTATTTTAACCTTTCATGAGATACATTTTTAGCAACGTTATGTTTCTAAAACATTTCCTGCTTCGTGGAAAGTATGTGCCGTTTTTTGCTCAAAGTGTAACGGTTTCACTCGTATAATATATTTAGAGCATTATAAATGAAGAAAAATTACAGTGTGTATAATATCATATGTAATGTCATGAAAGTAATTTCAGTTTATTCGGACTAATTGGTTAAAGCACGTAACAAAATTAGTCCATTGGGGCGAAGCCCCTCTATCCCCGACTTTCAGACATTTATTATTTTATACTTTTCCTACAATTTTTAGTCTATCGTCATGAAATTTTGCATACATGTTCTACTCCATGAAGTGTGCATAGTTAAATGTTGTAACAATCGATCAAATAACACTCAAGTAATTATAATAGTAAAGTTTCATGTTCTTTCTTATCGGCTTCGTCATCGTTCCACATCATCAATTTGCATTTCTTTCTTTTTTTCTTTGAAATGTTAATATTTTGCATCTAAATATATTCAAGTATATCTGGTTAAGGTGGCTCTCAGGTGATGTTTTAGAAAATTTGTTATTTTTTTAATCTTTTTAAAGTTGGTTCAACTCTTCCTTAACAGGTAGCAACAGCAACATAATAATATTTTACATTTTAAGCTAAAAAGTTTTGTAGTTTAGTCAGCGCTATTTATTACAATTTCATGTTATTTTGTCTAAATTCGATCGTTTAGCGGCTGTGAAAATTAAATAAAAGATAATCTTTTTTAGTTCTTTTAAGTTAAAAATTATCTATACTTTCTTTTAAAAGCTTTTTATTTATTTTTATAAATACAATAAAGTTTGGTTAATTTGTATTAACGCATTATAAAGTAAAGCTACATTTTTCAATATTTTTCATCAATTGCTGTTTCGTCATTATGTAAGTTTTAAATCTTCAAAATGTTGTTGGCGCATACCAAAATAACCAATCTTAATCAAACTTTTAGGATACGTTCTTTGAAGTATTCTCAACATTAGTTAGCTGAAATATTTTGTAAATATCCATGACATAGCTCATGTTAAATGATTCTATTAACAAACTTGCACTGTTTTTAACCATCTTTTCTTAACACGTGCATGTAATAGGCCGTTTTCTATGCATCTAAAGCGAATGGCAAGTTGAGCATTTCGAGCGTAAATAAAATCTTTCAAATTTGTAGAAAATTTTGGAAAATTATTATTTTGAAGATGAAATTGTAATTTAATTCTGTAAGTAAATGGCGCACGACTCAAAATGTGCAACTCCCCATTCGCCCTATATGCTTAAAAAAGGGCCTTACATGCACTTGTAAAAAAAGTACGGTGTGTAACAAGGGGGAGGTCAATTTCTATCTCGGGTGATGATTTTAGCACTCGTCTCCGCCTCGGGCGCCTTCGGCGACTACGACTCGTGTTAAAATCATTTCACCCTCTCTAGAAATGACCCTCTTACCCTCCTAGTTGCACAATATACTATAGTCTCACACGCGGACGAGAAAGGCTTTTCCTCCACGGTGCATACCGTATTTTTTGTTAAACATGTGTGGATAGGGACATGTTTTTTTATGTCTATGAAGCGGAACTAAATTTGGTCATTCTTCGACATGGTGCAAATACACGCTTGTTAGACTGCAAAATCAGCCTACTATAGAGTAGTTCAATCCGATGCTTAGAACTCTCAAAATCATGTAAAGGATGAAAAAAGAGCAGTTTCTCTTCGGTAGTTTTTTAAGGCGGCTTCAGCGACTTTTTATAAAAACATATATGTCATAGAAACTTTCCAAAAATGTTTTTTGAATATTATACTATTGATCTGTGTGAAGAAAATCTAAGGTCAACGAACAAATTATTAAAAAAACTAAACTTACAGAAAGTCACATTTAACACATACCCTTATGGGATGAGGCCGTTTATCACTTCTTATTAAATTATAGAAACATATTTCTTAACTAACAGAATATGTAATTTAAGATTTTCTTACGCAGAATCTAATAACCTCATCATAAATATGTGTTAACCACCAAATAAAAAAGATATTGAGGATAAAGAGTAAAAACGTGCTTCTGTGCATGTACACCGAAAGCTAAGTCAACAAATTAGCGTTTTTTTTCGTATTAGCAGAATAATCTTTTGTTATAAATATTCGGAAGCACTTTACAATGTTTTTCAATGAAATGAAAATGAGATAATTGATCCAAAATTAATGAAATTGAAGCCCCATAGGGCCCCTTTTCCATTATTTCCATTTTTCCAATTTATTTCTAATATATTTCGATAAAATATTTAAATTTATCGTAAAAGAAAATGTAATATATGATGAATAATTCATTCTTACCTAAAAATATATAACCAATTTATTAAAATTGTAAGGTGGTCAGGTCCCCTTAAAGGTGCTATTTCGTAGAGCGTCAAATTTTTTGCGTCCACTAGACCACGTGCTATATTCAAACACGTTTTCGTATTTTTCATGTTAAAATTGTTTAACTCGCTAACTGTATCATTAAGTATGTTCCAACGTTGGGGAAAATATTTTTTGGTCGATTTTATCAGAACTTGTTACTAAATGAGGAACTAGTAAGTTGCAGAAAGTTCGGTTATGATTAAATAACAAAACTTTAATGTTCAATATATTGGACAAATGTAGTGAACGGTCTCCAATTAGTATGTTTTTATTAATAATAAAATGATGGTAAAATGATAATAATTCTTACAGAAAACATTAATTGGGATTGGCTAGCATGATGATCTTAAAAGCAATTCCTGTTAGGATGTATACAAAGGCTTATTCTACTACAAAGCATTCTTTAAGCCCATGATAACCTATGTATAAAAATACTTGATTCCATTTTATACTAGTAAAAAAGAATTATTTTATGATTCTTTGAAGAATAATAAAACATTAGTATGTTGTTCCTTCTTATAAAACTTCTCATTTTGCATTGAGGTCGTTCACTTCATTTGTCCAATATATTGGACATTTTATAAGTCATGCTTGTGAATTTCTTAATCACACAAACTGTAACTGTAAGTGTAACAATGTGTTATGGTAAAGCTAAAGTCACCTGTCACCTACAAATTTTGAGTAAATATCTCTATGGAACGTTGTTGTTCAAATCAAAAAGAACAACTTTTCATAGAGATATTTTCTTAAAATTGAAAAATGAATGAAAAAAGTGGTTCCCCGTATTTACCAGTAACACAGGGTTTAACATCACCTTAAGGGGACGCCGGATATCTCTGTCCTTGTCTAATTGAGTTTTCATTCATAATATTAAGAGAAATCATATTTTTCTTTAAATAATAGTTGTCCCCGCTTCGTTTTATAGTAATCTACATATATGTCCAAGCTGGGTTCATATGATTGTTTTGTTTTCGAGAAAACTTTGACACACTAAAAGGGCCAACTACGTGGAGATTAACCTTTACATACTAAGTTTGTCAAAGTTTTCTCGAAAACAAAATAATCATATGAAACCAGCTTGGACATATAATTAGGTTACTGTAAAACAAATTGGGGACAGCTATTATTTTGTCATTAAACAATTAACTTTGTAAATAAATAACGAAATACGTGTGTAGGATAGTAGGAATCTACTGTCGGTATCCGACGTCTCCTTAAACATGATGCTAAGATATGAAACATATGTTTTGTTACTTTGTAAAATATAAAAATAAACTCATATAACTACAAATTGCATAAAAACATATAAGAATTTCTCTTTTCACCAAAATCTTAATCTTAGCCACGTTTACGTTGTTTTTGTTTGTTTAGACAACATGCAATTATAATCAATAAAATAAGCATGCATTATTATTTAAACACCAATAAAGTCGGTGTCCAATATATTGGACAGATACAGTCAGGGGGTTAATTTCAATAAACAATTGAACTTTCATGTATTATATAATTAAAAAGGCTCATGAGCTATACGGGAAGCCAAACATTATCAGAGTGATTAAGTCTCGAAGACTAGGGTGGGCTGGGCATGTAGCTAGGATTGGAAATAAAAGAGCAGCAGTTAGAGTGCTTTTAGGGAAGCCGACAGGCGCAAGACCCCCAGGCAGACCGAGACGAAGGTGGGAGGACAATATTAAAATTGATTCGCAAACAATAGAGAAAGATGGCGTGACTGTTTGAACAAGGCTATGGACTACACAGCTACGGATAGCTATGAACAAGTAGTGATAGCAATGGTGATCATGCAAGCACGTCTACAGCCGACATAAAGACTATGTAATAGCTATTGCCCTGCAGGCACTATTGCTGCCTATCATTACTACTTGACCTGTATAATAGTAATAATAATCATCTAATTACAAAGTTTTGAAAAGTGTTGAGAATTCATTTATATTTTAAGGAATCATATTTGAAAGCCTACAAACCATCATAATTGTAAAATATTACTTTTTAGGAAGATAATATGCGTATGATAATGAAATAATTTATTACAGAAATAATGAAGTTAATGTAAAAATTAGGATTCCTCCGTGAAATGTCATGTGGTCGAGTTGGCGCAATAAATTTGGGTCACAATGAAAATGCACCTTCACATGAATTATCAGATTGATATTCTATTTGATTCCAAGGGTATATATATTCACGCATACCATATTACACGCATGGATACACATATGTGCACACGTACAGGAGTATAAACATTCATCCGCATATGCACGTGCGCATACACGTGTACTTACTTTATACCCACATACGCAAGCACACACAATACACATATACACACATAAGCGCACACTTTTATGGACTAACACACATACACGCTTCTGTATCACGCATATGTCCAAATTCACACTCACGCACCTACGCATTCATGTACTTTGTACTACAGAAGCCCGATAGGGACATTACGCATACATACTGTTCCCGATGTGCATGAGGTCGGATTGAAACTCTGCATACTTCAGTAGACAGACGTCCCACCGAAGCGGATCTATTGAAGCCGCTGCGTAGGCACGCGAGCACGGCGATTTTAGTAGATCGACGGGGGTCGCTTTTACTCTTCGTAAGTCGTGATCGACTTGTAAAAGGAGAAGCTACGAGTAGCTAGCATAGCAACGGGGAGAGAAGTCGAAGATGTTTTTTCTCCTGCGGGGGGGGGGGGGGGCAAAGGGACGGGTTGCCCGGAATAGTATACGCCTTAATAAGAGAAGAAGAGCGAGCCAGACGCGGAGTTTCGGCCCGGCTGACGTGCAGGAGGTAATGTCAAGCTAGGCGCGAATGAATTTGAATGGTCGACGATGCGGTGCGACACGCAGCGCGGCGCGATACGTTCGTGTATGCGATTTTTGTAATTTACTGTTTCTGGCGTAGGTTTTCGCATCGTAAGAATGATACGTGAGTTTTTTCTGCGTCACTGGCTTATGCCAGGACAAATGCAGGAATAGTAAACGCGTTGTTTATAAGCTGTATATGACTATGCGAGCGAAATAGTAGAGAACTGCATTTCGACTATAAAAAAAAATAATATTCAAAAAGATGAGAGTGCATAAAAGCAAAATTTGGAAAGATATTTTACAGAAACTGGAAAATTCTAAAAAGTTTAATTCGGAAACAAAAAAATTCGAAAAATATTAGTATTGAATATAGAAATATTGAAAGTCCATAGTATAGAAAAAATAAGATTCGTAAGGGTGAGAATATGGAAAGTAAAAGTTCGTAGAGTAAAATATCGAAAATCAATAATTTTATAAATTAAAATATTGAAAATTTGATATGCAACCCGCTAACGTGATAAGGGCACGAATACCCGTATATTAAAAAAAAAGCAAATTAACAATTTTCAATATTTTAATTTATAAAATAATTTATTTTCAATATTTTGGCTCTACGAATTTTTATTTTCCGTGTATTCACCCTTACGAATTTGTTTAGATGCTTTGGTCTCTCAATATTTCTATATTCAATATTAATATTTTCCGAATTTTTTTCTTTCCAAATTTAACTTTTCAGAATTTTTAATTTTCCATAAAATATCTTTCCAATTTTTACTTTTATGCAAATTTATCTTTTACCGAATATTTAACTACCCCCGCCGCGCGCGGGTGTCGGAAAAATAGAGGTCCTTTGTTTGACTTAATTTTGACGGCTTTTTCGGGAAAAATAAACATTCGTGTTCGGAGCTGGATTTCGAGTGCCCTCATCTGGGGCAGCTAAGACCCAGGGCAGAGTCGAGCCGGTGAACCACGCGAGGATAGACGAGCGGATTCCGTGTTTATGACGGCCCGGATTAGCGTGAGGCCAGCGCTTAAGCGAGGCGCTCGGATCTCTTGAGCGCGTCGTTTATAGATTGAGTGCGAGTGAGAGAATGAGATTGCAATATACGTGTGGTGCGACAAAGTGCGCGAAGAGAAGAAAAAAGGGCGGCTTATTCCAGTGACCGATGACCACGAGGACCGGCGGGTTGATCGGCTACGAAGGTGGCTGCAGCGCAGGCGGTCGAGTTTGGGACACCGAGCTGCGCGCTTCGAGCGTCTCGAATGCTAAATTTATTCTAAGTCGAGTTTAAGTTGCATTTTCGTGCGTGTGTATTAAAATTTTAAGTCCTTGGCGAGCGCAGTCGTGCTATTTGTATCTTTGTTTTATTGCATAAGTCGAGTAAATATACGTAGAGCTTAGCGCGTTTTGTTGAGTCTCTGAAATTCAATTTCATTCTTGTCTATGTTGTTTCGTTATTTAGTATTAATATTTAAACTGTTTTATCGCGCGCAATTTTTGATAGCAGTAGCTACACATACTGTGTATGACTTGTTATTAGGCTGTTTCACTCTGACGTCGTGAGCAAAGGTGGCGTTCTTTGTGGTTTAAAAGGTTATAATAGCTATAATTTAAATTGATAAATAAAATAAATACGGAATATTAAAAATACTGAAATTTAATGTAAAATTTCTTGAAACCCTAAGCTATCATATTGACGTCTTCTTGCGTTAATGAAACGTTCAAGTACTCTTTGCAACTTATTATTTACCCGCTAGGGACGTAAGAGTACTTATGGAGGACCCACAAAATTTTTCTTTTTCATTTTCTTAATCGTATAATTTTAAGCTTTCAACGTATACGTGCACGTGATAATCTTAAAATTATGCGAACTAAATATAATGATCAGACCAAAGTGAGCCATTTCCGATCTCGCAATGGGGACCTAAATAAGTTTTTACTGCATAAAATTCGAGAAAACAAAAAATTGAAAAAATAATTTGTTGCGGAAATCCTCTAGTTAAAGATCAAAACACGTTTCTACATGATTTTCGAATTTATTTTTCATTTTTTAGGGTCCCGTCCTTAACCTATTAATACACATACTGAAGCTTTTATTTTATTCTTTTCTTAATTTAGTGTTTTTTTTACTATTTTCACGCAAATAGGGCGAGAGTCGTACAGTATGAATTGGGATACAGTATGAATAATTATGTATTTCCGGCTTCCATCGTTATATGACAATCCTTTACCAAGTAAATTAAGTATATATTTTTGCCTTATTTGAAAATTTGATTTCTCGTATAACAAACCTTTTTCCGAACTAACTTATTTCTATTTGGATAACCGTGGTGGGTCCTCTGTATAAAGATAAAATTAAATCGGCTTTGTAGACGAGATACGTGTTAACAAGTTGAGGGCGGCATGACGCACATATATGTCACGAATTGACGCAATTTTCTTTGCATTTTGCCTTCCTGTAAACGTAAAAATTAATTAAACTTTTTATGCAGACGTTTATTGTCTTTAAACTCTTAAGGTGTGCTAAACCCTCGTGTAATCGGCAAATACGAAGAATCACTGTTTTCATTTAATTTTCAATTTTGACAAAATATCTCTCTGGAAAATTGTTGATTCTGATTGGCACAACAACTTTCCAAAGAGATATTTGCTCAAAATTGAAAATTAAATGAAAAAAACAGTTCCTCGTAATTGTTGGTGATGCATGGGTTTAACATCACCTTAAAAACAGGTAAATGCATAGAGTTTTTATCAAATGTTTAAAATTTTAATAAATTTTGTAGATAATTTAAAAAATTGGCTTACACGTTAGCCGTCCTTAACCTGTTATTTATTTAATAAACCAGATAGATTTACAGAAATATACATATCTATAAAATCTCCGCCGAGGTAAACTTGTTGCCTGTTCGCAGATCCGGTAGCAATGAAAAAATATAAAATAAAATATAACATGTAACAATATACTTAAAAACTAAACTTAGAAACTAAACTTAAAACTATAAGGCCTGCCTATAAGTATTACAACTCCTCAACATTTCTCAATATATAATATATAATATGAGACAAAGTAACAACTATATCAGTGATATTTTAAATATTAGATATTATGCAATTTTTTAGTTTAATTTTTTTATAGACTTTATCGATGTCTAATGTTTTTAGATCAGTTGGTAGACTATTAAAAGTTACAATAGCTTTCAGATAACAATTTTTGTTACTAACATTTTTCTTGCTACTCAGTATGACTACGTTATTTTTCCTAGTAATACTACTTGAATTGAGGTATTCTTTTTTGAAATTATAGTAATGGTATCTTAGAGCTTCAAAAGTAAACAGTTGTTCCAGATTCATTGGGTTATCTTGTATTACAAAATTATTTTTATTCACTATTCTTACATTATTTTTCTGTAAGTTTTGCAATATATTTAGATTTTTTATACAAACCTCCTCAAGCTAGAATTTCATAATTTATCATACTATGAAAGAAAGTATAGTATATCATTCTCAATGTTACTGTTGACATGGATTTGGAAATTTCATAAAAAATATAGACTAGATATTTTGTTCTTTTAATGATGTATTGTATATGCCTATCCCACTTCAAATTATAGTCGAATATGACTCCTAAGTACTTGCAGCTCTCAACTGTTTAATTTTCTATCTTTGATTTTTACATCAATTTGCTTTGGCACACGATCGGAATAATTACCAAAAGTCATATATACAGTTTTATGAACGTTTAATGATAGTTTTTTTAACGGCTAACCACTTATCAACTATTAACAGGTACTTGTTTATGATTCCTTGAACTTCGCTCATGATATCACCAATAGCTGTAATTGCAGTGGCATTTGCATAAGACAGTATTGCTTCTATGGGGATTTCTTTCAAGATATCATTAATATAGAGTATAAAAAGTAGTGGTCCTAGCATGGTACCTTGCGGAACACCTGTTTTAATCAACATGTTATCACTATCATTGTCATTTATTTTTACCGTTTGATATCTATTATTAAGATAACTTGAAGGTAAATGCAATGCCTGTCCCCGAATTCCAATACAATATAGTTTATCTAGTAATATCTGATAGTCGAGAGTATCGAAAGCTTTATAAAATATTTGTTAAGTAATTTAAAGCATCCTTTGTACCTATTTTTTCATAAAACCAAATTGATGTTCAGATATTATGTTATTCTTTTTAACAAAATCAAAAATTCTGTTGTATAAAATCCTTTCAAATATTTTAGCTACACTGAGAGAATACATCGGTCAGACTTGCTGAACTGTTCGGTAGTTTTGACCGAAGTGAGTTCGGTAGTGTGTACATAGCAAGAATAGCGGAACAAGTTCGGCAGCTGAGTCTCCGTGCGTCACTCTACACTCTACACTCCTAACCTCACTTTTTCACAAATAATGAATATTTTAATGAATTTCTTATTTTTGTTGTTATTGTAACCCTTTTATATATGATTAGTTAGTCTAAGTTACATTTTCGATGTTCTACTTTAACCTTACTTCTGTTTTACCTTATCACAAACGTGATAATGAGGCTACAATAAAGCGCAACACCACACATCACTTTTAATACACATCCACCAAAACAGCCGAACTGTTCCGCCGTTTTTACCGAACTCCTCAGTAAGAATGACAGACTATGGTCTCCGCAAATTTAGCAATGCGACTTCGGCAAGCCTAACTGAACCATTCTCTCAGTGTATATTAGGTTGAGTTAAATAAACTAACTTTAAATATTACAAGTATCATAAATAGTTATTTGGATCTGAAAAGGAAATTATAAATTATGGTAGTTCATACTGCGCGACATTTTTTATAAAGTCAAAAATGGTAACTTTTGTTCACAACTTTACAGCTAATTAATTTTACTGAATACATTTGAGTACATGCCATTGCTTTTATTCAAAACGGGCCATTTGAGGAGCAAATCTGTTTACAACTAGCTATGAGTATTCATACAACGTAATATTGTACGACTTTTCCTCTTAGAACATGTTTTGGACAATTTACGTTGAATATTATCAACCGGTTACGTATAGCGAAATATTCGAATAAATTATTTTTAGCTCAATTTCTGAGAATTTATTCTCAACTTGGTTCAGTTGAATAATTTCGACCAATTAAATGTAGCGATACATTAGTTTTCGGTTAATAATCTCAGTATTATTTCTAATAGTAGATTCAGCTGTTATATAATGATGTAAGTTATTTCAAACTTCGTCTAAGTATAAATCGATAAAATATAAAAGACCGACAGGTTTGTAGAAATAAGTAGCATAATTAGAACAAGAAAAATAATTAAATTTAGTAATTCCTTTTCTATATTATTTTCTCAAGAAATTGTTCAAAACTAAATAATAAAAATTAGTGTCTGACATTATCACAGATTCAAATTGAATAATACACTTGAGTTATGCGAAAGAATATGTTGTTTGTGCTTCGTTGTGTAATAATTTACTATTATGTAAATTTTTAAACTATTATCTATCTACACTATATTAACGGAATACCGTTGCTGTACAAACTTTCTGTTAAGATTATTTTTTTATGTTATAATTTCTCTATACATTCATCTTCCATCCTCCCTCTCTTAAAATGTTTCATCTGCATTCATCTGCTATCTACACACCATAATATTAGCGTAGGATCCTCTAACGTGTGTCCGTACGTACGAACATACATACGTACGGATACTTTCGAGGCTTTCTACATCATACAAGGCGCGACTCAGATATATTGGATGCTGCAAATGATTTTTAAAATGATTGCTATTTTTTAAAGTGGGGTACACACACGTATACAAGATGATTATCTCAGGCATGGTTCAGATGTTCCGGAAACTGTGAATCAATTCGCACTGTTATCGATATTTTTTACTACTGTCGATAATTTTATATTGTGGGTGTAAGTGCACATGTACGAGATGAACATCTCAAGTGTGGCCCAGATGTCTGGGAGACTGTATATGATTATTCAGTACTATCGATAGTTTTTACTTATCGATAATTTGACAGTGGGTGTATGTGCACGTGTGCGAGATGATTATCTCGGGCGTGGTCCAAATGTCTCTGACGCTGCGTATGGTTTTCAGAATTATCGATACTTTTTACTACTATCGAAGATAGTATTTCATAATGGGTGTACGTGCACTTGTGCGAGATGATCATATCGGGTGTGGTCCAGTTGTACCGGATGCTGCGTATGATTTTTCTTTATTATTGATATTTTTTACTACTATCAAAGATTCTGAATGGTGTCTGTATGTGCACGTGTGCAAAATAATCATCTCACTTGTCTTCTACATCTATTTCATTAAACTAACGAAATACCACTTTTTTATTATCTTCCTGACTTATTCTACACATTTACCTTCCATCCTCCCTCTCTTAAAATATTTTATCTTCATTTATCTACTATCTACACATAATAATAGCGAATCCTCTAACGTACGTCCGTACATACGTACGTGTGCGACATAATCATCTCAGTTATTAAATATTAAAAAGTTATCAAATATTAAAAAGAAAAGTTTGTATAATATAATATTGTTAAAAAAATAAACGTAGAGTTGTCAACATTGCCAAACCTTTTTATAACCTGCAGACAATGCATTATGTACACATCAACAACGCATAATGCAACTGTCTTTTACATTATGTATTCAAAATTATTTCTTTTGTAAGTTGCTAGTTTATAATGAAAAAGAACGCTACACAATAAGGCAGTCCTTTAATTTTAGTTTTACTCCGTAAATATCGATTTTTCTACAAGTTATTAGAGAAAATTCATTTTAGTAATAAAAATAATTGTTTTTTTTAAATTCCTTGCGCAAACCTATTTAACTAAACCTATTTAATACATTCAAGAATGTTTTTCAATTGTAAATGAGCAAAAGTTAATATTATCAAACTGTAAAGACTCTATTCATGGCCTGAAATAAATAAATGCCTTTTTGAACTTTAAAAATTTATAAAATAAACTACGTGTTTTAACACTAAGAATTGGGGAAAAATATTTTACATCAGAATACCGCAAAACAAAATATTAACTTTTTTCATAATACTTTAATTATATTTCCTGTAAGTTTAAAAATATCCATGGACATGAGTTGCGCAAGGAACTTTTTGAGAAAAGTAAGTTTCGAGAAAACGCGTTTAAAGTTTCCATTACAAGTATGTTATAGATAATGTAGATTGTTCACTCAACTGACATCCAGCAGGTCTCAAATCTGTATAAAACTATAAATATAAAAGATATGTAGTAAAACGTTTTACGATTTTTTATAATTTTAATCATCATTTTGAAGCACCTTCGAGTCTGGTTATATCATGTACTGCGTGTGTCACGGCGTTCTAAATAGTGGCGCAGACATAATTCACATAAGTCTAAACGCATAAAAACTATACTACGTCTTTGATTTTTAAATAAAATCATTATTACATAACTATAATATATAAGGATAATACGGACCGAACGCATGCACACAACACTACTCACGAGGCAGCCCTTAAAAGATTAGCATACAAACACGGCGAAAGGTGGTGGCTTTCATCCCCTATCTCGTTGCCCGCCAAGACGCGCCTAAAAATATTATAAAACTCAAAAATTACGGTAATACAGTTTTATTGCTTCCAAAATTTATAATGAAGATTGTTGTTTTTGTTTGAAATTTATGGATAATGAAGTTTTTCAATTGAAAAATAATTGTACTGATTTTATCATATTTTATCATGATGCTCAATATATAACGAGGATAAAATTACAGTTCTGTGAATAAAATTACTTATGTATAGTGTTCATATTTCAAACTGTTGAATAACAGTAAAATTAGAAATGGAACAAAATAAACATTTAAATATACTAAAAAATATAAAGATATAAATTCACTTATATCATTTACAAGTTTATTTATATAAAAACCAATTATTACAGTGACTTCTAGAATCTCTCAAAGGAATAACATGGAATATATATGAAGCATTATCATCGAGATGATTGATGCATCTCTCCTGATGTGAAGTGAAATTAATGTCAATGGACCAAGCACGGCCATACACAATACACCCACATTAATACAGTCTTCATGTATGAAAAGAATAAATTGACCCTGGTGGAATTGAAATGATTGAGTTTAATAATTTATTAATAAAAGTTGTACGCGATATTTTCTAACATTATGTTTCCACATAAATTTTGTTGGAAATATCGTGAAATACATTGGCAAATCCGCAGAATTTATTACTTAATTTATTAGTTAATTTATTACTTCTATTTTATCTTTTATTTTTTACTTTTATGTTGTCTACTTAGGGTAGCAATTTTAAAATTATCCACTTATTTACATGGACCATGCATTCCAAAATCATTGTGATAAGCAATATTATTTTTATTCTGCACATAATACAATTTTCAACAATCTTTATATGATTTGAGACGTACTTGATATACTTGAATAAACCTTAATAAACCGTTAAAACTTCGTATCAATGAGACCGACAAACACCAAATTTTACCACCAAACGGTCGGTTATTTGTAATAACGATGTTTCTAAATACTTTGACAAAAATTGAAGTTTTCGTCCCGAAAAAAATGTTATACGATTCTTTTGCGTATTTTAAATAAAAAAGAATTCTTTGAATTCAATGTCTACGAATACTTTTGTTGTATCAGCACTCCTCAAAAATAAAAAGTTCGAGATTCTTAAAGTATCACATGACAAATAAGTGTAATATAGACTACTTACAGAAGTATTCAAAAACAATATTCGTCGAATACTTTTCACGCACACTATTTCGTTATTAAAAAAAAATTGAAATTAACTTAAATAATAAAAATTTATTGAAAATGTATTTGAAAAATGTATTTGACGAATACTTGCTGATCTCTGGTCAAAAGTTCTCAAAAATCAATTTTGTTTTCCAAACTGTAAACTACTTTTTTACAATATTTACGTTCTATATAAAATGTTGTAACGAACTTTTCTGTGTTCAAAATACATCAAAGAATCTACAAAGAATATACAACTTTTTTGCCGACCGAAAACATAAATTTGTTCAAATTATTTATATAAATGATGTCATTTTTTTGTGGGCGGGGGTGGGGTGGGGGAGGGGGGTATCCCCTGCAGTCTCTTGGCCTAGCAAATATCTCATACCTATTCTCTTTGGACTTCTGTTTCCATACCTCTATTTTATTACCTAATCATATCCCGCATTCGCCCAAGGTTATGCCTTGTAGAGCGGCGAAAACCTGTATCATGAGTAAACCCGCTACGGGTTGGTAGGTGTATTTGGCATGTTAGAATTGGATATCTATGTCACACTCCGTAAGTTTATAGACACAGAACCCGATCACTTTGCTACATGTGTCAAACGTCACCCTAACGATCGGCAAAGTTGCATAGGCGGTGGAGTACCCTGGCGGTCACCAATCCAAGTACTAACCGCGCCCAGAGCTGCTTAACTACCAGAGGTGTGGTTCCGCCATCCCGCCACAGGGTCGATGCGTAAATTGTTGTTAACAATTGTACTGACCACTTTTGGGCTTCAACACCAAAGAAATTGCATTCAGCGGGGCAGTATACGTTAAAACCATTTTATGGGCTACGAATGTGTTAGCCTTACTATACACAGCCGTGTAACCTCTTGAATATATTTTATTATATTGAATTATATAATATAATGGTAAAATATAACATACAAAATAGGCGATCTAATGTGGTGGACAAACAATTATTTCTTCCTCATACTGTCTAGGCCATTTTGAATTTTGGAAATTTGTCTTCGAATTCGTAATCAACGACCCAAAAAACTTCTTTAGACAAAGACGCACAAATTTTTTAAAAATGTATGGCTAAGAAAGTTAAGAGGGACACCACCTTGAACAGGCTAAAACGATAGGTATCTTCTGCAATCTTTTACTCTAAATTGATTAACTTAATACAAAATCTGTGGATTAAGAGTGAAAAACAATTTTTTATTTACTTTATTTTAATAAAATGGCATTGCTACATTTATACAATTGTGAGTCTCTTTTTAACAGCTCCGCAATCGGCGGTGCGCGGATCTCTGAAATGAAATGGTGTGACCTGGAACAAAAAACAAAAAATCATTATCTTTTACAACACAAAAACTATCGACGTACGTACGGATTTTGAAAAATATGCACTTTAACGGAAGTAGTTAACATTTGAAAAAAACAATACGATTTTAAACGACAATTTTTTTTAGAAAAATGACTAGAGAAACGAATTTCCATCGGATTGAAAATTCTCTATGTACTTCGATAGATATTATATTGTAGAAGATGATAGATTTTGATTTATTGGTCCAGGTTTCGGAACCGTTTCGGAGATCACTGTACCACCGATTGAGAGGCCGCTGATAAAGGATTTTCTCTCCAGTACCGCAATTTTTTTGAAAAAATGAAAATAAGTTTTTTTTTCTACTCTTGAATATCTCGCTAATTAAGTCCTGTACACAAATTTTCTAAGAAATTAACCATTTAACAGAAAAAAATAATTGAATGATTCATATCAGATAAGGATTGTTTGTATATTCATTTTTTACACTTACAAGCTTCAAGAACTGTCAAAAATGAGTGACGCAACTTGTTTTTCGTTATTTGTTATATAACTACAGAGAAAATATTTTGTTGAAAAATGCGCCTCGAGAATAAAAAAAATTGTTCTACAAATCCCAAAAGTAAAAAATTCTGCGAATCTGTTCATATATTCTTTTACTGACATTATTATAATGACTTTTTTTTAAGTCAGCAAAAGAATATGAAAAATATCTCGATTTTGCTATGAATTCCTATTATCCAATAAATTGGATAAACCAATATGCATGTGCAATTTCAAAATTATGTATTCATTTATGTGAAATGACTCATAAATTTTAATTTTAAGCTCCGCAATTATGACCTCACTTTACGGCCGCAGTAATGAATGCGGGCAAATGATTTTGTACAGAGGATGGGGCTATTTAAGTTTAAATTGCGGTTTCGACCATAAAAATCGATGATCAAATAGACCGCCAAGTTTAAAGCTATACCTAAAACTAGTTTGCACTAGCGGCATTTTTATTCAAATTAAAGATGAGTAAGTTATGCCATTAATACTAATTAATTCTTTGAAGATACATTAACAGTATTTTTTTAGACTTCACGCTTGCTAGTTTTAGACAGTCAATGCTAAGAAGAAATCGACTGGTAACTATTGGATTTCTACTGATCATTTGAAATGTGGGATACCGATCTCGTTACTCAAGGCCAAACTTATTGAACAAGGTGAGTCAGCGTATGCTCAAAGCAGTTGCTTATTGATAAAGTAAATTTCTTTTAGCTATAGTGGTGATTTAAAAGACTGTCTTTGAGATAATTCATTAGAAAGATTTACTTTTACTACATATCGTTAACAAAATATTCATTTCTGTTCCATTCAAGTTCATGTAAAAGTTGCTTAGTCAATTTTCATTTTAATTCTGCGAAATTACATAGCCTACAAGAGTACACCTGCGTCCTTTAATTCAATCAAACGAGGCACAGACTGATTGGCTATTGAGCCAGAGGTAATCAAATTTTCCTTTTGCAGTCTGTCTCAAAAAGAATAAACAAATTAGTTGAATGTAGAAAATATCTTTTACATTTTCTAACTGATTTATGTATTAAAAAGGAAAACTACCTACAGTAATATATTTCTAGTTTTCTTTTTCTTTACTGAGCTTGGGAAATTCAATAAGTTTCTGCTAGTCATCGCTTGGTTAGTGCCTATAAAACATTGATTTGATTGTAAGCAGTCTTACTGTTCAAGAACTTCTGCGCAATATCTCAGATTAACTGTTATTCAGCGTCTACTTGAAAATAAGTGAGACTTGTACCCGACAAGGCCGTTTTCGAGCATAAAATATCGTGAATAATGAGTTTGAGTTTATTTTTGTTAAAAATAAAGATTGACAATTAATATGGTATTTTTTAAACCACAGCTAATAATTACAAGAAAATCTACTAATCTCCCTCAATTCGGTCTTAACATGTCTTTTGACTAAGAATATACATTAATAGATCATAGAATACTCTGCAAATTTAAAAAATTTTTGCAATATATCTAAATCTATAAACATGTTTATGACGCAATACCGTATATGTGATATCTTTTGAAGCTATATATAGTAGAAAGCTTTCAAAGTCATTTTAGTAAAGCTATAACTATTTCAAATATAATCTCTTTTGAAATATTCAACAGAATATAAGAATTAAAATTGGACAGTGGATGCAGAGACAAAGTAAACCACGGGGTAAAGTGAGTATTCCCATTTTCTTCGATAAATTAAAAAATGTACCTTCAGAAAAATTTGACACTATTTGTTTTAATAATCTCCAATTATGTGATCGCGAAAAATTGCATTTACGTTCAGAGAGATATATTTATTAGAAAAAAACATATTTTATTTCCAAAACAAAATAAAAATAACTTGCTTTAAATTTTCTTTTTATAAAATAATAGGGAAGAACGAGGGGAAGAAGAGTGATTCTTATAGATAGTCGTAATACAGTTTCTTCGTAAAGTTTAGGAATGATCCCAACATAAGATATTGAATCCACATTGAATCTTCGATCTCTAATTTCGATAATTCTATTTGCGAGAGAGAGAAAGAGAGATAGAGAGCGAGAGAGAGAGAGAGAGAGAGAGAGAGAGAGAGAGAGAGAGCGTGCGTCCGTGAAGATAAACTCGGCGCGGGAAACGATAAGAGACTCTCTAGTTCTTGTATGTTAACCCACACGATGATATATAGAATCCATATCGAATCTTTGATTTCTAATTTCGATAATCTCGACTTAATACAACAAAATTGAATGCCCGCCAAGAAAACCTTCAATCGTTCTAACAGATATCTTGGAAATTGAAGATGTTATGGGGGAAACTTTGCATTTATTGTGACGTTACTTTGGCTGGTATCTTTTGAAGTTGTAACGATATGACGTAACTCAAAGGATTTTTAATAAGCTATAACTTGTGAATTTAGCCTTTAGTTTTAAATACAAAATGAAATACAAAAAAGTAAATGTATTCGTCCATATAATTTTAATTAGGTACGTTAAATATACGAGCATAATACTTTTCGTATTTCGTATAAGAACAGTATAACTCAACCCTCTTTTAGTGCCACGTCATTTACTAAGGAGATAAATTAATCATCCCAATAGAAAAAAATCAAAGATTTCTAACTTTAATCGCAATGAAAAATGATGTTCAGAAATGTTGAGGGTCACTTATCATGTATCTGAAGTTCAAATGATGAAATTCATAATATTAATCAATAATATACTACGAAATATTAAAGCTCATAAAGCAGTTTTTTCGATAATTGCTTAATTACAATACGATTGGACACTACAATTGGAGTTAATTACACTATAATTGGATCCACCGATAGTTGAGCTGATTTTGAATTTTCTAATTTAGACCGTTAATTTGTAACTAACGACTTAGAAAAATGGTTGATTCAAGTGAACAGATTTTCACAAACGAGAAAATGTGTAAAAAGAAGCTATGTCCAATTTGTTTGAATCTCATCTAATTTTATTCTGATGGTTATTTTTTTAGGAAAACGTAATTTTACAATATATTTATTGGTGGGTATTCCATATTGGTCCCAGTTCCCCCAGCGCCAGAGAAAAAAAAATCATGTTAAAATTAATTTCTAATACTTATTGAATACGTATACTAATTACAAGTTATGAGCAATGTTTAGTTATTTTCCAAAAGATACAGATATAACCTTTACTGTTCCAGACGAAAAAGGGACACAACTTAGCTTCCTGACAAAGCACTGACTTCTGTTAGGCCTCAAATTCCTTAACTTATTGTGCGAATATTAATAACTAACATCACAATCGACATTAATGTCTAAAATTCAAATCTGTGACGTCCGGGAATAACCATTTAAGTCCATTTTTTGAAAATTGAGTTTTTAGTGATATTGGTATCTACGTATGGTGTACTTTCAGAAAAAAGTCAAAAGTTGCAAAAGTTCATCTAAAACTTTCTCTTTTTTATAAGTTATGCTTTTCTTTTGCATAGACTTAAATGGCAATTTTAAAATTAAAACCTCAATATCTTGAAAACACGAAAAATGGACTTAAATGGTTATTCCGGGAAGCCACAGAAATCTATACTGAAGTAACGCCATTCTATGGATTGTCACATAAATTTTCACATAAATTTTGCAGCATATTCTTTATATCAAATTGAAAATAAAATAAAGACACTTAGAATAATGCTGTTTTTTATGCTACTATGTTCTTTATCTACATGTCAAAATAACTTTAAAAATAGTATATTATGCACCTAGGGAATAAAGTGAGCCAGTAAATGCCTGCGTGTGGTTCGGTCATACACGCTGGCAATCGCTGGCTCACTTTATTCACGCGTGCGATATATAATTTTTTAACATATCTACCAAAAAGTTCGTACTCGTTCACCGCCGACAAGGGAAAATAGTGCTACATATTAACTCCCTAACCTCACTCTAGTCCCCGCCGGCGGGGACTAGAGTGGAGGTAGGGATTTAATGTAGCGCTTTATTCCCGGCTCGGCGGGGATAAAGTACGTACTTTATGGCTGGGTGTGTTAAAAATAAGGTTTTCTAACTTAATTATGAAATTCCTTATCAAATTTCAAAATTTTATTTCTCGCAAACTAAGCATAGTACATTATTCTAAAGGGTCTCTATTTATTCATTTTGAAATGACGTGAATGCTGCAAAATTTATGTAACGATCCATAGAACGACGTTTCTTCATAATATGTAGATATGAATTTTAGACATTAATCTGTCTTGTGATTTTTAGGGTCTTTTTTAATAGTTTTCTTGGCGTTTCTCCCACGCAGTCGATTTTGATGTTAAGTAAGGTTACTTATTAGAAATCATACGTTAGAATAAGTATTTTAAATTGAGACCTAACAAATGTCCGGGCCTTGCCAGGATAACATATAGATAAGATACTAAAGTATTTAAAATATTATAAGATATAAACAGTCATGGGAAAAACCTATCTTTTTCGCGAAAACACAAGATACTGAATTATCTAAGATACTAGATTTATCTTGAAACAATGCATAAGCTATTGTTATCAAATGGTATATATAAGTTGCAAAGATTTTCAAAAAATATATTGTATACATACAAATTCATCTACACACTTTAATGAAGAAGAATAGTAGTCAAAGTATCTAGATAAAAAAGTATCTACGTACTGGATCTAGATATAAAAGTATCTACGTACTGGATCAAGATGTAAAAGTATCTACGTACTGCATCTAGATATAAAGAATCTACGTACTGGATTTAGATATAAAAGTATCTACGTACTGGATCTAGATATAAAAGTATCTTGATGCAAAAGTATCTAAGTATTAAAGTATCTTGATATAAAAGTATCTAGGTATTAAAGTATCTTGATATAAAAGTATCTAGGTATAAAGGTATCTACATACTTGATTTAGATATAAAAGTATTTAGATACTTTTGACGTAAGATATTCCCGTATATTATATCTTATTGACGTAAATGGTTTTGAAAGTGCGTTACTTTTCTTCGCTACAAAAATAGTTTTAAATTAGTATTTTTAATTTTCAAGGAATGTACTTTTTGTATTCAGATACATGTATTTTAGATATTACCCATGGCGATGTAAGTGAGATGGTCGATACTGAGGAAGTTTTCCCTAAGATACTGAAGTATCTAGGATACTTTAAGATAATAGTATTTTTTTTAATACATAATTACACAGATTTAAAAAAAGTACTGTATCTAAATACTGTATTTAAAAACATAAAAAGTAAAGGTTTCTAAAAAAGTATCTAGATACTTCTATATTTACTTTTTTTTACATTCTTGTATTGTACATTTTAAATTTACATACTTGAATAAATATAATGAACTCATACTTTTTATATATATATATAGAGTTAAAATCGTAAATATTGCAATAAAATGCAATTTGGCGGCATAACACGGTAAAATAACTTGAAAATTCTTTAACTTTTAGTAGTTATATTGAACTGGCCCAAAACAAGTACAATATTAATATGGTTTAAGGGGTTGTTGGGGTCGCTTATTACAAATCCGATGTTAAATTTGCAACATTCATTTGTTTAAACATATTATTGCAATATAACATTTTTTGTAAACTTTTACTTCATAATTTTGTTCTACGGGAGAAATGACTGAAGGGAAAAATATATCAGTCATCAAACAAATTTTTTTATATGGGGCATACATTATTAATAATTATTTATATTTCATGGATCATATGTAAAGAGCCCTATGACTGTAATGAACTGAAGCAGAGGGTATAGAGCACATTAGATTATAGGGATTATATGGGTGGTTGTCAAAGAGTCGTACATTTTCCAGAATAAAAAATTCAATGAAAAAGTTTTTTAAATTAGCTGAAAAACTTTTTTTATTATAGTACTAATTATATAATTGAAGGAAATCAACGTTGCCGCGAAAAATTGAACTTATACATTATTTAAAAAATGTAAACGTGATTAGAAATTTCTTAAGAAATTTACTTAAACGTATAAATAAACATATAAATCAGCTTAATGGGTTTAAAATACGTTTAATAATGGTTATTTTCATTTAATATATAGTATTTAAAATTTTCTACTCATAACGTGGATATATAAATTTAATTTGGCTACTTTTTTTCTTTTTTAACATTGAAATTACTTTTGTGAGTATAATTATAGTGAAATATATTAAAATCTTGTTTTAATTATTTTTTTAATATTGAGATTTAATCGCTTTTCTAGGTCTCCCTCTTCGTCTCCTTACACTATCAGCGGTATATGTAGAAGTGATAGCACGTTCAACACTGTTTCTCTTTAAACAACTATTATTTATTTTGATGCCAGATTGAGAACTATCTTTAAATAAATGCTATAATAAATATAAATATTAAGTTTTAAATTTTATTTTAATCGACCACCTCAATCATTTTAAATAATTAATTTTAAATAGAATGACCTGATTTTGTTACTGAAAATTGGGGTGATTGGTTTGTATAGTTTTAAATTAATGAAAACTGGTTACGATGGTGGGAACGTCGAAAGTGATAAAACCACTATCTAGTTTATAGTGTTGGCAAATCTCAAAGCATGATAAACAACTTAATTTTCAAAGATAAAGTGTATGAGTGGTAGTTATAGTCCACATTGCTTGGTGTAATTTCATTACTGAAGATATATAGGTTTGATATTATTATTGCATTCAAGTTTTATTTTATTAATATCATCGTCGCATACCTCAGTTAGAGAAATCTTAGGATATGACTTCTGTAATACAGACATAAATTGTTGTATAGAATTAATATCGTCTCCCTATGCTACTCCAGAATCCGCTGTTCTTTTCAGAACACCGCCAAAACTGAGGAATCAATACGGTTAACAATTGTAGATAATACCGATTCATATATTGCCATGTAGGTCCATTAGAAGCAAAATGCAACGTGTCAATTTTCGGATTTCGATTTATTTTGAGCAGTATGGGTTTCAAGTGAGCCCAAATTGCAGTGGCTCTGTGATCTATAGCGATGTTGATACTGTCGTAAACGATTCTGTAATAAACTTTCCATTAAAACTATATTATACTCCAGTGTGTAAAGATAGCTGAATTTTCTAGGCACTGAAATGCATTGCCTGCACTTCCTCGTTATGTTCGCATACATAATTCTCAGAAAAATCAACGCGAATAAGAATTTCGTTTTCTTCAAGATTATCACGAATATGAGTAATTGTTTCGTATTGATGATGCATATTATAAGCGTGTGGCAAAAATAACGACTCTTGCTTAATATATTCTAAAATTAAATCACACACAGTAGCCGAGCGTTTCTCTTTTTTCGTCAAATGCACTTCTTTTTCTTGACCTTTAATATTCCTTTTTTCTGAAAGTCTTGTTCATTGAAAATAATCAACTGATTTGTCAAGTGCGTTTTGACTTACAGTAATTGATTTCTTAGATTTACATTTTATACAATGGTATGATTTAGCTGTTTTTTACGAATACGATACTCTCGATCTTTCTCTCGTTTTTTTTTCAAGATGTTTATCTCTCAAATTTTGTCTGTATCTACGTTTTCTTTCTCGTTCTTTTTTCTCCTATTTTCGGCTGAATCGTTTAGACGTTTCGGCATTGCTTACATAAAAAAAAAAGATATTATTTACAAACCGACGAATATTAACTGACTTTTTGTCGCTTTATTTATTATGACTTACATTAAATATTTTATTTATCAGAGAAATTTGAGTTTAACTGATTAAAAATAATGAGAATAAAAACTACGTTGGAGAGATTTAAACTAATGAATTGCGTTCAAATTAAAACAATATTAAAAATTCTACTTTCTTATAAATACAAGTAGAAGCAATAAAGACGTAATAAAGTATTACATAATTTAAATGTATAGTTTAAAAAAAATATTGAAGTCAGTTAAATTTTTTAGTTGTTTTATGTAGTTCTTACGATAAAGAGCTTCTAAAACCACAATGTTTAGTTATAAATTACAGTGTCTTTATGATAACACGCAACACTCCTGTGCTTAAAGAGGTTACAATTGTTTGTTTATTTACTGCTTCAACGTGTGCGGCACGTGCGGTTATTGCTGAGTTTTCATAATATATTTTTTCTTTACTACGCAAGCATGCGTATGAGCAATTATAGAGGATCACTTTCTGTAGATTTTCATATGCTGCATTCAGTTCTAAAATCATTTTTATTCAATTTTCGCTTGATTTCGGAGTTTTGTATGGGACGGAGAGGACATATAATTAAGGTACACCACTGAACGAAAAAACATTATTCCAAAATTATTACGAACCAACTCAAGTAATTAGATTATTACCGATTAATTTTGTAAATACAGTACTTGAGTAACAAATATGACGAAGTTTTACTGTGATTAAACATTAAAAGTGGAGAAACACTTTCGACGATTTTTTGACAATCACCCATATGGGTTTTTGAGTCGGTGATTTTGAACCTGAACTCATATTTGCAAAATTCATTTGTTTAAACAATTTTGTATAAACTAATTATTGCAAATCAACATTTTCTATACATTTTGACTCCATAATTGTGATTTACGATTTCTAAAAAAACGGTATGTATGGCAAATGAATAATACAAAATTATTAATAATTTATACCCTGTAAAAACAAATCATCTGATCATTCATACGGTTTTTTAGAACATTTTCCGTCGAACACAATTTTGGAGTCGAGATGTACAGAGAATGTTAATTTGCAATAATTTGCTTATTCGAAATTGTTTAAACAAATCAATTTTGCAGTTGTGATTTCAGGTTCAAAATTTGAAATATAAATAACTAATAATAATTAATGCATTACGTAAAAAAAGTTCTGATGACTGATATATTTTTCTTTAGTAATTATTCTCGTAGAACAAGATTCTAAAGTAACAATTTATTAGAAATATTAATTTGCAATAATTTGTTTATACAACATTATTTTAACAAATTAATTTGGCAAATCTGACGTCAGATTTGTAATCAGTGTCTCCAAAACTCCTTAAACCATATTAATATTGGATGGACAGTTGCCCAGTCCCGTATAACCACCAAAAGTTGAAGAATTTTAAGGTTATTTTGCTGTATTATGCCGCCATATTGGATTTTATTGCATTATTTATGATTTAACTCTATCTATTTATAGTAGAAAAAACATTTTAGGAAATAAAATGAATTTTAAAGATTAATCGGATTTTATGACGTAAAATTACAATTTTTGACCTATAAGGCGTCATTCTGGGTCCGCCATGTTAGATTTATAAAAACTAAAATAGTAATCGTTCGAATATTTAATTAGTTCACTCGATTCAAGGTTTCAGCCCATACCGAGTTCGTTCATCAAAATAAAAAAAGATTAAAAAAACATAAAATAAAAAAAAAAACAAAAAGAAATTTTCTTTGCATTTTTTCTACAAAACCGCCAGAAATGTACAGAAAAAAAACGGAGTCCAGGTGTAAACTATAGGGTACCTAGTTTCATTAAGATTAACCATCGTCTACTACAAAAACTATGCGATTAAAAAAAGGACGCAAATGTGTGGACTCATGGGAAAAAACGAATGTATAATGTTCATTTTCAGAAAATATACATTTTGTACTCGGATACATGTATCTCATGTATCGCCCATGACTGCTTAATCTCATATCATTCTAACAAAGCATCGATAATAAATCTGTCGGTACCAATTTTGTCTCCCGATGCACCCCTAATTGTGTTTTTCGATTCTCGTCCATAGCCACCGCCACTGCTACTGCTGCTGGCACTGATTGCTGCGAGTCTCTTGGCAACGGCGATCGGTCGCAAGCTCCCCTCGCTCGCAGCTCGATGAACCACCGCTGGCAAGACTCTGCTGCTGCTGCTGCTGCTGCTCTCCGGTTTCAAAATCTTGATTCGCTGCTGCTGCTCGTTACCTTACAACAACAACCCGCGCGGGATATAATGTATATTGCATTTGGCATGGGCACGAAATTGGCATCGGGTTACTATATGAGATTTTTTTCTCTTTTGGCGTGGAGAGAGGAAAAAGGTTGGCGTGTTTTATGTTCACACGATACAGGGCATCGCGTATCTTGCGTGAAACTGCGGGCATGACTCATGGGTTGTATAGGATTTTGCCTCATGTTTTATTCTCTTTGCAGACCGGGCATGTGGGGTTCTGCGACAGGAGATATATAAATGTTCGCGGAGAAAATTAGATCGTGCTGTATATAGAGTTATTGAATTATGTTGGAATGGAATAACTTTGCGGTTGATGTATTGCTGAAAATATTGTATAACTTGATGTGTAAGAGCTGGCAAGAAATGTATTGCTACGTGAGACTTTTGGTTTTAACCAACTTTTTTCACTTAGAACTGTGTTTACTGAAAGAAAATTGTTTTTCTTTTTTATTTCAAGTTATTTTCCAAAACTTTGGAATTGTATTTATATATGTCAGCACAAATGGAACAGAATATTTTTATTTCAAAGTCCTTTTTCGACAATATTTTTGACATTATTGTCTCGCATATTACGAGTACATAATCATAATTATAAAAAAGGATTTGAATATGAATATTTGGGCCCATCTTGAATCGTTATTACGTTTAATTGTAGCTACAACATTTTGGCAAATGGACTTGTACAAAAATTAAAGTCTTTATCCATTTTTCGAAACAAGAAACCCATTGATACTTGGCAGAAATGGTTAATTTAATTACGATGAACAATTGACCAATTATTTCAATTTAAAATACAGAGCCGTTTGAAGCATACATCAAAACATTATTAAGAGCCAGTATATAACGTATATAAATAACGCTGTATTATTAATTGACTGAATTGACTAGTGTCACTGATTTTAATATAGTAATTATTTCTAAATATTTAAACAATTCCAATTATAAATATTTATGACTAGCTTCTACGCGTATACGGGTTATGCAGCACTAAATATATTAATGAATTTGGCTGTTGCGAAACACGATGTTGTAAATAGTTATTGTGTACGCTGCAAAGCAATTACAGCCACTTGCGCCAATGTAGGACATATATTATTAAACTTTGCAGCGCGGAAACATGTACATGTAAAAATATTTTTCTAAACTATGTTGCGGAAAATTAATTTACGAGAAAGTTTATAGAATTTTTATGTTCGGAAGTAAAAAGCATGACAAAACTCATGTTGTATTTTAATCACGTAGTTGTTTTTGCCGATATTCGCTAGGAGAAATGAAACGGATTTCCTGCGCAGTTCCTAAATATTTTTGTTTAAAATGTTATTTTCTGTCAAATAATCTTTTGATAATAAAATATATTGTTAATTAAATAATTAAACAATACTAATATTTATTACCCGAGCGTATTTGTTTTATATAATCAGTTATTGATTTTGAAATTATTCACTCTAACAAATGTGTTTTAGTATATATCTGCAAAATAATTAATTATTTTATAAATAAAGTCTGGTAATAAGTATTTATAATATTTATTTTATTTCACGCAATGTTATCCAGCACTAAAACATTATTTACTGCAAAAATGGGTATTTTTAACAAACCCGGTCAAAAAGGACAAGAAAAACCGTTTCATTTTCTACAAGGTCGAATTGAATATTCCTTTTATTTGTAAATATACTGTTATTACGAATATTTCTATTTTGTGTGAAAATTCCTTTTTAGCATTAGACACCGCGCTTAATTATTGACTGCGCGTTCTATAATCTAACAAACTACAGGCATTTGAAAAATAACTACATTTACAAAATAAAATATAAAAGAATTTCTATGTGAAAGTCAGCCAGGCAATTCCTGATTACACGAGACACTCCCCAAAATGACATGTCATTACCCGTGGAGCCCATCCATGTGCACACGCACACATACGCACAAAAAGTTCCATATTAATACAAGCAATTTCCTCTAATAACACACATAACAACGCACGACCTTTTCTCTCAAGCCGCCCGAACGTCAATAGTTTCTTCGCAATGTCCACTATTCTTTTGCGGTCATCGCCCATACATACTTACATATCTCGGATTATCTCCTTCGTACCTCTTTCGCTGTCGGCGACGGCGACGGCGTCCGCCTCCCTTTTCGAGGCGCTGCTGCACTTTCCAAACCCCGACGACGAACTGCAGGCGTCGCGGCCCTCCTCCGGACGCTCCACGACGACGTCGTCGTCGTCCTCGGCGACGCTGCTGTTGTCGTGGTCGTTGTTGTCGTTACGATGGCTCGTTAAAAGGCTCTCGTGTTCCAGGCTAATGCTCTCGGAGCTCCCGGCGTTTCTGTATTGTTCCAGCGCCTGCTGCTCCAGCTCCTGAATGCGTTGTAACGTTGATTTATATCGCTTGAGGATGAAGTTGCTTTTAAAGATGAATTCTGCTTTCATTTGAAGGGGTATTTTCAACAAACAGACCACGTGAAATTTTTACCCACCCTTTCATATTTTGTTCTTATGTGTATATAACAGTGAAATAATTTATGATATGTTGTTACGTGGTTGAGTTGACGCAGAGTTTGACGCACTATATTAAAATGCACCCTAACCCCATTATTGTCAGGCAGAGCAAATGCTTCTGTGCCCAGAATGCTCTCGAAGAAAGAAGCTTGACAAATTCGTATTCAGTGACCCCAAAAATATAAAAATATCTATATATTGATAAATATGATTGCTGCACTGGAAGGGTGTTTTGTTATTAGCGATAATGCATTATACAATGTGTCGATTTTTCTGTCATGAAGCACTTTTAACTACTTTCGGTTTTGTGGATTTTTCCGTCATTTACTCAAGTTATTAAGGAGTTAAAAATGTTAGTTTAAGAATAATTTGTGGGACAATGATGCACTGAAAGAAAGGATTTATTATTGTAATTAAAATTTATAAACAATTAATAAATAGTTGACTGATCACTGATATATTGCGAAATAAAAATGCGCATTATAAATAACAAATTATCGATTTGTTATCGATATAGATTTGTTAATATTTAATAAATCATGCACTGATTATTATATTTGTGCTACAATAAATTTCCGTTCAATATGTAAAATTGAGATGATTTATTCACAGCATATATAAACATAAGATAATAAGTTCATCTTCGTGTATTTTAATAGAGAACATGTATGAATTTAAATTTAAATTTTATTTGAAAGTTTATGAAAAAATAATGTAATTCCCAAGACAGTTCTTTTTTCTTATACGATAACTTTTATAATAATAAGATATTAAAGTTGCGCTGAAATTTGGTGGTTGTTTGAATTCCCGTCTCGTAACTTTTCATGATGACGTAGATGTATCGCTGGTCAGCATCTCTATCGGTGAGTTTGAACCTTTGAAATACATATAATAATGTTGATACCTGCCAGTGGACGCGCTGAACGGCAATATATCCACGTCATCATGAGAAAGTCACGTGACAGGAATTTGAACTAACACCGAATTTCAGCGTAACTTTAATATATTATTATTATAAAAGTTATCATATAAGCAAAAAAAACTGTCTTGGGTATTTTCTTATTTTTTCATGAACTATCGAATAAAATTAAAATAAGAATTAAATTATTATGACATTTATGACATCCAGTATCCAAGTTTAATTTTAAGTTCATTTATATTATTTTTATTGCACGTTTGTAGCTAAACTTTATGCGGTGACATGCCACTCGATGATCAATTATTTAAGATATCGGAATAAGTGTTCTACGTGCGTAGTTTCTCTCTCTCTCTCTCTCTTTCTCTCTGTCTTTCTTTTACTTACAAAATATCGACGTCATTACTACTATTACTATATTATCGGATGTGCACCAATTCGACGGGTATTGCAACCACATATCTATTATCAGGATGCGTGCGTCTCTATATTACCTTACTTCACTCTGCATACCGCTTCCTCATGTTCCCCTTACGCTCCCATGTTCAAAATTTCCTCTTCGTCGATCTGCTAAGCACTAGGCCAAAGGAAATGCCTACGCATATATTTATGCGCGATGATTATTAGCATAACGCTGATATCATTATTTTGTTAATTAAATTCCCTATTGCCCGTCTCTACTTCCCACATCCCTGCCCCAATTGGCCCTTACGATCCCTTCACACCCATTCCCTCCTCATTGACTCTTTAACCACTATACGTCGTAGTAACTTGCGTACATGTCTGTGTGACGCTCATATTATGATTTGTATAGATATCTCCCTTTCCTCCAAATGTTCCGAACTTTTCAGAATTATTGCGTTTTATTTAATGTTCAGAGCGATTTTAAAATAAAAACATTACCCCCCTCCCCCTTACTTTCCTTACGCGTCCCCCTATATTCCCTACCTTAACCCCCTTTTTATCCATTGCGCTTTAATATCCCCATCCCTCCCTAGTACTTGGAATCACTCCCAGTAAACTTATAGGCATATTTCTGCGTGACAGTTTTAGCGTGACAAATTTCAGCGTCATAATTACAACAATTCTTTCTGTAAAGGACAATAATGTTAGAAGAATCTTCAAACTCATTTTACTCGAAATCATTTCTTTCAAATCGGCTATACCCTGGTAGAAAGCTAACTAGAATGGCTGGTTAGCTTATTAATTATTAGCCAGATTAATAAGCTATTAAGAAATCAAATTATAGCTAATATATGGCTAGAATCCCGTTAAGACTATGCTTTAAGCAAGAACGTATTTTGTTTGCAAATCTAACCTATTTACGTTTTGTTTTGAAAAGTTATTAGTTTTTAAAAATATACAGTATTATACTTTATTGAATGTTCAATATAGTATGCCGCCAAAATAAATATTTTTATCAACAAATAACAACTTACGAGATTATAGAAATATGTATATGCAATACTAAAAGTATTTGATAACTAATAATTTACTTTCAGAAAATTAGTCAATCATAATTTAGCCAACAGAAATTTTGTGATTGATGTCGAAAATAAAATTTTGTAATAAAACTTAATTCTAAAACTACAAATATTTGTTTACCAATTCTCCAAATTTCGTCATAACTTACATTATTCTGTTTTTATTGTTATTTTTAAAATAACAATAATTATATGACTACATGCATTCTATTATTTATAACATAAATTTCTTTAGCAAAGACACTTAAATTTTTCTCGGGGCTTTGGTACTTTTTGTGTAAATAATACTTTTTAAATGCATGCGTCGTTATGTAAACAAGTAACCTAACCTCCATTACTACTAGACATTTAAGGTACATTTTTAACTTTAATTCAGTAAAATACTTAATGTAGTATGATTAGAATTGCGTATTACTTTCATTATTATAAAACTGTTATTATTTCCATTATTAATTAATTGATAAATTACTTAGTTTATCAATTTTATATTAACTAGAATATTAAGCAGAATCTAGCTAGAAATTAGCTAAAAAGCATGTCGTTTTTAACTGATTTCTAGCTAATTTCTTAACCAGAATTAAAGCAGATTTAGAAAATCTAGCTAATATCTGGCTAGAAACCAGCTTAGATTTCTACCAGGGTATTTATAAAAATTATTAATTTTTTTATTATATAATTATATATTTTTAAAAATATCTACGTATTTTGGTAGCCATTTGTACATAGATTAAGAGTATCTTAGTTTTTTTTTGCTGCACGTCAACATGTCAACGGTACTTATATTGCTAGCTAAGAAACAAAAATAAAAGTTTTTAATAAATCGGTCCACATTAAGAGGATGATTTATCCCCCCCCCCTCTTATCACCCACCCCGCTAATGTCAACAACTATACAAGAATTTTTTATAATAGAATATATATATAAATATTTTCTCGAATTTGAAAATAAAATAAATTGAAATAAATTAAAAAATAACTTTTAAAATTAAAGTAAATTAAATTATAGTGTTACGGAGAGGGTCCGAATTTAGGCGGAAAGTCTGACACTGAGCGAAGTTAATTAATGTTGTGTTAATAATCGGGTGAGTCGGTTAGAGTCAGGGAACCTTCTTGTGTGGGCAGTCGGAGTTTTGTTGTAATAAACGGCCTTTGCCGGTCCCGACGGCTGTGGACGAAATGTTGGTGAGAGAGAGAGAGAGAGTATTGGGGTTACGACACGGGTCGGAGGTTTTCTACTGTATAATGTAGAAAACCTGTAGAAAACGTCGTAAACGTCATAAACCTGTAGAAAACGTAGAAAACTATATTGAGGTTAGTGCCCAATTACTGACACTCTGTCTCCATTTGATAGAATTTTCACACATACACACACGCACATACGCACGCACGCACGCACGCACGCACGCACATACACATGCACACACGCACACACGCAGACACGCACACACACATACAGACATTTGAAAAACCAAAAAAGAATCTAATGCAATATTAAGGCTCTGTTATTTAGAGTAAACGCTTGAATTTGTAGAATTTGGAGGTAGATGATTATAAGTAGATACACATATAATAATTACAGTGAAATAACAACAATGAAAAATATCTTCATTCATATACCAATAAAGTAAATAAAATAGTTATCGATAATCTTGAGGGTGTAGTTTTGCCATTTCCACACAAGAGAAAACCTAATCTACTCTATACGGGTGATTGTCAAAAAGTTAGCTCTTTTTAAAAGTATGATTTTAAACAAAATAAAGTCTTTAAAACCGAAAATAAAAAATATGATGTAATAATATTAATCATATAAATAAAGAAAATTAAAATGGGCGAGATCAATAAACACTTTTATGTAGTTAAAAAAATATTACAATGTTGAAAGTTTCTTATAACCAATTCTTTTAAATTACGAATTAATAGAGTATTACTTTCATTTAATATTGTTTGATATATATTACCTTACATGAATATATCTCTTGTTTACCACAAATTAAACATTGCATCGCTTATTCCAGAATATGAACGATTATGATCTACGCTTAAATAGGTTATAATGTTGCTTAGTTACCTATTTGTCGTATTCGATGCTACCGCATTCGATTGTTTTAGTACATTTAACGTAATCATTGGACGGACAAGACATTTGTGCTGTACATATTTTTTTAGTAGTTTATTTATTTAAATGCACCAGATGCATGTGAAATTAAGAAAAAAGTAATTGCTCTGTCTTTTTAAACGACAAATTCGATTTAAATGTTTATTTTTCAAACTGAATACTCCTTTAAAGAATTTGTTGCTGAACAGATAAGACATATAATAAAGGTACGGTAGTAGAAGTGTAACATTCACTAATTATTTGAAGAAAACAATACTAATAAATAAATATATGTAAACTTTTTTTACAAATCGTATATAAGAGTTACAAGTAGGAATCGAATGTATTTTAATTTGTGAATATTTTAATACAACTTTCTTTGAATAAAGCCCTTGGGACGGACAAGACATCAAAACTAGGGGATACATTTTGAAACAACCATACATAAACAGAATACACGCATTAAAAGGTCGCGCATCATTTTTGGATTAACTAAGACTTACATTAATCCTCCGTGTAATTTTTTTTGGTTAAAATTTAGTGTATTACTAAATTTCTTGGTATATTCGGATGAAATTGAGGCTTGGGACATGCGACGGACAAGACATTTTGCATAGTTTTTTAATTTTTACTCAGAATAAAAAATACTTGATATTCTGAAAATTTTGCAGATTGTTGTTTATGATAGTCCGGTTGTAGTACTATTTTTTTCAGATTCATATAATGCCCTGTTACCTTGTAAAACACGAGGGACAAGAATGGTTCAACTTTATGACAAACACACATACACACTATATACAAGTCCGGCATAAAAGTCAAAAAGTCGGGCCTACGTACACCCAAAAATAACTCAAGCACAGAGTGATATTTAAGGCTAGATGTTCGGCTCGCGGTTACGTGAATGAGTAATTCGCACCTTTTTGCGATTCATCGATAGCGGTGCTTTCCAAATATCCCTTTATTCTCTGGATATAGTCGCTTCATCGACATGTTGTCTCTCTCTTATCTCCATCGCATAGGTAGCTAAAATCATACATCACACATTTTCAGATTTCTTTAGCTGTTTCTATTAGTACTTCTACGTTTTTTATTACGGTTTCTGTTTTTTCCTATAATGTCTATACCATCTGCGTATGCTAACAATTGCGTTGGGGAGCCATTTATTACAATTCCCTCATTGCTTTTTTGTACCTCCCTGGCCACGTATTCTAAATTTAAGTAAAATAAGAAGGTTGATAGTGCATCTCCCTGTTTTAGCCCGTTGTGAATATCAAACGGCTGTGATTGGCTCATACCTGACCTGACTGTGCCTCGACAAGGTGCCCCGATTTAGGCACAATCTGATTAAATTGACTTACTTTTTGGTACCCCTACCAGTATTAAGACGTGGAACATTTTACATCTTATTATTGTCATACGCTTTCTTGAAAGCATTGAGTAAAGGAACACTGAATAATCAAAATAATTAATAATTGCACAAGAATAATTGAAAAAAAATATGAAATAAAAGATATCATGCTAATTCCTCATTCGATTTATAAATTATCTGATTTCTACTAAGGATGGAACAATTACAATTATTGTAAACGAAAACGGACATATTCCTCACAAAATAATTTTTAATTAAAAATAAAGTCTAAAGTTTTTATAATACTAAGATTTGAAACGAACGTTCATCCGTCCGCATTTACATACAATGCAGTTAAGTTTATCTGATGCGTTGCAGTGTATTATTGGCAAAGAAAATGACCATCGCGCCTAGAGGGGCGCTGCTGTTCCTCATCAGAAAACAGTTATGTAAAGATTAAAAGCGTTTCGGCCTCAAGACTGCCTGTAGGCCTCATCAGTATGATCAGGCAGTCTCTATCATAATATATCAAAGAAAACAACCATATTTAATAACTTTTTTCATATCTGTAACGTTTTGTAGAAACAATGTAACATAAACACCACCTTTTTCTTCTGCAAAATTTAGAATTACAATAGAATGATAAATTCAAACAAATATCATATTAAACACCAAATTATTAAATTTGACTTGAAAAGAAAGACAAACTGTCAAATCGGGAGGTGATTTTTGTAAAATTTTAGATTTTCCGAGCCGAACGACCCGCTACACGCACTAACACTCTACGACTGGTCAGAACGAATATCAGCAGGGAAATAGAAAGTCGAGAAAGACTTCGTCGTCCACGCGCGGCAGAAAAACAAAAATAAAAAGACCCATAAAATCCCTCCATTCTCTTTCGCACATGTGTGCGCCCTTTTGCCCCTCTTGGCTTTTCCAGCGACTATAATACAGCCAATTTACGGATAATATTTTAAGTTGAAAGAATTAATTTTGGATATAAGTATCTTCTAAATTATTAAAGTTGTATGATTTCATTTTTAATTACAATATCTATTATTATCATTATTAAATAATAAAATTAATATATAATAAAATTTTTTATATATAATAATATAAACAGTTCCACTTTTTTACTGTAGTTCTAAAGGTTATATTAAAAGGTTAATTATTATAGTTATATTAACTGTTTGTCCAATATATGGGATAAATCATTTTTCATGATTATTGTAAAATCTTTAAAAAGTTTAGGCAACAATTTAGATGTCTGAGAAATGTATTAAAATTGAAATCGAGCTAATTTATTTTTCATGGCCATATAAAATGAAAAAGGAAAGAATGAAAAAAAAATAAAGTTAATTAGTTATTAATAAATATTATCGGCCATAACACAAACATGTATAGTTTTTGCTCTGTCGCAAGGTTTTGAGAGTCAAACTAATTGGATTACAGTTTTTGAGGTTTTATTGTGTTCAAAATACATATAATTAGGATATGAGTGAGGGAATTTGAAAAACAAAATTATTGACCAAAGTATAGCCTATTTAAGCGATATTTTATGATAAAACTTTTTTTAAAAGTTGAATCATTCAGGTTGAATCATTGAACTTTACCATGTAAATAACATGCTGTAGTACAAAATGTTAGTAGAATTCTAAGCGTGTAACATGCAATAAAATAATGTATATAAATGGAAGGTATTTATATTATGATATATAATGGTTATTGTTAAGACATCCTTCTTTACAATACCATAATAGAAAAAATGAGATTTTAAATCAATTTTAATTGAATGCAATGTATTCTTTTTATCTTGTACGAATAATAAAAAAAAGGGAAAAAGGGGATGAATAGAAAAGAGGAGGGTGGGGGCGGTTGATTGTATAGTAATCGTAAAATTTTATCTTTTGCAAAAGATTACATTTTTAGGTCTTATGTCTATAATATAAATAATTTATGAATGTTTGTTAATTTTGTAATTTCTTATAAATTTAATAGTAAATATAAAATTCGATAATGTACACAATTTCCTTTTAAAATTGTTAATAAAAAATTCAATTGTTCCGGTTATTGTAATTTTCTTATTAATTATCAGTAAATATAACATTCGTTTATATAGACAATTTTCTTCTAGAATTGTCAATAAAAATTCACTTGCTCAAGCTACGTGGCTAGTTAATTATTGGAATGTTTGTACGATGTTAATACGAACATTCTTTTCTTAAAAATGATTTGAACGACTATCTTTAATAAAATTTAGATGATTGCTTCTAACAGCAAATTTTAGACGAGGTTTTTAGAGTGTCTCCTACACTCTTTAACAAAAAATCTACTATATTCATTAGAACAACAGAAACAATGCATAATATTAAGTTAACACTATCATTACTGACTCCGCCATTTTTTTCTGAAATTCTGATTTTTGATTCGTTATCAGCGACCCAAAAAACCCTGTACACTAAATTTTACCAATTTTTACCATCTTTTATTTTTTTATTTAACATGCATAAAATTGAGTAAACACTATAGTTACTGTCTCCGCCATTTTGTTCTTTTTAAATTCTGACTGCTGATTCGTAATCAGCGACCCCGAAAACCCTTGTATACCAAGTTTCGTTTTTTAAGGTTATTAATACGTTGATCTATTACATATTGTCCGGGCAGTAAAGTTTGAATTAAAAGTTTTTTACATAAATATGTAGATACGATTTTTGGCTGCAGAAGTTGGATAAAGTTACGCTCCAATATGAACAAGATACGTGAATATCTACACGTATTTTTCTTTATCCGTTTTCGTTATCGGCGCGGGACCCACTTTCCCAAATCAAAAAGCGTGTCTACAGTAGATACGCTTTCAGGTTTGTATTCCCGGGTGAAGTCGAGGACAAATACAGAAAATCGTGCAGATACGATTATCAGTCTGCAGATACCTGTTTTCTTCGTTTGTAATTCTCTAAAAACTCTGTTGATAGGATAATCAGGACCTAATCATCTCATTACAACAATTACAATTGGTAATTACTATTAGTATAGATGAATGCGTTTTTTCATGACGAATACAACGGTATTAAAAATTAATTTTTCATAAAAACTGCAGATAGGGTAGATATACTTTAGAACATTGTATAATAATGAAGGTACACTTAGCTCAGTATATTTTGACAGAAAAAATACTTATAGTATGACGTGTGCCGAAACTGGCATTTTCTTACGCAAATCGACAAGACAAGCATATGACTAGAACGTTTAAATTACTCAGTAATATCATTCTCGGTCAAAATAACTGCACAGGTACAATTAATTAGGTTAAAATATTAAGAATAAATTAAAAAATTACAAAACAAACTGCAATTTTGTAGAAAATTAAGGGTGACCAGAAGTGGTACACCAAAAACGTTACTATACCAGTTTTGGCCATGGTATGCCGTCATAAAAGTACATCAGATTTACTTTTTACATGATAATTTAAGTTTTGTAAGTCTTAGATATTTCTATAGATAATATTAGATATATTTCTATATCTAATAGATAATATGATTTCAAACTACGTTTTTACTCAGTAATAGGCTTGATTAAAGTAAAATTCTAGAGACATTAAAAGCATGTTATAGGTTATAATAGGATACATTTAATTTATCAAAATTTCTCCGAATTGAATCAATGTTAATGTAGAAATCCATTTTGTAGAATTGTGAAGAAAGGAAAAACTGTTATAAGAAAGAAAAGTGATCATTTTAATGATTTTTAGAATAATAAATGACTTTTACGTATATTTGTACTTTAGCATACAAAAGATATATAATTTAACATTTTAAAAGAGATTAAATTCAAACAGTTACAAGAACTAACTGCTTTATTGTTAAATTTATGTGTTTTAATTGGTAATAATTGATAATACGAAATATTATCAATATGTTCATGGTATACATGAATTTCGATAGTGGCCAAAAACGGTGAAAAACGGATTTTATTTTAGTTTTTCCATTTGTGACATTTCCTCGGGGTATTTCATAAAATAAACGATGAATTTATCAAATACATGTATTTTAGGATGTATGTAAATTTGTTGAATGATTAAACATTATATTCTACTGTAGTAAATACGTTCTTGAAAGTCAAAAAAAGCTTAAGGTTGCCAGAAACGGTACGTCCACCCTATCGACTTTTTTCATTTGCACGGCAGTATAGTTATGGATAATAAACCAAAAACAGGAGGGGCCGAATCACAAGGTAGTGATAATAACAAATGAAGGTTATAAAGATAACTTAAAGATTGAAAAATTAAAAAGTATCAAAAATAATATTTAATGCAATAATAGAGCGAGTTTCTGTTGAAAAGACTGCACGGAAGATACGTTCGATTTGCGCAGAAATCATAAGTCACTTGTATTGGTTAAAAAAATTAAGTGATCTATAATATGAACTTATTTAAGTTGCAAGGATTGTATTTCTATATATTAAAAGAATTTATAAATATTTAAGTGCAAAGGCTCTTAGTATAATCGGTAGTTTTTGTTGACTTTTGTAAAACAAAAATTTTTAAATGAGCCGTAATTCATTCGGTCTTCATCTTTTCCAGATTGAAATAAATATTGAAAACTAAAGAAATGGTAGCCCTTTGATAATTATATTTCGATTTACGATAAGTTTTTCACTTTTAATGTTTTTTAGATAGACAAAACCGCCCCTTGATAATTATATTTCGATTTACAAAAAGTTTTCACTTTTAATGTTTTTTAGACAGACAGAACACGTAAAAATCATGGTAGCCATTATTTTTTTATGTATAATATTGATACTCGACTACAGTCAATTTCAATTATTTTTAATCCCAAAAATTAGTAATTATTTTTTAAATATTAATAAACATGTGCGTTAAAGGCGGATATTGATTAACTTTTTTTGTTTTGAAAAAATTCACAAAGAATAAAACGCAAACAGTACAAAATAAGTTTAAAATTATTAAAACTGCACATTTGTAGTCATGCGCCTACGTTTAACATACATTTACGTGGTTGAAACTTTAATCAGTTCATTCATTGATGCATAGTATGCATCCAACGCAATTAAGTGCATCAGCAGCATCAGATATATATACCATTTAGATGCATAATAACTCTATTTTGTTAAGTCAAAATAGTAATTTGGCAATTTATCCTTTTAACGCTCAAGCTATAACGTATTCTTCTAAAAAAATATGGGAAGTGGTCTTTCTTTCAAATAAGTCCCAATATTTGTATTGTATAGATTATTTAAAGAAAAATAAGGTTAAATACGATTTTGAAAGGTGATCCAGAAAAATGACCTTAAGCCTTTAGTAGTTATAAAGGTCTAGCTTACTGCCTGTAGAAAGTATATATAATTTTAGTGATTGTTGGGGTCGCTGTTCAAGCAAATTATTGCGAAAATTGATTTTTTGTTAATTTTGACAGTAAGATTGTATTCTTTGGGAAAGAATACTATAAAGAAAATATATGAGAAATTCTCCCAAACTTTTTATTTATCCGAAACAGGCAAAATCACATTTCTAAAGGCTGTTACTCGGGTAAGAGGAATACTTTATTATTTTTCCCGTAGAACACAATTCTGGTGTTAAAATAAACAAAACATGCATTTTTGCAATAATTTATTCAAACAAATTGTTGTAACCATTGTACTTTTGCAATTCCGACCACGGATTCGTAACGTATTTTTATTATTATTATAAAGGCCAAGTAGTAATGGTGAGCAGCAATGGTACCTGCAGGGTAACAGCTATATCTCATAGTCTTTATGTCGGCTGTAGCCGTGATTGCATTATTACCATAGCTATCATAACTACTTGTTGGTACTAGCTATCTGTAGCTGTGTAGTCCATAGCCTTGTTCACACAGTCACGCCATCTTTATCTACTGTTTGCGAGTTGCATCCAATCCTCCTCATAACAACCTCTTTCTCATAGGTCCATTTTAATATTGACCTACCACCTTTGTCTCGGTCTACCTGGGGCTCTTATTCCTGTCGGCTTCCACATGAGCACGCTAAGTGCTGGTCTTTCGTTACCCATCCTAGCTACATGCCCAGCCCACCATAGTCTTCGAGATTTAATCACTCTGGTAATGTTTGGCTTCCCGTATGGCTCGTGTATTTCTTGGTTATGTAAAATTCTCCATTCTTTAGTAATCTCATCTATTTTGCCCCCAAATATCTTTCTAAGGATTCTATTCTCAAATTCACTAAATCTATTTTCTTCCCGGTTGGGTAATGCCCACGATTCGCATCCGTACAGATCTACAAAAACAAAATCTGAATTTCTTTTGCATGTTAAAAAGACGTTTGTCTTTCTATAAGATAAACAATCAGTTTCAGACCAAAAATGATTTTATTTTAAGACAATCAAGATCTTAATAGAATATAAGATGCCAACTAATCTTAAAATCAGATTCCTACCAATCTTATTTTCATATTATATCTAATCGACAAATTTTATAACTACAAAATGAATAAAATATTAACTTTAGCTTGCCGACGATGATGAACACGAGGTCGCCGATGACGGTGTCTTAGGGAAATCAAATCCTGGCTCCGTAAGCAGTATTTACATGTAGCTTATTCGCAAATAGTAAATGAAATTTGTGGTTGATAATCCCCAAAACCATCTATAAAAATTAAATATTTCTAGTGTAAGAATAAAATTACACATAATTTACGTAGCTCGAGTCAATGTAAAAATGAAGTAATTAAACTGTTTTAAATTAAAATTATTATTTGAATGCACATAATACATGAAGATGCTCAAATCCTATCTACACAAATATTCTTTTTTCACTTGTTAACTAAAGGATTACAATTTATTCACAGTTAGCGAATATAAAACTTAGTTTATAAACCATATAATCAACTATTAGAATAAAACATCAAATGAAAACAGAAGAAATTCCCTAGGACACCATCATCGGCAACCTCGTACAGCTGATTTTTACACAAGCAAATTAGGTTTACGCATCCTCGTAGTGTTCATCATCGTCGTTGAGATTTATAGGCACCTATAAATTTTAAATTAAATAAAACCTAGCAAACAGAAATTTTTGTTAATACTTAACCGTTCTTAAAGAATTATTTTTATTTATCAATTTGTTATCAGTATATAACATTAATATTACACCTAATTGTTCCTGTATAAATATAATTATATGCCGTACTGTGTTTAACTATGCCAGAAAAATATATTTATAGTAAATAATCAAATTGAACAAATAAATATTTAAATTAATAACTTCTTTATTATTATTCAGGTAAAAAATATTTTTTGGTAAAAGCATAAAGATTCTCAATAAAACTTTTTTTTTAATGAATATAGTATTAAGAATATATTTATTATTACTGATACTTTTTCAACATTTTTATATTTACTTCAGCGGCGACTATAAAAAATAATATTTAAAAGTATGCATAAAGAATACTTTATTATTACGTTTTTAGTACTATAAGTATTCTTTAGAGAGAAGATGTATGAATTCAGCATGTTTATTAGAATTAAAAAAAAATATTTAAATGGTAACTCTTTTAACTCGATATGGTTATTTAAGGGTCCCTATCATTTTTTCTAAAATTTCCTCTTGCTTATGAATTTTTTAAAATTTTCACATATGTTTATATAATCAAAAATGATAGTTTTATAAAAAATTTCTGCGTACTTTACCGTATATATATTGATGTACAACGAAAAAATCATGATTTTTTTAGTCAAAATTAGGTAGATTGCCAACGTTCATGGTGCATACAGAATATTTTATACAGTCTAGAAAAATTTCTACTTACTATTTAAATCATTTTAAAAATATTTGTGCATTTTCATCAAAATTGAATAGAACTAACCATAATTAAAAATGAGATCATTTTATTTAAGTTAAAAAACAGTGTTTTTACATAATTTATAGCTTTTTTTCATAAATAATTATTTTTCATTTGATCTAGATCAATACAAAGCACCTTTGCGTTGCACAAATTTCGTCATAATGCTAAAAAGAATATGTCAGACTAATTTCAAAAAATTTCGACAAAAGCTTGTTAATAGTATATTATGACACTGTTGTGGGAGATGGTTTTCTACCTTGCTCGAGGGTTTTCGCACGAGCGAAGCGAGTGAGAAAATCGAGCAAGGTAGAAAAACACCTCCCACAACAGTCTCATACGATATTTTATAGCACAACAACTTCAAAATCGACAATAAAGTTGGCATTTTGAGGTTAGTGTGCTATAAAAATAATAATAAAATGCGATGCGTTTCTATGTTAAGAAAGGTTTAAAGAATCGAAAATAGAAATAAAAAAAATCTATTTGTTTGTAAAAATTGGTAGGGATTCCCCTTAAAGAACACTTTATTAATACTTTTTTATTAGTTCAACTATTTATGTGTAGTTCATAAAGAATTCTTTGTTTTGAAAGTATGCTTATTGGGTAAGTATTTGCTCATCTTGAGGTTACAAAATCTGTTGATTAGATATAATCTGAAAATAAGTTTGGTATGAATCTGGTTTTAAGACAATTGATCGTCTGAAGTTCAGATCTCTAGCCCGTGTTACGCATTTCAGATAAGGCAAATCTTAAAATTGTTGCATTGCCATTTCAGATCAAATTGTATCTTAAAGTCAGATTTACTTTTTGTAGTGGAAGTACTGGCATTATGATTTTTCTATATATTTCTAATTTAGTCTTTCGCAATACTAATCGTGATTTTAGTAAGTTATTTACCGAATATATAGGCATGCATTTCCCGTATGCAGTCTCTTCTTTTTTTCTTTATGAGTTTCATTTTTGTGGTCTATTATCGTTCCAAGTTATTTAAAGTTGTTTACTTTTTTGAAAGTTTTGCCGGAGACTTTCAAGTCGGTATCAGCAATCTCGGGTCTTGCTCTGCTAGTGACCATGTACTGGGTTTTCACTTCACTTATTTCTAGGCCTATTTCTTTAGCTTTTTTATTAGTATTTCTACGTTTTTTATTACGGTTTCTCTGTGTTTTCCTATAATATCTATGTCATCTGCGTATGCTAGTAATTGTGTTAGGACGCCATTTATTATAATTCCCTCTTTACTTTCTTGTATCGCCCTGACCACGTATTCTAAAATTTAGTTAAATAGGAGGGTTGATAGAGCATGTTCCTATTTCTTCGAGATCAACACTGGTAATCCCCTCGGATTTCCCCCGCGAGAGGTGTAGGTCTATCTAGCAGTACAGTGGAGAGAATTATGTAGCCTGTACAGATAAGAGAAATGTGTCTATAGTTATTACAGTTTGTTTTATTTCCTTTTTTGTGTATTTGGACTATGATTAGGTCTCTCCATTCTTTGAGCATTGTTTCTTTCCTCCATATGGTGCAAATAAAATTATGAATTACTTTCTTAAGTGGTTTCCCTCCCAGTTTAAATAGTTCGACCCGTAAATGATCTATTCCAGGAGCTCTATTATTTTTTAACTTGTTGATTGCCTTGCTGCAGACCTCCTGTAGGCTGGGTTGCTTAACTGGTGGTTCGTGTACGTTAGTTGTTCGTGTACGTTTAGGAGATCGTTGAAATAATTTATCCACCTATTTAGCAGTCCATCTGTGTCCATTATAAGGTTCCCATGTTCGTCTCTTAGGAAGTTAGTTTTACTTTGGGTTCCTTTCCTTATTAAGTCTACACCTGTATACATTTCCCGAATATTTTCTCTATTAATGTTTTCTTGTATTTCTGAGACTTTATTATTTTCCCACTTTCGTATTTTATTCCGAAAAATTCGTTTGGTTTGTTCCCTTATATTACGGTAATGTGCGGAGGTGATCTCATTCGCGTTGTTAAGGCTAAACATTCTTGCTTTTTGCCTTTCTCTATTCCACTCCTCGCATTCCTCGTCAAACCACTTGCTTGTTTTTTTCCGCTGACCTAACACCATCCTAGCAGCTTGTCTTATAGAACTTTTGATATTTTCCTATGTACTGTCTATCTCACTCTCTACCTTCGGGTCGCCTGACCTATTGTTGTCCGATACATCCGGTTTACTTGAAAGTTCCTCCCTATATATATCTCTAGTTTTAATTAGCGGGTCATTAAACTTTTCGAGATTAACTTCCTCTGTTTGGCATGTTTTATTCTTATTTTTGTTTACTAATAAACGAGCCCTACTCTTATCTATAACAAGAAAATGATCTGAATCGCAATCGGCTCCACGGTAAGTTCGAACGTCGAGAATGTGAGCGTGCCGTCTTTGGTCAATTGAAACTTGGTCGATTTGGTTAAGTGTGCGTCCACCTGGACCTCTCCAGGTTACTTTGTATCTGTCTAACTGAATGAAACATGTGCTTTTGACTATAAGATTCTTAGACGCGAAAAAATTAATTACGCTCATTCCATTACCGTTACTCACGTCATGTAAACTTCCTTTTCCTATGGTCGGTCTAAACTTTTCCTCCTTTCCAATTTTCGTGTTAAAATCTCCTAGCAATACTTTTGCGTCATGGGTTGAAAATCTATCAAACACCTGCTCTAGTTTTGTGTTAAAGGAGTCTTTTACCGTATCGTCCGTGTCCTCCGTTGGACATTAATAAATACGTACTTTTACCATCGGCTATTGACGGTTAGGAACCCTATTCGATCATCAATAAGTTCAAAATTAGCGACCCTATAAACCACTAAACCTCTATATACTTGGTGCGGGTACTAAGCTGGGCCCGTATAACAACTAGGAGAGAATGGGGTCAAACCGATCGGGTACCCAAACCCATCACTTAATTTTAAGTAATATTAAGTTTATTGAACGGTTAAAATATTTCTATATTCTTTCAAATGTATCTCTCGTCTTAACCCTTTAACGTGAATCGTTCATTCCACGGAGAGAAAAAGTTAGTAATGATTACTATACTAGGGTAGGAATTCGGAGACGAAGAGTAAAATGGGTTGACAGTACTACGCAGGTTATGACTCAGTACTAACCTGTATAGGGATGAATAAAATTTCGCGTAACCTCCAATCCTTCCGCTTTTCATGCTTTTATATTAACAGAATGCGTATACACATAGACTTCATGTTACAAATTTAAATACTAAGCCATTTTTCTTCAATAATACATGTATAACATATAAAATAAGCCAAATATTAAATAACTACTCAATATTACTCAATTATCCAAGGAGAATTGATTACTATACTATATTAGGAATCGGTCCGAATAGGATTTATTGGTTACGATTTACCCACCTTGCACTGTACTCAGTCCTAATCCCATTTAGTACTAATTACAATATTTTTCTCTCCGTGTAGTAGTAGTAGTAGTAACGTCTTAAAATCTATTTTGTTCGATTGCTCGCCTAATTGTTTACTTTCGAAGCTGAAAAAGCACTTAAATAATTGATCATACGTTACTGAGTATACATGAAAAGTAAAATTATTAATATTTTAATTTAGCGTTTAAGAAAATGAAGTAAAAACCATGCTTTACTAATGCCAACGCAGGTCACAAGTCACAACTATACGGAATCGGACGTTGTTCACGTTAAATGGTTAATAAATGCTGAAAAACAAACATATAAAAGATTTCTATAAAGATATTCACATTGATAGGTTTAAGCTAATTTTCTTATAAGAAAAGTTTGCATTAAAACAATGTTTAAAATATATTCATTTAATTATTTGAAAATTTGAGTACCAGACAAGAAAAATATACCATTCAAGCTTTTAAATTGAAAAAGCTTTATTTACCTAGTGATATTTATCATTTTATAAATTAATTTTGAAATCGTATAGTTAAATGATGTCATTGCGATCAGCGTTTATTTAAATGGAGGAAGCGCAAAAATACGTTAGGATTAGCGTATATTTTCGTGATGTAATGAAACGTTTATAAAAGCTCTGTTTTGACTTTGTTAGTGCAAAATAGTGTCTTACACATTAAAATTTAACTATGAGAAATATGAATTTAAGGGATATTTGATTTTTTTTCACGTTTTTTTTATGTAATCGGAAGTGATCCGCATTGTACGATTACCATTGAAAAAACATCCTTTTTTTATTTCGATATAAAATTACGAGGTTTATGTCGGTTAAAACTATTAAAATTAAAAACATAAAGGTTTGAACTTATTCTTAAACGTGAAAATGGCAAATTATGCTAATATATTTTTATTTATAACAAGTTTTTCTTAAGTGATCGACATGACCCCGTTCTACCCAAAAGGGTTAATTAGTAATTTTCAGTGTCCTTGTATAAGTATTTAGTTTATAAGTTCTTGCATCGATGGTAATCAAAAGAAATTTTTTTAGAAATTATTTCGATAAAAATAACAGTCTAATTTAAACTGTAAAATATATTATGGGATTAACTTAATAATACATTTCAACGTTCAATACTCGAGTATTGTAAATGATTGATATTACTGTAAAGTTTTCATTTACTTGCACATTTTATTCTAACCGCATATGAGATTATTTATTTAATTATTTAGTGATTTTAAATGTTTCTGTTGTATTGAATTATTAGTAACTTTTTTGAACAGTCGTTTACGTTAATATTATATTAAAAAATATTAATTTTCTCTTTAAAATAATCAATAATCCGCTCTAAAGTGTTGCAGATTAATAATAGAATTATGAGTTATAACCCAAGTATAAAAATTTCATACTGTTATATATCATGTTCTTTTACGTAAGTACCATCTTAAGGAGGGAATTATCGGGTAAAACACAAAAAGAGAAAGGGTAAGTTTGGTCATTCTTTTTAAAGAGCCATTACTTATAATGAATACTCATAAAACTTGATTATATGTTTGTGCACATTATGACAAGTAAAAACCCATTTTTGTTTTTATCGTTCTTTTTTAAAGTCCGTTTTTTTAATTTTGCACGTTTTTCTTCTCATAGAGGTTCATTGACAGCGTAATGCCATGCAGATTATTCAAGATGTTAATAAGAAACATCTTATTTTTTTTTCGCGGGTCACAGCGAAATCTAGTAGTTTCTCGATCGTAAGTGGACATTTTATAATGCAGTTTTCTTTTGTATTTCTTGCAATGTTCGCAGATATATTTATAAAAAGTTTTGAAAAAGATTCCCTGCACTGGCATTTACAAGAAAAATTCCACTTAGTAAACATATACGTTTATAATAAACTTTGTTCTACTAAATTTATAAATTTTACATTATATATAAATTCAACTATTTTCCATTTTGCCATACAAGCATGGAATTTATCACATTATTCCCGGAATATCCCAGTTAGGCAAGACTAGTATAGTAATTTTTCCTGCCACGATCAATTGTAAATATCACAATGAAAATTCTCTCACTGTAGTATTAAAAATTTGTTTAAAAAAATCTCCTTCAATATTACGTTTACTCAACAACCGTTTGTTATCCAATCCACCTCCCAACGAGCACCAGACTCTCTATAACTATCATCACCGCCACCCCTCCCAGCAAACTAAACAACAACTTCCCCCCGCGTAGACCAAACAAACCGTCCCCGCGACGCACCTGATATCTGAGCGCTAGGCACTCCTCCGAAGTACGGTACTGCTCCATTGCCTGTCTCTCGAGCTCGTCGTACCTCCTCTCGAAAGTATCGTCCTCGTCCTCGTTCTCGTCCTCCTGGCTCCTCGCGGGCGGTGTCGTCGTACTCTCGAGCACGTCCCTGTACAGGCGCTTCCTGGTGGACTGCAGGCTGCTGCTGCTGCCGCCGCCGCCGATGGGCTCGTCGTCGGCCGAGCGCGAGGTCCTCGCGCTGATGGCGCTGCTGCAGGTCTCCGCGCTCCTGCTGATCGGTAGACGGGACTGCTGCTGCTGCTGCGTCGTGGTCACCGTCACGTACTCGCGCTCGCGCTTCTGCCGGGATGGGATTTCGAACGATTGACGGATGGATGGATGGATGGATGGATGGGTAGACTGACAGAATTATCGATGGGATTTAAAGTTATTCTCGATTGAAGGTAATTATTGGAAATATATACGTGAAACATCGAAAGAAGTTGAAAGAGGTATTATTATATATTATTTTAAATGCATTGATTTTTCACGTATTTTCTGTAACTGCAGACATGTTTTGAATTGTGAATAACTTTGGATCAGATGTATATTTTTTATACAAAATAAAGCTTAAATTAAAGTTCTTTGCACCTATTCTCTTTTATCTTCTGAGTCAATTTTTTTAGATAGGTATCATTTTCTGTACTAAAATAACGCATATACGAAATTGAATAGTCCATATATCGAGAATAAGGACTCATTAAACAAATTTAAAAATGTTAAGCATCATATTTGTGTACCAGAAACAATCTCTCAAAGCCTGATCCAAATCCGTTTCTCAGTGGATATGCGCACTGTCCTTGAATTTTTGGGATGGGCAATTACGAATTTGTAATCAAAATTAAAAAATTTAGAAGGTAGTCCGAAATTGCAAAAAAATTTAAATGTCCCATTATTACTCCAATTTTGTAATCAGTAACCATAAAAACCTAGAGAATTCAAATATCATTACTGTATGCAGTATAAATCATTTTAAAATGAAATTTTTATTTGACACAATGAAATTTTTTAGAAATTGTTTATTTATAGCACCGTTAGATCTTAAAGATACAAAAAGATTAAATGTAAGGGTAAAAAACAGTTTAAATATTGAAAATAAATATTCAAAGTAATGGGATTTCATGATCTTAAGATTGTTTTTATGTTTTTTTTCGAGTGTCTGGTTTTAAAACCCACTTTAAGCAAGGTGAAGCTTGATATATAAATTTGAAGTGAGCTAGTTGAAAAAGGCGATTTTGAAAATATGGGTCGCAGTGAGTCACGTCTTTTAAAGCGTAATAACCCTTTTTCTAGAAATGGCATACTTATATACGAAGCAGACATCGATTCCCTTTTCGAAGAAGAATAAATTCCCGCATAAAATTTTGGAAAAGGACAACAATTTTTTCGTTATAATAATAAAATGTAGAAAAAGGTACTTTTCTTCAAAATACACATTTGAGACTCATATTTCTTGAATATGGGACTGTAAAAGATTACCTACACAAAAAAAGAAGAATTCGCGTCATTTCATAAAATAGTACATTATGTAACAAGGGCAAAAAGTCGAATATTTTTCCCGCGAGTGAGTTTACTGCCCGATAAAAATTAGTGTGCAGTGTTCTTCAATATTGACTTCGATAAGTTCGATTATTTAACAGACAAAACTTTGAGACCTTGTTAAGTGCTATTGTAGATGAACCTTAACGCGTTTGAACCATTTTAGCATACTTTAACGAATTAATGGGTTGCATCTCAATTTTTTTTATATTAATATCCGTAATAAGTAAAACTGTTATTAATCTACGACATGGCGCAATTATATTATAACATTATGCAATCGAATGACTAAAAATTAAAGTGACGTCTATTTTGTAGTTATTTGGGGACGAAATGTTACAATTACTAATATGCCGTATCGTAAATTAATAACAACAGTAGTTAATTTATTCACGACAGAAATATTAAGAAATTAATACGTGCTTTATTAATGTATTCCAAGTATTCACATTGTACGTGCTACGAGGAAGTCGAGAATGCTAAAATAAGCAAGTTGAGTTTCGTGGTTATAGATGAGATTCGTTTTTTTATAACTGCAGCTATTTCGAACAGTTTTTAGTTATTTACATCAATACCATATTATTTACAGTTTAACTTTAAAATTTGTGTAGTGTCTAAAAAGTGTGTACTAAGGCTAAAGGAACATTAAAACATTTATTAATTAATTTTTATTAATTTTTAAAGCACGACAAATAAATTAAACGAAAAATAGCAGTTTTTTACAAAAACTTATATACACGAAAGTTGAAAAAGATTTATTTAATAATACAAACCTGTATGGAAGGACTAATAAATTTGGAATGTTTTTTTATCCATACCACAGTATTGCAAATATGTGCATATTATGAATAATATTTCAATGATAATAAATAAGTGTTAAAAAACTTCTTATAGTCTTTTAAATATACTTTAAAGAGTTGTGATTTATCACTAAATGTGTGCACAAAGGACGTTACATAACTTTTAACAAATATTTAAAATTTATTTCTTAATCTTAAGCACGAACGCTTTGAATATCATTACTTACAATTTAAAGTACACTCTAAACCCAAAAGTGTAAAATTTGGAAGTAAAAAGATTAAAATGCAGCTTTTAATTCATGAAAAGTATTGATTTGAAGATTTTATTCTCTATGTGGTTTAATTTTATAATTTTACACTTTTGACAAAGATTAAAATGTACATTTTAAACTTTCTATAAAGTTTAAAAAAACTTGCCAGTAATTACTAAAACACGTTTATTTCGATTTAAAACGGGCCTGCCTGTAAATAACAGTTTTGAGGTTATGGGGTTTTTAGGTTAAAGCTTGGCCTATTTGTGTATAAAAATTTGGAGGTTATGGGATATGGGATATTGAGGTGTAAGCTTGGCCTATCTGTGTGAGGGTTGGGTTGGGTTGGATTTAAGATTGGCTTAATCGTGTGTGTATAGCAGTTTTTAGCTTATGGGGTATTTAGGTTAAAGCTTGGCCTGTTTGTGTATAACAATTTGGAGGCTATGGGATATTGAGGTGTAAGCTTGGCCTATCTGTGTGTGAGGGTTGGGTTGGGTTGGATTTAAGATTGGCTTAATCGTGTGTGTATAGCAGTTTTGAGGTTATAGGGTATTTGGGTTTAAGCTCGGCCGGTTCAGGTATAAGAATTTCGAAGTTATGAGGTACTTCGATTTAAGATTGGTTTGTCTGTGTATAAGAGTTTTGAGGTTATAAGGTATTTAAGTTAAAGCTTGGTCTGTTTGTGATTAAGAGTGTAAGGTGTTTAGATTTAAATTTGGCCTGTATGTATAAGAGTTTCGAGATTATGAAATAAGTAGATTTATAATTGGTCTGTTTCGATCTATAAATGTTTGCAGGTTATGGAGCATCAGGATTGAAGCTGGATCTATCTGCGTATACGTGTTTTGAGGTTATAGGGTATTCAACAAGTTCGGCCTGTCTGTGAATAAATGTATTGCGGTTATTGAGATTTTCGAGTTTAGCTTGATAAGATTTTTACCAAGGCGAGAGGAAAAGTATTCTTGGGTCATGACCTCGAACAAATATTTGTATTTTTGTACCTAGACATCTTCTCCGAGAGCTTTAAGCATCCTAGACAGCATATATATAGTTTGATTTTTTTCCTGTCACGAGATTTACGAGCGTAATCATCCGCAAAAGTGTAAATAGATGATTTTAATCTTTCTGCAGAACCCACAAAAGTGTAAATTGTTGGAATTAATCTTTTTAAGAAATACGATAATTTTTACACTTTATAGAAAGTTTAAAATGTACATTTTAATCTTTGTCAAAAGTGTGAATTGATGGAATCAATCTTTTTAGAGATGCGATAACTTTTTATACTTTACAAAGTTTAAAATGTACATTTTAATCTTTTTTAAAAGTGTGAATTCATAAAATTAATCTTTTCAAGATATACGAAAACTTTTTACACTTTACAAAGTTTAAAATGTAAATTTAATCTTTGTCAAAAGTGTAAAATTATAAAATTAAACCACATAGAGAATAAAATCTTCAAATCAATACTTTTCATGAATTAAAAGCTGCATTTTAATCTTTTTACTTCCAGATTTTATACTTTTGGGTTTAGAGTATATGCTGAAGTTAAAAGGTATTATGATGAAAAATACAACGATAAAAAAATGTCTGTAGTTACATGCATGTCTTACTCTACATGTCTATTTCTACTTATGTTGAATGTCAGTCAGTTTTCAAAACTTTTCTACTAACTAAATATTTATATCCAAATCTATAGTATATTTGAAATAATGTGATGTTTAAATTACTTATCTTGCTATATTTTACCTTCACTATAGCATGCAAAATAAAGTAGTTTAAATATTTATCTTATGGGGGTATCCTTATTTATATTTAAACCTTATTCTATATTCCGAAAACTAATTTGGAATTTGTGAATAAATAATGTATCACACAACATAAAAAATTTAAATAGTTTCGGTTGAAGATGGCATTAATTTTTGAGAAAATAAAAGCTACGTTTAATATTCCAATGTCGCTGAAGCATATAAAGACACTGCGTGTGAATCTATAGAGTATGTGCACTCATAGCCTGGTTAGATGAAACAAATGGTGAATTATTAATGTGGGAGATAATTATACGATGAATTATTAACATGAAATAGCCTTAAACAGTCAAGTCAGACTGCGAAATGTTAAATAAACATCGAATATTACGCATGTATGTGCGTAGAAAGTATATGATTGTGTTCGCTACCTAACAGGAAAAAAAGTGTAATTGTGATTATACTCGCCTGACACATAAATTATTCATAAGTTAATATCATTTGAAAAATCTTAAAGGAAACTAGACGTTTGAAATAGACGACATATTTTAAAGGAATTTGGTGCTGGCTATCACTATATATAGATATAACCTATGTAGAAAAGGAGTCTTCACTGACAGCTTACGAAGTTCACCGCTAGAGAGGAGTTCCGATCTCAATGTTCTCTCATTGCATTACCAACATTGTACTTCTCAAGAGAATATCGTGATTATAATGTTTAATAAAGCGAATTTCTTTTGCCTATAATATCCTCCTACTAAAAGAAATTAAGCTATTTAAAAATGTATTTTTAATATACAAATTAAGATTTTAGATTCCATATTTTACAATATCATATTCTATCTAACGCTGAATAATTACGACATCGACACGTAATTTTTTACGATATGATTTTGCATGCACGATATATATCGCGAACGTTGCGTTATAGTTTTCTCAGTATATTATATCATGTCAAATATAAAGTTTTGGAGATGTCAGTCATTTTATATTCATACCCCAGGAACAATAATTAATTAATTGTAATTAAAAATATGGACATTTTATATGTAAATCAAGACATTATTGTCATTTTTCATATAATAATGCACCATTACTTATACAAAGTTTCAAAACTAATGACTGGATTTTAGGGACTATTTGGCTAGCATTTGTCAAAATACTGAAATACTTGTTTCAAACTTTATACAATGATAGATTTACGCATAAAGGCTTTATGCAATCTGGTTTTGCATAATTTGATCTATTTATTTATTTAAATCAATTATTAATTTCTCCAACGGTAAGATTTGAGGTGAGAAAGGTGGATATTAAAAGAACGCATACCACATTTCAATCCAAGAACTAAATGGTTTTTGTCCATAAAAATTCTTTCTGTCAAAAGCCTTCATTCTGAAATCTGTTTATTATGAATACTTGGTAATATCTTTAATTTCACCGTTATAAATCCTCAAAATCTTGATTCAGCATGTCATATGAAATCACCATAGTTATTAAACTTCTAATTTACTGCAACAATAACTAAAAATTAATTAAAAATCAGTAATATGTCCTAAATAAATAGTAAATGTCGATTTTACATGAAACCCTGTATTTATATGAAAATGAATATATTAAAAGTAATATCCACAATCCTGGAGCAATATGGTCGGCTGGTTCTCTTGGAATATTACGACAAGTGGATAAGGGTCTAAAACAGTGTTCGGTCTCTAACTAGGGGAATTAAGGATATAAAAAGGTTTAACCAGCTCATGCAGTGGAGTAAATGAAAGGATAGTGAACAATTTTTATCAGTATTAATAATAGTCACATAATATAAATGTTTATTTTTGATTTCAGGTTTTAAAGGTGGTGTGCCCCCTTAAGAAAATGATAAATTTGAACCTAGGGAAATGTACAATTTTAACGATTTATTCGTTCGTATGTTCAGTTAAATGGAGTTTAATTTAGTTTCATGGAGTTTATTAGTTTCATGGGGTTTATTAGTTTCATGGGGTTCAATGAAATTAAATTTTACAATTTTCCCTCTGTATATGCAGAGAAGATACAAGAGATTAACATTAACCCTTTAAGTCCCAAGGTCTTTATTCGATCGAAAAAAATATAGGAAGCGGTTTATTAACTCAAAAATTATCTAAACGAAGTATACGAAGAGATAAAAATGCTTTAAGCATGCTTTTTCTAGGTGGATCTAGAAAATCTATTATCTATCGTGTACGCTCTTATGTTAATTAAATTTAAACAACTAGCATGGTAATTAGTTAGTTTGAGTGTTATATATAAGTACATATCAAAATAATTAAAAACAATAATGTTACTTTGAATAATTAAAAAAAAATAATTTAGCTACATACATTGCTTTCTTGTGACGACATCACCGTTTTTATTATCTTTTCAAACAAATGCCTTCTTTCGGACATTAAAATATACTGACATCTTCGCGTTGATCCCCTAGAATTGAATATGTTGTGCCAAATATTTTTCTGATTAAATAACAATTTTGTGTACTAGTCTGAACCGCGAGTACCTGCATAAAGACTTGGGACCTAAAGAGTTAAGAATTAAATTATGTAGCAGACATTTTTCCAATATTCGCATTTTTCAGCGCCTAATTCGCAATTGAATTCAGATTCTAATACTGTAAAGAAGTGGTTAAAAAGGTCATTAATCAAATTAAAAAAATTTCCCACAATCAGCATGCTTCGCAATAAAATGTAATTTCACCAGTTAAACATAGCGAGGAATTACTATATACGTACACTCACTTCCCTTTAATGATGCAAAACTTCGCTGTCATTCAACATCCTTCTCTAAACATTAAAAACTAACTACGCCACCCCCTCGGCAAGCATTCTCCCTCCTCGCGCCTTCGAACACCAGCTCTTTTCAAGAACGCGCGAGCTCCCTCGTTCATCAAACACGCCACACCTGACACCCTGCCTCCGTCCCAAAGCCAAAGCAATATCACTACGGAATGACGCATTGCGCGGGGCGCATCCATTACCGGCTGGCATCCCTTATCGAGCCATCTCGCCGAGTATCCGTCAGGCTTGACAGCGGCGGCAGGATCGGCGCCGGAAGAACCACCGGCCGGGCTCGTCAGGGACGGCGGCTTGTAGCCGGCGCCCGACTCCGCGAACACCTTCTTGCCGGCCTTGGTCTGATTGCGCCTGACCTTCATCGCGCTCTTGGTCAGCAGGATCAGGTTGTTGAAGTCCACGCCCTGGCTCTTGCGGCGCTGCGCGTACTCCTGCGCTGCCTTGGTCGGCTGGGGTCGCTGGTACACGGGGATCGGCGACGGGCCCTTGTGGCTCGTGCACTGTTGGATATTTGTTGGTTAGTTTTAGGGAGGCGAGGGCACTCTTGGTGGAAAATGATTTGAAATTAATTGTGAATTCTTACGTGGGTGCTTTGCACGAAACTGTTAGATTTCATAGTCTCCAGGTTTGTTTATTTAAAGACATGTGTGTATGTATGAGAGTATTTTAAAGATTTATACGTATAATACGTCGTATTCAGTGATAGGCAAAAAAGTAATTTTATCTTTTCGTTTCAAGTACAAAGAAAAATGCTGGAATGAAAGGGTACAAGTACTTGGCAATATATGCACATTAATATGATATCTATACTCAAATTATGTTTCTTTCAGGACTGCACGATCACCTATAGATCGTAAAAGAATCGCTTTTTGTTAATGGTATAAAATTAACATGTTCTTAATATCCAAGTACTTGAATATTTTCATTTGAGTACTTTTCTTTGTACTTTAAACAAGAAAACGTAAATAAAAGGGTATACTTTTTTGCCAATGACTGATCGTATTCGTGTACTTAGAGATAGATTTATGAACACATATCAGGAATTCTACGAAAAATCGGCCGGTAATATGTCTTAAAATGTTAAGATATTAAGAAAGAATATTAAGAAAGACATTTATGGATAGTATACCTCATATCTATAAAAGTTACAAAAACATTAAATCAGAAATCCAAATTTTTTCTATTTAGAAAGGTGATTACTCAGTTACGTGATTATCCTCTTATTTTTCATTAGAGAGAATACCTCATTTTTTCAGCAGAGATGCGTAGATAGTAGAGTGCTTGGATAGTACTGTGGTGTGTGATTAATGGGATGCATGGATAGTGAATCTAAGAACGAAATAATTGTCGTCTCTCTCTTTCTCTCTCTCTCTCACTCTCGCACACACCTTCTCAGTTTCTGAATTCTCTCACCCTCTCTATCACTTGTTTACTTCCTAACGCTCTGACTCTATCACTTTCTCTCGCATGTTTACGTGTTCTTTTTCACTCAAACAATCTCTCCCTCTCACTTAATCAATTTCTCATACTCTGAATCTCCCACACCCTCTTACAATCACTTTTTCTCTTTCTTTTTTTTGTCTCTCTCCCTCTTTCACGCTCACTTTCGGACCCTTTCACTCACTCACAAATTAAAACGCACTCACTCATATACTAATTTACTCACTCACTCCCATTTGCACTCACATACGAATCCGCTCACATGCTCAGGCACTAAGGCACTAACGCACTCACTTTATCACTTACTAACTAACTCTTTCATAATCGCCCATTCACTCATCCATTACTTGTTCATGCTCACACGCGCTTACACACTCACTCACTTTCTAATGCACTTTTTTACTCATTCATTAACTCACTCAATCGCTTATGCACGCACTCACTCAATCACCCACTTACATTTTCATGTACTAAACTCACCGAGCTTTTCACTTACGTACTCTTTTCATTTCCTACCGTACTCACTTACGCATGTATGTACTCACTCATGCATATTTTGTCTCACTCGCTCACTCACTTACTCACTTGTTTACGCACTCATATTCTTATGTATTCACTCATTCTCTCACTCAGTTACTCACTCACATATCCATACACAGACTCGTACTGCGGAACGTATTCAGACGTTCACTTTTTCTCTCGCTCTCCATCACTTTTATCATGTAAGAAGTCGCAATTAAGAATTAAATTTTAATTTTTAATTAAATTAGTTTTAATTAAATAAAAAATTGTATTCTCAATTAGTACCCGCGTTAACCCTCCTGCGCAGAAGTTTATTTTCGTGTATATGGACTAGACCGAATGTAAGTCTGCAACAATATTTTCTGCAAATTCGTAACATTTTCTAAATAATAGCTGTACTATTTAGCTTCAATTTGAGAGGTTGTAGATGTCCCAACAAAGTAAAGATTTAAATTTGTGATACAAAATGTATACAAAAACGAGGTGCGGTTTGGACGAGTATACTCGGCTCTCTGCGCAGGGGGGTTAAGGAATAATAAATTCAATTGATTATTTGTAACCCTGAATGTCCGATGTTTTTCAATTACTCAACGCACAGTAACAAAAGACTACAAAAGAAAAAATAATAACAACGCAATAACATATCAGCACCTGCTGCTGAATCGGGGACTTGACGCTGCCCGACTCCTGGATCCTGATGGGCCGGTGTAGTACCGTGGGACACATGGTGGGCGGCGCCGTGGGCTGAAGCTGTTGCTGCTGCGGTTGCGCCACCGGGGCCGGCATCATCGGACAGTTGAGGGCTGGCGGCGGGGGCGGGGGCAGCTGGTGCAGCTGGATCGAGTCGGCGGGCAGCAGACGCTGTTGCTGCTGCTGCTGTTGGGCCCAGCAGGCGGCCGAGGGCCAGACGAGCGCGCTGACGAGGGGCGCTGGGACCATCGATAGTACTGGGTTCTGCGAAGAAGGACGGACATTGTGTTGGGTTTGGGTATTTTGGTACGAGCAACGAGGAAACTTTCCACGGAATAAAGGAACTGGAACATTCGCAGGAGCAAACGCAATACATTTATGGAGTTCTATATCTATAGATATGAAGAAGAAGAACAGGCACTTTGCCTGTTCTTCTTGTATAGCACTCCATAATTTTTTTATGTTTGTTCCTGTGCATGTTACTGTTGCTTTTCTGTGCAAAGGCCCATGTGCTTGTCGATGGAGGGTAAGGGTACTGGAGCAACCAAATTATATATATATATATATATATATATATATATATATATATATATATATATATATATATATATATCTTCCTATATTATATAGTTGTTTGTAAATCTTATGAGAATTACGACCTCTTCGCGCCGTCTCGCCCCTCATTTTGCCCTTCTCATTCTCCTTCTCAAAATAAGGTAATATCGTTTCAAAAAATACGTTATATTGACTCGGCCCGCCTCTTCATGCCCTCCTCACATTCCTCCTCACAATCCTCCTCATGACCACGGAAAATATTTAAAACTGTTTTCCGGTTAGAAATAATACCGGAATCTTTTGAAACTGCCAGAACCAAACATTGCTAATACAATATACAAATTAGCAGGACATAGTAGTCATTTTTATTTACAAAATTTGTAAAATCTCGAATAACTGTTTAAAATAAAAAAGTCGGTAATACAGATTCCTGTAATAAATTCTATTTTTTTAAGTGGTTCAGTATTCCCTTTGAATTTGTAAAAACTATATCTGGTTAAATTTTTAAGAGATTTTAGATGAAAGCTACCTTTCACCTCTAGATAACTTAATTAACCACATTGTTGTGTATTTTTGAACCCAGTCTTTTGTACAATGAATAATGAAATTTCTTGATCATTTAATTGAAGATTCCTGGTGCAAATAATGTTTTAAAAGTAAAAAGTCGTAATTCGAAACTTTGATTAATTTATAGGTTTTATAATATAAATTCCACTCCAACCTAGTGTGAAAGTTAGAGTGAATACTTAGTCACTCTCTAATTTAGAGTGGTAAAATTCACTTATTAGGCGGGAGTGACCAAATTCACTCTTTTAGAGTGAAAATTTAATCGTTTGGAGTGGAACCCTCAGCATGCCCTCCTCAACCGCTCTTAATTGTCAAAATGATAAAAATCAAAAAATTTTAAGTTCACATTCAGCTCTGCAGGAGTGGCCCATTCAGCTGCCAAGAAGTCTAATATTTGTTTTCATAAACTTCATAAAAAGACCAAGAAATCCTTTTCGGAAACGTTCAAAATGGTTGAAAAAGGAGGTCGATAGTTGGCTGGAATTACCCATATATAAATCGAAAATTCATATACATTTGTTGTACTTACAATGTACATTAATACATATTAAAAGTTTCTATTAATTTAAATAAATACTTGTGTTGTAAAAAAATCAGTGAAAAGCGACCTTTTTTTAATCATTTATACGCAATTCTCCCCATAATCCGCCATGGGAAAGCGATATTTATAAATAATTGAAAATAAAAATTTTGTACTATGGACAGGGAAAGTTAAATGAGATACGCAAATAATTATAATTTTAAAGATTAACTTTAGATAGTTGAGGAAAAGCGAGTTTTCGGGAAAACTGTTATGGAAAACCCAATATTATAAGTAGAACTAAACTAAACTAAACTTAGAACTAAACTATTTACATCTCAGACAGGTATCTAATTCAAACTTAAAAGCTTAAACCATTGTAAGGCGCCAGACAGGAAAAAATTTAATCAACACTTGAACGTTAGACCAATATAATGGAATTATAAATCGCCTTAAAAATATACGGTACTTTCTATAAACCTCTTTTTAATAGTGTGGTGGAATCATTAAATCGGTTTTTAATTGTATTGTAAACACTATTTACGTACTACTATCCACACCATTGAACAGTAATTTAAATTATATATATATTATCTCTCTAAGAACGAATCAGTGAAAATTCACTGATTGAAAGTCAATAGTCACTGATTCAAATAGTGTCAAGTCTTCTACTGCGAAACAGTGAATAGTCACTAATTCAATTAGTGAAGAGAAAGCTCACTGAAATTTACGCGCCCACGCTTATTTATATTAATGAGTTATTTATTACATTATAAATTGAAACAATAGAGATTATGGTAGAGACATATTTATTAAGAATTAAATTAAATTATTATATAATATTAGAAAAAAGTTTTTGATGTGAAGAGAATCGAACTCTCGATCTTCTACATTTTCGGAACTTGTGTGTGTTTAACAGCTTCCGTGTGCATAATATATTTATAATGTTAATAATTTTGATTTGAAAAAGAATTTGTAAAGTCAAGGTTCTTATTTCTATAGTCATTTAAAAGGATGCCAAATATTTCTGTTCAAATCTAATGAAGTATATCGCTATTCATTTAAATAATAACTTATTTATCGAAAATTAAACCTTCTACACTTTTTATGCAAAATAAAAGAATATTATAAGCGCTAAAAGACAGACTATAGTTGCTTTCTTTTTGGGAAAATATTGAATTCTAAAAAACGCGATTATGTTTGTCATCGATATTGTAATTGAAGGTTTTCTCAAAGGCTAAGCAATTATAGGTGGTTTTTAATTACTTACAAGGAAACTATCCGAGGTGTACCTCACCGATTTTCTTGATATTGTGATATGTTGTAGTACATTAAAAAGTATTAGACACGTATTTTTTTCGTGTTAATTCGGCGATTTAAGGGGGGAAATCCACCCTTAAAATTTACCCCAAAAAACAGTATTTTTTTAATATCTCAAAAACGAATTGAAATTTTCCAATGAAACCAACGCCAATTTGTTTCTAATCAAAATGAGCTTCTGTGGTAATTGCTTTCACTTTGAAGGGTTGCATCCCTTATTTTTTATAAGGGTATATATGACTTTTATCGTTTTTTCTTTCTTCAGAAATTTCTGAATTAATCGACTCTTATAAAAAACCGCTCTATTATAAACAATATTGAAATCTAATGTTGACCAATCCCGGGGTTTTTAAAAAAAATTATTTAAAGGGGAACTATCCCTTAACACGAGTTTACTGAAATAGGCCTTAATTATTTACTTAATTTTGTAATTTATTGTAAAACGTGAACAAAAACATAACAAATATAATATACATACATACTTATTCGACCATTTGAGGGATGAAAATCACCCTTATACTTCACCCCTGAAAAATCTTTTTTTTAATATCTCAAAAACAAATTGAAATTTTCCAATTAACCCAAAGCCAATTTTTTTCTTTGTAAAAGACGCTTTTTTGCTTTTATATGAAAGGTTAGATACCTTATTTTATCTAAAAATAAATTTTATTTTCTTTTTAATATATATATAAATTATTATACAAACGATATATTACAAAATTGAAATTACAACTATACAATGTTATTTAAACTCCTAAAAATAAAAGCGACCAATCAGAATATGAGCATTGTCAACATAAATTGTTTTTTAAAAAATAAATTGATGTTTAATAAGAACTTGCACTTTGTTTTTACGAAATTAAATAAAAAGTGTTTTCTGGGGGTGAACTGTAAGGTCGCATTTTTTTCTTAAATCAACATAGGAGCAAGTAAAAATATCTCTAATTATTTTGTTATACTCTGCAATATATCACAAAATTAAGAAAATTTTAATAGTGTATGTCAGATGCCACGTTTAGCAGTAGTTATGCCTTTGACTTTCTTTCTTTTACCATTCTCTCCTTTTTAATATTAAACATCAATATCGTTTATAGTATACAGACTTTTAAAAAGATTGAACAAATTAAAAATTTTCAGGAGAAAAAAATAGTAATCTCTGCCCTTATAAAAAATAAGAGATGCAACCCTAGAGAGTAAAAGCGATTACCAAGAAGCGCATTTTTATGAGAAATAAATTGGCGTTGGTTGCATTGGAAAATTTCAATTCGTTTTTAAGATATTAAAAAAACATGATTTTTGGGGGTGAATTATAAGGGTGTTTTCATCCCTCAAATGGTCGTATAAGTATGTATGTATATATATATATATATATATATATATATATTTGTTATGATTTTTTCATGTTTTTCAATATATTACAAAATTAAGTAAATTATTAAGGCCTATGTCAGGAAACTCGTGTTAGGGGGTAGTTACCCCTTTAAATCATTTTTTTTTTAAACTCCCGGGACCGGTCAACTTTTAATTTTAGTATTGTTTATAATAGAAAGATTTTTTATAAGATGCGGTTAATTAAGAAATTTCTGAAGAAAGAAAAAATAAAAAAAAGACATATATACCCTTATAAAAAATAAGGGATGTAACCTTTCTGAGTGAAAGCGATTACCACAGAAGCGCATTTTGATAAGAAACAAATTGGCATTGGTTTCATTGGAAAATTTCAATTCGTTTTTGAGATATTAATAAAATACTGTTTTTTGGGGTAAATTTTAAGGGTGGTTTTCCCTCCTTAAATCGCCGAATTAGCACGTAAAAAAATACGTGTCTAATACTTTTTAATGTACTACAATATATCACAATATCAAGAAAATCGGTGAGGTACACATCGGGTAGTTTCCTTGTTAGTCTCAAATATTACTTAGTCTCAAATGATGCAGAGGCAACTCATAGTTTTTGATGAAAAAAATTATTGTATAAATAGAAAACAAAAAAGGTGTGTGGTGTAGTAGGAATCTGCGACGGTAACCGACATCTTCTTATGATATTGCTTCAGATATTAAACTTATAGCGATTTTAAATTTTTACAGAAAACTGTGGAATAATTCATAAATGACTGTTAAAAAATTTGATATATGTTTGAATATCCAAGCAACAACTCTAAATAATTACTTGTGCTCCAGATATTCGTATTTTCCAAGTTAGCCCTGTATACTATTAAGGTGGTCCTTAAAATGTGGCGAAAAACTCGATTTTTATTATTTCATTTTCTGATACTTTGTACATTTTTAGAACAGAAAATGATTTTGTATTAGTAATATTGGCCTAAAAATAATTTTAATGAGCTAAATAGTTATTTATACAAATTATTCTTCCGACCTTTATGCACACAATCCAGCGTGTTTCTACATTAACCAAATCCAAACCCGTGTCCAAATCTACTCTATACTATGCAAACAAACTTAAAAAAACATAGAAATTATTAAATAATATTTTGGTCGACATTCTGCGATAGAAAAATTGTTTTAAAATCATCCGAAAATTATTTCTTTTCTTTTTTTAAAGTGCGGTTTTCTTCATTTACGGGTTTTCAATGTCCAGCAAGTCTTATGCGATTAGGATTACAATGAATTAATCAGATACTTTAAGAATATCTTGTTCAACTTATTCGCATTACAACCATGAACTCCGATTTAAAAAAAAAATTTATTAAGTTAGTGTTACCCATGAATAGAGTTAAAAATGTCGTTTTTTAGGTTATTTTTACAATGAAAATTCAATATAATTGTATTTTTCTTTATAATTGTGTTTTTAAAAATTTGAAGTTCACAGTTCTGTGTGGTATAGGTGTTAGATATTACATACTATTTTTCAAATGCTATAATTGCTATCCTATGCACAAGGATAGTTTTGAATAAACATCAATTTTCATTGAAAATTGCTAGTTTTTCCTACATAAGTATTAGTAAACTGTCTAAAAATTTGGGAAAATTTACAAAAAACTTTCTTATTAGGTAACAAATATAACCACCAATTTAAAAAAATATTATCATGTAACTAGCAAATTTTTCAAACTTTACTATAGGACCACCTTAACCCCAGTTTCTCTATTAGTGTTCTTAAACGTATATTTATAATACAAGTAAATGTTTATTTGCATTATAATTGTAAATAAATTTTAATAAACAACAACCCACCAACCTGCCGCAGCATATAAGTTTTGCTACTCAACATTTCCGAATGATACTGATTCAACAGTGAAATTCAATGTTTTACCAGTGAGTTTTAGCTTTAGCAACTCAATTCACTAATTCAATAGTGACTTAAGGTTTTGTCAAAATAATTCACTGATTCATTTTAGAGAGCTTGATAATCTTCCATACTATTTTGATGTAGTAAATTAAATATAATGAAATAATGGGGTTGGCGAGCGCAGCGAGGGAACCCCCCTAGTATATATATATATATATATATATATATATATATATATATATATATATATATATATATATATATATATATATATATATATATATATATATAGTCAATGTTTTATTAGCTGCTGCAGCAGCAGTGCCATCTGCGCTGAGCTTTACTGCGGTACGTCCTAATACGAGCAATCTGCTCACTGATATATATATATATATATATATATATATATATATATATATATATATATATATATATATATATATATATATATATATATTGATTTAATATAAAAATAAAATAAAATAAATAAAGGGATAAAGAATACCCTGGTAAATAAGGTGAATGTTTAAGAAGTGATAGGTATATGTATCATTTGATAAGAAAAATTGTTATTTACTAGTCTGGAAATCTAATTGTCATGCTTTTACCAGTATATTCGCTTTCATCATTTTAAAGTACAAATATTTTCATAGCAAAAATGAAATATCATTTTTTCATCAAATAAGTACGTCTAACAACGCTTATTCTTTGTATAGATAAAGAAAAATTGCAAGCTTAAGTTACTTACTGCGTTTATACATTTAGTTCTTTACAAAGTAAAGTACGCCTACAATTTTAGTATATGAAGATAAGAATTAATACTTTAATGAAATGTAAAGGTTATTTTTGTGAAGAATTCTTCATTTGTTAATTAGATCATAACTTTGTGAAAGTCCTTGCTGGCGCAGGCAATTTCACATGGATCGATCGTATTACATACATCCGAAGTATTACTTGATTAATTATTTACTTAACGAATGAGGTAATATTACATAATTTTTTTATTTATTTGACGTGATTTGTAAAAATGAAAAATACATTTTTCACGCATACCACATTACGTATATTTCAGGAATTTCCGTTCCATTATATACGTAACGGCTGCGTATAAATTTCTATGAAATGTGGCGCGTATAAAAACGTAATTTCGGAAAGCCCATGTAGGGGCGTGCTCGTTAATGCACCAACATTACTTTTGGTTTAAGCGCGGGGAGTCCCCCACTGTTTCATCGCAGAATAATATAATACGATGCTGCGAACTTTTGTAATTGGATATAATAATATAATGCACGGGTAAAGTTACAAATTTCCTTGTTTATTATATCGAATATTGCGTATCCTAAATTAAAGTTTGTTTTTAGAAATATTATATTCTTAGAAATGTATTGCTGTTAATCGCTTTTGTTTCTAAATATTTCGATCCTGTCTTTTATTTTTCTAATAATCTATCTAGTGAAAAAACTAGTAAAAAGTTTTTTTAGCGAGCAATATGCTTAGACACACAATTTTTATTAAAAAATCAATTTTTTTTATTTGGTTTTTTGATTTTTCAAACTTTTCTTAATACAGAAACGCATCGCATTATTGATTTTCATCAAATTTTCAGTTTGAAAATGACATTGTAAAGTACGATTATTCATTAAGATGAATGTACTTTTTTAACAAAATCAGTTTTTCTGTAGTTTATGTTTTTCATTATTCAAAACATTTCAGGTACATTAGCTCTTGACGAATTTTTTCTTAAATAATTTGGATATATTCTCTTTAGCATTATAAAGAAATTTGTTTATCGCCAAGGTACTGTGTTGATCTAGATCAAATGAAAATAATTATTTATAAGAAAGGCTATAAATTACGCAAAAACACTGTTCTTTTATTTAAATAAAATGATATCATTTTCAATTATGGTTACTTGTATTCAATTTTGATAATAATGCACAAATATTTAGAATGTACAAAAAATTCTGTATGCACCAGGAATGTTGAAAATCTACCGTATTTAGATTTTAAAAAATCAAACTTTTGGTTGCATATCAATATATATATACGGTAAAATAGTCAGAAATTTTTCAAAAAACTTTAATTTTTGGTTATATATACCTACGTGAATAACTTTTAAAACTTTGGAAATAAGAGGCCATTTTAAGAAAAATAGTAGGGATCCCCTTTAATACGCTCAGAACACCTACAAAAATAGACAAAAAGTGTAACACATCCTGCATCCAACGATCATATATCGAACTCACAAATCTTCAGAGATTGAAAATAAAATTTCACTCCGTGTTAACTAGGGTTACGAAAGATTTATACGTAGAAAAATGCCAAAACGTTCCCCGCCATATTAAAAGTTATTTTTACCATTAGATGCCCTGGTAGAAAATTAATCTAGAACTATGTAGATCTATCTAGTTTGCCTTGGAAATAATCGAGGGCCTCGATAAAACTAGATAATTTTCTACCAGGGTGTATATACTTTATTTGATTTAAAGCTTATGACAATGTAAATTTTTTTTAACAAAAATTAAAGCTCTGCATATGCTTAAAAAAATTTATTTCATGAAAAAATTACTTTACTTGCTAGACTTTACAAAATCATAGAGTTTTGAATTGTCATAGTCTTGCTTTTGGGATGTGATTGGAAGTAATCTAAGAGAATTATATCGAACGTTGATTTTTGGATTTTGTATATTAGTTTTACTGATTATTCATCAACGTACAAGCTAATTATACATAACAAGAGTTTGTAATTGACTTAAAGATGCTCCGAAATTTAAATTCAGTTGTACATGGGTGCTTCCACGTCAAGTAAACAAGTAAGAAATTTTAAAACTCTGAAACTTTAAGAAAATGATGTATTGCATACCTAAAATATGTAAAAAAAGTTTCAGAAACAAATTTACATGTTAAATCCCATAAGAGCCTGAATTTGGTAAAATAAGCCAATTTCTTTTACTTTTTTCTCATAACTGAGTTATAGTACCATTCTAAATCTTCTTTTATCTTCAAACTCTTTAACGCCGAGACGGTCGCTCACGACCGTCCATTTTTGCTCCCCAAAAATCAGCAATTAATAATGAATGGTCCAAACCACCTTGCTACTTTCGTTTGAATAGGGAAGAAAATATTCGGCACGGTAAACGTGAAAAAAAGCACATTTTCCTTTCAGGAAAATCGAATTAGCGACCGCGATCTAACGAAATTCACGCAGCTCGAAATATTTATGCAGATTTTGCTTAAAAAAGGTAAGTAGAGTATACTTTTTTTATATTTCTACCAACATATTTTGATACATGAGATCTTAAATTAGAAAAAACCACTGGCTAAGTTAGATTTAATTAAATTTTCGGTTCGGTATTGCATGCTGAAGTTCGACGGTCGTACGCGACTATCCAGACGTGTACGGGTAAAATAGCGATGAAAAGAAAAATTCATGATACATCTATTATATAATGTTTCAGCATTTCTAGTGATGAAATAAGAAGGAAAACTCACGCTGATACTCCTACAGAGACTAACATATCTAAAACAATCGGCCCTTTATCACCATTGCTATCATAACTACTTGTTGGGACTAGCTATCCGTAGATGTGTAGTCCATAAGGTCACAGAGTCATGCCATCTTTCTCTATTGTTTGCGAGTTGCATCCAATCCTCCTCATAGTATCCTATTTCTCGTAAGTCTATTTTAATATTGTCCTCCCACCTTCGTCTCGGTCTGCCTGGGGGTCTTGCGCCGGTTGGCTTCCCTACAAGCACTCTAAGTGCAGTTCTTTCATTTCCCATCCCAGCTACATGCCCAGCCCACCCTAGTCTTCGAGATTTAATCACTCTGGTAATGTTTGGCTTCCCGTATAGCTCATGTAAATCTTTGAAATAAGACTATATAATAATAATCTTATATAATAAATAATAATTATGTTCCTACCACTGAAATCTTAGCAGAAATATTAATTTTTTGATTTTTGGAAAAAAGATCATTTTTACCCCGTAATCGCCTGGACGCACACGACCGCTCTCAGGAATCCCAAACTAGGTATTTTTTATGCAAATATAACGGATTAATTCCTAGTTTGGGATCATTTTAAGCTTCAATTAATAGAAAATAAAATCCTCGCTATCAACAAAGGTCCTTTGTCGTTAAAGGGTTAAAATAAACATCTAAAACTATCATTGAAATTTGTTTAACAAAATTGCTTGTGGCGCTCAGCTTAAAATTACATCGGTGTCTGAGCAGAAATTTGAACCAATCAAAATCATCAAATTTGGTGATGCAAATCCCATTCTGTATCAAATTCTCTTTCCAAAGCGTACGGTCTAAAGTACTTTATCTTTTATAGTTCTCGAGATAAAAATACATGCATTTCAGAAAAATGAAGAAAATGCAAATAATCGAGTTTTTCAGTTTGGCATAAATCCTGAACAAATAGAGGTAGAGGTTTAAAACTTTTTTTACATATTGTGGGTATGTAAAATGTAATACCCATTTTCTTAAAGTTTCAGAGTTATTCAATTTTTCACTTGCTCACTCGACGTGGAATTACCCATATATAGAAATATGAAAAGTAGCTCAAAGTAACTCCAATAGTTGGGTCACTATTGTCACTCTATTTCTATACTTTGCTGAAAGGAATTTTATAGCAATAGTGTGTTAAGATATTCTATACTCAAGACTAAACTTTTAGCATTCGTTTTAGAACTTAATTATTGCGAAGAAGCAAACGTAAGTAGTATAAAATTTGAAAAGAACGAGTGTTTAGTAACTATCATCAATCGACTTTTTTTATAAGGGAATATTTATTAATGAATGGCTCATGGATTAGATTAAATTGTCAACGATTCAAATCGTCGAAGGGTGAACTTCTATTATATTTCGACGCCTTTTATTCCGCTATTTTGAGAGGAATTAGAGAAAGAGAAAAGATAATTGTATCAGCGACAAATCATGTGCGAGTGTTCCTGACATTAAGTTCTGGTGAGGGCATTGATATTGACATTGACCGTCATAAGGGAAGGACATCTTTTATTTACTTTATAGCACACTAACCTCAAAATGCCAACTTTATTGTCGATTTTGAGGTTGTTGTGCTATAAAATATCGTATGAGACTGTTGTGGGAGGTGTTTTTCTACCTTGCTCGATTTTCTCACTCGCTTCGCTCGTGCGAAAACCCTCGAGCAAGGTAGAAAACCATCTCCCACAACAGTGTCATAATATACTATTCCTTTACAAAATATCACTGACTCGGAGAGATCGATAGATTCTAAATATTATTTTTATATTAAATATAACTATACATGAATATATACAACAATATAATATAGTTTTTAAAGAACATGTATAGCTCTATATGACTTTATATGACTTTGTACTGCAATTATATGCAATCATATTACATATATATGAAATATCCACGTAACTATGTATAACTATATATAACTATATATAGTTATACACGTAATTTTTCTCCCAGCAGTAGCCTTGGCTGAAGATTTGTATCCCACGTATCGCAACCGTCCGTGCTCAAAGCCGCAGTTCGAACCCCAGTAAACAATCCACGACCAATACCAACGCTGAACGCGTTTCTTTGTCCCTTGGCTGCCCCCCGTAAAGAACATCCAACACCGCGCTCACAGCCTACTTCCAATCCACCCACGCATCCCACATGCACATCCCGCACAAAGGCTCTCATTCATGCATTTACTTGATACACAGCGAGGGCCTTCCTGCCGGCGACGTGTCCCTTGTAAGGGAACAGCTCGTCTTGATAGGGATTCTCAGGAGCCGGGGTAATCGGCGCGACTGCGGCAACGGGCTGCGGGCCGCCTACGAGGGGGGGAGCAGCGGCGTAGAACTGCAGTGGCTTTGCGCGACGATGGCCGTCCTCGAGGCAGGGCCAAGTGCTCGCGCCACCGCCGCCGGGGCTCGGCCCCTTGGGGAAGAATTCCGGCACGTCGACGCAGAGAGAGGCGAGCGGCGACGCGGACGGAGACTGAGACGAAGTTGTGGCTCGGTGCTGATGATGGTGCTGGTGCTGGTGCTGGTGCACCAGGTTCAGCGTCTGCATGTAGGAGTACTGACAGCGGCTGCTTCTGCGGGTGGTATGGATTGGATGGATGAAATTTCATTTCGGCTTTTGAAACGGAGATATATTACTGGATAACGTTGTTACGGGCATTGTGATTATGTTAGTTGTATTAGATATTATGCACAGTATTTAGAGGAGAGCAGTACCGCCACCCATAGCTATTTTCGCTTTAACTTTTTACCATCTAGCAGAAAATTAAGATTAAAGTATGGAATGTCTTCCGTAAATTGCTTTCTTCTTATTAGTTAAACAAAGTTTTTTTCAAATACAATAATTTGAATTATTTATTAATAGAGATAGAAAGAAGTCTTGCCCAGTTCCGCCCACTATCATGTTTTAGTGCATTTTCTTGTCTAAACGATTAATAATCGTACTTAAAATGTATTTACAAGTTAAAAACCCTGGTAGAAAATAAACCATCTATTATGGTCGGTTCACCATCCATTGACCAACCCTGGTTGTCATTTGCTAGCCCAGAAGTTGACCAGAAGTTTACTAGAACAACGGCTAAGACTTGCTATAGATTTTGACTTTATAACCTTAAAAGTAGTTTTTAAAAAGATTTGTTTATTTAGTTCTATTTATTTGTATAGTATTGAGTCGGTTAATTTTAATTATTAATTTAGTTTCATTTGATATTATTTTTTATGCAATCATAACAGTTGTATATATACATATATAAATAAACAGATCTTTTTAAAAACTACTTTTAAGGTTATAAAGTCAAAATCTATAGCAAGTCTTAGCCGATGTTCTGGTATATATATATATATATATATATACACACCTATATACACACATGTGCATACATATCTACATATAGAAATAATTCATAATGCTTTTTTTGTTTTAGTATTTAGAGGTACAAACAAAGATTGACAAAGACTTTTCAATTAGTAAAAGCATTACAAATATGTTAAAAAGGTTCTTGGCGAAGTCCCTAGCACTACAATTCACTGCTACGAGGAGTTCTTTGGACAAAACTAAGACGAAGTTCAAATTTACTGAACTTTGTAAATTAATGGAAGGTAAGTCCATATTTTCTTTATATTAATTATTATTTATAAACTTCCATTGTATTATGACTAAAATACATATATAATTTGTGATTACAGCAGTAATAATCACTCTCCGAAAAGAAAAGGCGATGGAAACTTTATACGACGTTTTAAGCAATGTAAGGAAATGAGCATCATAATAAGTTAAAAAATACAAAACAATATTTTTATAATTATTTAAATTAAAATAAATTATTTTGTTAAAGAATTTATTTTATTATCAAATTATTTCTTTCCAGTCACAATTAATTTAATCCTAATAATAATTCCTGATAAACTTTAAAAATTCTAACCTTCAAATAATATACTTTTTACCTAAACCATCATATGGCGTAATTACGTCATCCATAAGCAGGGAACTTGGTCAGAAGATAGCCAAGTTCCCAATTCATAATGGTCGATCCAATATGGCAACTAAATAATGAAAAATTACTGTTGGTGAAAATTGGTATCCGAAGAATTTTCGGATCGCTGATCACAAATCCGATATAAGATTTTTAAAATTTAAAATGTCTGATCGAATATATCGAATATAGCGGACAAAAAATTAAGAAATTATCGGATTGGCGATATCGGTATGCAGGAGTTTATTTTAGGTCGTTGATTACGAATGAGCTATTATTCATTATCTATTAAGGATTCGGATTCAGCGATCCGAAACATCTTCAGATACCGACTTTCACCATAAACAGTATTCTTTTTATTTGTTGACCGCCATGTTGGATCGGCCATTTTAAATTTTGATAGTGTGACATCGGATTCGTAATTAGCGATTCGAAAAATTTTAAGATACCTATTTTCACCAAAAAAAAGAATTTTTGGGCCCCAAATGAGAACGGCCATTTTGAATTTTGAAATTCTGGGTAAAAGGTATAAATAAATTATGCTTTATATTTTTATTTATTTTGGTTTACTTTTCTTCTTTTACAATCGCGATACAAAGAAACATTTTTACGATGTGATTATACGCACTAATGCACGCCTACAATCACATTATCATTTACACTAATAATTTGAGATAAGAGTGAAAGAGGCAGGAGGAGGAATTGGGAATAATATCAGAGAGAATTTGATTGTGAGATTTTTTGTAGTTGTTAAGCTGTTTTGAAGTGTATCAGGCTTTTGAAGAAGTATTGGGAAAGGCAGGAAGCGTATTTAGATGGTAGTTATCAAATGCAATCGCCTGTAGAATTTTATAGGGGAGATTATATTATAGGATTCCATTTTGAGCTAGTTGATGTTGGAGGCAAGTTGACAAAAATCATAGGGGGGATTACATTTTTCAGTGCGCTACACGAGGTGCTACAGTCTTCAATTTATAGAAAATTAAAAAATGAATATTGAATCATTGATTGTATTCTGCAATAGTCTAAAAACAAAATGGATTTGGATTATATAGTGAAAAAAAAGATACTTTTTATGTTTAATAACTAACCTACTACTAGATTAGTTAATAAATTTTAATTGATTGAAGAGCAATACGACTGATAGACTTTGATCATATTTAAAGTTTTTTTTAAATAAATTATTCTATATAGCTATACAGATTATTTTAGACATATCAAACCATACATTTTTTCAATCGAATCGGGTACTAGACTTTACATGCCATGAGGGTCATGACTATAAGACTTTAACATCATTATTGTTGCGGCGCAAGAAAAGTTTCTTCCATACGCTAAAAGTTAACTTTGAACATTTTATAAAAATTATTATCAACTTTTTGTAATATCTAACCGAAATATTGATATACATAAATATTATAGAGAATACATTGTTTCAATTGTATGCATATTAATTTTTTACATATATTCAGTCAGACTAGCTTAAATTATATACAGCTTATATCTACCTGTACTTAAGTTTTACTATGCCCATAGAGCTAGTCGATATATTTTTTGGAGTAAATTGTCAATGCGCGAATAACATAAAAAATAATAATTTAATAATAATAATAATTTTAATAATTTAATAACTGAAGGAAAAATTGTTTGCCTTTACAAAATAAATAATAATTCTCATGAAAAAAATAAGATAACTATCTAGAACTATATAAAATATGTAAATATTATTTATTTACTAATCAAAATAAAAATGAATAAATTATGCTTTAATTAGAATGTGATCTTATCACTCAATCGTGGAATTAACAAATCAGACCTTAATCGATAAATAAATTATGCTTTATTTATTTATTTATTTGAAGTTCAATGTTACCTCAATTGCGAGGTTAGTTGGTATAAAGAACTTACATTACTCGTGTAGAAAGGGAAGTCAAAATCTTAAATTATTCATTATAGTCTCAAAAAGTTACTTCTGATGATATATTTAAGTTTAGATCGCTTATATTTCAGGAAAAAATGACATGTCTAGTCGTCGGTCTCTCCCATATTTTCTTTCTAAGAACATTTTTACTGCAAGACATTTTTAAGTATTTTTAAATAATTTTAATCTACTTTACAGTTAATTAATAGCAGGATTGAAAATTAATATTTTTCAAATTCATCTGACTGAAATATAGTGTTCCTTTGACGAAACACGCCTTTGGATAGCTGCGTCGCGTCGTTAGACCGCAGAATTGTGGTTTCACGGGCATTTGTGAAACTACATATATAGAGGTCTAAGCATTTCGCAAAAGGGAGGTCACGATTGGCGCGTAGCTTAGCCACGTAACAAAGGAAGAATAACATTTAAGTGATTGCGTGGATTCATTAAGTTGATTGCCTTTGTTGTACTTTTTTAGTCGCATCTAAAAAGGCTTTCTTTTAGTTTATATATATAAATCTTTATTTCAGCCTATTGGCCCAGAAATGGACTTGGTTTACAATCTTTTCTTAATTATTATACTCATACAAAACATATATCACACTATTTTACACTTCAAACTAACAATCTTCTTTTACAAGTATTTAATACTGAGAATTTTGATCAACTTCTGCTTGAGATACTCGCTCATTCGTCCACACTGCTGTGACTCTGACGCACGCACGTGAAACATTTTTCATATCTAAACATATAAATTCTACACACCATACATCGCTTTTTACACAAAATGTTTTATTATATCTTAGCCTTACCCTATACGGTCCATTTTACTACCTATATTATAAAGTGCACTTATAGTCATTATTTTTCTTTTATGTCACCTTTCCTAACTTCCAGTTCTATTCTCCTAAAACCTTATATATTTCAAGATTTTTCCCAATGTTTGTTAGGCTTTCTTTTAGTTGTTGAAGTAATTAATTTGTATGGGTCTTTTTTTTGCAACGGTTATTTTCACTCGTAAAAACCGAGCAACCCAATTTTACTCCGTAATTGACAAAGTTATTTAGCTGCACGATGAAAAACCTATGCATTTTTTAATTAGATAAAATATAGTATTTTATATACTTCGAATATATGTGGAATATTTTCTTGGTTTGACACATTCTATTTGGTTAAACTCTAGTTAGACTTGGGTATTTATTTTTTATCTTTTCGTAAAACAATTTCGGACTCCGATTTTAAAAATCTACAACTATCCTAAATATTGTACCCCTTCATAACCTGCATTATTCACAAATTTATTATATCAAATAATTTCTTATACTGCCACAGAGCATTCAACATAAATTCTCTTAACGTATTTAGGCCTAAAGTATACTAAGAAAAACCTTATATATTTATATATACTTATTCGATTGAAAACAAAAAATTTAGAATGCTATTAAATTAATTACATCATAATATCGTACATGGTAATTAGTTACTTTGAGCATGCTTAATTGCTTATATAAGATATCTATCGGTAGACATAAAAAAGGTAATTTTACTTGGTATAATGCTTTAGCAAAGTCCGCAGCTCCATACGTATTACTTTATTTTTATGGCATCGCCCGTTTGGATTTTATGGCAGGCAATTACATGTTTTTGTATCTAATGGTACTAACATTTTCTCTATAAAAAAAGTCAAATATTTTAGAACCCTTTTTTAGCGCTTATTAATATTTTGCATGAACTTGAAAGTGAATGGATGTAGGGAAGTAATTGTACACTATCAATCATCTTACAGTATCAGACAACAGACATTTAAGCTCATAAAGTGTAGTTCGATTAAAAGTAGTCCAAATTGGGTGTTTTAAATTCAGTATTCACAAAGATCTCATAAACTTATAATCATAAAACCAATATTCTTTATGTGAAAAATTATTTTCCGTAAGTGAAGCACATGTCAGTATACAAGCTAAGTAATTATTTTATTTGTGATCATAATTAAAATTTTTTTTTGACATTTTGATTTTTATCCAGTCAATGGAAAGTTACAGTCAGAATAGCGATGGATGGCGGTACTGCGAGATTATGCTCTATACGTAAAATCGAAATAAATCGCTGACTATATTACACGAATGCAACGAAATTAACACGGCTGGATTCCACATTGACAAATGCAATATAGGAATTGTTGTAGCGATCAAAAATTAAAAAAGAACGCACAGGAATGGAGAAACTCAATATTATAATTCCAATTTTTAAAATGGATAGACAGTCCCTGGAAAAGAAATGGGAATATGGTGAAGCGATACACCAGCTATTCTTAAATTTTAAAAGGCATATGACTCGATTGTAAGATCTAGAAAGCTAGTTAATTTAATAAATACGTATCTAAATAAAAGCCGGAGCAGACTTCTGGTAGTAGCAGTTATACGTCTTAAAACAAAGTATTGGCGTATGTAGACTATCTAGATCTATTAGTTTAGAATAGGGAAAATATGATACAAAGAGTGTCCCATTTTAAAACTTTCACGCGAATATCTCTGAACGTACGACTTTTCAGACAAAGCGTTTCAGTTAAAAGTTGTTGGATTCATAGGGGATCATCTGACGATGTCCTTAACCTTGACCTTCGGTTATTTTGAAGGTCATTTAAAGGTCAACTTCGTGAATGCAAATCTGCAGTAAAAAATAGGGGTTCCCATTCAACAAATCGAAGTGGGCCTTCAAATGACCTTCGAAATAACCTACAAGGTCAAGGTCAATGTCATCGTTAGAAGACCCCTCTAAACCCTACAACTTTTATCTGAAACGTTTTGTCTGAATAGGCGTAAATTCAGAGATATTAAATTTAAATGGTTTTCTAAATGGGACACCCTGTATATAGTATTAGAAATTAGTTAGGATTATTGGTTTAGAAAAAATATGATATATACGATATCTAGCAGAGTATAATTAGATAATGGTGATTTAACCTAAAAGTTTCTGGAAACCTTCGTAATGGTAGACGATTATATATATTTTAACAACATAATAGATAATAAAAAATGATCATGAGAAAATTAAGAAAAGATTGTACACTCGGTAAATTCATGTCAGTATTCGGTGGACTTATTATACCTACTAAAATTTCTATTTCGGAATTGATTTTACCAGTGGTATTAAAATCTCTTACTATCTCGGAATATAAAAGTACGAATGCCCTCCTTTCACCTTGCCCTCCAACCACAGAGGAGGTGAATGTGCGTGCACCCATTATTTCAAAATGAATTGGTTCGAGTACACCGATAAATTATTATTTTTATAATTATCATCACCGAACGATAGCTTCTCTAATATTTGAAATAAAAGTAAGAATTTATAAAATAATCATAATTCTTTTTTATAAGCGGGAAACGTTGACCCAAACAAAACAGAAAAAAAAACAAATTTAGAATGTATAAAAATATTTCATATGAAAATATACCCTCGCACGAGTTATACTGGAAACCTAAGATTACTGCAGTAATTAAGGAGGTTAGATAGATCTCCCATGCGGGGCAAGGAAAGTAGAGTGCCCCCGCATCGCACACCAGCTCCCCTCTTACCGCGCACTTCCTCGCGCAGCCAACAAGCTAGTGTTTTTATTTACGTTTTCGATTAATTCAAGGAATCGGTGTTCTCATTCGTTCTAAAATTTCGCGTTCGTGATCTTTAATACTTTCCCAATATTTTGCATAGTTTTTCATTTCATTCTTATCATTTTTAAACAATCGCACTTTAAGTTTATTGTCAGTTTACAAGCCGCGCTTATAAGAGCCCGTGTATCAGAGTCAAACTTTCAAGTTAATTATCTTTAATACGGTAATGATTAATGCTTTCAAATTTCACATACTATCGTAAACTTCATAGAAGGATGACATATTAAATTTTCTGAAACATCTTATTATTTTGACTTAACTATCGAACCTTCTTAATTCTCTAAGATTAAGATGGGTTAGGCACGTAGATAGAATCGGAAGTGACAGAACAGTATTTGAAGACAGAGAACACCGAAATAAAAATAAATTACCCTGGTAGAAACGTTGACTAACTATTCGCCATATAATGCCTAATTTTATGGTGTGTGGTCAATTTATGGCCTATATTATGGTCAATAACCCAACTTATGGCCGACGGTTTATGGCCAAAAGATGGTGTAATTTATAGAATTATTTATAAATAAAATTTAATGATCCTAAAATAATTCAATACGAATTAGATATTTAAAAGAGAACAAATAATTAAAAAATTATACTAGTATGTTTCACACCGAGCCTATATGCTGAAAATATTCAAACCTAATCTACAAATATTTTTTCTTATATTTCTTTTAAGATATGTACGGTAAATTTTAGTTTAATTTAATCGTCTGCATTAATAAATATATATTAATTAACAAATAAATACATAAATTGGAACAAATACTGCTTATTTATTTGCGTTGAATTTGTCGAACTGCTATAGCTCAACGACTTAAGTAAAAATTTATTTAATGGTTAAGTAACATTTACTTGATTCTATTGGGCACATTTTACTCAGCAATCCTGCTCAACTTTTTAAGCAAAATCTGCTAAACTGTTCACAACGCAAAACTAAGTTTTTCTTTATATGTTTCAAACAGATAAGGGTCTGCTCTCTCCCTAGACTCCAAGCTGTCAACACACCGTGAATGTATGCATGGCTGCATGTGTGTTGGGACACATAACCATATATATATATATATATATATATATATATACCAAACAATGTTATTCTAATGTTTATGTTTATTGTATATGCGATAAATAAGATGAATACAAACTTATTTCTCTTGTATCTGTATGTTTCTGGTGTACCTATATATATATACTAGACAATGTTATTCTTGCGTCTTATGTTCTTATATGCTCTTAGCGTACAAACAACCTATAAGCGCCCGACGCCGTTCGCGTGCGCATGGACTTATACTATACTATACTGAGCATCATGGGCATATATTTGACGTATAGAATCAGAGTTAAAATTTGTAGAATGTATGAATACTGCAACTTCGCTTATATGTCTCCTCGCATCAGTAATCTAAATTTTATCTTGTAAATTCGTTTAAACCATAAAACATTGTGCGAATTTAAACTTTTATACATGTATTTGAGGTTATAGTACATTTATCTTTACTCATATTATGGTCAACTTATGGTGTAAATGTCGGCTACAAATTGACCACGGAAGTTTGTCAATAGATAGCGAACAGGCCATAAATGATGGTCAATTTTTTACCAGGGTAATGAAATTGTTTATTCTTTTGTCCATGTGAGACGAATATGTAAACAATTGTTAATAGTTCATTTATAATTTAAATGTATTATCAGAATTGTTAAGGCAAATTTCCTATATAAATTGCATTAGTTAACTAAATCAAAAATGCCTGTTTACGAAAACTTATTTTTCAATAATCAAAATTACCCTGTGCATCAGTTTTTCAAACTTTTTTAAATCTATTTTGACATACAATATCTACAATTCCAAACTGTATTTTTCGATATAGGAGAAAGTTCGTATTTCTAGAGCATTTTACGTCACAATGTTGATGAAAAAGTGATTAATTTTACCAGGTAAAGTTTTCTAGAAACGTGAACTTCCCTCTATATATAAAAATACGACTTCGTATTGCATAAGATATTGTATGTCAAAGCAAGATAAAGAGAAGTTTTAAGTAGTTTCAATCAAAGTTGTTGAGCAAGGAAACTTTTAAAGTTTGAAAAGTAAGTTCTCGAGAAAAAAACATTTGAAGTTTAACTAATGCATTTTATATGAGAGTTCAGCCATAAATTTTTTGATAAACTCATTTTTAAAAATAGTCAGATAAACATCTTTTTCATATTTTCCTTACAATTACAAAATAAAAATAAAAGTATTGTTTGAAAGAATTTCGATATCCGTTACATTTTCGACATTTGTACGAACGTTAAAAGGTGCAAGTAGACCAAAATAAAAATAGCACGATAATCGTAAAATGGATTTACGAGAAATAGGGGGCAATGAAAATGGTCGGATGGAGTTAGAACAGAATAGAGTGAAATGGCACGGTTGTATAGGCAAGGCTATGGGCTTCGGAATTCTTTATTAACCTGTGATGGTATTTATGGTGACGATACATAAATATTATTTTACTTTGACTAAAGCAAATGTTAACATAATCTATATAATAATATATCACTCGAAGACCATTGAATTCTTGTTACATACAAATGAAAGTTGATGACTATTTTATCCTAATCCTTCACATTCTATCAATTTCAATTAACAAAATTAATAGATTATACAACCATTTGTTGTAGTCCTAATACTGAATTTATTTTACAATAAACATGGGAATAAAGTATTGTTCCAGCAGCAATACGTAGTTTAGTTCGATCAACCAGATTAATTTAATTAATTAAAATAATTGAACTCAGTCCTAGGTTGGCTGTGAATTATTACTAACCATACCGCATTATATTTTTTTTCTAAAGCGTCTAGTAATCATTCCTACCCCCTGGTAGTAACCGTTACTAATTTTTTTCTCAGTGTAGAGTCTGCGACAAAATTTGTCAAGAGAGGCTGTTTATGCAGAGGACTTAAAAACTACATGATAACTTTAACCCTTAACTATCATTGTGGTGTCTGACAGACACCACCTAACCTAACAATATCTCGTAATTATGGGAAGACTTGAAATTTAATCTCCCATAAAAGAATCTTTATTTTTTATACCTTACATTTTCTATGACAGAAACGGTGTAAATATATAAAGAAGTAATGTATCATGTACCACCACTGCGGTAGTTATGTGACACAAATTTCATAACGGTAGTTAAGGATTAAACAAACATGTCTCGACTCCTATTGCACAGATTGTAATGTACTAAAAAGCAATTAAAGATCTTTAAAAGACAAAGAAAATGAGATGTGCCACGACAAGATCCAATATAAGGGGATAAATATATGAAGAATTCTTCAGAAGTTTTAACTTTTAGAAAACCACCTCCAAAATGGCTATAATTTGGATTATTGGATCTTTATGAAAAATATGTAAGATTTACAAAGAAAAGAAAAATCATTTTGAGACTAATGAGCACATGACTTTGTTCATATTTTAGGTTATCTTTAAACTTTTAGATATTTCTCTCCTTATATCGGATACTAACATCTAAACGCGCGAGTACTAAAATTAACCGCAGTATTTTATTTTCATAGTTCGTATTTTGATTGAACATTGTATAAGGCTCGGACAAGAAAATATTGAAAATATCAACATTACGTCTCTGGATCAACACAAAAGACCTCTGTTCTACAATTCAAAGAAATGTTCTAAGATTAAAGTGTCTTTCCTTCGAAATAAAAGTATAACAAACCATATAGCCATCGGGGCGGTCGATCGCTCAAGTGGTATAAGACGCTTGCCTCTTAAGATAAAAGCCGTTCAATAAGGGGCGTGGGTTTCAATTCCCGTCAGTCCAAATTTTTCGGAAATATTTTTAAAAAAATTCTATCTAGGTAAGAGCAGTAATACCCGTATATGCAATGAAAAAGAAAGAAAAATTCAAATTCTTTACTAACGTTTCCACGATATTATTTTCGGTTCACCAGCGTTAATCACTATGACATTTACACAATAATCCGGAAGATTCCGACTGAAATGGGCTCTGAATCAATCAAAACCTTGCAAACAATCTTCTACATAACTTATTCTTACTAAGTTTTGATTGATCAAGAGCCAATTTCAGACCGAATCTTTCGGACCATGTGTAAGTCATATTCATACGCGTTTCATACTCTCATTTTCTTTGCCTTGAAAAGATCTTCAATTGCTTTCCTGATAAGTTTCAATCCATGCAATAGGAATATCGAGATATGCATGTTTAAAGTCAGCATAATTTTTTCGTCAATTTTATATGATTATCGTTGTCATTGCCTATTAGCATATAGAATAGTAATGGTTTATACGGCATTCGAAGGCGCTCGTTTTGGAAGCTCGAGTGCGTCTGCTGGACCTCGCTGCTGACCCTCCTCGAACCTTGCTGTCCTCCTTGCTGCTGCTGCTGGGGTCTCAACAGGCCCAATTCGCGCTGCAGCTCGCTCTGGCACTGTCGCAAACCCCTTGCCATCTGCTTCTGCTGCTTCTGCCGCTGTTGCTGCTGCTGCTGAACGGTTAAAAGTGTTCACAGTTTTTGTGCGATAAAATTTGTACAAAAAAATTTACGGACGAAATGTCAGAGAATAGAATAATTATAGAGCTATGTATACTCTCCTGAAAATCTATTTTTATTTTTGGGCTTTCGTCCTAAGTAAATGTTATATTTATACGAATTAAGATAAAATTAAGTTTAATAAAATCAAGAAGCATAGAAAAGTTAACTTTTTGAGTGGCAAAATTGTTCTCACAAGATGACCGCACACCCTACGGGAAATAGATTTGGATCAGTCTTTACGTAGTAGTTTTATAGTTTTGTCTAATAGGCCTTTGTTCTTGAGATATTAGCTGTTATTTTACTTCCAATACATATTATTTTAGTATAAAATATAGTACTTCTACTTCTAATCATATGTCTGCAAGTTTGCATGCTGGAAAAAAAATCAATAATATAATAAAAATAGGTGGAAAAGGCTTTAATTTATCTGATTCAAAGTTATTAATAAATGACCGAATTATTACAAAGTTATAAATAAGTGACCGAATTATTACAAAGTTATTAATAAGTGACCGAATTATTACAAAGTTATTAATAAGTGACCGAATTATTACAAAGTTATTAATAAGTGACCGAATTATTACAAAGTTATTAATAAGTGTACCAATTGTTAATAACTTCGAATCAAAGCAATAATTTAATTTAAAAATCAAGCTTAAACTAAAATTCTTTTCGCCTGCTTTTACTATCTTTTTGGATCATTTTTCTAGCAGAAAAACGTACAGACTCATAGTCAAAGGTACCATTTTTATTAAAATAACTGTATCTCGAGAACAAGGGTCCATTCGATAAAACTATGCTGGGTTGCTGGGTATCATTTTTGGATACCACAAACTGTGTCCCAGAACCTGATCCAAATCTGTTACTCGCAGAATGTGTACTTGTAAGTTTAACAGAAAAGCTTAAATTTGGACTCGCTTGATGACAGCAAACGCAGAAAGAACTAGGCAGCGCCTGTTCAAGCATCATAGTCTCTTTTTTTAATAATTAGTATAGATACCCTGGTAGAAATTTATCTAGTGTTGTCTAGATCTTCTCTTTATAATCGTGGCTGATGGCTTAATATGACGAGAACCTCAATAAAACTAGATAATTTTCTATCAGATACTAGTTTTACTAATATTTTTATAAAAATAACACTTTCTTAACCACTAAGGTATGGTCGAAAGTCATCGAATTTAAAATTTCTAGCATTTCTTAAAATAAAGATACCCTTAAAGAAGGCAGAAAAACTAAAATTCATTAATTTTCTTTCAAAATACGGCCCCTAAAAATGTTTTAATAAAAAAAATTGCGAAAACATATCGGCAATTTTAAGAAAATGTATGCATTTTTAACTTAAACATCGAAACATTGTAAAAGGGGTTGAAATGTTTATAAATTAGTACAAATTTTTTATTAAGAATCCCTATAGATTAATGAAATTGTCGCATTGTTAAAGTTGGGTGAGCCACATTTGAGCACCTTCATTGAATTAGTAAAAGAGCACCTTCATTGATTTAATAAAAGAGACATGATACAAAAGTAGTATAATATATAGCTTTGAGTCTAAATAACTTATTGCTTAGACATATTTATTGCATGTATATTCCTGAAGGTTACAGTAAACTCGAGCCCCACGAAAGTTTTGAAAAAGACCATTGTCTGTATAGATTCTAGAGTCATTTTAAAAAAACCCCTCCCACATTCAAGCACTTTATCTTATATACAATTTAAATAACAAAATGTCTGTAAAATCGACAGTCGCCAGTCTATCATTTTCATTGCCGCACCATTCACTGACAAATAAAGTCAACAATCAGCACGCGTGTCTTTTTACCGTGTGCGAATTAGCAACCGTAGCAGTCGCGATCGTAATCGTAGAGGCTGCGGAGGACGGGACGACGGGGCTGATGGAGTCGCGCCAGAGGCTGCGCACCGCCTCGCAGAAGATGCGACCCTCGAGCTGGGCCTCCGAGACGTTCGTCACGCTGAAGCGCGGCGGCGCCGGCGAAGCTTGCGGGTCTTCCGCGTTAGACGAGGAAATTTCAACTGTGGGAGGAAAGACAGAGAGAGAGAGAGAAAGCGAGAGAGAGAGAGAGAAAGAGAGGATCAGAGTTTGAAGCCCCGTAGTTCCGTTCGGAGTTGTAGAGAGTTTAGGAGGCGGGTGTTTTATTTTCGTTTGAGTGCTCGTTTTAGTTTCGAAAATTTGTATAACTTTCGTAATTTGACTTCGAGAGCTGGGAAATTCTGTACCGTGATATGTGATATTGCAAGCCCGGAATAAGTCTATCGTGAATCAAATTCTTATTTTTTGGAAAACTGATTAATAGTATCCGTCTCGTACCGCGTGCGCCCTGCGGGGTGCGTGACTTCAGCAGTCCATACAAATTTATAAATAAAAAAAGCGGAGAGTGTGCCAATATATATTTCTCGAGTAACTATAGAAGAAAGTATACAATCCGTTAGAAGTCTCATTTATTGTTTTAATTTGACGGAATATCGATTTGACCTAGGTGTCCCCCGAAATACTATAACGGGAATAACTCTGGGGCGGAATGAAATATTTATATTTCTGAGTAATTTTATGTAAAAATAACTATTGCTAATGTTAAATTAATACCCTTTAAAATAGTGTTTACAACAATATATATTTTATAGCTAAAAATTCCCCATAAAAATGACAAATGTAATTAATTCCGGCATTTTCGATCTACCAAAACTATTGGATCGTTATATTTAGACTATTTGTAAATAAGGTATGAAAAAATATATCTGCTTTTTGACCGAAAGGAAGCCGGTTGGAGAGGGTTAAGAAATAAGTTCTTTTCATGATAGAATGTTTATTACTTGTGCATTATAAGTCTTGAAACTATTTTTACTGAGGTAAAATTATATATTGTGATTTTTACGAGTAACTTTTTGTATTAAAATCAAGTTAAAAAATGTTGAGTTGTTATAGTCTTACTCTCGATATGCGATGTTTAAAAAGAGTTTATAATGTCACACTCTGAACTCCAAATCGTCATTTACAGAATTTATTAAAACAACAATTTATTTGGATTCAGAAGAATATTGAATTTTAATCAATGGCATATTATAATAGACAATGATATATATTTGTAAACTATTAGATTTTCGATGATATTTTAGAGATTGGAGAAGACATTATACTTTAAAGTTTTCGCGACGTCATATCGTTGCTGTGGAATGCAGGCGGCATCCTTTTACACTTAACGAGACGGAACAAATATCTTCTTTTTTATTAGGTTATATAACTTTAGTAAATTTAGCGATTTTTTAATAATATTAAAATGATCATAAATCGGCTAATGTTCTCTAATAATTTCAAGAGTACCGACCGGCCAAAAATGTAATAAATGTAGCTAAGTTCTTCCAATAAATAAGAGATTGACAATGACAATCGATTGTTACACGAGGGATTGAGATTTTGAGGTTTTACATCGGTAACCATAAAGGTATTATCAAGTATTAGAAGTTTCAGAATTATTGCTTTTAAAGAAAAATTATTATGTAGGAACAGCAAAATTTTGTTTTTTTTGTTTTAGGGTTTCAGATATTTTTTTCCTTAAAAGGGTTTCAACGTTATTTTAGGGTATAAACACGTTGTGAAATTATCTTTTAATCTTTATTTTAAATGTTTAGTTTATAAATATTATGTTTATAATATATTGATGAAATGCTAGAAGAGCTTTGAGATCCTTTTTTAATGAATATTACAGAATTAAAACGAAATTGTGAATACGAAAGGATAAATATTTCAGTATTTACTTGCTTCCTCCTGGATCGACGTTGAGTGATTAGTGGCTTTTTGCGAAGCCTTTATTGTTCTATCGGGTTTCGATACTCTGAAAATATAAATAGATTCTATAATATTAATATAAATAATTCTTAGCACTACGGATCTTATATCAATTTTTATTCTAACAATTTTTCTGTGTTAGTAAATGAAAAAGTAAAAGCTGCGAATGTACATGCATCTACTCAACCCGGAAACTTTTAACTTTAAAAATACATACTGTGGGTTGCCTCTCACCCCCCTGACTTTAACGTTAAGCTGCAGCTTTCGCGCTAACCAAGCTATCGATCACTTTAATATTACATTTAATTATTTGACACTGAAAGTCGCTTTGCCTATTTCAACGAAATGAGAATCTATTTTGAAGTAAATAAAACTAAACTTACGCATTTAATTTTTCTATTTCAAAAATAATATACTTTTTCACAAAATTTCAATTAATTCTTATAAGCGTTTCTTCTAAAGCTATTTAGGTATATTCGTTAATATTAAGCAAAAATACGTATTTCGTCACAGCCCCTAATCTACACTCTAAACCCAAAAGTGTAAAATCTGGAAGTAAAAAGATTAAAATGCAGCTTTTAGTTCATGAAAAGTATTGATTTGAAGATTTTATTCTCTATGTGGTTTAATTTTATAATTTTACACTTTTGACAAAGATTAAAACGTACATTTTAAACTTTGTAAAGTGTAAAAAGTTTTCGTATATCTTGAAAAGATTAATTTTATGAATTCACACTTTTAAAAAAGATTAAAATGTACATTTTAAACTTTGTAAAGTGTAAAAAGTTATCGCATCTCTTAAAAAGATTGATTCCATCAATTCACACTTTTGACAAAGATTAAAATGTACATTTTAAACTTTCTATAAAGTTTAAAAAAAACTTGCCAGTAATTACTAACACACGGGTATTTCGATTTAAAATGGGCCTGTCTGTAAATAACAGTTTTGAGGTTATGGGGTTTTTAGGTAAAGCTTGGCCTGTTTGTGTATAAAAATTTGAAGGTTATGGGATATTAAACCACATAGAGAATAAAATCTTCAAATCAATACTTTTCATGAATTAAAAGCTGCATTTTAATCTTTTTACTTCCAGATTTTACACTTTTGGGTTTAGAGTGTAGTTAAGCCTTTCAACAAATAAGATCCAAAAAAATTATAAAGAATAAATATAATGTTATAATAAACAAAAATTAGAATTTAAAATCATTTATAATCTGCTTACACAAACATTGAATATATCAATTGAAAAGTTAAAATAAACATAAAAAATAATGAAAAAAATGACGTTCTTTAATTCAAGAATATTTATCAACGCTATGAACAAAAGTTAATATTTTTGAAGCTGCTTAAACTTCATTTATTGTCTGAATTGAATAAATCATTTATTTGAACTTTAAAAATATTAAAAAGCTACATGTTTCCACACTAACAATTGATTAATAAAACATATAACATCAGAATACTTTAAAACAAAATATTAACTTCTTTTTAAAATACTTTACTCGATAGTTCCTGCAAGTTTCAAAAACATCCATAGTCACGGGTTACGCAAGGAACTTTTTGAAGTTAGAAAACTAAGTTGCGAGAAAAACGCGTTTAAAGTCTTAATTGAGTATGCTATCCAATGTAAATTGTTTCACTGGACTCACTATAACTTTATTATAACTAAGAGTTTTGACTTTATAAGGTCTCAAAGTTTTCATAAAACTATATGAACATAAAAAGTATGTAATAAAATTTTTTCGATTTTTTTTTTTAAAAATCCGTAGTTTTCCCTTAACTGCAGACGTGCAGACCATCAAAAATAAAAAATAAATTGTTTTTACAAAAACTTTGATGCAACCCTGGTAGAAAGTTAGCTAGAATGGCTGGTTAGCTTATTTATTATTAGCCAGATTAATAAGCTATTAATAAGTCAAATTATAGCTAATATCTGGCTAGAATCTGCTTAAGACTATGCTTTAAGCAAGAACGTATTTTGTTTGCAAATCTAACCTATTTATATTTTGTTTTGAAAAGTTATTAGTTTTTAAAAATATACATTATTATACTTTCTTGAATGTTCAATCTAGTATGCCGCCAAAATAAATATTTTTATCAATAAATAACAACTTACGAGAGTATAGAAATATGTATATGCAATACTAAAAGTATTTGATAACTAATAATTTCCTTTCCGAAAATTAGTCAATCATAACTTAGTCAAAAAAAATGTTGTGATTGATGTCGAAAATAAAATTTTGTAATAAAATTTAATTTAAAAACTACAAATAGTTGTTTACCAATTCTCCAAATTTCGTCATAACTTACATTATTCTGTTTTTATTGTTATTTATAAAATAACAATAATTATATAACTACATGCATTCTATTATTTATAACATGAATTTCTTTAATAAAGACACTTCAATTTTATTCGGGGCTTTGGTACTTTTTGTATAAATAATACTTTTTAAATGCATGCGACGTTATTTAAACAAATAACCTAACCTCCATTACTACTAGCCATTTAAGGTACATTTTCAACTTTAATTTAGTAAAATACTTAATATAGTATGATTCGAATTGCGTATTACTTTGATTATTATAAAACTGTTATTATTTCCATTATTAATTAATACATAAATTACTTAGTTTATCAATTTTATATTAACTAGAATATTAAGCAGAATCTAGCTAGAAATTAGCTAAAAAGCATGTCGTTTTTAACTGATTTCTAGCTAATTTCTTAACCAGAATTAAAGCAGATTTAGAAAATCTAGCTAATATCTGGCTAGAAACTAGCTTAGATTTCTACCAGGGAAGGATTAGTATTATATTATTTGACCATTAAAACCATGCATTATAATCTAACAAGTCAGCATATAACATTGGTTATTGCTTAATGATTAGGTAAACATTACTTATTTATCCAATAAAAAAATGCTATATACTTTAAAATAAACAGACGACAAATATTTCAGTATTTACTTGCTTCCTCGTGGATCAACGAAAGATAAAAGAAAAAATGTTCATTATGTTTCACCATTCCAGATCCCTATCGCACCCCTACCCCTATACATTGCAAGATCTAACACTACACCCTCCTTCATAAAACTCACAAGCTTCATTCGCAGATCCCTGCCCGAGCTACGCCAAGCAAGCAAGCAAAAAAAAAAAGAAAACCCATACAAAGCCATCATCAAACTAACGATTCGCATCCACGCCTGGGGCGTATCTCGGCTGCCTGCACCGCCGCTACCCAGGCGACGTACTCCTCGACCTCGTCGAGCATCCAAGACTCCTTCGGGTCCACCTCCGTGGCATCTGCCCCTCCTCCTCCATCCACCTTCCTTTTCTCCTCCCTCGTCGTTGTCTTCTTCTTCTTCTCCTTCTCCTCGTTCTCTTGATTCTGATCGAGTCGCAACAACAGCTCGGATTCAGCTGCAGCTTCGGCTTCGGCTTCGGCTTCGACTTCGGCTCCGTCCTCGTACTCGAAGTCGCCGTAGCTGGCCAGCCGCGAGCCCGGGATGACATCGCGCACCCGACGCCTCCTCGTCGTCGTCGTCGTTGTCGTTGCCGTCGTCGTAGTCTTGCGTCGCGCGAGCGCCGTCAGCTTCGCGTACTTGGCCGCTATCTTGCTGCTCTGAGGTGGAGAGAAGGGATATGAAGGATTTAGAAATGGGTGCTTTGTAAAATCGATTTTTGGTAATTCATTATAAAGATCTAAGTACAATTTATATACTTTTGGATAATGTTTACTAATTGTAAAATATAAATGTATAAAATATAATATTTCAAGAATATTTCTAAATTTATTAAAGTCAATTATCTCATTATGATGCTTCACGATCCTCTGAATTATTAAAATCTAATTATTGGAATGTTTGTAATATGATTGTAATATTTATACGAACATTCGTTTCTTTATGAATTAACATTGTAGTCCAATGCCGGGTATTTGCCCGCGAAGTATTTGTTTCTGTTGTTCTGTTAAATATAGTGGATTTTTTATTAAAGAGTGTATGAGACACTCTAAGCAATTTCGGCTACAATTTGCTGTTAAAAGCAATCATTTAAATTAAAATCTAAGTTTTAATATTAACAGCAAACACGTGTTCACGGAGAATGTGTTAGCGGAACCAGTTTTTAACAAATCAATCTGAAACTTTCAGAGAATCTTTATTATACACACACATTATCTTGGAATTAAGGAACAAAGTTCAAAATGGAATGTGTCAGACCAAGTATGTCGTGCAAATGAAGAAAGTGGGTATCTGCATTTAAAGTAAATCCGAGATATTTGATAAAATCCATTTTTATTTGCGTAATATAATTGTTGAAAAAATAATTATCGTTTTTCACTGAGAACGAACTAAAACTAGCCATTTTGTAAAAGCAAAATAATGTTTATAACCATTTATATTATGTTTAATTATTTATATGGTTCAAATCTTTTTGCGAAATACAGATACCCACTTTCTTCATTTGCACGGCAGAACTATATACCGGTAATTTCGATAATAACATTATCACTTTAGTCCAGTCGAATTAGATACACAATGCGGAGCAATTTTATATTGAAATTTAAAAATAAATCATGTACTGAAAGGTACTTTAAATAATGTAGACCAAAAACTAGACTAGGTTTGGAAACCCTAGCATTTAAATTTATTTTTGCGATTTTTGGACCCAAAAAAGTGTCTTTTTTTAGATTTCGTCATATAGAGATCGTAATATAATCTTTTAGTAAAATTTTAGAATTTTTAGGATATTTTTAAAATTTAAGACGATTTTGACAAAACTTTGAAAATCCTATGACATCACTCTGACTGATGTATCTTTTGATGTTTTAACGACGTGGAATCAAGTTGAATGGCCTTCATTCAGCTATATTTGTAAATTTAGTTACCATTTAACAATACAATGAATGCCGATCAAAAAATAAATTTTGTATAGTTCATTTTCAAATGCCCGGATCATCCCGCTGAGTGCTCGGAATAGACAAAAGGATCTGACAAGGAAAGTGCATACCTTCCGGGAAACGAATTTTGGTCAGACTTCGGAAGGAGGTTTCTGGTACTCTAAAATGAAGCCCAGCATCCGTAATTCATTCTAATAGGCTGTTGTTACCGAGATGTGATGTATTTACTCGATGTATGAGTTATTTTAATGAAAAAAGGTAACTCTTTTAAATTCGTTGATTTTCTATGTATTTTCAGTCATCATCTTCAATTGTTAATAACTTTTGATCAAATTAATATTTTTATACATAATAGAACTTAAAATAAAGGTCTTTTTGCCTGCTTTCTATTATATTTTGAATCATTTACCCATAACAAAAACTTGTAGAGTTATAGTTAGAAGAAGAGGTACCTTTCTTCATTAAAATAAAGAATATTTCAAGTAAATTACCTCATATCTCAACAACAAGGATAGAAAACACCTCCAAAAGTCTGATCGAATTTTGTTCCCCGGAGGGTGTGCACTTTCCTTGTGAGGTGTAAATAAATATAATACGAACATTTTTACATTAAAAAATTTGTTTTATCTACACTTCAATTATACTGACGAACAGTACTTGTACTGCATGTCTTTCATACTAATATTTGGATTAATACACGCTTCATCCCCCCCCCAAAAAAACGCGATTCTGAAAAATGAAAGTTCAATATGAATAAAAATTTTGTATGAGGATAACGAAAATGAACATTTTAATATCGATTTCCTCAAAGTTAAACATTTTCGCCTCGACATTCAGTAATTATACCTAATAATAAATATGCTACCTATCGTTAATTCTGAGAAAAACGATATATAAATATCCCACAGCATTGCCCCTTTAATATAAATACGAATATTCATTGACGCCAAGTACCTTTTGTCCTCAATATAAATTATATTCTAGGAATATTATTACACATTCTGTCGATCACTAACTTTGGAACAGTGTACATCGCCTTTCGCTGCCATTACAATTTTCAATTCACTATAGATTTGTACATGATTTTAAATACAGTGTTAATCAAGTTTTATATTTATTAATTGTGTATTGTCTATACAAGGTTGAAGTTCACGAGTAAGCTATCACCTGTTTTTCGCAATGGACAATATACTACAAAATGAACAGCTTACAAAATCTACTGTTTACCATCGTCCAGGTCACTTCGCATCTTTAGAAAACATGAGATTGCGAGGATTATTATGTGATGTAACAATTGAAGTAAGTAATCTGCATACACTTACAAAACTATTAATTTTATCGAATAAATATAATTTTCGTAACCCTCGTTACCACACTTAATTCTGAGATACACTTTTATCAGACTGGTGCGATCGAAGATTTAAAGTAAAAAATAAATATGTTATTACAAAAATATAATTAAAAGATAAAAAGGGGTGGTCCCTATTTCCTTTAGCTGAAAAAAGTAAGATTTCAATATAATTGTTAAGTTCGATTTAATCACCCCTAAGCATTTTCTTTTCCCATTTAAATGAGATACGTCTGTAAATCAACTCTGAAAAAAATATAAAACTTGTTTGTACATGTACGGATGAATATAAATTGTTTACTCGAAGAGAAAGCTTTGTAACGATGATTTTTTTAAAAACCAAGATTTTGTTGAATTTCGATGTTTTTGAAGTCATTGAATCAGAATATGTAGGTTTTTTAAAATGTCTGTCTGTCTGTATGCATGTGTGTATGTGTGTGTGTATGCGCGTGTGTGTAGGTATGTGGTCAAATTTTGTGGCCACCATAACTTTTGAAGGCCATCGTATTTGAGGCTGAAATTTTGTAGGTAGGAGAGCGTGAGGCAAGGTGGGCTGTGGGGCAAGGTGAACCGGTGGATATATCTCATGCAGCAAGTGGTGCCACCAGTCGAAAGCGGTTAAGAACTTCATTATATATGCTCAGAACGTTATGAAAATTGTTTTTAGGTCAATTCGAAATTTCCCCTTGTCTGTGCGAGTGTAGCGCCAGCTTCTTGCACGCTTTTTTTAGATTTGCTGTTTGCTTGGACATAAATAGAAATGTTCCAGATAAGTTTATGTGAAAACTATTAGCGCTATTACAAAGAGCAACTAAAAACCTTAAAAAATCACCTGTGTTATAATTTGTATACCAAATATAGACTACTTGTTTTGTACAATATTTAAAAAAGTCAATGTGAGGCAAAGTGGAATATGGCAAAGTGGACTGACTCTCAAATAATGTCAAAAAATCTGTACTTTCGTAATTAAATATCGTGAGCAGGTTTTAGTATACTCGAGGATCTTAATTTCCTTAAAATGAGTTCTTAGGACCAAATATATAAAAAAAATAGCTAGCATTGAACTTAATTTGTTATAAATACAACGCAGAAACCATTGGTATACCATCTTGCCCCACAGTTTTGGCAAAACAGCTAAATTGGTTATTTACAAAAATCATTACAAAACTCGCGATGGAATTCTTTTTTTTACTTCGTATAATTTATTTATTAGTTTATGAACTAATAAAGACATCTAAACATCTAAACTTAATTATATCGGTAACTTGATACAAATTAAGCCACCTGGAACCTTAGGTAGTTCACCTTGTCTCTTAGTTTTGGCAAATCAGCTGAATTGGTTATTTACAAAAATCATTACAAAACCCACGATGGAATTTTGTTTTTTACTTCGTATAATTTTTTTATTAGTTTATGAATTAATAATGACATCTAAAGCTCAAGACTGAATTATATCGTCGATTTGATAAAAATTAAATAACTGATACCTAAGGTAGTCTCCTATATCAGATATGACCCAATATAGAACATATTAGATTTTGGAGCTAAATGGTCGAAACTTACTGCTTATTATAAATAATATTTAAAAAATAATTGAGGTTTTTGTCTAATAGATCTCAAAGTGGGTGAAATTACCAAATTTTGAACTAATTTAATTTGTTGAAATATGGCAAAAAAGGTAATTTTACATATTTATATAAAATTTTCAAAGCCCGATACGATATCAATTTTTTATTGTTCAGAAAGTTTTCTATCGCTAAATTCTAAAAATATAATTTTTGGGCTTTATTTTAATCAACCCCTAAGTGGATAAGTTTTTCAAATTTCGAACACTAATTTGGTAAAAAATGGAAAAGTGTGATTTTACAGATTCATTAAAAATTTCCAAGGCGGGTTAACATATCAGATTTATTATCATTTAGAAAAATTTGTATCGCTTATGGTAGTTCTTAGCCACTATATGTATATAGTGTAGTGTAGTATATATAGTGGCTAAGAACTACCATAAGCGATGCAAAATTTTATAGATATATATATAGGCCATATAGAAAAAAATGTGTATATAAAAAAAAAAGAGCTTTGTATAATCGCCGAAAGTACACAGTAATAAAACACGTTATTATGTTTGTTAAACAAAACGTATTGTTAATAAAAAAGAAAAGTTACTTAACGTTTAAGAATTTTTCATTTTTTATTTGTTTTGAATGTTTCAGGGCTTATTTTTTGGCTTCAACAAGTATCTTCTAATCCACCAAGTTGAAATTATAAAATAATTTATGCAGATAGAATAAAAGCTAATTGTTTATAAATAAATCATTTATTTTATTGTTAAAACTTGTTTTGCAGGAAAATAATATTAGGAAAAATAAATTTCTTCGTGATCAATTCAGAAATATATGTTCAACGAAAAAAATAATCCCTGAAACATTAAAAACTAATGAGAATAGTAAAATTCTTGAAATGTAAAGTAATTTTTTCTTGTATTAACAATATGTTGGTTCAAAGAAGATAAATTAATAAGAAACATTTTTTTCTAGTGTATAATACCATGTTTTATTACCGTGTGATTATACCAAACTCTTATATACTATAATACACATTTTTTCTATTGTATAATGACATTTTAGCGTTTAAGAACTACACTGAGAAAAAGGATTGGGTATCACATCAATACATAGCTCGAGTAACCGTAAATATTGCGGTCTTAGCTATATTATAGTTGGCGGTGATACTGAATGGTTGTCACAGTAATATAATATAGTTGTGAGAGCAATAAGAAAGTATTGTTGCTGCAGCAATACGCAATTTAGTTCGAACAACCAGAATCTGGATGCTGGAGTAATACATTTTTTGAGTGTACCTTAATTCTATAAAACTAATTTTTGGGTTTTACTCTAATCAATTCCTAAATTGGTAAATTCTCTAAGGCACTTTATTTGTAAAAATCGTGGGCAACGCCGCGACGAGGGATACTAATCTTTTATATTTTGGCAGTTACATTGTAGTGCTGAAGACTTCTGACCCTCACAACTATATATACTACTAGCATTACCCGTCACGGCTTCACCTGCGAAAAATACTCACCGTAAATTATTATTATTCTCAAAATAATTCGAAATACAGGATTTTACCGAAACAGAACCGATATAATCGCTACGCCATTCATTTGTTTAATTTGTACTTCAAATTTGAAATCTATGACCTCAAAAACCCAAACCCTGAATACTCATACGTGGTTTACTTGTTTTTGATGTGTAAGATAAATAGTTCAAAATACACTATTTTGACGCAACAGAACTGCCATATTGACTACACCACTCTTTTTTTTAATTTTCAATTCAGATTCAGAATCTACGACCTTGAAAACCCCTATATATACATTTCTGGTTTGTTTACATTTGATTTGCGGGAGTAACCTAGAGTCAGAAGTGATCATATTTCCGGGCTCCAACGGTTAAAAGATTTTCTGTATCCTTCTAGAACCTTCGGCCCAAATAAGAAATAGCCTATATTGTACGCTGGGCTCTAAGCTATCTTGCAGTGAAAGTTTCATTGAAAGTCGTTGAGCGTTTCTCGAGTGATGCGCGAACAATATTACAAACAGACAGACAGACAAAAGACGGACACAATAGTTTTATTTATAGATTTGACGTCAGATCCTTCACACATGTAACTGAGAGTTAAATAACTTGTAAATTTTAACTTATGAATAATTACATAAAACCCATATTCAAAAGTTATACATTTTTAGCTTATATTTGTGTATTACAAATTTGACGTTCTTACTTGATAGAATATAGGTACATCAATCAATCACCGATGAATAATTTTTTAATTCTTGTATATAAGTCGTATTGCGAAAAAATCGGATAGTATGATGAAATTCTAACGGTTATATTTATTATGCCTTTATTATTTTAGGTAGAACATACGGAATTCAAAGCTCATAAATTTCTTCTTGCGGCGACAATGAGATATTTTGAAAATATGTTTTTAAATGACTTTGAAGAAAGTAGAAAAGAAATCATAACGATTAAGGATGTTAGTGCTACGTAAGTACATCTTTCAAAAACTAAATAAAATTCGCATACAAAAATAACACACTTTAAAATGTTACAATTTTAGCTAGATCATTTATTTGCCTTTTATTATTAAATAATTTAATTTAATTTTTCTAGGAATATGCAAGCTTTCATTACGTTTGTGTATACAGGTCAGATCACTTTGACCGAAGACAACGTGCAGAGTTTGATAATAGATGCTGACTATCTCGATTTAATTGATATAAAGAAAGAATGTATGCAATTTCTCGAATCCTGTCTTCGTACGCGAAACGTTTGTGAAGTTTATTGTATTGCAGAATATCTAAGTTGCATATCGTTGAAAGAGGAGTCTAAGAAGTTTATGCAGCAGCATTTTGAAGATGTATCGCTTACTGATAGTTACCTTAATCTTGGTTTTGAAGTTTTGAAAGACATATTATCCAGCGATAACTTACAGGATTATTCACAAATCAAGATATTTAAAGCAGTCATGAGATGGATTACATATTCTATTAATAAACGAACAATGTATCTTTCAGAACTTTTAGGTTTTATCAGACTTTCTTATTTAAGTTCGAAATTTTTAATAAACTATTTTTTCGAAGATGGATCGGAAGCTAAACACAGGTAAAGATTATGAAGATTTATTTTTCAAACGTTGATTTTGATCAGTCATTCCAAATTTCATTTTCTTCAGGGAATTAGTAATGGAGGTAATGTCCGCTTACAAATTACAACAAATCGGTTTGAAGAATGATAAAAAATACATATTTTTAATAGATAAAGCAGATATTAACAGCATTGAAATTTACAATCCTGTATTAGGTAAGAAATTAAATTAGTTAAATCATGGTAACTTCTTTCAAAATATTGAATCTTTCAACCGGTACTTTAATGTTTTCTTTAATGTTTAATTTTGGCTACGTTGTTTACCAAGAAGGGTATGAAACAATCACTCTAAAGAAAAAATTATGAATCTGCAAACGAAATTATAAAATAAAAAATGGCAGATATAATATAGTTAAATTATAATTTAAATAGTATATCGTGTACCAAGATGGAGCAGTAGGTTACCAAAATTGGTTTTGGTTACCATGACGCTCTAATTATCTTAACGAGTTTTTAATTAGAAATTAACAAGAAATTAGCTAGAAATGAGCTTATTTTTAGGTAACAAATTTAGCTAAAGATTAATACGTTCACCAGACGAACTAGCTTATTTTCTACCATGGTTATTACAGTGAGGGATACAAGCTACGGGGAAAAAGAAAAACGTACTTTTATTTGATTTGGTTTGAATATAGCTTAGAAATTTTTTGGAATTGATTCGTCCATAGATTAAACGCGCAAGTTTCTTCTATAAAACAGTTGCTTTTGATGAGATTTAATGTAATCTTGTTTATAACTTCAATAATTAGGGGTGAATGACTTTAAATTTTATGAAAAAATTCTATTTTTATATAGCAAATTATTTTGAACTCCAAGAGTACATCTCAAGTATGCTGAACGTGAGTCTATTCGACACATAGAATAAACTATTTCTTGAGAATGACAATATTAAAAAATTCAGTTTCTTTGAATGTTATTTCCAATGTTTTTTTTTGTATTCTTATTTATAACAAATATTTAAACTTTGTTTCTAACTTAATTATCCATTTTTTAACCAGATACATGGGTATCTACCACAACAAGTAATGAATCTAATAGTAAGTTTAGTGCAATTTTGAGCAAAGGTAAATTATATACATTTGGTGGAATAATGAATAATAGAGAAGACACTGCAAGTGCGCAAGTGTACGATCCTAAAAATAAAATCTGGCAAAGAATATCATCAATGAATTTCAAACGAAAGTAATACGTCAAACATCTCAGAGTTATTCCAGTATTATATTAGATTAGTCTTTGAATAGTAAAAATATCTTAAATATTTTAGATCAAGCGGTGCAGCTGTTTTAAATGCTTTCCTGTATGTGTGTGGCGGTTCGACTAATAAGTGTGACCATACTAATGTCGTTGAGCGATATTGTCCCGAAAGCGATAAATGGAAAACGATGAGTTCAATGAATTGCCATCGTGATGAACACCCAGTAGTCACTTATCAAGGATGTATCTATGTAATTGGTGGTTGCAACGGCCAACATTGTTTGAATTCGGTGCGTAATTTTTCATAATTATACTTTCCTTAGCAGTGCGCGATATATGTGAGACGTAAAAATGAAATCATCTCATGCTGATTTTTTATATCAGGTCGAACGTTACGATCCTCGAATGAATCAGTGGACAATCCTCGACTCGCCAATGAAAGAAAGACGCTCCCGCTGTGGAGCGGCTGTATTGAATGAAAAGCTGTACGTTTGTGGAGGAAATAGTATTTTTGGTAAAAATTTGAACACAACTAGTTCTGTTGAGGTTTATGACGCAGAAACTAACAGGTACTTGCTTCATCATATATACTAAGATCCATCGAAATTCATCTCACTATGACGTTACGAATGTATATAGATAATATATTATACATGAAATGTAAAATAAATATTATATTTATATATGTGTGTGTACATGTATTGTCGGTAGTGGGTGGTAGGTAGTTGGTGTCGGTGGGTGGATGTTATTGGGGTCGGGGTAGGGGTAAGGAGAGAGCTTCACGGAGAGCATGGTGAAGATAGTACGTGAATGATGGTTTTATATAAAAAGTAGAAAGTATGCGGGTGGTATGTTGTAGGTTGCGAATATTAGGTGGTAGGTGGTGGATGGTGACAGTGGGGATCAGGGGTACACAGTGCGGTTAGTGAGAGGGTTAAATAATGGGTCATGAGTGGTATGTGGATGGAGGTATGTTGATGTGGTGGGGTGATAGACGGATTAGCTATGGTGTAGGGGAGTGGTGGATAGTGAAAGTGGTAGGTGAGGTAGAACGTGTAGTGACGATGGTTAGATAGGGCAGGAGGTGGAAGCGAGATGTAGGAAATGGGTAGTGGGTAGTGGAAGTGAAGTGTGCGAAGTGAGTGTTGGATGGTAAGGGTATGGGGTAAGGTTTGGGTAGTTGGTAAAAGAGGCGAAGTATAGAAAATAGGCAGTTGGTGGTATCAGAGAGGTATACGGAGGGGGTTTGTCGGTGGTGCGGGTAGAGTTAGGTACTATGTGATATTTAAAAGAAAATTAGGGGTACATAAGAATCCTATATACATATATACTATAATTTTATATCAAAGCACGCGCGTCGCGCCACGGCTTCTGGTTATAACTTTATAGATACTTCATTTTTTACCTAAGATATTAGTTACAATTATTTGAATCAAAGTACATAACTTGAATTTAATTTCGCAGATGGGAATACGTGGCGAGTATGAACACTCCAAGATGTAAGTTGTTGGTTGTCGCAAACATGGGGAAGTTATGGGCTATTGGAGGTTGTGATGGAAAGAACCAATTATTGACCGTTGAAATGTATGATCCCGACTCCAACTCATGGTCTTACGCAAAGCCGATGAACAGAATACACAGATGGGTGACGGGTGGCCTTATATGTCAATCTTGGATTAATTAAGTCTATAAGCATATTTGCAATGTATTTTACACGTGTAACTTCGTAACTGTTGTTCGTAAAACATTTTATGCGTAAGAAACGTATAGTTTACTAGAAACCCCATTTATGGAGTTTCAGGTCATTACAGACCCAACCATAAATTGTTTATGAAGCTACTTTTTTAAATTTGTATTTTTATACATAATTTTGTGTGTATGAACCTTTATCATTAAATTTAAATATAGAAATTAATGAATTAATTAAACTTAAATATTGTAAATTGAATATTAAAAACATTTGAAATTAAGCGTCGCAAACGTTTGACTACTGCGCTCAACTCGAGCAGTGTAAGAAATTGTTCTCAATTTAAGCATCTCGAGCAAACTAATAATGAGATTTTAGTAAATTGTTAACATTCTACAAAATTTATTGACTATACTGCATATATTATGCTTAAAGCGTGTGATAAATTGAGAAAACACCCAAAAACTATAATAAATATTAGAAAAACGCTTATTTACAAGAAAAGTTAGCTAACACATGTTGTATTTTTATTTGTATTCTGTGCTATTTCTTAAAACCCGAATTCCTAATCGTTCTAAACATATGCATTTGCTTTCGTAAAAACTTTTATTTATTAAAATGTATCAAAGTTGCATAATTTTTTCTCTGTTTTGAATTGAGATATGGATTAAGACGTAAGTATTTTTAACGAAAATATGCTTTTGTCTATAAGAACATATGCTATTTTGATATTAAATATTTTCGAAACAATATTCTTAAACTTCATACAATATTAACATGTTATTATTTTCGTAAATAACTAATTAATCTAAACAAATTTTTAAAATTGTGTTCTTTTTGAATTTGGGTTCGAACCTACTTAAAGGCTGGGTATACGCAGACTTCGACACCCCGGTAGTGGAAAGAAATCATTTGGGTGAAAAAGAAATAGATAACTGCGGTTTTATACATAAAACCGATCAAATAACAAGTTTTGACTTCTTATGCAACAATTTCTCGGAGTTTTCAGCATTTTTCAGATTAAAATTAGAATATTTAGGTCAAAATGGATTGTTTACTTTTCACCCATTGAATCGTTTTACAGCTACCTGGAGGCGTTGAATACTACGTGCACCCAGCCTACAACGCACACTAAATGCTAATAAAGCCAATTATTACGAATCTATTTTAAGAAACTAGTTATTCAAACTCTTCGAGACTTTTTGACTATATTAACAATTTCCTTGGTACCGATACTGTGGCGGAGTGGCGGAGCCACACCTCGGGCGATAGTCGAAGTTCAGCAACGATGGGCGCGGACAGTATTGGATGGGTGACCGCCAGGAAACTGCTGCTTCACACTCCACAAAGTGAGCGGGAGGTGTGGGAATTATCGGAATGTGACATAGACATCAAATTCGAACATGCCAAATACACCGACCATCCGGAGCGGGTATTCTCCTGATACAGGTTTTCCCCGCTCCACAGGCATAACTCTGGACGAATGTAGGATGTGACTATAGATAGGATAAAAGTATGGTAAAATAGGTACAAAGAAGAAATAGATATGAGATACTTCCTAGGTCAAGAAGCTGCTAGCGGATAAGCCCCACAAAAACATCTTCCTTGGTTCTTTTACATTTATTTCTTTACAACGATAAATTAACATTACGAAAATAGTTAGAATAATAAATATCCAATATTCGGTATCACAATATAATCTATAATTTTTTGAAAACTATTAAACCTTATGTAGAGCGCGAAAAATTGATTTTATAAAATAATTTTATTCTCTGAAAATATTAGATGTAAAAAAGAAACCGATTTACTAAACGTAGGTTCTTTTTGCTGCGAAATAACTGCGAAAGTTAATTCGAAAAGTCCTGCATACACACAGATATATACGCACATGTACAAGCATACCTTCGCATACGCATACACTCTATACTCGCACAGATCCGTACGGATGTTTTCTAAAAAATAGTACATTTAAATTCCAAATACGTAAAAAAGAATTTATAACATGACGTTATTTAGAAAACTATTTTACTATTTTTTATTATCCATTTTTTACACAAGCTTTCTGTGCAAGTAGGCAATAATATATGGAAATTACACTTTTATCATAAAACTGTTTTTAATCGTACGATTGATATTTTGGATCAAATATAGCTTAACTTTGCTTTTCCAACGAAAAATAACATAACCGGGGTTTTTCTAATGAAAAGTAGCACGACCTGGCTTTTTCCAATAAAAAGTAGCACGACTTGGCTTTCTATAATGAAATGTAGCAACAATTTGACTTTCCCTACGTAAAGTAGCTCCGATTGGATTTTCCATAAGAAAAAATAGCTCATTTTGTCTTTCCCGAAGAAAAATAGTACGATTCCGATTGTGTAGGCATATTTTTCATCCTATAAGAAAATATGTATATATATCTTTACCACCGACGTTCTATTGTGTGACAATTTCAATTTTAGTAACCAATTCAATTTAATAAACTTTTTTTTTATAAAATATTTACAAAAATGTCTTTTAAAGATTTAAAAAAGATTGTAATATTGTTATATTTCATTGAAAATTGCTAGTTTTTCCAACATAACTATGGGTAAACTGTCTAAAAATTTTTGAAAATTTACAAAAAAAATTTCTTTTTAGGTAACATATATAACCACTAATTTAAAAAAAAATTATTATGTAACTAGCAAATTTTTCAAAATTTACTATAGGACCACTTTAATTGGGTCTCAAATCGTTCCTTTTTTGAGAAATCTAAAATAATTATAGACTGACATCTTTTTAGAAAATAGTCTCGTAGAAAATAATCATTAAATCGTGTCAGTTCAGCTATTAAATTGCGAAAATAAAAGCTTTTTTGTTTATTATTCATATAATTATCGAGCAATTTGCATTTTGCATTTCTATGATTATTATCTGAGGATCTTGCAAAAATAATACGTTGAGCTCGCTTCCACTGTAAGTACTTACAAAAAAGGTTCAATCTATAGTTATGAAACACTAATAACGGTAATGCTAAAATTTGGTTTTCGGATGTAATGCCGAGAATCGTGAGCTAAATAAATAATATAAAAGTATCTCATATATTGTCTAAAAAAATGTTGAGTATTTATAGCTTCAAATAAAACATTCTAGTGAGGGTTTACGGGGTTAAGCTACCATGCATGGATTAAAATTTTGAGGATCTTTATAAAATACAATAATTGGAAAATCTAATGAAAGGCCATTATTTGAAAAAATTCGATTTTTTCAACATTACGTATTTAAATAGGTGGACTATCAAGCTCCTATAATTTTCATCAGATTAACTAAATAAATTAACAGAATACTCTTTAATAGATTACTTAGAAAAATGTGTGTGTGTGTGGGTCTTGGGTGTGTATGCAGTGTGTATGATGTGTGTAGGTGTGTGTGTGTGTAGGAGTGGGGTAGGTGGGTGTGTTTGTATGATGCGTGGATTTGTGGTTTAGACCTAGTTGAAATGTCCTCTTAAAGAGTATTCTGTGAAATTTTTAATATGTTGGGTAACAATTGAAGATGCTGCATACCCCACCGCGAACTTCCCATCTAAATTAATTGCTCCAATATGAAAGTCTTTGTTCTTATACCAAAACATTAATCATAACATTTTTAGCGTAATAAAGCCCGAAAATTTAAAACTCAAAAATCGAATAATCGAAAAACTTTTATAAAACAAAAACAAGTCGATGAATTTTTAAATTTCTTTTGAATTTTGAATCTTTATTTTTTAGAAAATAAATTATCTCATGATCTGAAAAAACATACAGATCATGGGATAATAATAAGTTACCTTTTTTTAAAGTTTCAGATAAAATGCTGCCGATTTATTTCAGTTATCGTCGGAGTGAGAAAATCGATTCTTTTTTATATATATTTTTTTTTGTCAAAGGAAAAGGTCAAGATGTCAGTGAAAATTTTTAACACAACATTCTTCTATATATTCCTAATCATCTCAGTTTTTTTTATAAAATTTCTCATTATATATTTCCGAGATATAACCGTTTAAAGATCAAATGACGTTTTCGTATATAACAAAAGAAGGAAATGATCTTATCCAAACTTTCAGGTCAGAAAAGTTAGGTAATTTTATGCTCTTTCAAATGCCTCTTCGCTGGATCGATGATATTATTTCTAATGTACCTAAAAATACGAAAAACTGAAACCAAAAAAACTAAAAACCGCTTTAAAAACTACAAAATTATCGAAAAACAAAAAAAAGTATTTTTGTGCTGCTTTCCTTTAAGAAAAAAAAACTGAGCCCTGAAACATTAATTTTTACCGTGTATATGCAGAGTAATGCTAGTAACACGTGCACACACACACACACGCACACGTACACGCACACGCACACACACACACACACACCCTCACTCACTTACTCATTCACACATGCACACACATACATCCATACAGATATTTTCTAAAAATAGTGTATTTTGACTCCTAATGTCTCAAAACATGTTTCTAACATGTTGTTAGTAAAACTTTTTTCTACCATCACAAAGCTTCCTCTATGAGGACGCAAATATCGATACCATTAATTAAATTTTTAATTATTAATTAAAGCAGTTTTAATTCACAATCAAAGTTTAAATTGTTAATTAAATCAGCTTTTAATTCGCGTCTTTAATCATTAAATCATTGAAATTTTAATCAATATAATATGAGATTATTAAACATTCATTTGAATATATGCGACGCTGTATTCGAATGGATTATTACCAACAAAATATCAACTTAATGATTTTGGGTTTAAATAATTAGAACAAAATTACCGACAACCACCTAAGTTTCCGTAATTACAACATATACAGGGTGTCCGTAATTGGGACATATAATATGTTCATAATTGGAACTATGCTGTATGTCCCAAATATGATATATAAACGGTGTCCGCAATTAAGACACGTACAGGATGTCCTTAATATGGATACATATAGGGTGTCCATAATTAGACTACGTAATACACGATGTGCGTAAATGGGATATATACAGGGTCCATAATTAGGACAGATACATGGTGTCCTTAACTAGGACATATGAATGGTGTCCTTAATTGAGACATATATAGGGTGTCTGTAATTATAGACTTACTGAGGGAGGGTTAAATTAAAGGAGGCTACAACGAGGGAGAGGGGCTAAATTTAGGGGGGGGGTAATTTCTGAAACGGCGACGGCGAAACTTTTCTTAATAGTATAGAGAGATTAATCAATATTTCAGAAGACAAACGCTATCACGCTCCATCAATAAAAGAAAAGCAACCAATATTTTTCGAGTTAAAATTCGTTACTTTAAAGAAAGAATGCGAAATTGAGTGAAGGTTTTTTATATAACTTTTAGCCGAATTGAAAGTCACTCAGAAAACGGATCTGATGTTTTCTTTTGATTTCAAAAGTGTTATGGTTTCTAAGAGTAAAAAAATCACGCTGCGGATAGAGAAAGCTTTGGGTTTTACTTTTTTACTTGAAAAGAGTGTACTAATTTATCAGAGTGAAATATACTCATAGGCTAGAATTGTTTATTCATTATTTTGACAATATACATGAAAAGAGTTAAATGTACAATATGTATATACATGATACCTTCACTCAATGCCGACTGAATATCTTTAAAAAACCTTACTCTTTTTGGTGTGAAGCACAAAAATTTAAATAATGTTAGAATTCAACGATAATGTACGTTAGCCTTAAATCATATATTTTATGGAAGTCTACATTTGGAGTACAGTTGGACCTTTGTCGTTATACTGGTAATAATCTAATGAGTCATCTACATAAGCGATCAAGTTCAGTCCGCTAAAGGCCAGTAAGGAGTGCGGATGCACTATAAGTAAGGTTTACAATACAGTTAAGGGTTTAGAGTTCAATACAGTTCAGAGTACACAGTTCAGTTTAGTTATAGTCTGTTTATATTCTATTTTGTACATATATTCTTTTGTTACAATAAATACAGTTCTTCAATAGTTATAAAGGTTCTAAGTTTGTATATCAAGAAATATTTCCTCACACACACCATTTCTATTATAGGTATTTTCCGTTAAAATTTCAAGTGATTTCATTATTAACTATCCCTGGTAGATTTTTATTGGTCAACGAGTTTATCAAATGGAGGTCTTTTTACTTTAAACCAATATATAAATCTATTTAAAAATAACAAAAACTATTGTTATACATTAAAGTATCAATATTATAAACTGTTCAATTTTGAAAAATATTAATTTTTTGTATATAATTATCAAATTATGCTAGTATGACGTTTTTAATTTTTAATTTGACCTTTCATTGGCCAAATATGGTGCAAATTTCTACCAGGGATATAGGATTAGAATAATGGGATGAAAAGTATACATTTAAAGTAAAACAAATTAACATTTTAAACAATATACGCTATAGTGGTATTGTGTCCGAAATATTTATTCATTGCAGAGAAAATCTTTTAAAACGTAGGTTTGACAGATTAAGCGACTATCTGCTTCATATGAACATAGCAGATAGATGTTTGTTCTATCAAACTAACGAAAAGTGAAAAGCCGGTAATAAGACAACAATGGGACCAATATTACGGATGCTCTTAACATAGGGTATGGAAAAGTCCACCCTGCTAACAATGACGGTGATTTTCAGTATCTCTCGGTCTCAAGGTTGTCAATTTTTCCTGTAAAACTAGAACGCAGAACCCTAATAAATTGTAAAGAGTGTCATTACCTACTCCGTACGCGTTTTTGTTTCTAGTGGTTACATCGCGACAGTTCGCGTATAGTTCGGGTGTATTTTCCGTACTTCGCGTGTATATTTATGATTTTATACGGGAATTCATATTTAAGAAATGTGTCTGAATATGATGTTATTCTTTGTATACATTGCAAAAAGATCAAATGTTATAAATTGGGTCAATTGTTAAATAAAGAGTTTTAATAACGAGAAAATAATTCGAAAAACTTTGTTCTCAAATTAAAAGTATTATTGTATAAATTGTGTATTATTTTGTATTTTCAATCTATTTTATACAATTCATTTAAAGCTAATTAATCAAAACCATTTTTTACAGCTAAAATCAGTATAAACTTTTCTTACTTTTCGACATTACGAACAATAGAAGTTAGCTTAAATTATACTTTATTTATTATTTATTACTTATGTTTTATAAAAAAAATATAGTTTAAGAAAAAGAAAACTAAATTTATCAAACAATTCCTATATTTTTGAACACGTTTATAAAATATACTTCACGTAAACTTGTAATATAAATAACTTTTTTGAAACATTAAAATAAATGTATAACAAAGAATTTGATTCTGACGCATACAATTTTTAGATGTTTTAAAATGTAAACTTTATGAAACTAACACTTTTAACGTCAATTTCATTTAAAAAGTTGATTTTAGTTAGCATAGCAAATGGTTTTTACGATAAAAGTGTAAGTAGTGGTTTATACCATTAAAAATCATTAAAAGTATATATGTATATAATGATTATTATGTTCTGTAATATATTATTGGTACTTCAAAAATCGTATAAAAATGTTTCTTAGTGAAATCGAAGCTTAAATACCACCTGAACTTAGCACATGTATTATAGTTCGAAATTCTAAATGGCACCAAAATATTTGCGCGCTAGATTCAACACACGATTATCTTCAATTACCGATTACGGGTAATGTAAAAAAAAGCATCTTTCATTAGAGATGTTAAGAGATAAATTTAGGCATGCAAAGTTTATTTTCATTAATGCACCGTCTGCTTCTTTTTAATTTATTTGATCTAACGCGGAACATTCTATGATACTCATCGAAAACTAAAATTCGATAAATAAGCTGTTACCAACTGCGCTTAGTAATCTAAAATTAAATATCGTTTAGATAAAGTCTGATGTTCCAAAATAAAAAATGTTTGCTTTGCAAGGTATACCTAAAAGAATTTTTAGTGCGGCCTTTTTTGGATGGTAAATCAAGGGATTTTAATGATATCGCAAGCGCTGCGGCATTCGCCGAATCCATGCTATTAATTTTAGTTTCCTGTAACCCGAACTGGTATTTTGATACGGTATAGTAATAATTCATATATAAAGTCACACGTGAAAAAACTGAAATCGTTTCGAAAAAGTAAATTCCCTGACTTTAAAATATCCATAATAAAATATTTTTTGATTCAACAATTTTATTTTTGACTAGAAATTTTACCTTCTAGGTCGGGTTTTTGAATTAAAAAATATCTGTGAGCGCTTGAACCTCTGACTGTAACCTATAGTTAACTAACAGTTAAAAATAATTAAGGAGGTTTTTATATTTATATATATGGTCATTATAAACCAAGTCTCATTAGACGAAAAAGGTTCTTTCTATCCTAAATTTATACCTCAAGACAATATTATCATTGCTTCTCCTTTTTAATAATTTCTGCAAACCGAGCAGCAAAAAAGTGGTTCACAATATACCAAGCAGAAAGAAATTTAAAACTTATAATAAATTCGAACTCACGTTACGAAATATATTTGTACAAATCTATTATAAGCACTGATGTAATAAAATACGGACCCACTCTAATTTAAAAAAGAATGTTAAGCATCACTGAACATCATGTCTGTGCAAAGATCTTCATTACACGAAGAATCTGAAGCTATGCGAAGTACGCCAGAACAATTTACAAGTATAGACCAGTAGAAGCTCAGACTTCATATAATGATCAATCTCCCTTAGAAACCCCCTCTTTTATATATATATAAAAATTGCCGTGAGAATATATTCATGATATTTTCAATATTACAATATATTTGTATAGACTAGATTTTGAAAATAGAACAGTGTTGAATAAGGATTCTTTTACACGATCCACAAAGGTCCATTCATTCTATATATATATATATATATATATATATATATATATATATATATATATATATATATATATATATATATATATATATATATATATATATATATATATATATATATATATATATATATATAGAATGAATGGACCTTTGTGGATCGTGTAAAAGAATCCTTATTCAACACTGTTCTATTTTCAAAATCTAGTCTATACAAATATATTGTAATATTGAAAATATCATGAATATATTCTCACGGCAATTTTTTTATTAAGATATTATTGTATCTAAATATTGTACGTACAGGTTCTTTGGAGGCTTCTTTAACTTTACAGTGATAGTAGGATCTTAGAGTGTAAACAAAAAAATATATAAAAACATCATATGTGATTTCTCTCATAAATAATTATATTGAATACACATTTACGAAAACTTTAAAAACTGTTGAAATATTTCATACTCGCGTTTTCATACTAACTATCTGCTTTAAGCTCAAATTGCTCCTTAAAATCTTCAATTACGATTTTGAAAATAAACTTGAAATTCAAATGATCGTTTAAAGATATAACGTATAGGTAGTTCTTAAATTTCCTTATAAGAATATACCGGTTACCTAAAAATTATTTGAAATTTAAAACAAAAACGTATGCAAAAGTTGGAATCTTTACGGTAGAGAGAAATAATGCTTCGTCGCATCAAGACGCGCCAGCTGCGACGAGCGTGCCAAAGTCGAGTGGAATTTTCAAATCTCTCATATTTTTCCACCATTAACAATGATGGTCTGAAGCTTTCTAAAAAAACTTCCATGATATATAACGAACTTTTTTCTCGCTGGATATTTTTACGATTCATAACTTTATAACATTGGAACAATGGAAGATTTTGAAACTAAAATTTTCAAAAATTTGCTATAACTTAATTAATTTAATTTTTTCATAATATTCTAACAAACGTAGATTTATATTAAAGTTTAAATGAAAAATACCAAAACCATGCCAAGTGACAACAAGTTAAAATGAAAAATGTATTTGTATTTGAATTCTTTTCAAAATTAATATTTTGTCACATATACACGCTATTATACATAAAGCGCAGTGATCAGTTTAACAAAAAAAAGATTAAAAAGAATAAAAATATAATCAATATTTTAATTACATTTACACTTGAAAATGCTTCTGTCGATAAGAATATGGATGGATTATGCTAAATTTGTTTCATCTGATGACTAGACTAGCATATAGTGATTTTTTGTACTAAATTTGTTTCGACTAGTGACTAGACTAGCATAGTGCTTTTGTCATAGTAAAATAAATATCGCACCCCCAGAACAATACTATGACAACTCAAAATTTTATGTTTTTATAAAATCAAGCTATAGTAACGTAAATTATTCATGAAGTAAATTTTTTTTACATAAATTTTATTATTGTATTATAGTTTGTTAACCATTTTAAACCAATTTTTAAAGGGTATAAAGTACTTTTATTTTTGTATGAGCCAATTTATGTACAAAAATCAAGTCAAAAAGATTTCGTGTTGTCAAAGTCTTGGTCATTTGGATTTTATGACATTGAAGATTATCATCAAAAGTAGTATATTTTTCAAAACTTTTATATAAATTATTTCCTCGTTTATAATTGTACTAGGGGTGGGCCCTCAGAATGGATTCCCTCCCAATATGACCACCCATGACTATATGCTGGATTAGATGCATGTTACAGATCTATTAAATATTATCAGGGATTCTTTTTTCATTTTTAAATCACAACTCCAAAGATTCTCGCGAGAATAACGAAAGAGCAGTTATTTTCCTTGCCAAAAGTTATTTTTCGAATGTTAAATACATGCCCAGTATATAAACTAACTAAATACTAATTATTTTATATGTGATATACCTAATTCAAGTCCAGATAGATGGATGCAGTGGACATGTACGTAATGTAGGCGTGTAGGTAATGTGACCCCCTATACGTGATCTCGCTGTATGCGTCATTCTGGGGCGCTGTAATTCCTACAGTATATGTATTGAGACAATAGACGTTGAGAGGTGCGGTGACCCCGCTACTAACGCCCTTTAATTATAAGATAGGGTCGTGTTTACGCGCGAAAGAATAATTTTACAACTTTTACCTATTTTTTAAGCACAATTTTGAAGCATGTGCACCAATAATACTGCTCTGTAGGTGTCCATACTGGGGATAGTGTTTTGAAAACTAAAAATCTTAATTTTTCCTTTTTGATTAATATTTAATTCAGATAATTAAATTTCACTAAAACTAATTTATTGCGCCAAAAAGGCTCATTCATACGACAAATTACATTTTGAAATTTTGACTGTCACCTATTAATAAAAAGTTACAGGCAAAATTGCTATGGACGCCCGTACTGGGGTACTTTCCCCTATATGTGTACATGTACATTTATCGTTGTTTTTCTATTTTCACAGTTTCTTTGCTAGGAGAATTTTGCTCGAGCTATATTTATGATAAATTCAAGAATGTTTTACTCTTGATTTTTTAAATTTATTATCATATATATTTGGTCAATGACCAAAACTGAAATTTTGCAGCCATAGTAAATTATTGTTAGGTATCATTAAGAGAATATTTCAGTTTTCTTTTTACGTGATTACTTTGCTTTTCACTTTTGTGAAAAAACTATAGGAGAGTTGGAGTAGAGGAGAGAATCCAGTACTGTCTAGAATAATAATTTTCTATTTTTCTAACGTAACATTATCTTCAAGTATTGTCTAGAAGTAAAAAGTTATGTTTTTCAGTTAGGTGAAAGTTACGTAAGGACTTCGTAAGAACTTACCTATCAAATTAGATTTGATAGAAAAAAGAAACGTTTGCCGTAAAGCTCAAATCCTCGACCTCCGGATTAAGAAGTTGAAGTCATTTCGTAAGTTCTTACGTAAGTTCTTAAGTAAGTTCTTCGTTGTAATACGTACGTAAGAACTTACGTAAAACACAAGAAAACCAATCGGCTTTTCTTGTTTAGTTTATTAGTCCTAGAATTATAGATAGTTACACGTGTTAGAACATTTATTTACCAATATAAATTATTTAAATAACTAAAAGAAGCTTATCTAAGTTAAGTTGTTTTTGCATAGAACAGGTATTTTTTGCGTAGAACGGGTATTTTTCGCTTCAATCGAGCTTATTTTCATCAAATAAATCTCAGAACATATCTTTTATTCATTAAAATAATGTTCATACGTGAATTCTTGCATCAAAAATTTATTACAAATATATTTTTAAATGTATAAGTATATTTTTATTTAATTTTAGCTTATACTCGTATATCTTTTTGATCTGTTATTTCACCGCACAGAACTGTCATTTTCGATACTTCAAATAATATTCTCAAACCGTACTCGGTTATACTCCGTTAGGAATTGTAAGAGTGAAGCTTTCGTCTTGAATCGTACAATCGGAGGTAAACATCGAGCGTGGTTCGCGCGCGCGAATTTCGGACGGTAATATATTAGAGAAGCAGCGTCTACGGTCTCCCGCGTATAGGTAGATACGACAGAAGGACCGGGGCGGTGTGAGAGATTTCGATATATTCTACTGCATACGTTCTAAAAAAACTTGTTTGATGCACTATATTTATAAATAAAGGGTCGCAGAATACGAATATGTATGTTTCATTCGGGTTAAGTTGTTTTAGCTCCCAACGCCTCATATACAGTCGATGCACAATGTTTATATACAAGATCTCATTTCCCTTGATGATCCTTGTTTTTATTTTAAGCGAAATTCTACATTCCGTAAAATTATAATTACTTTACTAGTAAATTGGACAATATTTTTTAATCATCTTCAAAAAACACTATATCCTGCAGTTTCAGACTGACCCGTCGAAATCTGCACTTATAGAAAATGAAATAGTGAATATTAAATTCGTCTATAAAATGCATAACTGAATATTCACTGCTAAACAAGTTGATCTTTTATTAATTCAGTGTCAGTGACCTTTTACTGATTCATTTTTAAAGAATAATGAGCGTGAAGTATGAGTTTAAAAAAATACAATTGTGAAGAAAATGCCATTTTATAAACTCTGGTAGAAAATTGACAATTTTTATTGATCAACAAAATAAGGGAACCTAACCACCTTAAACTTTTAAATGGATGATGAAAAAAGAGCATCAGTTTCTCTTCGATAGCTATTTAAGGTGACCTAACAACACAAAAAATGTTCGATATATTTCGATAAAATATTTTAATTTACCGAAAACAAATTTAATATATGATGAATAATTCATTCTTACCTAAAAATATATAACCAGTTTAATTAAAATTGTAAGGTGATTAGGTCCCCTTAATCAAATGAAGGCCTTTTCGCTTTAAATCAATATCTAAATCTAATTAAAAATAACAAAAACATTTGTTATATATTAAAGTATCAATCTTTTTTTTATATAATTATTAAATAATGCTTATAGTATGACGTTTTTAATTTTAATTTTAACCATTAATTGGCCAAAAATTGGCGAATGTTTCTACCAGGGAAGTAAAATTCTTTGTTCTATATAGGTACTTAATACTTTCATCATCAGTGTTCAATAGAGTAACTATACTTAAAAAAGTAGTCAACTCACTTCAGGCCAATCAACACCTTACCTACTTGGACTCCCTTCATCCCCGCATTTTCGCGGAGGAGGAAGCTTCTGTTTATTGACGTTGCGCTTTTGACAAATGTAATACGTTGCCTAAATAGATCATTATTTCTGATGAGGGTGATAGTGTGCACCAAAACGTTAAAGAAAACTTGTTTTTTTTCTTTAAACAAACCCTACCTCGGGAAGATCGATAAGTTCTCTCCTTTCCTAAATAAAACACACACCGAAGAATAACGCCAGAATAAGAGATATACTTAAAAAAATATTTGAAGTGCTCTTTAAATTTTTTGGAGTTAAATTTTCACTCTAAATGTAGAGTGAACGTAATTCATTGAGAAAATGTAGTCAAAAAAATATTAGACCCTTCGGTCAAATATTAAAATTACCATAATAATACTGAACTTCATATACAATATAATTATTATATCATTTTATTAACAATATCTAATTTATTAGCTCTAAGTTATTGCGGCTTAAACTGGTTTTCATATTAAATAAAAGTTCATCAACGAATTCGAATACATAGGAGAAATCAGTGCATATGAAGTCAGATGCAACGATGGTCTACCAAATCAAACCAACAATAGTTCTGAAGCTTTTTTAATTTATTTCTCAATTGCAACCTTTCCAGTAAACTGTATCCATTCATCAAAACATTTCTAAAACGTGGAATAAAGTGAATAATTATTTTTTATTATGTGTATTCTTCAACTCTAAATAGAGTGCAAAAGTCACTTTCACAAAACAGTGAATTATTCACTCCAAAACAGGTGACTGTGTTTTTATGATAGCTTGGAGTGATAATTCACTTCAAAAAGAGAAAATCCACACCAAAAATTTTAGTGAGTGAAGCTTGTAAAAATTTTACAGGCAGATTAGCGAACCAAGATCTGTGCGAAGTAGTCTTTAAATATGCATTTCTTTTCGAAACTCATTTTTTGTTCCCTATTACCACTATAAAAATACAGTTCTTGACTTATTCTAAACATACATTGAGTCCTATTCAGAATTATACACGTTGTCTCCTTACTGACAATTATGAAGATTCAAAAGCTCAATTTTTTTCACAGACACTTTTGTGCGAATATAATAATAATATAATACGATAATAGTCTGATTACTTCTGAACAGTGAAAACGGACCAAGCTAGTATAAAATAGAAGAATCTTTTAGGTTTTATCATTTTAGATGATGCCATCAAGAATTTAGATAGCGATAGTCCTGCAATTTGATTTTTATAGCAATGCAATATGCGATGCGTTGGATATCGGCAAAGTTGCATAAAAATTATATAAAATATTTTTGTTTACTCTACATTTATAGCACAATAAAGTTCAAACATTTTTATTACCTTACGTTGTATAATTTTATATAGGTAGACAAAAAATCATAAAACGACGTACAATTTTCTGCGCGATTTGACTGCGGAAAGTGCTCTTAAAGTATTACGTCCCAGTTTAAAACTTAAAAAAAAACATACAAATATTTAAGAATATTAATAATTTATCACCAAAAATAATTTTTTTGTATATTTGACAGATCATGTATTTGCTTTGCTAAAAAAATAGATAAATTTCAACTGGTCATTTGACTATATACTTCATAAGATTAAATGCGAACTTAGACGGTATAAGCCCCTCAGACAACATCATTATTCAAAGAAATTTCTTACGGAGTTATTAAAGAGTTCATGAATGTCACTGACATTAGAATTCGCTCGGGCGTTCAGAATCGTAACGAATTACATATTTAGTCTACTTTAGTCCCCGTAAATATCCATCAAAATTTTTAAGTCATTTATAAATTTTGTTATTATTTATCTATAATTTGACCTGCACAGTTGATGAATAGCATATAACTATTAATTGTAAAGATACAATTCATCAAATTATACTATTTTATGTCACTAATAAAAAGTCCGCAAGAGTTTGCAAGATTTCTAAACTTATTTCGTTATAGTTTTGATTGCTCCATATAGGTACTAGTTATTTATTATATGCAGAATCTGCATAAGTTGAAGAATGCAAGTTTTGTTTGTGGTCAAGATATTAAGCTTCAAAGTTCTTAAGATATTCCGTTGTACTTGCTGAATGAGGTGGTTTAGTACAAAACGAAAGTATAAAGTGATAATTTGAGAGTAGTTTTTTCATTTTAGAACAAGGCCTTTTTCATATAAATTCACAATCTATCTTTAATATGTGCTTGCACCAGCTACCTAAACTACATTGTGTACGTAAACATTTTGTTTATAAGTAACATTTGATCTGTAAGTGAGCTTAAAACATTTTTTAAAGAAGTTTTTACTACTAGCTAATAAGGGGGAACATTCGATTGCCAATATATATACTTATTTATTTCGATTCCATATATATATGAGTTCCCGAAAAAACGAATTAAGTCCAGTTTTTGAAAATTGAGTTTCGAGCAATTTTGGTATCCTTACATAGTATATTTTCAGATAAAAATGCAAAAATTCAGGAAAGTGTGAACATAAGTGACCATATCTACTATTTATGAATTTTTTAAACATTATTTTAAATGGAAAATTAAAACTTTATACCTTAATATTTCAAAAACATATAAAGTGAACTTAAATTGTTTTTCCGCGAAACCATATATATATAAAAATATATATATATATATATATATATATATATATGTGGTTTCGCGGAAAAACAATTTAAGTTCACTTCACTATATATATATATATATATATATATATGTTTTCGGGCTTTGGAAACTATTGCAATATGTTATTTGAATCTTAAACTCTAATATCTCATGAGCTTTTTTGTAAAAAAATATATTCTCTGAATTTTAATTAAAGAAGTTCTAAGTAGTTAAAAATTACCAGTGTTGGTAAAGTCGTATATTAATAAATGCTTCAAAAAGTCAAGACTCGCCTAGCAGATACTTCCTTTATATGTTATTTAAGTATACATAATGCCGTAGCTTACGCCTAGGTGTCGATATTTTGGGATTAGTATGCCTATATAGGAATTTTGAAGAAGCAATCGCCGTTTTTAACGGCGACGATTGCGTTATGCCTTGCAATGCATTCGTATGGCCACTTTACCAGCCGATAAACGTCAATGAAAGTTGCAATTTTCGCATCGAAAATACTCTCCCCGGTAAAAACTGGCACAGGCATCTCAAAGTACGTAAGAGAAACTACAATTTTATGTATCGTGTGATTTTGTTTTCGCTCATATCACGCTGACAAAAGTGGTCTCATTACATGCATGCACTGCTAATGAATCAGAGTTTTGATGCTTTCGCGTGTAAACATGACATTCTTTTATAATTAAAGGGCGCTAACAGTGGGTCGTCGCGTCTTTCAGCATCTATTGATACAATACATATATACTGTAGGAGTTATGGCGCCCCGGCGAGATTTCGTGTAGATGGCCACCTTACCTGCGTGACTACATTACCTGCACCCCCTCTTAATATGAAAAAGCTCAATTACCTATATTGTTAAAACTCATTAGTGTTGGTAATTTATTGCTCGTCGCGTAAAATTATTGCTACAAATGACATCTGTCTAATTAGACACGAATAGTTTAATTCGTTATGCCGAAATAAACTTTTTACCACCAGCAAAACTTGAAAAACAGAAGTCATCTGTTTTAAAGCTGTAAATCTGAAGAAAATCACTTTTTACAATATGCGCTTACGCTTAAATACGTTATCATAGTCATTCTCACAGTACAGCTACGCGCATCTGGGCTTAATTTTTTGAAAATATACCATAGAACAAAGATTTTGCTTCATTTACAGATCATTTGAAAATAAGGCATTTTTAATATTCTTCTAACTCCATGTAATAGAAAAATATCTCACAGAATTGAGTATTATCATGAAATAAGAAACATATCATGCAGTATTTCGAATTTGAAAAGTTCGGGAGATTTATACACATACCAAAAGGAGTCGAATAATCGTGTAGAAAAAATGTTCATTTATGATATTACATACCTAGAATCGTATTCGCCGCAAGATGATTCTGTTCCTCAAATAAATATAATATTGACAATGGTAATTTATTATGTCATATAGGATCAACATTTTGAAGTTTTACATCGGTAAATATAAAGGTATTACCAAGTTTTTATAGTATTAGAAATTCAGAGCGATTGCTTTCAAAAGAAAAAAATGTTATAGACATAACAAAAATTTGTTTTATTATTACCGATTGGGTATGTTTACATAAATGTAAAGACATGTGCCCGGCTGTAAAATTCTTGTTGGAGTAAAATCTCACTCCAGTGACTGACTTTCACATTTTTAGTATGGCTTTCGCTCCAGAATCAGGAACATTAATATTCTTTTGCTAAATTTGATTACATTTACTGCAGTTGCTCAATCGAATCAATCCTTTACCGTCTAGTATACCTTACTAAAACCTAGCTAAAAAAATGCCCACCAATCACTTCCGCTTTTATTTCTCTATACATACACGTAAAAAGCTCCAACGCCATAGTAGCAAAAAACACGTATACAGAACGGGCAAAAGTGGCGCTGTCGTCGGTAATAATACATCACGCTGCTTCTCACCGCAGCCGCGCAAAAAAATAAACCACCATATACATCAACAAACAATAGCAATGAGTGTTCTGACCCGTATCCATAAAGCGCGATTGAGCCTGCGATAGGGCTCCTCCTCGTCGTGACGCGGCGCCCAAATGCCGTCGGCGACGAGGCCTACGTTGGCCCGGGCCGCCCTCAGCAGCTCGTCCCGGCGATGCTGTTCGTCACGCGACTGCAGCAGGACCGACGTCAGCATTATAGGCGCGCATGGCCGGACTCATCGCGATCCCCCGTGATACGGCATTTTTTCTCTTTTCTTTCTTCGTTCTTATTTGCACTTTTTCCTTTCTTTTTTTAACGGGAACTGTACTTTTTTTCACTCACTGGGTTAAATGTTTGTTTTTTTTTTATCTTCTTTAGTTATACTTTATTTTGCGTGGAGATTCAGGTTTGTATCTCTGTTTGTTTGTAAATGTTGGACTGTCGTAAGATAGGAGCAGAAAGGCCGTTTGTTTATGCTAGCACGCGCGTGTTTTTGTTGGCTATGGAAGCCGATTTGCAGAGATAGAAATGTGACAGGGGATCGATCGGCTTGAGGATTTTCTTTCGGGGGGTTGGCATTCATTGCTTGCTTCAATTCATAATTGTTATAGATGTGGAATGTATGCATATATATAGGATAAGAAATATGATGTGGCTTCCCGGCATAACCGAATAAGCTAGATATTTTTTTAAATTGAGTTTTGAACGATTTTGGTATCCTTACATATAGCACCTATATTTTTATATAAAAATACAACAATAAAATCAAAAAAGTATAAAAAAGTAACCATATCTACTATTTATGAAATTTTTTACACATTAATTTAAATGGAAAATAAAAACTTTTAAACAGTTAAATGTTCTTTTTTACGTGAACCAATTATAAGTAAAAACTAAGGTGGGTGCAGGTAATCTAAGTATAAGATAGTGTCATGTTTACGCGCGAAAAAGAAATCATATGGTATATAAAATTGCAGCTTTTTTACGTACTTTAAGGTGCATGTTCCAGTTTAATCAAATACAAGACCAAGATTAAAAAAATTTCTATCAAAATAGAGAAGGAATGTTCGCTATAGAGAGGCCGATTAGCTACATACAAAATGATTAATTCAGATAATTAAATTTCACAAAACTATAACAATTTACTACCTCAAAAAGATTCGTTCATAGAACTAAATTTCTTTTCAAAAATTTAATTTTACCATGCCAATCAAAAACTACAGCCTAATAATAATAATAATAATACTTTATTTGCCATGTATAGATATTACATCTTTTTACATTTCTCCCATCTTGACATACAAAACACTTGCTTAAGTTTACAGTTTTCTCTTACATTGTATTCGTTTTAATTATTTACATTTATTAATTTACACTATTTTTTAAATTCTACGATTAAGGTACTTTGTATACTTTCTTTAACACATCGTTTACCTAGTTTTCGACTTGGCTATTTACTCAAAATTTTTAGCATAATAGCATATCCCTGATAAAAATATCGGATTAGGATGAATTAAATGTAATTCAATTTTATACCATTGTAATCGGTTTGGATACAGGTAATGATCAAACGATATTAAAATTTAATCTTTTTTAATGCAGAATAATCCTTATCCTGTTTAATACGGTTTTTAATAGGTTTTTGTACTACTGTAATTGGTTTTAATACATGTGATCAAACTACGAGTTTATACTTTAATCTGTTTCAATTTTGAATAATCTTATCTTATTTAATTCAATTTATTTAAAAGGTTTTAACGTTATTGCAATCAGTATTACATGTTATTTATCTGCATGGGTGAACTTTAATCATTTTTAATCCACAAAATCCATATTATTTTTAATACGAATTTTCTGGATTACTTTGAAGAGTTTTAATCAATTTTAAAACTATATGTCAAGAAATCCATTTTATTTGTACTCTTTTCAATAGGGTATAATGTCAATAATCTGCTTATATTTCAATAATAAATATAAAATAATATATGTATACGAAATTTAAATCCAAAAATCTAAGTAATAGAAATTTAAAAATCAATATCAATAAAAAGATTAAACCATATTAAACCAGAATAAAATAAATTAAAAAAGGGTTAAATCCGATTAAATTAAATTATATAACATTAGATCCGATTAATATAATATTCCATAATATCCGTTCAAATCGTATTTAAAAAGATAAAAATCGAATACGTTTCAATTGGACCACTAAACTGCTTTTCTAATAGACTTTAATCGGTTTTATACGTAAAGTAATAGGATATAATAAGATTTAACACAAAGGTCTCCAATTTATACCATGAAAATGAATCCGTTTTAATGTAGAAATTCAGAAGCGCAATTTCCTATTCCCCCGGATTACCTTCTTTTTAATACATTCTATTCCTATATTTGTATCAGGGAAGCTCTTCAACCGGCTCTACTATCATTAATTCATTTAACCTTTCTTTTACCTCTCATTCCCCGCCTTCGAATTTTCTATATACACTTCTTGAACCCATTCTGTCTTTATTTCCTTTTAGCTATCCTACACGTCCGGATATGTTCAAAACTTTCTAGATCTTCCCCAATTCGGGGGTCCAACTCCCGTCAGAGCACGCTGCAATTACTGCTGAAAGTTATAATAAGTTACGTGATTCGTGGAGGCAAGTTTAAACACGAAGAATAAATTAATTATATTTTGTTACCTACTCAGTTATAAAGGGTCTCATATCATATTGGAAGTAAGTATTTGAATTGATTATAATTCCATTTTATCAACCTCTGTTTTCTTATAACCTACAGTAGTTCTAAATCCAACCACCAGGTGGGGACTACTTTGCTTGGACCCCCGAATTAGTCTGCAACTTATGTCTTTGTGACCTTTATTTCCTGTTCTTCCCACCTTCCCACATCTCATTCTTGTCCATTGGTCTTTAGTATTTCCTACTCTCCCAATAATTCTCTTTTCCTATGTTCTTCTTCCACTCTTTGCAATTCTGGCAGTACCTTGAATTTTCTATCTTACTCCAGTTTACCTGCAACAGCCTGATATATTATAGCTATAAATGGATGCCCATGAACTCATTAACAAAGCGCATAAAACAATAACCAAAAAAAAGTAGAATCCCAATAACAATAAAACTACGGTCTAGAGAATCCCTCTAATTCCCTTATCATCAATTCCAGTCCAAACATCTCTCACGCGTACATAGTATCGTAGTAAACGCTCTCTCCGTACAATACAGCACTCATTCATCACTCCAATATCAACACGTCTCCCTCCTCGCTCACCAGCGCGACCAGACACAAAAAACCGCATTCGACGCATCATCAATCAACGACAATCATTCAATTAAGCCAGCCACATCCCGGCATTCAAAAAATGCCCCGTCTACGGTACCGCCAACCTCACTCCCGCAGTGCTGCCAACATGGAAAACCACGTGCACTGCGCGGCCACGTTGTTTTGTTGTCGTTGCGTACAGCTGGCAGCTGTGCAGCCTCCACGCACGTACCCATAATTGTCAAAGAGGAGCAAGAGAGCGCGAGAGAGTGTCTTGCCACAACACGCAACATGGCGGGACACAGGGGCTCCTCGCTGTAAACAAAGCAGGAGAAAGGTGGACGGCGAGTTTTCCAGCTGGAAAAGTGTGTCGTCGCGGATAATCAACGCGTTCGGGTGTTGAGAAGAGCGTGTACTGGCTTCGGTGTGCGTGCGTGTGTGCGTCCTTTGTAGGTTATGAGTCACTGCCTGCTCAGCAGCCGATTCGGATACAGCAGGCGTTCGTTCCATCTCGGATTTCTGCTGCATCTGTCAGTCAGGCGTGTGAATCGCTTCGTTTGCGTTGACCGCTTATGAGTCCGACACTCCGACTCGAGCATGGGAGCGTGATGCTGTAGTCGTGATTGTGAGTCTGGACGCTGGTGTGTCAGTGTGTTTTTTTGTATCTTTCTTTGTGCCTAGAATTATATTGGCTTCGATGGAGTTGTAGTGCGCTTGAGAAGCACAGTGTTTCTTTGTTTACAATTGATTCGATTTAAATTATTGCTTTGTTTGTTAATTAATTCATTAATTGTTTATTTATTTATTTATTTGTTTATTAAATTTGCAGGCCTAAAGGTCAATACAAAGTATAATGTGTAAAATATATAATATCAAAAGTATGATTATGAAACTTGAAAGTAGAATAGTACTAACAATAGTACTAACAATTATAATTTGACCATTGTACAAATATTAACATTTTTGTCTCATACTTCATATATTCATAGATCTTATAATCTACACAGTGCAAGACTAATAGTAATTAATCATGAAATCTTATAATTCTATTTTTTCAAAATTAATATTCTTTATTTCACGAAACTCAGTTTCAACACTTTGTTTTGTTTATTCATTTATTTAATTATTTATGATCTAGACTTTTCAACAAAAATATATAACACTTAGATAAAGTATAATAGCATATATGCACTTTGTTTATAATTACATAATTAAATTTTAAATTATTGTTTTATTTATTAAGTGTATTAATTAAGTTCATTACCTATGTGAACTTGTAGAATTCAAGTTCATTGAAGTATATAATTCTAGGCAATGGGCCAATGCCAAGCAATTTTGTAATTAAATACTCTGTTATCAGTGTCTTATCAGCTACCAGAAACAACTGAACAAAGGAATTGCCTCATTTAATTTACGAACACGCTCTATCTATCGCACACTTCATTGCGGCTGGAGCAGCTGTAAAAAAGACATCCGTATTTTCTTTACTGAAGTATTGAATCACAGTGAAAAATGTTGTCTAGAGAAATTATCACACGTGTACAGCATTGTGTAATCTGAAGATATGAGAGGTGGATGCAGCAGCGGAAAGAGGAAAAAAGAGAGTTTGTGTTATAATTTTGCAATAGTGTGCTGCTAGCAATGAGTGGCAGTTGGAACGCTCCTCTGGGCATAAAATGCATAGAGTGGATTTCGGCGAAATGCTGCCCGAACAGCAGAATAGACCGAATGTCATGGCATCAGGCGGGTGTACTGGGACTCACTTATATGGCGTACACCTGCTACCACATGACACGTAAACCGATCTCAGTTGTCAAAAATGTTCTTAGTCTTAATTGCAGTGGTATCTCGCCACCGCCGGATATATTTATAAATGGCAGTAATCGGGATACATGGTGCGATTGGGCACCATTTGGTAAGTAGATTCATTTATTTATACAATTATGGTAGGAACTGTCAACATTATTAACATTATTACAATGATTTACTGGTCAATATAAGATTTACTATTTCAAATTTATTCTTACCCTAAACAATAATAAATTTAATATTTCCTTTAAAAAATAAAAATTATTTTAAGGCTTATAATAATTGTACATAAAAGTTTTAGTGCCAACCATAAAAAAAGTTTATTCATTAAAAATTATAGATTATTATAATTTAACTTTATTTTACCGTTACAGATAGACCGGATGCTTCTGCCTTGTTGGGAACACTTGATTCAGCATTTTTATTTAGTTATGCAGCTGCTATGTTTGCGAGGTATATGCATATGCTCTACTATGCTATGACACATGATATGATGATAAAGCGCAAAGCTCTTTTTTAAACTAAATATTTTTTCCAGCGGTTTTATTGCGGAGAGAGTTAATCTTCGTTATTTCTTAGCTCTTGGAATGCTTGGTACAGGCATTTTTACTTACTTTAGTGGTATTGCAAGACCCTACAATATCCACAATTTATGGTATTTCGTATTTGTACAGGTAAACAAAATTTTATTCATACACATACACTTCATTTGCATCAAATTTCATTCTTTTAAACCATTGACTCTGTGTTTTTCAGGCTATGAGCGGAGTCCTCCAAACGTCTGGCTGGCCAGGCGTGGTCACCGTCATGGGCAACTGGTTCGGCAAGGGAAAGCGAGGCCTGATCTTCGGCATCTGGAATTCGCACACTTCGCTAGGAAACATAATGGGTACCTTAATAGCGGCCCGGTACGTCGAGACGGACTGGGGACTGAGTTTCATGGTGCCCGGTGCCATAATGGGAGTCCTGGGTTTTGTTATATTTCTGTTTCTGGCGCCGAACCCCATCGACGTCGGCTGCATTCCACCTGGACCTTACGGTTACAGAAAACTGGACGTCGCCCGCAGCTCCGACGAGGGAAGCGGCAACGACGACGTAGAATCGATTCATAGCGAGGACCGCGTAAGTTTGTGAACATGAAAAAGCAGCAAAGTAAATTAAACGTGTAGTTTGTTATTTTAGAAGAATGAAGGGAATATGAAAGTTTCCTATTTAGTAAATAAATGAAAAGTTAATTGTATACAGATTTGTTTAATAACTTTCACGTTCTTGTTAATAGAAAATAGAAATGTTTTTAGATGAAGCAACGTTATAGTTTCATTTCATCTGTAAATAATATTTAAAAATTGGCTATGTAGATTGAATATATTTAAATCCTAATTTATTGTCTTTAACACCTACAGCAAGAGCAAGTTCTAATTTGAGCATTTTTTCTCGCACATTCCGCTGTGCATGCTTTGTGGAACTACTTAACCATATCCTTTGTTTATCCTTTCATCTTAGCGACTCACCTATCGCAATATTGGGCGTCAGCACGATACTGTTGTCGTAAGTGCATGACTTTACTTTTTTTTTTGTTATATCTTTTTACTTTTCGCTAATTAATTATGAAATTTTGGCTTATAGAATCTAGAAGATGTGAAATTAATTTGTTACGTAGTAAGAATACTTCATACACGATATCATTTAGATATTTTTTTTATAATTTAAAATTAGAAATGTAGTTAACCCTTTAATTTTAAATTGTTTTATATAAAAAAATGTACAAACAGTATATATTGTAGATCACTATTTTCACCAATTCGAAATATTCAGACTTGTTAAAAAGAGGATTTAAAGACTTCATTTTAATTCTATTTTAGTCATATTAAACTGTTAGTTATTGTAAAAAATTATTTCGAATTCAAATAAAAATAAAATCTGGCAGAGTATATTACGAGGATTTTCGAAACTAATTTTGCGAACATATTATTTACGCAAAAGTATTAGTACAACATTTGCTCCCGGTTTGTATAAAAAATTTAAAACCATCGAAATTCATCTTTCGTCTGTCCTCCCCACCCACCCTCGATAACGATTTTTGTTTCGACCCCAAACTTCCGATCAAAGACTTATTCCAATTCGTGTATCGTTCACTTCACTTCTTTTCTATATATCTCTCCCAGCCGGTCCATGCAGCTCAGTCTTGAACTAATACTTGATCATGATTTTTACATTGACGACGAATATTTTATCAAAAACTGTCTAAGTTCGTCTTTTGTTCATTCCAACTCTGGACCAGCCTCCGGAACCCAGGCTTAAAGCAGAAATGAAAATAAACGAATTTAGATAATTAATGACGATTTCTAGAATTAAAACCATTATAAATTAATTTCTTTTTACTCCTCGACTGAGCCGACCTCCGGATCCCAGAGATTTGGAAATATAAAAATCGCGATCAACTATATAAATTCCATTTTCCGTTACTTCATTCCTTTACTTCGAGAACAAACTTCAAACCGATTCCGAACCAATGATCTCGATCATTTTCGAATCTACGTTGTTTTGGTATCTTCTAATTGCCGGAATCCCTTTCGGCATATTTATGTAATTATTAGTCAAAATACCTGAATGCATCTAGATTATTAGTCGAAAGAAAGGTTTTTATTGGAAACATCGTTCTTGCAGCTAAATGCCACAAAACATTGAATTAAAGGGTTAAAAATCAACTAATAATAATAATATTACCTCATTGTATGCCTTACCGCACAGTGTATTTGAAAACCCAATTTAATACATCTATCGCAACAATCCTAAAGTTGGACGCACTACAATTACAATTCTTATTAATAATAAACAACGCAAAGAATTCACATCCTCTCGACGCTCCTGCCATTAAACATACTCATTCTAACAGCATGCTCACGGTAGTGCGCATAACTGCATGCATCTTCATAACGCTAACGACATGACGAATATTGGTCTCGTCCCTGGTGCCACTCCTTTTTAACCGTGCGTCTCTCACCTGTCCCGTATGTATACGAAGGACCTGCTGAACGAGCGAACCGAGACGAGTCCCATGCTGTCGGTGAACCGGCACTCGGACTCCGGTGAACGGGCCATAGGATTCATGGGGGCCATCGGCATACCCGGCGTCATCGAGTACTCCTTGTCCCTGTTCTTCGCCAAACTCGTCAGCTACACCTTCCTCTTCTGGCTGCCGCTCTACATCTCCAGCTCGAGTTAGTACTTTTTCTTTCTAAACTTTTCTTATTTTATTTTTCTTAAGTTTTGTTTGTCAGGGGCAAAATGCGTATCGTTAATAAAACATTATTATCTTTGTTGCAAAAGATTTAAAAGTATTTGCTAATTGGTTTGTTTTTTAATTAAACCTTATTTAAACGTTGTTTAAAATTAGATAATTTATCTAGACGGCAATTAATTAAGTAATGCATTATCTGGATAAATTATCTAATGGAAATTATAAATAAAAGTATGTAATATTTTTATCCAGATAAATGTGTAGTATCTAAACAATTAGCTTTTATTGCTTTCAAAGAGAAAGCATTGTTTTGATAAAAAAAATTTTTTGTTATTGTCTTATAAAAACGTACTACATGCTACTCCAAAAAAATGTCCGCTGTGTGTGTGTATTGCACATCAAAGTTTGCTTGAATGTTTGGTATCCATACCTAGGAGTGGCTTCAAATATTCTGCGAATATGGTCAGACTCATTTTGATTTTATAGACATTTTACAAAATTTGAAAATATAGGTTTTCTGAAAAATTTTCGATGAAGAAATGCTTTTTGGGAAGCGAATTTATTTCACAATAAAGTACTCATAAAATGTGCTTTACAGTGTGTTTAGAAAATTGTTTCTAACCTCTACAACTCGAAAATTAAAGGATAAAATTTAATAAAATTTTTACTGAATATTAGTGTTACATAGAACTATAATTCTGCAAAATTTCAGGTTATAAGATTCATTGTTTCTTAAGAAAAAAAATAAAATGTTAAAAGAATGCACTTTATTGGACAACGATATCTTAAAATATTTTTTATATTTTTTTGTAATATATTACGTATTTTGTCAAATACATCAACGGGTACCTCTTTAAGAAAGCTGTTTCCCAAATCAGTTGGCAGTGTTTTTTTTTTAAATGTTCTCTTATCGTTATTACCATATTTTAGTTAAATGTGAGTAAGTTAAATGTGATTGACCGCATGCTGTGCTTATATTATCTGAATACTTATCCGTGATTATACCTACCAATGTCTGAAATGACCTAAGGGTTTATCGATGTATATTAATTAAATAACGAAATCAAGGAAGTCATTTGGAAAAAAATGTAGTTTATCTTTTATCACACTTTATCAAATAATTATGATATCTACGTTAAAAATTGCAAATATTTTGAGATTATAACATATATACTCCCGTGAAACAAACTGAAAAAGCTTTTTATTAGTAACTTATAACCAGTTTTGCTAAAATGCTCATTTATGTGAAAGATAATTTTTGGAAGTTATACACATTATGTTCCCCCAGCTTTAAACAGCATACAAACGTTTTCATTATATCTATACATTATTTTCATATTATACCTACAAGCAATTATATGTGCTTTTAAAAGTAACAATAAATAAGAAACAAATAAGAATTTTAATATTGTTATCGGAAAAACTTCAATAACCCTCGAATGCAACAGAAGTATTGGTAGAATATACTACATCAAATATTGGAGAAATATTGAAAAACTTTAAAAAAAAGTACCAGACGATATAAGTGAAATATCGAAAAAATTCGGTGAAGCTATTGCAAAGCTCCAGTAAATATTAAAATATAGGAAAAATGTCGAAGAATATCGGAAAAATAAGAGAAGCTTGATTACAAATGCATCAATGGCAAATTATTGTTCAAACACTAAGTAATAATTGAAAAAGAAATTTATTTTTCCCGATATTAATATTTCATCTATTTATTCACTTTTACAGTATTTATAATAAAGTATGGGAACATTTGTAATATTTTTTAACTTTCAAAAGATACTAAATTTAAAAACTGTTGTAGGGTAGAGGCACTAGTAGTCGGCCACTTTGACTATTTTCTTTTATAAAATAAACCCGTAGACAAAATATCGCTAGATTAATAATTTTTTAATGATCAATGTAATTTAAACATTTAATTCTGACGTTAAAACACATAGGGTAGAGGCACTAGTAGTCGGCCATCTAAGGAAAAACTTGTATTCAACCTATTGCAAAAAATGCAGAAAAATCTTTGTTTATAAATTACCGGTTCTACTACACTCTAAATGTATTCTAGTTTTTGATAAAATGTTTATTCTTGCTCAAAATATTTACAGGATAATTATATTATGTTTTAATAAAATATGACGAAAGCGCTAGTAGTCGACCACCGAAATCTAGTACTCGGCCGCTTGATCGCTAGTAGTCGGCCAGGACAACTTAAGGCAATATATCGCGCTTTAAAAACATTGTTTATTCTTTTTAATAGTTCTATGATTTAAGTGTAGCTATAGAAGATTGAATAAATATTAAATGAATAAAATTAAATATTAATTAATTGTAATAATCATTACAATTAAAAGTGCCTTTGGACATGGGTTATCGACCAGGCCCGGCCGACAACTGAAATTCGTCAAAAATTAAAAAAATTCTAGTCGTCGGCCACCTATAAGCACATATCGACAAAGATATATCGAAAAACATTATTATTTAATGGTTCTTAAACTGTTTTAACGTCAGAATTAAATGTTTAAATGGCATAGATCATTAAAAAATTATTAACCTAGCGATATTTTGTCTACCGGTTTATTTTATAAAAGAAAATAGCCAAAGCGGCCGATTATGGGGGGGGGGGGGGAGGGGGATCGACTACTAGTGCTTCTACCCTAATATAATAATCCTGTAAATATTTTAAGCAAAAATAAACGTTTTATCAAAAACTAGAATGCATTTAAAGTGTAATAGAACCGGTAATTTATACACAAATATGTTTCTGAATTTTTTGTAATAGCTTGAATACAAGTTTTGCCTTAGATGGCCGACTAAAAATGCCTCTTTATTTACGTATTTTTAAATGACTGTGGTGACTTCAAAAGATGACGCATATACGGTATAACGTCACCATCAGAGCTTTTAAACTGCTACCTATATCTTCTTTAATTTTTTATGTATTGCAAAATTTTAAAAGTTTGCGAAAAACACTATATTATTATCAGAATATATTGTGACGTACATAGTGCGGTCAAAAAGTTTTAGGACTTAATTTTTTACGACAATACTAGGTATTAACGTTATTTATTGAAGCAAAGCGGAATTGTACATTAGAGACCCTAATAATTTAACAGCTACATAATGCGGCGTTAGTAGGCATGTAGTTCTTTATGAATAACGACCTTATATGCAACATGTGTATTAACCGTTGCCAAAACTTTGAGATCAACGCTTATGTATCGCAATAAAATTTTTGTGCAAAGCGGGTTTATTGGCTATGAAAACCGCGGAAATGGTCGAAAAGGCTTACAGGGGTAGAGCTTTTGTCATACACGTAGAATCCACGGAAAAAGATTGTACGGTTATCGTAGGACATTACAGAGGTATACGGACCTAATGTTATGAATTCGACCCGTTCATCCTACTCTTTATTGAATTCGCAACTTGTTTATCTTGCGAGACAATGCTCATTCGGGAACAATAACTTATACATTTTTTGATACAAAAACAAGTCATAACGTTGAATCATCCTTCGTATTCGTCGGATTTTTCTTTGCGTGACTATTTTCTAGTTGCCAAACTGAAATCACAGTTGAAAGAGATCCGAATTGATACCTTGGACAGCATGATGGAACCTGCGATGTAGTGTTTAAAGAAGATTCTTGTTCAGGACTTTTATAGCGCATTATAAAAGATAAAGACCAAGTGCTAAACCTAAACAAGTGAAACCTAAATAGTGAACCATGTTCTTAAAACTAAAAACAAATATAGTAAATGTCTAAATAAGGGGCTCACTTTATTTAAGCAGTTAGTTACAACCAATTACTTAATAAGTATACACTAATTTCAATAGTACTATTTTTCATAGAATAGTAGAAATAAATCTCTCTAAACATAAAGTGTCCGACCTAGCCCGGTCTCCCTTACATTGAATCAGATTGTTCATCTTTTGAATTATGTAAAATGGAAAAAAAATTATTCTCATACTTTCTTATTTTTTATTGTCTTAGAATTGAATACAACTAAATGCCATATTTGCGTAGCTATGAGAACTCTTTGCAATAAAATCATTTTTAAACAAATAAAAATCATGTTAAAACACCGAGAGGTATTTTTAGAAGTATAACTGTTATTTACAAACTAACGCACTTATGAAAAATATTTTTAAAGCTTTTAGACGCAGGCTTTTCTGCAGATTATTCTGCACGTTTTTCTGCAGCAATATAACAGATAAATCTGCAGGCAAAAACAAGTATAGAAACTAGCAGAAAAACCCGCAAGGTCTAATGGCTCTACTAGCTCTTACTAAAACATTTAATAGTATTATTATTATTATTATTATTATTATTATTTCCAAACAGCAACGTACAGCCCAACACTGAGCGCGGACCTGTCGACGCTGTTCGACGTGGGCGGCATAATCGGGGCAATAGTGGCCGGCGTCCTGTCCGACTATTCCGGCATGAGTGCGTTGACCTGCGCGGCTATGTTGGGTCTCGCCTGTCCGACGGTGAGTGCATTCATATACGCGCACACACGCGAACACGTATACACTGCACTTAGGCGCTAATTACGAGTCGCGGAGACCCTGTCGCTATTGGGGCAGGATGTGCACACGCGAGCTGCGGTATAACTGCATTAGGCCGCAGCGTGGCAGAAAGAGGGATGCTGAAATAATTGGACGAGATATATCCGTCTGCCGCTGCTGAATTATTCGCTGGACGTGATTTTAGATTGAAAGTGGGATACGGCTTTTCGGTAATTGGAGTTTCGAGCGATTATAGTCGTATTTGAAGAAGGGTTTCGGATGTGATGAAAGATATTTTTGGATTGTCGAGAGTTCGTTTTGTGATAGACGTCGGGAGATGTTGGTCTAAGCGAGATTCTGGTGGACTGAGATTTACAACGTAGTGGATTTGCGAGATAAAAAAGATAATTTTTATCGGCTGTGTTGAAGGTCGAAAGAGAGTTGTGGAATTTATCGTAATGCTTTTGAACAGAGAAATTTAAATGCAGAAATGTTGTATATAAGAATAAAAAAAATATTTTACTTAGGAACACGTAACTTTTTATGTGTTGCTTACTAGATTCGAAATAGCTTCCTATTTGCGTTGACGATTGAATACAAACAACATTTTAGACATTTTTTTATAAAGACCATTATTAAATAAATGTGTTAAATTAATTCAGCTTGTTAGTTTGTCTGTTTGTCTGTCCATAATAACAAATTTAAAAAAAAGTTAAATTAATTGTACTTATATAATATATAAGTTGGAATAGTCTTAAAGTAAGTAACATTCTTTAACAGTTTCTTATGGTATATTAGTCATTTCTCAACAATTATCAAGAAAATATAAATGCTATTTCTCGTCTTACAAATTTGCGCTATCTACCTGATTCTTTTTTATAATCAAAAGTAACAAAATAATTATACTTATTAATTCCAATGCAATGTTAGCGATTTGATTAAGACAGTAGGTAGTTTCATTGCTAAACATTTATTGTCTGACAAAAGTTTATATAGAGCATTAAAAGCAAACACCTGGGTACGAACAGTATCACATTTCAAAGTTTAAGGCGAATAGTATCGCAGTTCAGCGTTTGCAGAGAAGAGTATCGCGATCAAAAGTTTCGCTTCGAAGAGTATCGCAATTCAAAGATTTTCGACTAAGACTAAAGGAAAAAAGAAGTTTGTCTGCAGTTATCAAACAAAGCTTTCTTATTAATATTACTACTATAAGAATAAAACCGTAGGCGCTTATGAAAACCGTCACTTTAGTTTCTTATAATATAAATAAACGAAACAAAACTGTTAATTTCTAACTTTTAACTTTATACATTCATATAGTAGTTTGACAAAGTGTTACAAAAACCATTTTAAGAAAAATGGTCAGAAATAACCAAAAAACATTGTAAGAATTTGCTAAATGTCGAAAATATTATAATTTTCTCAAAAGCCCTTATATGCAAAGTTTTATAAAAAACCAGTGGTTAGAAAAAAAATTTGTTTCTAAGAACTATTAGGCCATTTTTGTTGTTTATCCCTTTGAAGCACAAATTTTTCTAACCACTGCCTTTTCAAGAAAATTGGTATTACATTATATAAGATTTTTTGAGGTCGCTGATTACGAATCCGTTGTCTGTTTTTCAAAATTCAAAATGGCGGGTCCAATATGGTATACAAAAATGCCATTTCTCAAAAACGACTCCACAGATTATTTTTATTTTGGTTGTTAAATAATCTTGAAGCAATGGTCATTAAAAACCAACAAGAAAATTTACAGTGCAAGTACCTTTGCGTCACATAATGTTAAGGCACATTATGAACCAGAGTTCGACAAGTATTCGACCGCAAAATATTTTTGGATACTTTTCTATTTTCCTAAAAATATAGAGAAAACAACGAATTGTCAATTTCTAAGCATTGTACACCATCGATCAAGCCGATACACGCGTTATAAAGTGTTCAAAAAAGTACCCAAAAATAGTATTTACCGGATACTTTTTTCAGATACTTTTCTTGTTTAAAAATATCTAAAAGAGGAGCTATTTTCACATTTTGGTGGTATAAGGATCTTGACTGCCAAAAATAGAAATATACCCGGTATAAAAATACGTAAAATAGGTCTGAAATATGCCTGGGCACCCCTAAACATATGGTATCATCCAGATGGTACCCCATGTTCAGGGGTATCTGTGGAAATTTTAGACCTCTTTTACCCACTTTAAAATTAGAAAAGCATCAGAAAGAAAGTATCCGACCGCTTTATATACTGTATACTTTTTTCGATACTCTCTTAAAGCGCGTATATCGGCTTAATACACGATATACAATGCGTAGAAAGTAACGTTTCGTTGTATTCTCTTTCGGCATTTACAAAAAAACACAAAAGTATCCGAAAATATTTTTCGGTCTATTACTTGTCGCGAACATTGACTTTCACCACATCATTCAGTACCTCTGGCCATTATCTCTCTCTCTCTCTCTCTCACACACCCTCTATAATTGCCATTCTTCCAGCTGTTCATCTACGACTACATCGGCAGCGCGAACCTCGCCGCGAACGTCATCCTCCTGTTGCTCGCGGGCCTGCTGGTGAACGGTCCCTACGCCCTGATCACGACCGCGGTCTCGGCGGAGCTCGGCACGCATCCGAGCCTCGGCGAGGACTCCAAGGCCCTGGCCACAGTCACGGCCATCATCGACGGCACCGGGAGCATCGGGGCGGCCGTGGGACCGCTCCTCGCGGGTCTCGTCTCGAGCAGGGGAGATCCGAAAACCGCCTGGCACAACGTTTACTACATGCTCATGGCCTCGGAGGTCCTGGCATTGTTGGTGAGTTGGCTTATTGGCTTATTGGCCTGTGGGCTGTGGAGTTGCTTGCAAATGTAAGCAATGTAAAAAGTGTGTCATTTTTTGACTGAATTCATTCGGACACGGTTTTTACGTGTTCTTATATTTTTGGCACTTTTTTTACAAAAAATTACAGTATGTTTGTATTACACTAAAAATTAAAGTTCTTACTACTTTTATAGTAACAATTAATTAATCCGGGGTTATTTTTAGTTTAGGTATTTTCAGTTTTTTAATAAAATATAAACTAAGTGTAATATTCGGTAAAATTCTGTAATCTTTTGTATAGAAATTGTAAAAATTGTGTCCGAAATAAGACAGGAAATTACTCAATATTTTACTTTTTCTACAAGCAACTACATTTTTTTTACAAATAACTATATTTTTTATCCGAAAATAAGAAAATATTTGAGAAACTGTTAGAATTTGTCTTACCTCAATTCAAGTGTGGCGCAACTGTTGGAGCCCAGGCTTGAGCAACTGACCACAATCATTTTTAATACACTTCAAATCCGGGATGCTGCCTTAATTACAGACTTAAACTACTCTCATTATTATAAATTCGCATTTCCTCCACTTCAAGCCTGTATGCAAAACTCTTAGAGTGAAGGACACTCACTCACTCTAGAGTGAAATCCCACAGTATTAGTGAAATTTTATTTCAATGTAGTGGACTTTCACAAATGTGATTTTCCCTCCAACAGATTAAGGTGAAGCTAAAGACACCTGTCACCGATAAATACGAGGATCCACTTTTCTCATTTCATTTTTAATCTTGAGTAACTATCTCTATGGAAAGTTGTCGTTCCAATCAAAAAGAACAACTTTCTATAGAGATATTTTCTTAAAATTGAAAAATGAATGAAAAAAGTGTTTCTCCGCGTTTACCAGTAATACTGGGTTTAACATCACCTTAAGAGGAGGCCGTATCTACTGTCCTTGTCTAATTACATTTTTGCTATTTATTCAAATTGTTGTTTGTTAATTGAAAAACTAAGAGTCATCCTCAATTCTTCGTAAAATAAGGAATATTTGAGAATTAAAAAAATATTTAACATTATTTCTTTTCCGAGAATACTACGAAACGCGAAAATTGAGGTTAGGTTTTGGGTTTCGAACTATTCTCGGAAAGGAAATAATGTTAAATATTCTTTTAGGTCTCAAAATATTCCTTATTTTAAGAAGAATTGGGGACCACTCTTAGTTTTGCAATTAACAAATTACTACTTGAGTAATTAGCCAAAATATGATTAGACAATGACAGTAGATACGGCGTCCTCTTAAGCGTGCGGGACACTTTCGGACCCAGACTTAAACAACTATACTTTGCCTTTTATCCATTTCATGCTTCCGCTGCCCTCCCAAGTTCAAGCTTGAAAAATTATCTACATTAGAATTTATTTCCTCTACTACATCAACTGGGTACTTTTCTTTTGTAAATTTTGTTAATTTGTCTGCTCCATTTTAATTTTGGCCGATTTTGGGTATTGACGAATTTCTATGAGACGTTCAAGATCAATTGATTCCTTTTTCTCTTAAACAACTACAAGCAGTGATTGCTTCATTGCTACATTACAAAGAATCTATACTGCGCTTTTTTCGGTACTACATCTTTGGCCAGACAAGATAGCCGCCGTCACTTTTTTAAAATTGGATCATATTCATGAAAACTTAACCCGTATTTATTTCGTTCTAAATCATTTTGGTAAAAGGAATATTACTTTGTTATGTATATCGAAGTTTGTGTAACATATCTGTACATTTTAACCCTGAATTTACCAGACCCTTAAAAAGTTGTAAAAAAAAACTTCTAAAAGTATTTAGAAATACGTTTCAGAACTTTTTGGTAGTTTTAGCACAATAATTCTTTTTTACAATTTTTTGAGTTTTCTCGGCTTCTATGCATCCAAAAATGACTTACGGTGATGCTAAAGCCACCTGTCACCGACAAATACGAGGAACCACTTTTCTCATTTAATTTTCAATTTTTAGCAAATGTCTATGAAAAATTATTGTCCTAATCAAAAACAACAACTTTCTAGAGAGATATTTTCTCAAAATTGAAAATTGAATGAACTAAGTGGTTCCCCGTATTTGACGGTGGCAGGAGTTTAGCATCACCTTAAGCCCACATTACGAGATCGGAAATGGTCCACTTCGATATGATGGACATGTTTATCTTTTAGAATTTTCAGTTTATCACATGGAAATTTCAATTTAAAGTTATTAGTTGCGTGTGCCTGGAAGCATGCTTGGTAAATAAAAGGTTAACGTTGTTCATATGAGGGTTTTAGTTCTATCAAAGTTCCACTCTACTAATTAATTACAACAGTTATTAATTTTTGAAAAATTACCTACATAAAAGTAATCTTCATTATTTCATAACCGCATTTAAAAGATTATGCTTTAGTTTTATATCAATGACTTCCCGGCATAACGACATAAGTCAACTTTTTTTGAAAATTGATTTTTGAGCCATTTTAGTATCCTTACATAGAATATTTTTAGATGAAAATGCAAAAAATCAGGAATGAGTGGAATTAAGTTACTATATCTACTGTTTATTAAATTTATTAGCATTTGTTTAAATGGAAAATAAAAACTAAACCTTAATATCTCAAAAACGTAAAAAGTGAACTTATGTCATTATGCGTTTAACCTACAGAATGTAACGAGAAAGAAAACTAGTGATAAAAACATTAAAAAAAGATACTTTTCACGATAAAATTATAAATAAATAAAGTATAACTAATCACGATAAAATTGTTTATAGCTCCTGTCCAAACTGGTATACAAGGATTTGAAGCTTTACGCGCAAAGGCGGAGGGCTGTATGATGGTGCACAAAACATTTCTAAAGGAGAGAGAATTTATGAAGAGTCGATCCTATAATCTCTGAACAGAGATATATAAATGTAAATGTATTTTTGTATTACATTATTCACAGACTGTCTCAGGAACAAGAATAAGAGAATAATCTATATGAATAATTGTCGTCCAAAATAAAAAAAGAAATAAAAATGTAACACAAAATTTACCAATATGGCCTATGTTAGGAGAAACTAGATAGACAATTGATTATAAAAATAAATGTATATTTCTTTTTTTGATGTGAAATTTTTTCATTATCCTTAAGGTATCTTACACGGTCACAGTCGTTCAATCTTATTTACTAAATTATATAAAAGTCTTATGGAATGCCAGCAGGTAGAATATAACTAATGGAGTCTGCAAATTCACCCCATTCTGCTCTGTGTGTTTGGAACATGACAATCCATGCAATGTATATAGATAGTGATATCAATGCTCCAATCCCAGAATATATAACATCTGAAAAGAAAAATAAATTATTTAAATTTAATAAAATTTTAATGTAATTAAAAACAGGTTATAGGATAGTGACCCCAGTAGTTGGCCATCTAAGAAAAAACTTGTATTCAAGCTATTACAAAAAATTCAGAAACATATTTGTTTATAAATTACCGGTTCTACTACACTCTAAATGTATTCTAGTTTTTGATAAAATGTTTATTCTTGCTCAAAATATTTACAGGATAATTATATTATGTGTTTTAATAAAATATGACGTAAGCACTAGTAGTCAGCCACTAGAATCTAGTACTTGGTCGCTTGATCGCTAGTAGTCGACCAGGACAATTTAAGGCAATAAATCTCGCCTTAAAAATATTGTTTATTCATTTTAATAGTTCTATGATTTAAGTTCAGCTATAAAAGATTGAATAAATATGAAATGAATCAAATTAAATATTAATTAATTGTAATGATCATTACAATTAAAAGTGCCTTTGGATATGGGTTACCGACCAGGCCCAGCCGACAACTAAAATTCGGCAAAAATTAAGAAAATTTTAGTAGTCGACCACCTGTAAGCACATATCGTTAAAGATATATTGAAAACAATTTTTATTTTATGGTTCTTGAACTCTTTTAACGTCAGAATTAAATGTTTAAACGGCATAGATCATTAAAAAATTATTAATCTAGCGATACTTTGTCTACGGGTTTATTTATTAAAAGAAAATAGTCAAAGTGGCTGACTACTGGGGTCACTACCCTATACTGTATAATTAAATTTTTGTTTTGAGAGAAAGTGAATTTTAACACTAACATATCAAAAATTTTTAAAATAGAATTATCTTTTCTAGATCTAGAAGCGAAGAATAGTGGGTATATAATTGTGTCAATAAATAAATAAATAAATAAATAAAAAATAAACAAGAATAACAAATTTTCAAACAAAAATTAGAATGTATTTTACATCTTATATTGAGTTTTTGGTTTAGATTAGTAAAATGATTATTCAATATATGTACCTATCATATTGCACAGTTTCAGTGAAGTTGCTAAAGGAAGTATTTTTATGCTACAATAAGTACAAAAAATCAAACCATTACAATCATAGCAAGATCAATATGAAACATTAATATTATAATTGCATATTCATATTTTGGTGCCATTTTAAGTCTTTTTATTGCAAAGAAAAGCTAAAATCTTAAGAAGAAGTAAACTCAGTTTCCTTTTTTGGTTATTTGATTATACTATATGAGTCATAAGTTCAAGATTGTGTAGTACCAGTTATGATATTAAACAAATGATTATTACGATTCTTATAAGTATTCTTATTTATTAATTAATAGATATTAATAATACAAAATAGTAAGATGTAATGAGAATCTATAAAAAAGGATAAACATCAATTAAAAGTAAATTTATACTTACATCTCCTAATTTGTTTTTGTTCTTCAAAATGTGGAACAATAAACGCTTGCTTAGCGAACCAAATGGCATTCACTGCCCACAGAAAGGGAAGCATAGCAAATCCCGCTAAAACACAAAAATACTTAAAAATCCAATAAACATCCCCAAAATCCTCATCAAAGCCTCCACAACTGACGCATTTTGCACTGTCCTACTGTCAAAACCTAACCAAGCCAACGACTCCAAAGCCAAAAGTCCCAGGCAAAAACTCACCGAAGAAGTACCACTTGCAGAGATACAGCTTCCTTTCGTTGGGCATCTTCGAGAGGTCCATTTTTCGCGCTAACTTATCCAAAAACTACCAAACAGTAAAAAAATAGCTTTATTATTAAAAAAAAAAGCTGATGACACGGACGGGACGACGACGACGACGACAACTTGTCACCTTCGGCAAAAGAGCGTCGTCGAGCGTGGAGCGCGCGTGCGCGTACGCGAAAACAGGGCCCACGCGACATCTGGCGGGAGGTGGGCGAACTCTTAGCCTCTCTCTCGTCTGCTATCCTCTTTTACACACACAGCCGAGAAAAAACGGAGAATCGCGTTGGATTTTTCGGCAAATATATATCCCGCGAGGCAAATCTTGTGTCCAGCGGGATAGTTCGGCTACTCGTTGGACGCAGTGGCCGAGGATGTTCGTCGCGCTGAGGGGCGGCCTGGCCGGGGCCAAATTGCCCCTGTCCGGAATTACCAAGGAGTTATGTAAGGTTAGTGACAAAGTGGTACCCTTATATTACTTTACGACTGCAATCTTTTGTTATTGATACTGCTTTTTTGGATACCGCATTATTGTTACATTGTGCAGTTCAACAGTGTTTGATTGTCACGTGAGTGTGCATTGCTTTCGTTACAGTGTGAATTTGTGTTATTTTTTGTCAGATCCCATCGGCCGCTGTTACGAAGTACCAAGCTGCTACTCTGATGAGAGCAGCTTGTCGAAACGAAGATGACATACCGAACATCAAACCTTTCCCCTATCACGAAAAGGAGTACACCGTTTTCAACATGATCATGGATACGCACAAGTGCAGGGTCCACGAGCATTCCAAGCTCTTTGTGATCGATGGCCAAACGGCAGTGGGCAAGAACAAACTGGCCAAGGAGCTGGCCAAAGAGTTTGACTTTCTGTATCTGCCCCAGCCAACGTTTGACGATCTGTTCATCACTCACTGGGGCTTCGACGTAAGAACACTGGATCACAAGCTGCCAAAGGACGCGCAGACGTGGGACATTGAGAGATTCCTGCAGAATCCACATGACCGCAACACAGCTGCGATGCAGCTGTACATGTACATGTTGAGGTTGAGTCTTTGGTGCGATGTATTGGCTCATGTGTTATGTACAGGACAGGGTGTTGTCACTGTGAGGTCACCCTGGAGCGATGGCGTTTTCGCCAAAGCCATGGCTCAGAGCAAGTACATCTCGAATGGAGCTTTAGAGGCACACACAGATTGCTGTCTGGCTTCGTTACACTTTTTCTTGAAGCCACATGTGATCATTTATTTAGATGTTCCCGTCGATATTACACTAGTAAGTCTATTTATTAAGCAGACTACATTTTTAAGATTTATAAACTACAATGAAATTTATTTGGATAAAAAGATTATAAATATTTAGATATATTTTACATTTAATTTCTTACATTCTTTGCTTTTTTCTACTCATTTACTTTGAAGAGACTCTAATTTGTAAAAGGATAATAATTTTCTCCTTTTTTTGGCCTATCTCATTAATAGCAAAACATTAAGAAACGCGGATTGGCACATGAAGTAAATTCCAAAGTACTAAATGAAAAATATCTGAGCGATATTGAAGAGAACTACAAAAGAGACTACCTTTCCAAACTTGAAGAACATTCTCATTTGTTGATTTATGATTGGTCACAAGGAGGTGACACAGAAGTGGTAGTAGAAGATCTTGAAAATTTGAATTATGATAAATATGAAGATAATGATCCCAAATTAGCCAATTGGAGATTTTCTGCCTTCCAGTTCAAGGTTCATATCAAACACTATACCTATGATCGAGAACTAATGGTAAAAACTATGGATATTATGAGGACAGATGTGCCAGAATTACTTGTGTCTGGTAATGATATGGAAGTATGGGAGGACGTTTGGGATCAAGTATGTATAAATTATTATAATTTTAGCTGCAATTTATATAGGATTATAAAAAAGATTTATAAAAAAAATATATATATATTTTTTTTTTATATTTATCTTTTCAGTAAATATTATTTGAATAGTAAAGGAGAAATTTTTTTTGTTTTACATATAATTTTCAATTGCATTCTATTTACTCTTATTACATCTTAGTTACAAAACCATTATTGTCTGGAAAATTTACAAAAAAATATGTTTGTTTTTGTTACTATTATTTTAAATTATCACATAACATATAAACATGTTTAATATTGTTTTTAACTATGGTGCTTAAAAATAATGTATAAAGTATTTATAACTTATCATTTTTTTGTCGCTAACAGATACCGGACTCCAAGTACTTTCCAGGATATAATATTCTTAAAGGTGATAAAAATGTAATGTGGAAGAACAAGTTTCAATTATGCGAAGATCGTGTCACACCTTTGATAAAGAAATATTATGAAAGAAAAGAAAGAGATAAGGGGAAAAGAAAGAGTAAGTTAATTTAAAAAGAAAAATCAATGTATTTAATATAAATTCACAAAAAAAATTGTTAATAAATAATGTACACAATTGATAAGATAGTAAAATTTATATTGGAATAAATTAGTTCCATCTAACAATATTTTCATTAACTATTTTGTTTCTCATATTGGACAAATCGTTTAACACCTTTTAATACGTATAAAACTCACCTGTTATATCATATTCCGTAGAAAAATCTAAATATAATAAATTTGATCTTTTAAATTTTATTTCTTACACTTTAATTTGCTTTCAATAATGGGACTCAAAACAAAATTGTAATTTGTTATTAAAAGATCTAAATTCTAAAAATATTTTTAAAAAATAGGTTACCTTGTTTTGCATTTACATTTCACTTTTCTATTGATCTTTTCTGAGGATGCCCACAAAATAGGGATTTTCTACTCATCAGCAAAACCATCAGTTAGGGCATAAAAATACCTTTAATTAAAATAAAAATCAAAGTAGCATTGAGAATAATTGAAAAAAAAAAAAACTTTAGGTATGTAAGTCTTTACCATTAAGGTGATGTTAAACCCTGTGTTACTGGTAAATACGAGGATCCACTTTTCTCATTTCATTTTCAATTTTGAGTAAATATCTCTATGGAAAGTTGTTCCAACCAAAAAGAACAACTTTTCATAGATATTTTCTTAAAATTGAAAAATGGATAAAAAAGTGATTCCCCGTATTTACCAGTAATACGGGGTTTAACATCACCTTAAAATACATGGAAGCGTGTAACAGATGGATACCGAAAGACGTTTATTTTGAACGTATTTTATTCTGTAAGTTTCTTCAACTTTCTCCCAAGCTGAGGGTCGATTTCTTTTTAATTGAAGGGTGTTTTGCGTGCTTCACGCTGGTTATGTCTCATAGATTTCTTAAGGGGGGGGGGGGGGGGGGGTGGTACACCCTGGTAGCGTCAAAATCATGCCTATTTTTACGATTTTTTTGAGAAAATGAATAAAGATAGAGCAATTTTGTTTTCAAATATTTATTATACAAGCTTTGAAGAAGATTTTTTTATGACATTTTAGTACAAAATGGCGGCGTGGCGGCTTATCTCCCGAAGCGCCTTAAAAAAAAGATGAAATCGGGTGGAAAATGTGCAAGTGATGCCGGATGACCTAGAACAAAATTTTTTATGAAATTGTGCTTATAATTGGTTTATCTCGTAGCTGTCATAGGGGATTTGCAATTTAAAAATTTTTTTTTTGAATTATGAGACTTCAAAGTAAAAATTTTTTTTTTCACAAAAAAAAATCGCTTTTAAACAAGCATAAAAAAATTTTCGAGCAAGATATCAAAAAACCCCTATGACAACTACGAGATAATTATGTTACAAATCAAATGAACTTGAGTTTAGGCAAATTGGTCAAAAATTGTAGCAGTAGGGCTTTCCACCGTTTTAAAAACGTGGTTTTGAGAAAAACGCGTTTGAAGTTTTTTTTTTACGTTTTGTTAAATCAAAGTAGGAAAAAAACATTTTATCTCTAATCATCTATTCCAGCTCCATACTGTACGCCTTCCTCTTCAACAAATGATGCTTCAGACTTTTTTTGTTAATTTTTTGATCTTCTGCGAGCATCTTTGGCTTCATCGCTTATACTCTTTTCGGCGTACTCGATTCTCTCGCTGTCAATCTCGAAGCAGTAATTGTAACAATTTTCGCCAATTTCAAGTCCCAATGCCTCTATTATGTAAATGATACTTCTGAAACCATCATTAAAGGTGCAAACTACAATACTAGTTGCAATATCAATAACAGTTTTGCCGTTGGCGTGATGCTTCGGCGCAAAGTTCCAAACTACGCTGTTGAACGACTCGTTACTGTTCTGCGTGTAGCCGCCCAAGCAGCGCTCGAGTAAATCTCCTTTCAAAAGATCTTCATAAACTTCTTTGACTGCTTGAAAAACTTCATCTTTCATCGGTGGTTTATGAGTAAAATCTTTTAGTTCTCCAGCTGCTTTAGTCTTTTGCCACTTGCACCACGAATCAGGACCAGGCGGGCAATCTTCGTGCTGTAGTTTATTGTCGGTCGACATTTTATGCTTTAGACCAGCCCAAATCTCTTTTTTCATGGCTTTATCTGAGTCGCAATTTCTTCTTATTGCTAAACCAAAATTTATGGCCAGTTCATCAATCAGTTTGTTCGTCAGCTTACCTCGTCCTCCAAGTCCTATCTTTTTTTTTCTTGTCGTGTAGTCGTGTGCCTACACGCTTTTGCACATGATCGACGCATTCCTTTTCTTTCACTTCGAGATCTGGGTAAGGATTACTGTCAGCAATACCCTTTTTTTGTTTTTGTGTCACCATCCCCGATGTAAAATTCGTACTTGACTCCATGCAGTTCTTCAGAACGCTCGAACATTTCGACCACAGAATCAACTTCCATTTTGCCGGACGATCCTTCGTGATTTTTCATGCATTCATCTTCGTGCTCCTCAAGCCAATTGTCATACTCTTCAGTGCCTTTTTTCTTCTCCCAAAGTGAGCATGATAAACAAAATTTTGATTTCACTAAAATGTCGATTACTTTACCAGTATACCATCCAATCAAAGAAACGAATCCAAACAAAGATGTAAAGCCTTATTCTGCCAACTACCGTCGCCCGATACTGTTAAATCTTTTTCTTTTCTTTCTTTCATTTCTTCGATCTCTTGTTTTGCTGCTCGACTCATCGATTTATCTGATACCATGTTACATGCATCTGCTATGCCAGTCTGGATTTTTGAATAAAAAGATTGAAACACCGGCCGTGGTAATTCCATTATAGCGCAAAACTTTTTCAGACTGTACATGCCGAGTCCCATCAGTCTAAAGGCAAATATAATTCTTCTATTTATATCATAAGCTCTACTGTCAATCAAAGGACATGAATTTACTTCTTCTTTTTTACAATCATTTGAGCATTTCATTTGTATTTTGAAACCGAGTCCACGACACGAAATTTCAGTAAACAAAACGTCGCCGTGACACTTTTTGCAACATAAATTCTTCGATAGAAAAGCAAAAATGCCACAAATTTCAATGATGCGATAAGCAAATCCTCCATTGAAAGAGAAATCGGAATCATTCTCGGCTAGTTTTAATTTTTTTGCTGATGCACTTACATTAGACATATCACATTCACGAGTATCATCGTAGCGATTTTTCGGAGGCTGTTTTCTTTTCTTATGACTACTCCAATCGTTGATTTCTCGACTGCCTTTATGACGTTCTTTTAATTTCGGCACTTCTTCCATGTTTTTACTACTAAATTAACACAAATAAAACAGAATTTAAGTATAAAACACCAAAACTATTTCTCCGATGGGAGAGTAACTGTGCTCGAGCATGTGCAGTTGTTTACTGAAGTCTAACGGTTTTCTAAATAGCTTGGCGTCCTTAGAACGCCCTGTATAAGTAATAGAGTACGAAAAATACTACTTACCATTAGCCAAATATACCTGGCATTATTATACGACGTTTAAAGCATATTTATACCTGCTGCGCCAGCGCGCCCGCAGCGGGTCGACATAGACAGTTGACGCGCTCTGAGGTACTTTTGGAAAATCGCTCATAACTCACAAAAAAATTTTTTTTCTTTGCTATAAACCAATTGGACATCATTCTTACGATAATAATAGATCATTTTATGCAAAAAAAAATCGATTTTTTAAAAATCTCAGGGTGTACCCCCCCCCCCCCCCCCTTAAGAGTCCTCCAGTGATTTAAAAAAAGAACTTTCCGTTTCATCCAATAACATTAAAGCTTCGATAACTTTGTTTGTCAATAAAATTTAGTCACATATCATCAAAGAAAATTCATATTTCTGAGTTATAATTAAGGGTTTTTAAAAAGGTGCCTGTATATAAAAGCCTATTTAATTAAATTTTTTCATAAAATTCAACAATTATTTTTAACTTAAATTAAACAAAAAAAACGGATTTTAAAAATTTGTTTTATTTGATTTATGGTCTCAAATAAATAAAAGATTTTTTGAATAATAAAATTATTAAAAAACTACATGTTTTAAGACTAACAATAGATAAATATTAAATATTAGTATACCCTAAAAAAAATTCTGAGATTTATTTATTTAGGTTTGTAAAATATTGTTGAATTTTTTTAAAGAGATTTCGTCGAACAGGTTTGCGCCTAGTACTTTTTGAAACCAGAAAGGTAAATTTCGAGAAAAACGCGTTCACAGTTTTAATTTTGTATGCTATCTAATGCAAATTGTTCCTTTTAGCTGGTTATAACTTTTTTAAAACTGCGAATTATGATATCTAGGAGGTGTCCAAATGTTCCTAAAATTATAAACATTAAAAATAAGTCAAAAAAATATCTTGAATTTTTGGTAAAAAATCACTGGAGGACCCCCCTTAAACCATTGAAAACGCAGGCGTCTCTTTTTTTATAATTTATTAGTATTTCAGAATTTTTATTATGTATTTAATATATATGAAGTGAGTTCCAATTATTTCTTTATTAATCTAGCTTTCCATAAAATTAAAGGGATTATGAATAAATATTAAATGTATACATAATTTAGAAAGTTGTTTACAAAAATATAAATAAAAAACTAATAATTAGGAATGAAAATTACTCAATACACTAGATATTTTGCAACGCTTGAAAATATATTGATATATTTTAAATAATTTTTTCCTCTCTTCACATACTATGTGGAGATTATTCATAATTAATATTGAACAGTATTCATTATTTTACATAAAGTTGAACATGTATGCAAAATCGCACATTCATATAAACATGGGTAGACACATTGAAATAAAAATGTTTTTTTTTTTTTATATATAATATAGTTTAGTTATACATTATACAAACATCCATTTTGCACAGAACATATTGATTTTCAGTTTTCCTGAAATATCAAAGTATGCTATTGCACCTGAATTCAACATATCATATACACATTCATGCAGTTTATATGTAGCTTAGAAGCCTTTTACACACATTTCGCGAAGTTACATTTATTTTTTGGAACAATTACAGAAAATATATATATTCGATCAAACAAACTAGCAAGTCGATTTTTAAAATGTAACTTTGTTATTTGTCAATACTATGAGCCTTCATGATTTAATACAAATAAACTATTAGCTTTAAATTTTCATGCTATAAGTTACTATTTTTTTTTATTTTATTTACAGGGAATGTGAAAGTGGAAATGTGTTTATCAGTAGTACATAATCCCTTATTCAGTGTAAATTAATATCTTTTAATTCTTATTATTTTTTTTTTAAATTTACTGATTTTGTTTAATTTCTTCTTTCGTAGCAGTAACATTTTTTATTTTAATTTTATTTTATTAAATATTTTATACTTTTGTAAAATAATATATTGTATTTAATATCATTATATGAAATTTGTCATCCTTCATGCAAGTACACACTTTCACATTTCCTCAATGGATGCCAGATCCTTTTTTAGAAATATTATTCTTTGTGCAATTTGTCACAACTGACTGCTTTGACAAATTTATGATCATCACATAATATATAATGTACAATAACAAATAACTTAAGTAAAAGATTATTCTTTTATATATCATTTTTTGCACGGAAATTAATATGCAAAATTAGAGAAAGTATAAAAACTTAAAAAAGTTAGTGTTTTATGAGATGAAAAAAATGATTTATCTTACAGATAAATATATACTGTTTTAAAAACTGTAAGATGATTGCAAATTTATTGTAAAAGCAATAGTCATTCAAATTGCAATAATTCATGTCGCCAGAAACTGAACACTGGACAACATTCTGTAATTTTATTAACTTACACTGAAAATGATTTAGAGCCTTTTTTGCATAATATGAACATTCCTTCTTTTAAATCATGCTCTATCTTCCTCACAGTCCATTTTTTTTCCTATCTCAGTCACACTTATTTCTCTATAAATTTCTGAGTCATCCTATCTTCCGCTGTGTTCCCTCAGTACTGTTTGCTAACTATCAAAATCGACTGGCAGTGAACTCTTCAACTCTGGCGCCAGAGAAACACTGGAGCGACATTTAAAATAGAGGCATGAAATTGCTATGCATGTTAATATTATATACAGGTTTAACAGTTAAGTCTTAAAAAGTTAAGACAAAAGAGCCTTCGAGGTCAGCAAAAACTCATCTCCTGGTGGATCTACATATATCCAGTAGTTCAGAAACTGCAGAATAGTTATAAAAATCGACGAATATGCATAACAATGTACTATTCATCTTAAGTTGTGAGACTACAGCAAGAATTGGTCTTGCGAGCTGTCTTATAGAAGGCTTTTGACTGAATACTGAGACCTTCAGACTTTTGAACAAGATCGTCTAACTTTTCTCCTCTTTGCAAAACAGCTTCTAATGTATTGTGCTAAAATGATGATAAAAGATTAAAAAATATAGTTTTTAATTTAAAATTTTTAAATTTGTTTTAAAATTATAAAAACAATATCTCTACATTATAGTTAGGTTGATTTTTAAAGTAATTTGTAGTCAGTTTTAGCCCTTATACTGTATAATTTACCGAAAAAAATGTTGTACTCACTAGAATAATCTTAGTTTCATCCAAATCCTCTTGCATTTTGGTCAAAGCATCAGCTTCTCTGGGATTTTGGTATTTGGCCAAATACACGTTAACCTGCTGAAAATCCGTAGTTGCCTCTCTCAATGTAGGCCACGTGTGTGCCGGGTATTTAGACGCAAACTCATCCAGTACTTTTGTTATTAATGTATGTGAAACTCTGTTTGGATATTCATGATCGGAGATAAGAACACCAGCTAAACTGTCTCCTCTAACGTAAACGTGGCACATGTACTCTGCAAGATAAAGTAAACAGGTGATAATTTTTTATTCTTTACATTTGATTGCGTCTGAGCACGAGTTCACTATTATCATTACCTCCTTCCTTGACACTCTGTCTCGCAGCTATTTGTGTCCTTTCTGTTATCGTTTTACTAACAAATGCCATGAATTCTTTGACACTGCCTCTTTGAAAGTAAGAAAAGGAATCGACTTCGTATGCTGTCTTCACTGCTGTTGCTGATGTTGGGCCTTTGTACAGGATCGTTAGAGCGTATAACTTGACCATTTTGTCTACAAGTAAATAAAATAAAAGAATTTATTTTCATGAAATCATAAAATAACTTTATATTTGATTTTGTTCTAAAAGAAATCTGTCCGTTCACTGAATGAATAAATAAATGCATAACAATAATGAATCATAGGATAATGCAAAATTTAAAGAATGTATTAAAACATAAAGTGCCCCTTCTGTCAATCTTCACTACTTCTCGTAAAATCGGAGCAACGAAATACGTTAACAAAGCCAATAGCTCGATCGACAATGACGTTCGTCCGTTTGACAACAAAGCTCCAGCGTAAACATTACGTAAATTAAAAACCCACGTTACAAAAATTTCTCGCAAACTCGACACCGAATTCCTCGCGTCGACTGCTGACACTCCGCACCGCAACGCTCAGCACTCTTACTACCCCGAGATCGACAGCACGCACCAATAAACAAAAGCAGTTGAAAAATCAACGACAACAAGACTGATTGCTCAGAAGGAAAAGAAAGCGAAGTAATCTGACGTTCGTCGACGCTGCACGCACTCCGATCAATTTTTCCCAACGACGACGACACTTTGCAATCGCACCTGTCAAAGACTCCGATTTCCAATTTTCTCTCAACGAGCAGCAGCAGCAGTACCTATCACACACAGCTGAGGTGCGCCTTGTGACTTTCTACGTCGGGCCCAGATGCGGGACGAGAGGCTGCAGCAGCTCAATTTGTTTTATCACCACAGGAATTTCACTATGCACGTCGGGTGCGTTCGACGCTATATTACGCGCGAGACACTCGTTGAGTCACGCTGAGGCAAAAAAAAAGGAACGGAATACGCGTGTGTGTGTGTGTGTGTGTGTGTAAGCTTGTGCGCCCGCGCGTGTGTGTAGGTGGAGATTCTCTCTCGTCGGAGGCGAGCAGCCTGATGCGACAGCTTGGGATTTTCTCAGCGCGAGCGTGATGTCAACCATCCGCTTACCGCCATTTGCTTTTTTCTCGGCTGCGCGCGCGCGAGCTGAGTTATAGCCACCCGCGCGCTCTGATGCATGCGTGAAATTTGAATTCGCATGGCGATGCTATGTGCAGGTTGAAATAGACGCGAACGAGAAGATCGGGGCATTTCGGATTTGATTGGGGCGACAAATTCTATGGTTCTTTTCGGAGGGATTTTAACAACGCTTAGCGCTTGTTTTTTTAAATACTCTACGACGAAGAGTTCCGGTAATTTTGGGAACTGAGAAAAATGCGATAGTTTATTTACAGGAAAGTTTGACATTGGTTTTCGTATAGGAGACAGCTGAAAAGAAGGGGTAAGTATCTTATGTACATATATAGTTAGATCACATTTGGATACAAAAAATAGATCGTGACATATCCGTTTGTACATTTTCGGATTTTTATTTATATTTTATTATATTGAGAGTTAAAATTGAACGATGAGATATATTGACGTTCCAAAGTTTTCATGATTGTGACAAAAACTTTTTACCAATAGTAGGTATTCATGCCATACAGAATCTGTTTTTTTAAACAATTCTCTAATCTACTATAGAATCAAAATTTTAACACTAATATTCACACACTATGACTTTTAGGAGCCCTTTCTTAAGGTGTTATGGGCAAATACGTGGAACCATTTTTATCAATTAATTTTTAATTTTTCGGAAATACCCAGGCGGAAATAAAACTTAACAAATAATTCTTAATAGGAATAAATATTTGTTTATAATTTAAAAAAAAAGTTTATAACTGTTGATAACTGTTTATAATGGTAGGATTTGAGACTATAATAACAGTTTATAAAAGTTATCAACAGTTTTTTTCTGTTATGAACAACCAAAAGAAGTTTATAACAGTTATGAACTTTTATTTACTTTTTAGGACCGCGGTGCATAACCAGAAAAACGATCTGTAAAAAATTATTATCAGCTCTAAACTTTTTTTATTTAGTAATAACAGTTATTATGAGTTTTAAATATTTTTAATAGTAGTATAATTATTCACTTTTTGTTCGAAAGAAATTTCATTAATATGAATATTCCAAAATAGAAATAATTATTAATTTCAATTAGTACAAATTACTAAAAACTAGTAAAAATTTATAATAGTTATTGACAGTTATTTATTTTATTTACTGATCATAGATTCAAATTTTTACGAAAATCCAAAAAACTTATAAAAGTAAGTAAATATTTATATTTATTTATAACAGTTTTAAACTTTTATAAAAGTCTCTCAAATCTTGACTTTATAATCTGCTAATATAAGTTATAAACTTTTTAAAACTTTTATTATAGAAGATCATTTCTGCTTGGGTATCTCTGAAACGTTGTTGTTTTTTATGAAGGTGATGCTAAAGCCACCTGTCACCGACAAATACGAGGAACCACTTTTCTCATTTAATTTTCAATTTTTAGAGAATATCATTATGAAACGTTATTGTCCTCATCAAAAACAACAACTTTCCAGAGAGATATTTTCTCAAAATTGAAAATTGAATGAAATAAGTAGTTCCCCGTATTTGACGTTGACAGAGGGTTTAGTATCACCTAAAACGTTCTTATAATGTTTTTATAACAACGTTCTGGTGAGGTATATTCGCGAAATTGAAAACTAAATGAATGAAAGAAAGATATAGGTAGATCTTCGTAATTGTCAGTGACGAGTGGGTTTAGTATAATCACCTTATATATTATCGACTTGAAACTTTGAAGCAATCTTTATTATTACATGTATTACTTGAAAAGCTAGGAATGGGCAGAATTTAAAAATAATATGTTTGAGATCGATTTAATTTTTTTTAATCAACTGATATTTAAAATTCTGCTCGTTCCTTTCGAATTATTAATATTACCTAGGAATACAACATAGATTCTCGGAAAGTTTTAAATCCATTAGTCAAAAATTGGCATCGAAAACTCTTTGCGCATGAAAGTCAATGTTGAAACCTTGAGTTTAGATCAGCTTTCTAAATAATTACCTCTAATAGTCGCTCAGTAGTAGTTGTGTCAAACTTGACAACACTGGTCTAGGGCACGCGAAACTAGCTTTCGTCAAACTCGGCCAAACTTTGAACTCACCTGTTCTCAAAGTTTGGTCCCATTGCCTTCCAGGCTTGGCGGTGCTTTAAGCAAACTGTCCTCAAACAATACATTTTTATTTATTTTATCATTTTTGTAATTGCGTAAATATTATCATTTTTCTTTCGCTGTTTAAATAAAATAACTAATAGATAGAGAAGAATGGAGCTAGCTTGTACGCACTTTATTTATTTATGGTATTTATAATTTTCTTATATTTTTTTTTCTTCATAGTCATCAAGTTATAATGGTTATTAATAGTTGAGAACAAAAAGTACACAGTACGAAAATGAGAAAATTCAAGTATATTTCATAAATTTGATACAATCTGCACAGCTTAGCTTCACCTATTATCTCATTTTTCAAATATCATAGTATAAATAATTTATTACATTTTATAACGCGTATCAAGCTTTAAAATTTGTATAAATAAATACTCTTAAGGAAACATTAAAGAGCCTTCCTAATTCTTCATACTTATTGAATATTTTGATTTAATAAACCCATTTTAATTTTGAAACGTATAAATTTGAAAAAATCAAATAAATTCGAGATTCCTAATGAACAAGTCTATGAATAAGCATTTGATCTTAAGATATTTGCATTATACGCGTTGACTCTGTACATGAAATTTCGTTTTCAAGATATTAATAAAGATTTTATTATGTATAAATAACATTGCTTGCAGTTTTCTGCAAAATCATCATTTTAACTGTATAACTTAACTAGGTATACTGGCCGATCGAAACGTCACGAGAAATACGAGAGACAATGATGACAGGTCTGCTTGATTACTCCATTCTACTAAATGAACGTTATATAGGTATTCCCGACGTTCCAACCAATGGAGATAATAATAAGGTAACCGTGCGGCTCTTTATTGACATTAGAAAATAATGTTACTGAACATTGAAAAGTATAACGCGTAATAATATTATTTATAATAGCATTTTGATAGAAACATACATTTGAGATAAAATATTTTTAACATTTCTTATCAGATTTTCTTAGGGGGCATGCTTATGTTGAATGATTAGTTTTGTAAGTTACGAAACAACGAAAAGCATAACATTAACGATATTTAATCAATCAGTATGATATTTTTCAATTTGATTAATAAAGTAGTTTACACACATATACATATATATACACAATTTTTAAATTCAATTCGTAATAATAAAAATCGAACGTCGATTTTTAATTATTTTCTAATCATATATTAAATACTTTTTGTCTTTTATTTTTCATTAACTTGAGAGATAGATGGTAACTGGTAATAAAGTGTTAACAAAAATACGAGCATATCTTTTTGGATTCTTATCATTTATTAGTTAGTAATATTATGCATTTGAAACTCACAACTCTCATACACGGTATACATATATTCTCGATTTTTCATTCCGGCGGCTAATCTCGCTTGTGCCGCGCATTACTATATAGTTTCTCGTTTTCTCCCTTTCTTTCTTTCACCCGTAAGTGTAAAAATACATATTACATATGTTCTACATTATAATAGGAAAAAAGTATTGGTGATGTATTTGGACTTGAGCGGTAGATACACATTTTTTTGTCTTTGATCCTCATATTTCACGTCATAAAGAGTCAAAATTTTCGCGGGAAATAGGTGCGCGCTCCGATCGGAGTATTATTATAATAGATAGTTTAATAACGTGCTTGCAAACTTTTTTTGTGATTTTTTTTGCGTTTGTTTGTTAAATCGTGTATGTTTGTGGGTGTATTTTCGATTGGGCAAGAGAGGAGAAAAATCGTATATTAAAAAGTATAAAATCAGCAAAACTAAATGCACCCTATTAAATGCCATGCTGACGAATGTGTATTGATAGTATGGTTTTTATAATAAAAAATCTAAAAAGTACTTCTTTAATAGAATTTCATTACGGTATTAGTATTTTCATGTGTTTGTCGATCTGTTCACGTTTACTGCATACTTTACTTCTTACAAATAAAAATGATGTAGAAATTGTATATTAAAGATATGCGATTATCTAATTGATTTTTGTATGAATCACAAAGTAACAAATTTAATTAATCTTGTTTCACAAAATTGTATGTCTAATTGTATATGATTTATATATGACATACGATTCACGCATGAATATATAATTCACATATATTTTTCGATCTGCTGTTTTTACAGAGCTTGATTATATCGGAAAGTCTGCAAAAAAGACGATAAAAAAGTTAATTATTAAAGAAGCACTTTGAGTATCGCAGAATGAATACAAAAAAAAAACAACGTAAACGAACGGCTCATGCACTATCTCATGTCTGTATATAGCATGGTATAGTTATGTTTTTTCCCCAAAAAAAAAACGAGTTGACGTACATATACAAAACCACGATAAATACAAAACAAAAAGGACAATCCAATGTAGTACACGCTGTTGTATTAATGTTTCTTGTTGTTGCTTTTATTTTACTGTAATCTCTAGATTTATCTATTACATTAGAAGTCCATGAATATAAATAAACATATCAAAGATCTTCTAGAAGTATGTACATTGAGTAATTAGCAGTAGTAATTAGTTAGGCCGCGATAAACGACCACGTGAAAGTTTTTTTAAGTTTTCATATTTATATTGGAACATGTATCGTAACGACTTTCGGTTGATTTATTTAAATTTACCGTTTTTTTCTCACTTTTGCGATTGAATAATTCTGGTTTAATGTGTATTCCTTTTTTTCATTGTCGTGACGAAGTAACTCTTTCGCCGGTGTCTACATTTCATTATTTTTTTTTTCTTAAATACTTGATGGGCTCTTCGAGCTTACAAAAATTCTATTTACAGAGTGATATATAATAACTGCTAGCAAGAGCAAGGCACGATCGATTTGAAATGTCGTCATTCATTCACAGCAAATAATCAATCGATTGTAGGATCAATCAATTGATTATCCCGTCAGCAAAGAAAGCGAGAGAACAATTCAGTTCGCTTAATAGAGTAAACCTAGTTTGCACCTTAACAATTGTCCCATCCAAAGGTACAAAAAATTATGCACGAATTATGTAGAAATAATTCAATATCTGAAATTTAGTAATATAATTATAAATCAAATGTTTGTATCTACATTTTTTATAAAATATAAAAGTATTATAATCAAGTTGCACGTATTAGTCTATAAAAAAGTAATAATATGCAAATGAAACATTAATAAACTTTGTAATATCTTATTCATGAATAATTTTCTGTCCATTTAAAAAAGTTATTTTGTGGTAACAGTTAAAGTTCTTATATCAAGTAAAGCTAATTTGCAAACAGAATTGTCTGTTCCTTCCCTTTGTCTGATATCTTTTTTCTAATCTGTTTTCGAGGCTTTATATTTAGTCTTGTTGAAAAATCACTTTCACATAGGAAAACGAATGTCCTGACAAAAAGTTAACGTAAGGACAAACTTCCAATCACAAAGTTTTTTTTTCATAATATTATTGTATATAAAAGCCTTGGCGTAAAACTTTAGCATAGTATTCCGATAAAAAATAATCATTTAAAAAAATCTCGCTAGAATATTCCTTTCTTTCCACTATGTACGTGTGCCGTTGGCATTGCACTTAAAATATCTTCTTTTGTTAGTGTATGCGTGTCATTAAAATTATGTTACATCGATGCAATTCACACGTTTTTAATGGTGTTGTCTTAATCTCGGATAACGTACTTCTTTTTTTTTTGCATTTTTTTGATTTTTTCGTTTCAATCTCAAAGTTTACACTGTGATACATATTTTGATTCCCAATACTGTGCTAAAATACATTCATACCATACAAAAGAAGCGATCAACGTCCGTCCCTCTTAAACATAGGAACTTAAATTTCATATGTAAGGAGTTAAATACAAATAGTCAGTTGTGTGACTGAAAAATACACGCCTTTAAATTCATTAAAAAAATTTGTTTGCAATTACAACCACGTTCATTATTTTAATGTGCGGTTAGCATACTTGATAAACCTCTGAGCCTGTTGCTTTTTCTTTTTCTTAAAGGCAAAAGTCCTTAAGCTATTTTAATTTGCATTACCTACATTAAAAATCCCGAAAATTTTCAAAGCTTTTATAAAAAATTGTTTGTTACCTTAAGTGCCAATATTCAAAAAGAATTTTGTTTCATTATTATTTCACTTGTAATTACATATTGTAAAACCAACAATCGGTAAAAAATTTTTCAAACTTTACACCTAAATTCTGATTTGTTTGAGAAATATTAATTTTTAACATTTCACAAGATTACTTAGAGAACAATCACTCAAAATTACTAAAATCACAAAGATTGTTACTGTTCTCTATTTGAAGTAACAGTGTTTAGCTGCGTCGAATCTATAACTCTTTAAAAGTCCATTTTCAAAGAGTTGGTGAGCGATTCGATAAAACATTACCATATATAAGATAATGCATAAGAGAACATACTGTAGTGAATGTAACTAGAGGTCATGAAGAATAAGTGGAGGACTAGGAAACGCAAGGGATCTTGTTGGATCTTTGAATCTTCTGATTCTAATGGCTGAGTACCCACGAAAGTTCCATGCTTATAAAAATTTTCTAGAAGAACTTCCTTTTCAGCCCATCTATCAAACAACCATCTTGATAATTGCTCTGGTTCTTTAGGAACCTAGAACAAATTAATAATAATTGTTAAATGTACCATTTTAATAAATAAACGTCTGTACAAATTCAAATAAATTTAAATCTTCCCTGGTAGAAAATTATCTAGTTTTATCAAGGTCCTCGATTATTCCCATGGCAAACTAGATAGACCTACAAGGTTCTAGATTAATGTTCCACCAGGGTTATTTCATAACAATTAATTGTACAAGAAAACACGCTTTGGAGTTTTAAATCAGAGGAATCCAATATTTTGAATCCTTCTTCAGTATAAATAAATCATTTATGATAAAAAATCAATTTAAATGCGATGTAAAATCTTAAGATAACTTACCATTGAAGTAGGAAACAATCGATAGAAAAGAACCGTTTCGCATGGTGGTCTTGAACCAGTTATGATCGTCGGTAAATCTAATGGTTTTCCTTGTGGATATGCAATTGTTATATCAAGTATCCATCTAATTTCTGGTTTTGTCACTGCCATAACTGTACAAAATTTAGTTTAATTAATTTCTCATAAATTGACAAATGAACTCAGTCTAAATTAAAATCAATAATTCAATTTCTTACTTGATCTAGAGTTCAATTGCTGATCTGAAGAATTGTTATTCTGTATAGGGCCAACAACATCAAATATTGTTTTCAGAGCTCCGACTCTAGGCAGGCTGACATTTTCCAGTATAGGTAGGTTATTCTTCTTTGCAAACTTCTGCGAGGTTTCACGTCTCTTGCAGAGAAAACCACCCTCAGGAAACAGAACCATCCACTTTCTTTCCAGTGGTATGTATGCCTCTTTCAGGTGCTTTTCGAATTGTCGCAAGCTCTCGTCTCTCCTTTTGCGACCCTATAAAAATATAAAAAAATATTGTTTATGAGTTATTCAATAAATTAATGTATTAATACATAGTATTACTACATAGTTGTTGAAAATAATACTTACAGATACAATGAAAAAATCTTCATGCAGTATAGAAACAATTCCAAAATTAGTGAACTTGAATAACCTGTCCATAATCCACATGAGGTTGGGCAGCACATTGGGCTTGGCATTAAAAGTAGCCATTAACATAGGAACATCACCAGTACTCTGATGATTTGCAATGACCAAAGTCCTATCACTTATAATTCTGTTAATGTCATCACCTTGTTCAATCACTATAAAACGTGACAAGAACATTAATTACATATTTACATTTATTTTGTGTGTATTCATATATATACCATACTGGAAATTCTACTGATTATCACGAAAATGTATACTAGTACAGATTGTTAAAACTCACCGTCATATCCAGCTGACCAAGTCCACATGGACACCATTGCTAAGAGCCAATGAAAGAAGAGACCCTCGATGCGCCAATACGTTTGTGGATGATAAATTTTGACTGGGAAGAGTAGCATCATCCAAATGACATATGTTGGTATGCAATACATATTGTTTACAAGGACGAATCCAGTTCGTGCTAGGCATTTTAAAAAGTTTGCTAGGGTTATAGTTAATCTGAAAAAAGAAAAATAAAGAAGAAATTAGAATTTTCTTAAAAGAAATTTCTACTGCAGGCCATTGGCTCTGCGATAGAGGTATGCATAAGTCGTTCGAATGAGGTCATCCGTAAAAATAATACATTGTATAATATCAGATGAAGATATATGATATGACAGTACTTTCTAAGGATTCTACATCACACTTATATTTACTATAGTGAGTGGCATTACAGTTTAACATAAAATATAAATTGATTTCTTTTCTGACCAAAATGGAAAATAAATTGACATTATATGCTATTAAATTATTACTTGAATATTGTTAATTATCCGTATAGTCAATCTTAAGTCAGCCATTTTTCTTATTTATTATGTAAACTTTGTGTACAAAATAAAAATAATGACATGATATAAGTATGATGTCAGACATTGATATAAATAATATGATAATATGCTTCATAAGGTTTCCACATCTTATTTATGATCATTTAATTAAATAAAATTTAAAATGCATTTAAGCAACTCTTTCAAAACTTTTTTTTCTAGTTGATTATATTTATAGAAAATGACATGATATATATAAATAAAGGATAACTAATGTCAAACTTATATTAAATATAATAATAACTTAAATATTTTTAGTTTTATATTACTCAAAGTGTGATTATTTGTGATAATAAGTGGAACAAGTGATACGCTTTATTTTAATATATATATTTTTTAATATTTTAATAGATTCAATTGATTTGTAATGTTTATATTGTGGTAAATTGAAAAAAAGAAATGTATAATAAGTATTTTCACCAAATATTTAAAAAATTAGCTATTAGAAAGCCTTTACACAGCCCACTTATGCAATTATATTGTTAAGAATCAAGGCAACTCTTACGACCCGATTCAAGTTGAATTTGACTTATATCTCCCACTTATCTCCAGTTTGTGCGAGACTGATGAAGTAAAGGACCCCGTTGTCAATATCAGACGTTAAAAACAACTTTGTATGTATAGTCTTATTAACTGTGTATAGTGAATTGTTGGAGTAAAATAATTATTTACATTCTATATTTACACACTCGCACTTGACTTTAGAATTTTTTGAATTATTCAGACTTTATTATTATTATTATTACTTTTTTTGCTTTTTACTTAAATACTAAATTTTACACACAATTTTCTTGCTGGAACTTTTTAAGAGAGTATATTCAATTAGCATATCTGAATATACATGAAAAATAACATTACTAGATGATATTCTTTTATCAAAGGTCTTCAGACCTTAGATTGCCATGTCTCATTTTTTTTATGTTTTAAAATCTTTCGTAAGATTTGGACTTGTCTTTTCATGATAAAGCAGATGACTAGTAAAATTAAAATTAGATTCTGTTTGTCATTAATGCATAATAAGACTAAATCCAATGAAATTATAAGTTAAAAAAATATTTTATTCGCAAATCAAAAGCTAATTACAGCAATAATTAAAATTTCCTTGAAAATTCCTTGTAAGAATAACTTTGATAGACATATCTAATTCATATGCATACAATTATTAATAATGCAAATTGTAATGGCAGTACAGCGATCAATAATTAATTGTCAAATATATGTAACTCTTTTTTAAAATATTCAACAGCTTTTTAATTTGAATAGTGCTAAACATAAATTATTGTTGGTTGGTAAATTATTATTGTTGGTTTGTAGTGCAATTTTATCAATAGAAAACATTACTTGTTTTTAAAATTTTAATTTAAGCATTGTAATTGTTAATAGATTACTTTGAAAATGTATGTCATTTAAAAAAGAAACTTGTTAAAATATTAAAATTTAATAATTGTGCTTCAAAACAAGATAAGAAAAGTAAATAAGTAAAAGAGGTAATTTAAACATGCTCTAGTAAACCTTAGAAAAATAATAGTAGAGAAACTAATAAAATTAATATAGATTCAAATGATTTCTGTAACACCTCTAAAGTGACTTGTACCAGTTCTAGCACAAATGATAAACAGATGCAATATTATTCAACGATTCTCGATTGCAGTCTGTGAATGGAAAGGAAGCAAGTTTCCTGAATCATGTGAATCTGCATCAATAAAGCACCAGTTTCAATCATATGTTGTGTGTACAGCTGTTTATAGGATTGTTCAGAAACAAAATTATGAAAATGTATTACATCCGGAATACCAATACACATCTACCAATGAAAATAAAGATAAGGTCACCAATGTTTACTTTTGCATTTCAGTCTTCCTATCTGTAATTTGTAATATTTACATATATTTAGATCAGAGTAACCTAGTTTTAAATAGATTCTAACCATCACCTTTTTTATCAGTTCTAAGTAGATACATATTTAATTTACCTATTTATTTAATGTTAACAGAATTTTAAGAATTGCTCCGAAATAATTATTTATCATACCATGAAAAGCTATAAATGTAATAAATATTTGAACAATAATTTAAAGCTTTAAAATCAATCAGAAAACCTTTTTCCTCTGCATCTAGTCAAAGGAAGTGAAACATTGGATTAAGCTAACCACAGCTCATCCATGCATTACTCATCACTTTTCTGGATACTATATGTTTTTGTATACTTTTTGCATACGTTTGGTACAAAACGGGAAGTTGTAAAAATCATTCCTTCTAATGAATTTATTATTTTACATGATCCGAAGAACACATAAATAATAAATTACTTTCCAATAATGCCAATATATGCAATGCACCACATAAAAAATTAAAAATTTCTTTCATATTCTTTAGATTTCTCAATTAGTCATTGGACTGGGATGCAAACAAATGCTCATTAATCGTTAGCACTGAATCTGTAAAATAAATAAACAAAAGACTCTGATTTACATTTGGTTCTTCATTTATAATCAGCTCCCTAAATATTCTTAATAATTTTTTTTACATAAATTGTTATCTCAAACTTGCAGTTAAGAAAAATTGTTTCAAGACTTAAAAATTAACTGTTGACTACCTGAAAACTCAATACTTTAATGCAAGATATAGAGACTTGAAAACTCCTTGTGCAGAAGCTTAAATAAAACACACTCTATTGATTGCCACGAGTATACCTTCCTTTGCAAGACTATAAAATATACAAATTGCTTTATTACAAAGTTTAAGAAAAAAATACAAATAAAATTATCTGTTACATGCTCAAAGTCCACAAAGTTTGAGTGACATTCACCCATCGCAGAAACAGTAAAAAATCACGCGATAGAAATCTCTTTGCTACAAGATGAAAAAAAGCTGGATAGTTTTAACCGATACAGCCATAATATTTCGGCTAGAACAAGAAAAATACTTGCTACACTTGACAAGTAACAATGACACTATAATCCCCATATAATTTTAAACGCCACCTATTTCATCCTCTAATCAACGTCACGACCATCCCAACTAAACCAAACCGATTACCCACAGCTAACAAAATAACCAAACTTCCTAAAAGCACACACACATCATGCAAACATCTATGCACATGTCAGACCCACGTAACACTCCAAAGAATCAGGCCCACGAATGTCCACCCCAGCTGATAGACACCATACCGCACCCAGGCAAACCATCATCGATTCCCAGCCGTCATGACAATCTGCACCTCGTGCTCGCATCGTGCACTCGTGCGCCCCACCAAATGACTCACCTGACGAAGGCCGAGGCTGCGGGCTCCGGCTGCTCCAGCAGCGTCGTCGTCTCGACCGCCGCCGCCGCGGACGTCGCCGTCGCGCCCGAGGAAGACGCCGCCGTCTCCTCCTCACCGCTGCCGCTCATTTTTGGCCCTTCTCCGGCGATCCGTCCTCCGGGCTGTATAACCTCACTTTTCTACCCCCCCCTGGTGTGTCTCGGCGCCATCGTCGAGCGCGGACGCGGATGATGCTTCGCTGCTGCGCTGTCGTCGACGTCCTCTCGTACTTTTGCTTCTTCCTTTTTTGCTCTTCTTTCGAAAAATTACATAATGAGACGCGGCGGCCCGATCGGCATCCTCGGCTGTAGGTGTATATACCGCACACTTGTTTCTCGCGATACGTGTTATAGGTGTGCGAGGAGTGTAGCTTTTAGACCTGAAGCGGCTGAAGCTTCAGGTTGACACCGATGTGTGTGCGGAGACACGACTCCGGGCCTTCCTTCTCTATTTTAATGTATTGTAATGATATGCAGCGCGCGCGTGTGTGTACGAGTGTTAGCTTAGCTTACAGACACAAAAAAACTTTCCGCTGCGCTCCGTGTGCGCCTTCTGATACACTATTACAGACGAGAGATAGAGCATCAGAGGAAAGAGCGAGGAGACGACGAGACAAGTGGTGTGTGTATACAATTAGATACACGAACGCAGGAACAGCCGATGTTATAGCGAGAGAGAGAGAGAGAGAGACAGAGTGTATATGCGCGCACGAGCGAGAGAGATAATAATATACACACTGTACTCTCTGTATATATTAGGCAGAGTATGATCGGCACGAACTACAGTATTTTCAGACGAAAACACGGCATATCTCCCGCAGCTCTCCTTGCTTTCTTTCCTCTGTGATGTGCTTGACTCTTGACTCTTTGTACACTATATATAGATCGCGCTTGTATTATACGCGCAGTGCGCGTTCGTTTTCTTCTTCCTCTTGTATCGGCTTCTGTGCAGCTTATGCGTTGCCCATTAAACAACGCGTTTTAATTCAACTAGGTATACATTTTCACTGCCATTGTACCTATGCTCCATTGCGCCGAGCTGTCTGATTGCTGCATACGAGGCTCGATAAACGCGGCGGCGGCTGCACGCTGATAAGGACGTTTACGATTGTTCGTGCCGTTCTTTTTTTTTCTTTTCTCGAAGAGTACGGGCGAGTGCGAGGGTCTCGTCCCACGGGACGCAGCTGCGCGACTGTTCCCACGCCTACGGTGTGCAATAACTCTGGAGTGTCTAATATATATATATATATATATATATATATATATATATATATATATATATATAGATTCGATTCTAGACCTAGACTCGCTGCGTCCTTGTCTCGCTTCTCTCTCCTTTTCCTTAATTTTTTGTTTGGTCGAGTTTTTACGCGCGCGCGCGAGCTTCTCGACGCGATGGGGAAAAGTACACTGCACTGCTGACATGCAGCAGCGATTTTCGCGTGCAGGATTGGAAGCTTGCATGAATTTATTACGCGTGTTTGCGCGTGTGTGTGTGGGTTGGGTGTACAGTATATAGATGTATATTATGAGTGTTTGTATATACACCGGATGGAAGCAGTGTCCGAGGGAACGTTTTCTTTTTAAATGAACCAATGGGATTGGTTTGGTGGTAGATGGCGACCAATGAGGTTGCAGGGTTTCGAAACGTTCTGTTGGATGGTGTTTCTGATACGCGGTTTCGACACACGCGAGTAAATTACTTGCGCTGCGAGGAGAGTTTCGGAGCCAGGTATTATTGAAGCACTATGTAGTATGTATGATCTGTATAACTATATTGTGGGTTTAGTAGTGGGTGGTGGTAGGAAGGTATTTCAGGGACGGAATTTTCGATGAGCGCGGGTATTTTTGGAAGATTTCCGAGTTTTAATAATATGCAGTTTGAGGCTTTTTTTTGAGTCATCGCTCGCAGGCACGCGAGAGCTATTTGAGATTTACGCCTGCGGTCGGATACTGATTGTTATCGAATTCATTGAGCGACCGAGAATGTGAAATAAAAAATGGAAAAAAATTCGCGGTTTTGGTTTTCTAAAAAATAATTGACAATTTTGTTTTATGTTAACATAAAAAATGGTGCATTTGAAAGTTTACTCGAACATTTTCTTTATTCATCATATCAATATGTTGTCATGAAAACTATAGTTTTTTTTTTAATAATGATATTATAATTATGCATGTATCCTTATACTTCTTCTTATTCAGAACATATCGACGCCCCTTACGAAGACTATAGCCCATTTTTCAGATTTCTCTAAAACACCTATACATAGTTCTTTTCAGAGGCCTCTGATAGAAAACTATAGTACTTTTTAAATTTTCTGATGAATATACTAACACTTTCTTCGAATCTCTGAAAAAATTATAGTTCCGGTCGGAGGGTTTGAAAATTGTTAATTTTTGTAGGAGACTCCTAACAAGAACTAGTATTTTTTAAGAAATTTGAAATGTGCTAGTCTTTGTAAGGGGCGTCGATATTATTTTTATTTTTTACTAACTAAATATTTTTCACTTTCCAATGTTGGTTATTATTTATTTTTTATTTTAATATTATCGTTTAATAAATTTGTATCAAATTTTGAATAATAATTATTCGGCCGTTAATTAATTATTCATAATTAATTATGGACAATCAATAAGTCTATATTTGTCTCCTTTATTTAAAAAAAATACATGAAGCAATATAAAAATTTGATAATTTAATAATCTTGTACAAATGCATTAATATACCTAGTCCTATATATATGATTGTTGGGATGAAAATCTCATTCCAAATGAATAGAGTGACTACTTTCACATTTTTGGAAACACAGTCACTTGAAGTTTATACATTTGAAGTTAGACTTAAAATAAATTTAAGACAGAGTAAGTAAATTATTAATTTCTAAGATTAATGGACCATATTGAGATTATAATTTTATTGAATCGATAGATGTCCTTTTGGAATTTTTACCTACTCATTTTATATTGATTCAATATAAGAGAAATTGTTGTAAACTTTTTCTTATTAGATCCGTAGATCTATATTATGTTTGTGATTAGAAACATGCAAACGATAGAAATTTTTAATTCTCGATTAATATTATACATATTAAAATTATATTTTTTAACTTTTCTTTTCTATAATCATAAAATGCACACATGCATGGGTGGGAATAAATATACGGAAAGATAAATTTGCAGAAGGATAAATTTACCGAACGGTTGAAATTGACGAAAAAATCAATGCCTATGGCTAGATATGCCGAAAGTTAAAAATGCCGAAAACAAGAATTCCGAAAAAGAAAATGCCGAAATTTAAAACTGCTGAAAACGAAAATTTGAACAATAAAGTGCTTTTATTAGAATATGCGCCTGTATTATAATAACGTGTTAATTGTTGCTAACGAAAATTTGAACAATAAAGTTTTTTTATTAGAATATGCGCCTGTATTATAATAACGTGTTAATTGCTGCTAGGTTGTTTCTTTTCAATATTCGATATTTTTAGTGTTTTCACCCGTTGCCATTTAACATTTCGGCATTTTTAACTTCGGCATTTTTATCCATCGGCATTTTTGCCCGTCGGAACTTTTTTTATCGGCACTTTTGTATATCGATTACTTTATCTATTGGCATATTTCACCTTTCGGCAAATTTACCCATCGGTAAAATAAATTCGGCATTATTATCCATCTTCAAAATTATCTTTCGGTACATATATCCCCACCCCACATGCATCTGAAATAAAACGGCAGCGGAGAAAAGGCGTAATAAATTATAATTGTATGCCCTTTTTCGTAGCCTTGGATTTTCGAGTTTTATACCTTGAAAATAAAAATCTACTCGAGAGCCAAGACGGCCTTCGGAGCTGGAAGAATGACCTTGTCCATTTTAATATTTGTGGACCTACCTATATACATATATTATATGATAGTGTATACATTCTAAAAAACGCAACGTTGATGCTTTCGCGGAGTCGCGTTCACTACTAAAATTTTGAAATAAAATGTCTACTTTTAGAGTATCCAATAAATTGTATACTTATAGGTATAGGTGAAAAGCGAAAAACGAAATGACAATGAAAAACCAAAAAATTAAAAGTCAGAGCATCTCACTTTTAATTGAAATTGTAAATTTTCAAAAAAATTATTAGTACATAATACACGTTATTTTGTATGTTGCATTATACAATATAGTTTATAGAATATTAATTAATTAATTTAATGCTCTACTTATTTAATAGTAGTTGTCTAATTATAAATTAGAATTTTAGCGAAAGTTACATTGCACATTGTGCATTTGCGAAATCCTGGAAATTTCATAAGCTTTAATAAACGTCTCATTATACCTATGAAATTAGTGCTACACAGTTATAGTGCTCCGTTTTCATTTTCGCGTAGTAATTTAATGACGTGTAATTAAATAACACTGAAATATCATAAACGTAAATTTATCTCGTAACTTTACTATCACGCTATTAACTCAATTATTATTTTTTTAACACAAATCTACAAATCACATCACGTCATCAATGATTCTCTAAGTTTTTTTTTTCATAGTTCTCGCGATAACATGGTCGCTTTCGTATATCACCAAGACATCAATACGCAATCGAACCCAGCCAACGGGATTATGGAAAAGTCAATTGTTTAATTATCGACTATTATTGTTGTGTCTCGTGCGTGTGTATTCGGGGGTCTAACTCCCGTCAGAGCACGTTGCAATCACTGCTGAAAATTATAATAAGTCACGTGATTCGTGGAGGCAAGTTTAAACACGAAGAATAAATTAATTATATTTTGTTACCTAGTCAGTTACAAAGGGTCTCATATTATATTGGAAGTATTTGAATTGATTATAATTCCATTTTATCAGCTCAAGCTCTTTAACTTTAAAATAGTTTTCTACTAACGTTTATTTGGGGTTATGAGAGCTCTGTTTTCTTAGAACTTTCAGTAGTTCTAAATCCAACCACCAGGTGGGGACTACTTGGCTTGGACCCCCGCATACGCAATTATAAATTTTGTAAAAAAGAGCCAATACCTTCAAAGAACAGAACTTTTTCCATGTGCCGTTGTAAACGCAGCTTTACAACGAGCAGACGGACAAATTCGCTCTCAGTGCGCACGCGCGCTAACATGTGTGTCAAGAAAACACGGGTGACAACACGTGCGCGCTGTTTTACTCCGAAAAAACGCACTTCGGAGTTTTTAATTGTCAGTTCTCCATTTTTTTCCAAGCTGGATGAGAAGTTAGTTACTTTTTTACTAGGGAAGATCGTCATTTTTTGTTTTGCAAAAACAACGTCGAGCGAGAACTTGCGTGTGCGAGTACAGGTATTGTTGTGAAACATTAGCAGGTTATTGTTGCACTGTTGCTTCAACAAGTTATGAAGCAAGTTTTTAGGAAGACTAAATGGTTGATAATATATAAATTATAAAGTTGTAAGCTTTATCTAATTTTATGAAGTTACGTTCTTGGAGCATCACTGAAAATGTCAGGTTGGTGTATTTTGATAATATTTTAATAAACTAATAGAATAGAATAGTTTATTGAAAAAATTAACATGAAAATTACTTGTACGATATATGATATTCAAAATGAATAGAATTTTTTCTTTTGGTAAATTTCTTGTCCTATATGATTCTAAGAACAAAAATATTTTACCAGAACTATGCTATAGCAAAGTAAAATATTATTTAGTAAGAAATAAGTAAAAAATGAAAATTTGTTTACATTTGTTTAAATTTTAGTACTATGGACAAGAAACTTCTTATGAATCATAATACATAATATACATTTGCAAGCGAATGCATTAGATGTGATAATATTATGCAAATTAAACAGAAAAGTAGCAAAGAGAGGTGAAAAAAGTGCATAAATAGATTTTAGAAATGCCAGTTTTCAATTACATTGAAAATACAAGGAAAATAGCTAATAAGTCATTTAACTAATAAAGATGAATTTATTGAAATTTATTTAATTAGGTGACAGCGATATAACAAATAAAGATCTCTACCAAATTCTTGACTGTTCACCTGATTCATCATCTGAAGAACTGAAGCAGGCCTATCATCGCAAGATACTAGAATCTCATCCTGACAAAGGTAAAAATCTACCAAAGGGTGTAGAAACATTTCACGAGGTCAAGTCAGCCTGGGCAATTCTAGGCAATCCAGATCTGAGAAAAGAATACGACATTAAATGCAGACAGGCTGACTTAGAAGCTCAAGGTGCACTCGTGTATGCCAGAGTCAGTCCTGCTGAGTTGGAAGATACAGAGGACGAAGACGTACTCTCTTATCAGTGTAGATGTGGTAACAGTTACGTAGTGCAAAAGACTGATTTAGAAGAGACCAATTGTGTAATACACGTACCTTGTCAAGACTGTACCTTTGTCATAGCTGTAGAAACGTGACAGTGAAATAAAGTTACAGATTTTTCTTGATTACAAGGTTTTTTTTTTCTCAATAAAATAACAAATTTTTTAAACTGCAGCAATATTTTCTATTTTTTATATAAAAATAATACAACAGTTTATAATATAAACAATTGAGTAATATACAAATAAAATATTTACAAGATTTTAATAAAATAAAGAATTTACAAGATGATAATTTTTTTTAAATGTTTTGTCTTATAATACACAAAATAAATTCCATTATTAATCAGTAGAACCATTGAGTATATTATTGCACAAAATTATTTCACACGTATTTTATTGCACAAAATAAATGAGCTCTTGCGTTTACTATTACTATAGATTGGCACATCGGACCTTTTTACAGATGCTTAAAAATTGATAATCATTGCTTTAATACGCAACACTTACATCACTGATATTAACCCAACAGTTCATTCGGTAAATTTATTATGTATACCATTTTCGCACTCGTATCAGTCATGTGAAAAAGTTCACCTTATCCCAACGTTGTAAATTATATTACGTAACGAGCGTGCGCAAAATAGGTGATTCCCGCACGAGTGGAGTTAACAAAAACGCGAATCTGAGAATTACCTATACATGCACGAGTTGCGTATACTATTTCATCAAACAAATGTGCAAAGTACTCTACTTTCGCGCTCTTGGAACAGTGCGGAAATTGGGTACTTTGCGCAACACAATCAAACTTTGTGCACGTCGTTTAAAAAGAAATAATACGTTATAGTTTTCAATACGTGGAAAAAACTACTCGACATTATTAACTACAATGTTGGAGTTGTCTAAAGCACTAAAACATCTTCGGGTCATGATGACTACGCGCGATTACTAATCCTTACGAGACTTAAAAAAACCACAGAGGCATGAATTTGATTTCAGCGCAAACTAATTATCAAAAGCAACTTATGTAAGTTTATTTATCATACTTTTTCCAAATCAATGTTGCAAAGGGGACAATAATATATATAATATGCAAGGTGATACTTTATCTTATTTATAAACTATCAATAATTATTTTTAAGAAACGAAAAAGAATGAAGATAGTGAATTCTATTTTAGGGTAATCTGTGTATTAAAATCTACGTCCTCAAATGTGTTCTCATTTAGATATTGTTTAGTACTTTCAAATCAACCGTGCAAAGGTGTTGGTTAGTTTTTCCGCTTACTAGCGAAATTTCGATGCCTTTATTACTAGCAGATTTTGAAATCCCAGGAAGACTAACACTTTTCATAGTTTCCCACGAAGACAATAACACTTTTCATGAGTTTCTCATGGAGACTAACAGTTTTCATAAATTCATTGCGATGACTAACTATTTGTATTATAGAACATATTGTACATTAATGATTGAGCCGATAAACTCTCGTCTGGTCAGGTCGAGTCAGGTATTTTATCGAGTAAGTACGGGTCAGGTACTAGATTCTTTTAGTACACAAAAAATGATCGGGTTACCCGAATGAATACAAGTGGTCGGAAAGAGTCAGGTTGCGGAAAATCGCAAAATATGCTAGCGTTCATGGGGAAAATTCAAACGTGTTATTCTTCGTGACAAATGTAAAAGATGTGCTAGTTTTATATAAGATCCATCGATATATTGTCTATATCTGTGCTTCCATGGCACCATCATTTTAAACTCTTTTAGCATTTTTACCATAACCACATATATCACCAACAAATAGAGATACAATAAAACAACTAACGTATTCGTATACTATATATTCAAAACCAGAATTGAATGTCAACTGATTGTGCTTTAAACAATGTTGAACAAATTGCAATTGAAATTGGTCGCTTTCTGGGTTTTTATGATAAGGTCTAAGGACGTAGCAGTTATATGATCGATAAGTGTGTATTCTCATACTATCTGCACCTTTGACGAAACCTTTAATTCCTGTTACTTCGGTTAAAAATAAATCTTTTTCAATTCTATGGGAATTAGGACAGTGATGTTAATTTTAAAGGAACTTGACAGCCTTTATAATACAAACACATGTACATCTCAAGTGCACTACGCGCGTCACAATTATATACCCTTCCCCCATTTTCCTAATCTTTTCCCGTTCTTTCCTCGCCCCGGAGAGACTAGATACTACTCTTAAGTTCTTAGAGTGAGCAGTCAATCTAGAAGTCGGCAAATTTGGACCAATTAGAGTGAAAATTCGAATGAAGTCAACTTGCATTCTAATTACAGTGAATTTTTACTTTATAATATGACCGATCCTTCTCTCGCTTTTCAGAGTAAACATGGTTTGGAAAATACATTTGGAAGACCAACTGTGTTATACGCGTACCTTGGCAAGATTGTATATTTATCATAACTATAGAAACGTGGCAGTAAAATAAAAATGTAGCTTTTCTTGATTACAGGGACTTATATGTTAGGAAAGAAAATAACAATTCTTTAAAATGCAGCAACATTTTCTATTTCTTATAAAAAATGATACAACAGATAACACATTCTTATAATATAAACTATTGAGCAATATACAAATAAAATACGGCCTGTAAATGATCTGGGCCCAATAACAGTCAACGCACTCAAAGTATTCGCGTTCATCTAAGAATTTGCATGACAATTTTTTTTATTTTTGGCTTATGATAAAAAAGAAATTGTTTGATATTAAGCTCATTAGGTATCTTATAATAAACAAAATAAGTTCCACTGTTAATCAGTGGAAACATTGAGTATATTAATTCGCACAGTAAACTCTTACTACTTCTTCCAGTATTGTATTGCACAAAATAAATAAGCCCTTGCGTTCACTATTACTGGACTATGGCAAACCAGACCTTTACAGATGTTTAAAAATCGATGATCATCGCTTTGATACGCAACTCTTTCATTGCTGATATTAACTCAACAGTTCATTCGGTATGTTTATTATGTTTTCTTTTCGTTTTCGTCTTCCGTACCATTCCCGTCGCCTTAACTTTTTTTCTTGATTGTGGATCTTTACTTCAAATGGCGTGAGTTTCAATAATTGAAAATTGTTCATAAATAAAAAAGAAATACATTACACAGTTGCTACGTGTCACAGTTGTGGGAGATCTTGAGAAAGTTTCTCATATTTTCTCACAAATTTAGCAAATTTTCATTTAAATGCAAGTTAAGTATGACAAAGTCTTTCGCTTACGTACTAAAATACCGAATTGTTTAGTTTACGGAAAAATTTCTATCAAATTTATTACGAGAAATTCGATTATTTACAAAAAGAACGTCGACTTTTTCCCTATTGATTTTTTACAGATTAAAAGTTTTCATTTTCTCAACGATTTTAAATATACAGATTACAAATGATAACAATTTTCACGGAAAAACTAAACGCACGGATAATTTTTGCTTAAACTAGCGCAATAATCGAGTTACCTTTAAAAAGAAATGATACCATTTTTTTATTAACCTGAAATTATAATTGGCTCGTAACGTCACACGCGTGTGACACGTCTCTAACGCGTTTACGATATCGCAGAACAAAAATTTTTCATTTAACACAATCTAAATTTGATAATAAACATCACAATTAACCCATCCAATCTAATTTCATTTTTTTCAGACTCAATGCTCTCAAGTATGATACAATATCTTGGTAAATATAGCTCGTCATTTAAGTACAATTCATGCAAGCAAAACTATACAAAAATTTTGTAAGACATTAACTAACGTTTCCGAGATCGAAACTTACATACAATAATTAAAAAAAAAAAAAAAAATTAGCAGCCAAATTTTCTTTGCCCTAAAAATTCTTCACAATTTCTTGCGCGCGTTTAGTTCTAAGATGCCTGCATGAATTATCGAAAATGAGAACTGCTCGGCACATTGTAGGAAAAAATTGCCCTCTATATACCAATACATCAGTCCACAAAACGTCAGAGAGCTTCATTACCTCCAACGATTCTTCAACTTTTCAGCGCAAAGTAAAAAATAAGTTCTTAATTTTCAAAGATCACTTCCTTCATTCGTGTTATCGTTTTTTTATATATATACTAAGACTGCTTAACGCCCAGAAAGATTTAGCATGTTCAGTTTAAGCCGTTTATCCAAGTTACAAAAAGAGATATTACATAAATTAAATTTTCGTAAGTGTTAACAACAGCCTTCAACAGAATTTCTTGATATTATTCGAACGAATTAAAAACTGATTTGAAAAATCTAAGCAAGGACCTCATAATAAATTAGTGAAGCTTTACCGCGTGTACTTTCACATGTAAAAAGTACCATACTTTACATACAAATTCGCACGTGAGCTAACGAAATATGTTCAAGCCATCTAAAGTTGATCAAGTAACACAAATTAATTTATATTTTACTTTGTACAAATTAAACTATGGAAATTCTCTACTTAAAAGGAAAGAGGGGCTCGTCGTTGAATCAATATATATATATATATAGAGCACGAAGCTTTCAAAATAGTTTCCTGGCGTTATTAATTAGCGATTACTTATCGTATAGGACTTTTCGAACACATTCGAGTAACTCAAGATAAAATGGTAAATACAGAAACCTGATACGCAACTTGTTGTGGGAACAAGAAAATAGAATTATTTCACGACTTACTGTACCACTAATTCAGACGTATGGGGGGCACCTTACGTCATTTTGAAATGATCACCTTCCGCACTTTCGTAACAAATTATGACAATAACGAAATGGTTCAAAAGCCGAGTAAAGCGCATTGCACAAAGTAACGACCGTTACTTTTCTCTCGATACTCCAGCTTCGTTTACCATTTACATGATTAAAAAAAAGACCTGCCATACCAATTACCGATATACATAAAAAATGTTCGATATCCGTGTAAAATATTTTTGTAAATTTAATCTCTTACGTGGCTTCAACATTCATTTGCAAGACCGTAATCAAAATTCAGAAGTTAACTCATGCAGCAACAAAGATCTCTCACTCGACGGATCACAATTATTTACAAAAATACAATAGGAAAAAAAAAAGGAAAAAAAAAATCAAATCACAAAAAGTAGGGCCCCTCAAAATGACGAAAGCTGCCGCGAACGTCTGTCTCTGCACCCCGCTCGTGCTCCTCACTCTTGCTCTGAACAACAACGCTCTGCCAACTATATCCCGTCGATATTCATATCCCTTACCGTGCCTCTCCGGTTCGCTCTTCTCGCCTCCATCCTCGCGGGGGGCCAGATCGCACAAGCAGTCTTCGATTCACAATCACATGCGCACAACACTTTGCCCATACACGAAACATTGTACAGTAGATTGGTTATGCTATCTAAGTTAAAGTATTTACAAGAAGTCACATGAGGAAAAGTCGCTCTCTTCTCTCTCTCTCTCTCTCTTTCTCTCTCTCTCTTTCTCTCTTTCTCTTTTCCCCGTGTCCTTTTGATTCGACTGCAGTGGCGATCAGCAGCAGCAGCAGCAGCGGCGGCGCACACGCGACCTATTTGTTGTATTTTTTTTGTTCCTTTTACACTTTTTCTCATTTATAATTAATTAATAATCGTTAGCGCTTTGTTTTGTTTCTTTGTTGTAATTTTTTCTTTCGTTCCTCTCTTTTTCTTGTTGAAATTGTTGATTGCGCGCCCGCACACGGTTCATCGTTCGTTAGGTTCACTTGACCTCGACGTCGAAGTCGAGGACCAGAAGCTTCGTCTCCTCGGTGCCGTTGCGGCTGCCCACCGCGCAGACGAGCTTCGTGTCGCTGGCGCGGATGCGCCAGACGACGCCGCCGCTGCCGCCGCTCTCCAGCGCCACGAGGTTGCGGATGAATTCACCTGTGGAGCAGAGAAGGACACGACTTGGAGATTGTAGCTTTGAATTGGCTTGGGTCTTCGTTGGGAGTGATTCGTACGGGTGGGAAGAAAGGCGTGTGTATTTTTTATAATTTGAAGTGTTATTATATAAACACAACCCAACAAATTGAAAACTAATGATATCTGATCTAATAGTTATACTAAAAGAAGTGGTTGCAGTGGTTTTATATGTAGAAGCGAGGGAATAAAAAAGTGACAAAGTTATTAAATCTGTTTGAACTGAATATAATATTTTAAAATCTATAACATATTTTGTAATCATTTTTTAAACTATATTTGAAATTTATTGGTTTTATATGCTTATTTATGAAGAAGAAACTGTCGGTACTGATACTTTAAATCTCAATAGATATGAATTTTTGTTGGGAGTATGTTTCTGCATGAATGCCACGTTTTAACCTTCTTACTCCAGGTTTGTTATTTTTCAGAAAAATAAAAATCCTTAGTTCTGTTCATAATTGTTGTTTCTTTATATCGATGCCTCCCCTCCCCCTTCCCCCCCCAAGCCTAGAATTTTGTGGCATTTGCCACGAAAAGTAGCACATTTGGAAATCTCCCACGAAGACTAACACATTTCATCATTCCCCCGCGAATACTAGCACATTTCGCAATTTACCCACGAAGACTAGCACATTTGGCAATTTTCTGCCGCCTGATTTTTTCAGACTAAAAGGGATTAGTATCCGACTGGAACCCGATAAAAAAAGAATCGACTCGATTCGCCGAGAATTTATCAGTACAACTTAAATTTATATATTCCATAAATTGCTAGTCTTCGTCGCTGAATTGAGAAATGTGCTAGTCTTCGTGGGAGAACTGAGAATTGTGCTAGTCTTCGTGGAAAAACGGCGAATTCTGCTTGTCTTCGTGGGAGAATGACGAAATGTGCTAGTCTTCAAGGCAAGTGCTGAAATATGCTACTCTTCGTGGCAGTTTGAAATGTGCTAGTCTTCGTAAGGGTCGTCAATATTAAAGCTGAAACAACTTTTTTTAAAAATATTTTTAAGGAAATTTTTCACGTTCTTTATGTATTTTTTAAACAAATCGATGCTTCTTGCGAAGACTAGCACATTTCAAATTTGTCAAAAATAGCTTTTATTTTAAAAAGGCCTTTTATAAAACCTAGCACTTTTTATATTTTCTGATAAATACTAACAATTTCTTAGAAACTCTGAGAAAATAATAGTTTTTTTTTGTAATAGTATTTTTCGCGAAATCTGAAATGTGCTAGTTTTCATAAGAAGTGTCATTAAGAATTTTGTATGCTATTTTATTGAAAAAATATAAAGCTATATAGTTCATAAGCAAGACAATGTTCTGTAATTGCTCTACTTCTGAAGAATGAAAGAGGAAGGTGATTGTCGGATTTCTTTTAATAAAATTGTTACACTACCAGTTATGACTTTCTAATTATCAATAAAATTATTCCTGAATACGTAAGCTAAAGACTAGACGCGTTAAGATAGATCTTGCATGCAGGTGCGTACTATGTGAGTGCTTCAGTGAGCTCCATAGTTCTTTACCGATTTTTAGATCACAAAGTAAATAAAAAGATATAATAAATAGAAACCTCAATGGTCAACTCTTATACAGATTATCACATAAGATTGAAATTTACGAACAAGTTTAACATTCATAAGGAAACTTATCATACTTCATGTTTTTTCATTAATTTAAGATTTTGAAGTTAAATAACTTTCACGAGACGTGAATAATTTATAATTTTTAAAATGTTTTTCTTTTGTGGGGATTAAAGTGAACAGTATTTTTTAAAGTAGAGACCTATACTTATTTATAAAATTGTTAGAGTAAAATACCAATTTCCTGTAAATCTGCCGACCAATCCGATTTTCGAAGTTAATTATTTTGCATAATATGCATTTACCAAATGGTGAATGACCCAGTCTGAGATTTGCAGAGTAATAATTATTGTTAAATTTACTTTCGTGTAAAAACTTCGTTAACGTTTAAAATCTTTATTTAAAAAATCTGCCGTCGTCATTCATATGGTAATATCCCATTAATAAAAAATTAGTTTTGAATTATGCAGTAATTCATGTGGGATCTAAAAAATTGGTCGAAACGATTGTGATTACGTTTATAATAAATCATGATAATTTGATGTTATATCAATAACTTTCATTGCTGCATTTGTTGGTATCTTAAAATCATCAATAATTTCCTGCTGCTATTTATGAACAAATTCTCTGCTACAATTTCATCACATGGCTGTTTGAGATAATCTGTTTACTGAATGTGTGCTGTCATGATTTGATTCTATGATGTTATATTGTTTTAAATTTCATCATTATTTTAGCACTACACGTTGTATTTTTTCTAGGTATATTATCTCAGTAAACATGTAATATTTTTTATATGTAAATATTTCTTTTACTTATAGTATGAAATTATAAGTGAAATCCGCGACTAATATTACTTACAAAATCATTTAAAAATTAATTAAAAATAAATCTTCGTTTTATGCTTTGAGAAAATTTAAATTTTGCGGATTTGGCCGCAAAATTTATTGGACTCAGTTTTAAAATTTCTTGAACTTAAATGCAAAATTAGGCTTTTAAATTTAATAATTGATATGCACCAAAAATGGCACATTCAATAAACTTTAAAAAAAGTAAATTGAATGCGTTACAAAATCTAGATTCATTTGAATCTAATTCGAAATTATTTTGATGCATGAGCCGTAAAAAATAATTTTAATTCAAATGAATCATTAGATAATAATAAAGAACTTAAAATCAACCAAACTTTTCGATTCATTGATGAATAGATGATTGTTGCTGTCATTACACTCTATACATACAGATTAATTATGCAGTTGAGATAGTTACTGATAAATTGAAAAGCCATTGATTCGATGTAATTAATTATAAAATTAAAGATTAATCGAGAATAATGTTTTGAATTCAAATGTACCGGATTCACCGTTTATAGACTGTAATAGATCACAGCAACACGTTTCGCAAAATGCTTAACTACAATCAAATAAATGAAGTCTAAAAAAACCTCTAAGAAGGCAATAACCATAGGAGTTTAACAGCCGCTCTTTCGCACTATAGAAAACCCAAAAAATGTGAAAACCTACCAGTCTTGACGTCCCACAGTTTGACGGTGCCGTCGTCGGACGAGGTGATGACGAAGTGGCTGTTGAACTGCAGACAGGTGACCGCCGACTGGTGCTTGTTGGGCCCGGAGAGGGTCTGCAGACAGTGGCCGCTGACGATGTCCCAGACCTTGACCGTGGAGTCGGCGTTGCCCGAGACGAGGATGTTGTTGCGCAGCTCCATGCCCGAGGTCAGGCTCTGGTGGCCCATGAGGGTGTGACGACAGGCGCCCGTCTCCACGTCCCAGACGCGGATGCTCGTGTCCAGGGAGCCGCTCACCACGTGCACGCCGTCGAACTGCGAGAACCGAAAAGTCAGACGGAGGGTTTTCGTTAGAGGGCTTGACGTTTTGGGTGAAGTTTTAAATGGAGTTTTTGACGACGTCTTTCTAATGGTTTAGATCAAAATTTCGTAATTTTGGGGAATTTGAATTTTTGGATTGTGTTGTGAATTATTTAGTTACAATAATTGATCTTTACAGACCAGAAAATGGAGTTAAGTATTTGATGCTTAACGATTTTTTTTCTTTATTTTTTTTTCATCAGGTCGATTGAAATTCTAATATAACGATTTGAGTGACGGTAGCGTTACGGCTACTTAATTCTTTAAGTTTGTCTGTGATTTTTTGAAAATTACACGGCAGACAATTCTATAGAAGCAATCTTTGACAGATCAACTTAAAACTTTCAGAAAATCTACAGAATATAATTCTTTTGAAAGTTAGTGAAGCGCAGTTAAAAAAAATATGCTATGATTTAAATTTTATACAACTGTTACATCATTCAAACAATTTTTCCATGTATAAGTATATATAAATTTTTGCTAAATTTACCGATAAAAAATATATAATTTTAAATAGATTTCTTTAAATTATATAGTTCACTTATTTTAATCCTTGGATGACCATATGGGGTCATTTTGATCCCAGGCTTATCTATTACAAATAAAAAGCAAATTAGGAAAAAATGTGTTTAGAAGAGATTCCACAGAATTTTTTACTTTAAGGAGTCCATCTTAATCGAATTTTTAAAGGTTATTACTCGGCGACCTGAAGAAATACTAACTAGTTATACCAGGTCTCAAATTATCCGTTTAAAAGGCAAGAATCTAAACATAAAATTCCGTATATATAGAATAATACTTTTTTTTTATAAAATATGTTAAAGTATTAAAAATGGGGTAATTTGATCTAATATATCAACATACGCTCATCAACGTAGAAGAAAGTTTATAACATATTCCTTATATCGTAATTAACAATTTGAGCCATCATAGAATGATGAGCCACGCTTCGTCGGCCAGTAATAACATTTTTCATTTTGTAAATTTGCAAGAATCTTTTGGGTAAAATTTGTTTGGCAAATTTTGAAAAGTTAAAATTTTTACTGCTTTTTAATGGAGCATGGCACATAATTCAATTGTTGTTTTTGGTTCAAAGAATATACTGTAAAATTTATATGAAGATCAAGAAAAACTTTTTTTCTCTAATCTATTTTAATAAGTTACTACAACAGAACTTAAGCCATTATCAAGTCCTTTTTAAGACGTTTTCTTCTAGATTTTGGAAAAAAGTATGATCTTACTTGCGTAAAAGATAAAAGATCTGAAAGGCACGACCAAACAAATAACTCAAGCCCCAGATGGACAATGTGCTACATCAGGAATCGAAGTAATAGCATTATTAGAGATTGACTTTTGAATGTTAAAATTTATGTAAAATCTCTGATATAGAGCTTTTCAACGACGTAAATTTCGAATACGAAGTCAAAAGTTAGAAAAAGCGTGGCAGAACCACCATTGCCGTTGTATCAAGAGAAAGTTATTAACTTTCTCGCGTACGAAAGAAACTATGATATCTTACTTATGAAATTAATATATTTTAAGTGGATTCAGGGGTTGTATAATTTAAATCCGATGGGTAAACAAATGGATAAACATATTGTTTAAACAAATTTATTTTTCAAATCTGTTGGGATTTGAATTCAAATACCCCTGAAACCACTTAAAATATATTGATTTTGTAAGTAATGTTTCACAGATTCTTTCATACAGGAAAAAACTAATAACTTTCTCTTGATTCGGCCGCCATTCTTTTTTTAACTTTTGACTTCGTATTTGTAATTTAGGTCATTGAAAGCCCCTATATACACATTTTTGCTTAATTTGCATTTTATTTGTAATAGATAAGCCTGGTGTCAAAAATGATCCCACGTGACCATAATTCTGATTGTGGCATAACAATTCATAGTTTTAAGAGAATAAACCGACCTATAAATAAAGATAAATATCTTAGAATTGTGAACAAATTTGAATGAACTAGGATAAGAGAATTTTAATGAAAAGTTTTTATTTTTGACCTAGACAATTAAAAATTTTTCATTTCAACAATAATTCTAAAATATTTATCTTCATATTCTGTATCTAATACTGGATTGTCCCTCAACAACCATGAATCATAATGGACTTTGCAAATTTATGATTCTGTAAAAAGATCGTTTTAATGATCCGTGAATAATAAGATGTTAGAACAGTTATGGCTATTTTACCATCTATTTCAAGTTTTTATTGCACATACTTTGTGGTTGTACACACTGCATTGCACTAGTCAATCTCGACATTATTGCGATTTTCGACACCTTACTCGTCGTAAATCCTGAATTTTGAATAAGTGAACTGAAAATCGTTGTTTTAACGGTTTGGACATCTTTGGATCTACATATTATTACGTCAAAGCAATACGAGAAATCGTTTAAAATCATCTAAAACACACGTAAAAGATGTTTCGACTAAAAATACTAATTTCTGAGATGATTCTAAACATCTCGTATGGGTTTGGCAGCATATTTTGTAAATTCAAAGATAAAAAAGAAAAGCCAGTAAAACACCAAATCTTCCATTAGAATTAAAAAGCAAGTGCTTCCCAATCAACTCCGTGACAGAACCCAAAGTTCCAACAATGCACTAACCTGCAGCGAGTAAACCCTGTTCGTGTGTCCCTGCAGGGTGTGCAGGCACTCCTCCCTCTCTGGGTTCCAGACCTTGACCATGTAGTCGTAGGCACCGCTGACGACGAGCTTGCCGTCGTACTGCACGCACCTGACCGCCGCCAGGTGGCCCACGAGCACGTGCAGACACTCGCCCGTGTCTATTCGCCAGACCCTGAGGGTGGCGTCCCTGCTGCCGCTCACCACCTTGTTGCCGTGGAGATGCATGCAGCGGACCGTCGACGTGTGGCCGAAGAGGGTGTGTATGCACTCGCCGGTCTCGGCGTTCCAGACCTTGAGGGTGCGATCGGTGCTGCCGCTTATCACAGTTGTGCCGGACATCTGCGAGGACCAGACGCCGCCCGTGTGACCGCACAGCGTTCGCAGGCACTGCCGGGAGTAAGAGGGGGTTGTGCGATTAGTGGGGAGGGGCTGTGAAAAGGTATCACTCTAAAACCCAAAGTATAAAAAGTGGCGTTAAAATGTATAAATCGCACGATTTATACCTTTATAAAAAGTATAAACTAACGATTTTATACTTTATAAAAAGTATAAAGTAACGATTTTATACTTTATAAAATATACATTGTGCGATTTATACTTTTAAAAAGTATAAAGTTTGGCTTTTATACTTTATGAAGTATAAATGATGCTTTTTACACTTTCGCAAAAGTATAAAACGCGCTAATTATACTTTAGAAAAGTATACAATTTTGTCTCCTCAATCGAAAAGTATAAATCACTCATTTTACACTTTATGAAAAGTATAAAACGCACAATTTATACTTTTGAAAAGTATAAAATGTTGTCTTATAAATAGAAAAGAATAAATCACGCGTTTGACACTTTATGAAAAGTATAATACGCGCAAATTATACTATATAAAAGTATAAAATCGTTACTTTATATTTTTATAAAAGTATAAATCGTACGATTTATACATTTTAGCGTCACTTTTTATACTTTGGGGTTTAGAGTGCAGTTTTAATTTGTTGTCGTAATGCAGCATTCACTAGTTAAAAATCTGCTAATTATTATGTGGGTCGGATTAAAGTGGAGTATCGCATCTCGTGAGACGTTTGTAAGGAATCTTGAACTTGATAGAGGCAAATGAATATGAAAAATCATAAGAATGCTTTGATGAGCAGTTTTTTATAGGGTCAATGCAAAAGTTATAGGACCATGGATTTACGCATTAATACGTTTATGAAGTACAGTCAAGAGTTTAAACGTGAAAATTTCTAACATTTCTTCTTGAAGCTACATTTTTTTTAGTACTTTTCATTGCTTTTACAATATTATATCCAGAGCTGTTTTGCAAATCGAATGGTTCCGATTCATTTAAAAAAATTAATCAGATAAATTTGAATTTGATTTATTTTTCGACGGGGAAATAGAATCTCGATTTAAATGAATCAATAAATTAAATCGCGATTCATAATCTTTATTGAAATTATTTGGAAAATGTGAATAGCGATTTAGGTTTGAATTGAATAATTTGAATTCGAGAATGTCAGTACTCGGACTCCGTTTATGTTTAAAACGACACAATTCGAACATTTTTTTATTAAAAAATGATTCCACAAAATTTTTATCAACGACTAAATTAACTAATCAATCTACATCTATCTCTATATTGTACAAACGATAAGGAGAATCAACATCTAATTTTATAGGACAGTAAAGTCATGATTAAATCGAGTTATAATGTTTCAGTTTCGCAAAGAAATCGAGCAAAAATCACTGATTCTAAAGAGGAATACCTATAAATGCTCATGCGGTTCCACGTAAAATATGGGATCTATAACATTATTTTGAGCGTGAAGAATCCATACAATCTTGCATTTAAACAAGAAATTTCTTCTGTATAAAGTGGAAAATGTGACAAAAGTGAATTTATTTAATTTTTACTACTGAATATCTGATAAAAGCTTGATGTTTTCACATATTTTATCGAATTTGACCCTTTTTTGTTAAAATTTTCCTTTTTTACCCGGATAAATTTTTTGTTCAAGTTCGCACCCGTGAAATGTACTATCCCATATTATACCATACCTCATTTTGTATTCAAATTCAAGAAGTCCATACACCTTTGTTTCTTATACATATTTAAAATATGCTTTTGATTCATAATTCATTACAAGATTTTAATTGGAAGCTTACACCTAGGAATGAAATTATTTTGATTCTATTGTAAAGAATAGGGTGGAGGTTACTGTATGGTTTTTAATTATTATAAAAAATGTATACAACATTTGTACCTCAAACTATTATCTTATTTGTTATTATAAAAACACTGAAAATCACAGAGTTATTGGCATACCTACAGCAGTTGACTCTTGTACCCTATGGGTTTATTGTTAGTTTTAACATTATAAGATCGCGATTAAGACCTTAATGCTTAGGTAAAAATTCCATCTTAACGACTTACGAACACTGAAGAACACAAAAATAACATCTATATAAATCCCCAAAAAGGTCCAAGAAGATACTCACTTTGCCAGTGACCGCCGACCAGACCTTCAGCGTATTATCGTCCGAGCCACTGACGATCCTATTCCCCGAGAACTGCAAACACGTAATCACATGATCATCGTGTCCTTTGAGGACCTTCGGCGGCCTGATGGGCTTCGTCCTCCAGTTCATCTTGATATTGTGCTGCCTCATGTAGGCCTGCTTCCAGGGCGACGCGCCGTTGATCGCAGCCCCGTTGTTCCCGCAATTGCCGAGCGCGCACTTGGCGCTCTTGCGCCTGGGCACGTCTTTGAGATCGTCGATGCCCGCGGCCCGACACTTGTCCTTCCAGAGGAGATTGTCGTCGGCGAGGAAGCGCCAGGAGCGACAGGTTTGCGCGGCGCGCAGCAGGTCCCGGGGCTCGAGGAAGGCCAGGACAGAGAGGGCGAGCTCCTTGGGCAGGAGGGAGATGAAGTCGCGCTGGAACTGGGGCTCGATCACCTGCATCATGTGCCGGACCTGGGTCGGCTCGCAGCGCTCGATCAGCTCGTCGATCGCCAGCATGCGCTCGGCGTTCGACCAGCGCTGTTGGAGAGAAAGAGAGAGAGAGAGAGGGGGTGGTTAGTTGGTTGTACTTTGGTGTGTGCTTCGTTTGCGGGGCGAAGAGACTTGGATGATTCGAGTTTTTTCGGGGCTGAGATTTTTCTTCAATAAAGTATTATCTTGTATTTGTCGTTGCTAAACATTTTGCTAAGACTTCGGAAATTATTGTTACGTATTGAAAAGCGCGTTTTGTTTTAATGAAATTTACTTTTATGAAAATAAGGGCTGATCGGGAATTTCGGACGGAAAGGTAATCTTTTCTACTAGCATAATAATTTAATTGAATAACGGATTTCAGATACTTTTTTAATGATTGAATTTTTAGTTTTGATTAAAAATGACACTACGAACCTGTGGCTTCCCGGAATAACCACTTAAGTCCATTTTTTTGAAAATTGAGTTTTTAGTGATTCTGGTATCTACATATGGTGTACTTGCAAAACTTCATCTAATATTTTTCTTTTTTTCATATTTATTGGGCGTTCTCAGGAAATTGAAAGAATTAGGCAATTGAAAACATATTTCCACCGCAAAATCTCCGCTCATGTGTTAATGTGTTAATCAACAGGTGCAGTCTTTTTACAAAAAAATATATAGAAACATTTGCATCTCGCGATTCTATTCTGACATTAACTCTTTTTACATTCATCTGGAAATTATAGAAGAAAGTAAAGAAGTTGATAGAAATCTGATTTATTGTTTTGTTGCTCTAAATCCTAAATAGCTCTGGCATGGAATGAAACATTTATTAGACATTTTGAAATACGTAGTTCTGTTTTTTTTATAGATAAATAACTATTGCTAAATTGAAATTAACCCAATTTCAGATAAAATTAACAACAAAATATTTTTATTCTATTTAGAATCTACCTAAAAAAGGCACATATAATTTTTATACTATACATGTTTTTATTTTTTATTTTTTTTTATGTCTGGGCACTAAATAGTTAAACCTTAATTATTCCGAAAAAAACATATAATATCTATTTGAATGTTTGAGTTACTAAATGTAGAAAAATATTATGAATTCAAATTATGGTTGTATTTGTTAAATTCAAATATTAACAAAATTATGAGCAAAAAGAAGTGTAGCAGTATCAAATAACACCTGATTGGTAACTAAGGATTAAAGTGCTTTGCTCTGAGATATGACTTTATAGATAGCAAACGTTGAATATGACAATAAAATAAATGGTCTTATTCAAATGTACTACTGATCAAGAGTTTTGCATTGTTAACCAATCGCTGTTTAAAAACTATATAAATTTATCTTTGTCCTGTTCCAAGTCTGGGCCGTCCCCCGGTGTGTAGGCTTGAAGTAGAAGAAAGATGAATTTAGAAAATGAATTAGAGGTTAAATAATACAAAAATCGTGATCAACTGGATAAATTCGACTTTATTCCACTTTAAGCCTGGGCTGGTCCCTGAAGCCCAGACTTGAAATAGAGGAAATATGAATTTGGATAGTTTTTGATCAGAAATTTGCTGTCATTACAAAAATGGTGATCAACTAAAATGTGTTTTCACAAATTTAGTTTTCGAATTATTTCTGTTTTAGGAATCCTCTAATTGCCTGAATTTACATTAGGCATTTAGCAAATATTCCTAGATTGTACTGTAAATGCCTTGCGAATTCAGGCAATAAGATAAAAGAAACGTTTTCATTTGCAGATTTGTGTATTTGCCAGCATTATGCTAAATTTCTAGGAATTAATGACAGATTCTTTTAAATGCCTACGATATATCAGTACAATGTATCAGTTTTTCTAAAATCTTTGGAAGATATAAACAAAAATGATAATAATCTTGATGCTTTGTTTATGATTAATCTAAATGTAAGGAATAAAAGAGGACCACAATCAAACAAAACTCAAAAGTCCTTAATTACAGTTCTGTTCAGTGAAACTATTTCTATAAAATGAAATCATATTATATTTCTTTAAGCATACATTATAAAACTATTTAAAGAAAACAATTAGAGTATTACAGTTTTTTATAATAAAATACTTTTTAATTTTTACTATAAATATTGTTATTATAAGTATTATTTTTATTATTATTATTTCAAGACAAGCCTAAATTATTTATTTCAGTATTTAAGATTATTAATGCTACATGGACATCTTTAGATATTATGTGGATTACATTAAATAATTTGTTTTGAAATCTTGGGAGACTAAATGTTGAGTAAACAATAAATGAGTATTTTTGCAAATGAAAAGCAAATGTAAATAAGTACTGCTGTAACAGCAATAAATAAAAAAAATAAACAAATAAGTTACATACCTGAAATTGCAAAAGCCAATCATTCATTTCTGGAGGAGGATTGTCCTTTGTTGGTATGATTGGTCGGCCATGTTTTACTTTCTCATCGAGCCTCTTGAGACTTCTGCAACAAATATTTCAAAACGTTTAAATATCAATTGTATTATGATTACAGGATTGGTTTCTTTTTTAAGAACAACCGAAACAAATATCTTGATTATTAAGAGATAATGAATGATTGATTAATTTTTCATGTATCTATATAGAATTTTGAGGTTAATAGCTTCTTTGAATCATATTAAAAAAGGCATTTACTATTTGTAGTATAAAAATCAAATGGAAATATGACTTACACAGTAGATTTGTCTTCGGGGTTGGGCTTTTTACAAGGTAAGCTGGATTCAGTCTCACTTTTGCGTTTCCTTGGAGGTAAAACGACATCCAAGGGCACGCATGTTTCCAAATTTGGACTTTGGACACGTTGTGGCAGTTGTGGCTGCCTCTGCAGAGCCAGTGACTGGCAATCGGACTCGTCAATGTCTTCTTCACACTCTGCATCGCAAAACAATCCGGAATCGCTGATCTGTAAAAATAATGAGGTTATGTTACCACATGTCCAAGATTTTTCATCAAACTCCAGCATTCCTCAAAATTATTATCTTATTAGTTATTAATCACCTCACAATCCTCCTCTGTGCTTTCTTCCTCCTCCTCGTCAGCCGTTTCTCCATAATCATCCAACTCTTCATTTTGTGGCAGCGGTATCTGATCTAGTGTGCTCGGACCCGGGACACCTTCGACTCCTTCTATTGGACTTGGACTTGTACCACCTGGTTTATCGCTGGTTGTTCCCTTAGACGACGATGGAGGGACAGACATTACTGGCGCGTACTGCAAATAAAATTGACACACAAATTTTTAATTAATGAATTTTTAAAATTTTTTAATACTTTTAAATTTTAGAATCAACATTCTTTTAATCATATGTACACATGTTGAATTATATCATATTCAATTTATTTCTTTCTTACAGTCAATTTAAAGACTCATTTAAATTATTTTACGTTCTAAATTTTTTATACTAAAAATATTGGTGCATTGTAGTAAGGCGTAAACTGATAAGAAAACATAGATAAGGAACAAACTAGATTTAATCTCGTTTATTTACACCAAAAAATATAAAAGACCTTGTCTTAAAACCACTTGAAGTTCCATATAAACATAATAATAATTCGATATTTTATGAATATACACTAATAATTATACTTATAGGAGTTTAAGTGGCCATAGAAGAATTTTTTTTTACACTTTTTGACCCCCCTTTAAACCAAATCCACGTGTGGATGTTCCCTTATCAGTAACTTACTTAGTCATATTACTAACTAGAATGAAAACAAAAATCAACAAGTACCACATTTTTAAAAGCATCATTTCAACCAAATGATCTACTTTTCACAATTCCCTCGCAAACACTCTTAACAATAAAACCTCAAAGTTCTCCAAACCTGTTTCCAAGCAACAAGTACCATTCTCACAACACTCTCCCAGCCTCTGACACCCGCATTCCCAATCCATCCACCGATCAAAAAAGAAAACAACCATCCGTACGTCCAAACTTCCACACAAAGCTCATTTACCTCTTCCCACACCCTCGTAAACCACCTCTGCTCCAATCCAAGAATCCGCACACACACAGCCTCACTTCCCACCCATCCACCAAAAAAGAAAAACCCCGCAAAATCCAGTTCAGAACATCTTACACCCGGATAATCTCAAAGACACACGCGCCCGCGTGTGCAGCTATGCAGAATCCACGCACAAAAACGGAGCAACCTAACCTTGACACCGTGCACGCAGGTGATGTGTCTCGTGCGTGCGCTCGCGGTATATAATACACACCCGCTTATTTAAGTACTCAAAAACTCGAGAGAGAAAAACCACACCACTAGAGCCGGTGCGCGCGAGCTTCTACCAGGATACTCCCAGCTCCGTTGTAAAAACACGCACCGCACCGCCACACCCGCGTAAAGCAGAGCAGAGAGCAGAGGCACGGATCCCGAATTATGTACGTGTTTCCTCTCCGGACCTCCGAGAGAGGATCAGATCTCTCTACGACACACAACGTATGATCTCCCCTTATACGCACACACACACAATATATACATATATATCTATACACACAGGTTGAAGGAGGGGGTGTCGGGGGACGAAGAATACGATAAATATATAATTTTTATACTCTCGCTGTGTCGGGGCCCAATTTTCCAGGCTGCACTCCGCCTCATGTGATTTTAACAACAACAACAACAACACCAACGACGACGCGTACGTGGATAGTACAACAATGCACGGTGTATTTAAGCGAGGAGACCGAACCGAATGTGTGTGTGGCTTGTGCTGCGTTGTGCCCTCCTCTCCTCCTCTCTCTCTCTCTCTTTCTTTCTCTCTCTTTCCTCTCTCGCTCAAAAGGAGAGGAGAGCAGAGCTGCTGCTGCGGTGGCTGTGCAAGAGAGAAAGAGACACCTTTTCCCAGGCACCGTGGGAGAGAGACTTTACACACGGGAGTGCATCGTGTGTATACGTGTGCCCGTCTGTGCGTACACCTGCACGCTCGCGCGCGCACGGCCCGATCGGTTGTTACAACCTTAACGAGAGCGAGAGAGAGAGAGAAACTCGCTCTCGTCGCCCTTGCGCATTTTTAAAAAAGGAAAGAAACTAATGCATTCGGTATTCTCGCGCGCGGCGGTCTGCCACCCCTAACCAACGAAACCTGCATTCTATCCTCCAGCGTCGCGCGAAAGCGTTATACTTTTATTCGAATTATCGGCCAGGAGCCGCACGATTCGAATCCACAAGATGCACTCGCTCAACATTCAACGTACAGCTCATAAATGTCCAGGAGCAGGAGTGTTACGATACCTAACCTCGTGGCGACGGTGCGTCGGTGGGTGGCTGTCGGGGGCCTGGCGCGCGATCCTCCCTCTACGGCACCGAACTACCAGCTAAACCTCAAGCTCGTTGTCGTGCTGGCCGTCTGCTGCTCGTCCTCCGTCAACGTGCCCCCCCAGTTTGAAACTGAATTGGCGAAGCACACACGGACGCAGGGAGAGCCTGGGGGCGCGCGCGCGTCTCTCTCTCTCTCTCTCTCTCTTCTCTCGCACACTGGGGCCGCCGCAGCCGCAATTCGTGATGAGTGCACGAGAGAGGGTGAAAGAGAGTAAGAGAGAAGAGAGGTGAAACGAAACGGTATATAGGTAGTTTCCGTCGCGCGAAGCGATCTCTCTCTCTCTCTCTCCATAAGTCCAGAATTAAAATCTTGTCATTGTTTTTCGTTAAATTTTTGGGTAGCCTTAATTTATTCTAATGCGTATTATTTATTCTTGTGTAGTCTTTAATTTATTTTAAGTGTTAAGTGTGAAGTGTGAGTGTGATTATTTAGCGTGAATGAGTGTATGAACGAAAGAAGAATGTAAGGCGTTTTATTTTCCGACGCGATAGATATGTGTGTAATATAAATGTGTATGTGTATATATTACTGTTATCTATTTATTTGTATATTAAGTTGACGAAATAATATGTGATAGTACTGACTACATTATGATATGTTAGACAATGCATTGACGACCCGTGATAGCGATCCAAACTTTTTAACTGTAATGACGGATAATGTGATAACAAATTTTAACCAAATGTACATACAGCTGTAAATTTTTGTCATAAGTGATAAATAAAAAGAATATCTATCTATCTATCTCTCTCTCTTCGTCCTCGTTGCTCGCATGGATGTAGTATATAGTATGGCTTTTTAAAGGGATGTATTTTTTGTGAGTTATGCGTTGGTTGTCCTTGTTCGGTCGGTAATGGGAGAGCGTAAATTGTTGCAATTGGACGGTGCTGACGCCTCGCGAGAAGTGTGGGGGTTTACGTTGCGAAGGCGCGCGACTTTTGAACGAGGTCATAATTATATCTGGGAGTTTGCGAGATGGCGAAGTTGCTGAACGAGTAGTTTTTGAAGCGGATGTTTGATAAACTGTTTTTTTCTTTTTCTTTCGGTGGAAATTCTGCGGAGTTTGGGTTTGGGATTCGCTTGCGCCATGGCATTTTCCGAAAGATTTCTGATGAATTGACAGAAGTGGGAAATGCATTCATGCTAAATTAAGCGCAAGTAGAGAATTTCAACATAAGTAGATAGATTTGCAGAATGAATAGTAAATTATAACTTACTACTATCCATATCTAACAAAATTTGTCTAGAGTTATACTTAAATAGACTGCCCTGCCCTCCAATTATGACCAGGCTTGAAGTGGACGAAAATACGAATTCGGATAGTTGATCAGTGATTCCTGAATAACAAAAAATGTGATCAAGTATAATCCAAATTAATTTGTTTTTTCCATTTTCAAAACGATCACGCTGTTTTGTCGTTACTTTAAGCCTGCTGTCTCCTGCAGCCCAGGCTTGCCATGCATGGAAAAAGACGAATTTAAGATAGTTCTTTTCATTTCAAATTTGGAGCTGTGAGGGACAGCCAAGGCTTGGAGTGATGAAATACAAATTTGGATAGCTGTTGATTAGATACCCTTGAATGCAAAAATCGTTATCAATTATTCAAATTTGTATTTCTTGATCCACTTCCCGGGAGCAGCCCGTAATAGGCTTATGATACAAAAGTAGGAGCAAATGTTGTATATTTCGCATTTTTTAGTAGAATCTTCTATCCTAATTGCCGAGATTCACTTTACATATTCAGCAATGTTAAACAGTAAAAATATTATTAGAACTTTTAAATTGCTTAACGCTGTTAACAGATGTATAATGTGATATTTCCAGGAATTAAAAATAATAATATGTGTATTATAATAAGTGTATTTATGTAACTGACTGGTACTTTCATAAAAAGGCATTGATAATAATTTTGCTTAGATAATTTTCAAATTACAATATTCACAATACTAAAGACTTATATTTAGAAAAAGATTGAATAAAAAAAATTTGTATTAAGTAATCAATAAATAAATAAAAGACAAGTCTTTCACTTGCAGATATGTCATCAATGTTGTCTGCCGCGTGGTCAGTGTACCTAACCTCAACGACTCCACTGTTTACGAACAACATGTGTTTTGTTTTTTAAATTATAATAATAAAAACAATGGCCAAAGTAATCAAGAAGAAAAAAATTTTAACAAGAGATGAATTAGAACAACTAGATAAAACTGTAAATCATTTTTTACAAAAATATTAAAAATCACTTTTATAAATTTTTCTATTTTACTTATTGTTTTCTTTCTCTTTATCAGGAATTAGTAGATAGAATTTTGCAGCTTGAAGCTCATACACTGCAGTTAAAACAAATCATTGAAAAGAAAATGGGTACCACAGTGAAAATCAAAGCAAGTTCTTCAAATAAAAAATTTGACTTTGCTACGTAAGTGTATCTATAATTTAAATTATAATTCTTTTATTATATAAATGTTAAATTTTACATTTTTTCTAGGTGTCACAAGAGGCATATTATCTTGAAATTATACTATTTAGGATGGGATTATCAAGGATTCGCTGCACAGGAAGATACAACCAGTACCATTGAGTACCACTTGTTCACTGCATTAACAAAGACTTGTCTGATAGAGAGTAGAGAAACATCTAATTATCATCGCTGCGGTAGAACTGACAAAGGTGTGAGTGCATTTTCTCAAGTAATTTCTATTGACGTTAGAAGTCGACTTGAACCAAAGAAGCAGGAGAACTTTTCAGACGAATTACCTTACTGTAAAATTTTAAACAGACTTCTTCCAAAAAACATTCGTTGCTTTTCTTGGTGTCCTGTTCAACCTGAGATTTCTGCCCGATTCGACTGCAAAGGGAGAAGTTACAAGTACTTTTTTCCTCGAGGAAATTTGAATATTGAAGCTATGGACAAGGCTGCAAAATTGACAATCGGCAGTCATGATTTCAGAAATCTTTGTAAAATGGATGTGGCAAATGGTGTTGTGAATTTTATTCGAAATATTGTAGATGCTAAAGTTTGTTGTATAACAAAAGAGAGTCATGATAAAACTTCTGGTAAATATTGTACATTTTAAATAATATTTATTAATTTATTAATTAACAAAAAATGAAGTTTCTGAACATGCTGTATTTTTTATATAGTAAAGTATATACGATCAGAATGAACTTTTTTACTGAATATTTTAGGGTATGACATGTGTGAATTGAGTATTAAAAGTAATGCTTTTTTATGGCATCAAATTCGTTGCATAATGGGAATTTTATTACTTGTTGGACGTGAGCAAGAAAAACCAGAAATCATTATTCAACTCTTAGATGTTGAAAATTGCCCACGAAAGCCACAGTACAATTTAGCACATTACATTCCATTAAATTTGTTTTATTGTGAATACGATGATACAAATTGGTATGTAGATAAAGAAGAATTTCAGAAGGTTGTTAAAGATCTGCAAGAAGAATGGACTTATGCTGCAATCAAGTAAGAATATAAATATTTACCAAAAAAAGTGTTTTATTATAAAAAACAAAACTCATCTATGATTGTTTTTTTCTTTTTAGATGCACCATGACAAGAAATATGTTGCAAAACCTGGAGCCATTGTATGATAATGAAACTAGTCATTTAAATCATCAAAGTGATTGTCTGACACAAGGAGTTGAATCCAAAGTTTACAAGCCACTGATGCAACGTGATACATGTGGTAAGTAATGTATCAATTTATTATTTTTTTTATTTTATGTTTCTACAAGAGTTTAGTAACTTTTTTAATGAAATAAATAGTTAATTATCACGAAACTGCTAGTTTTATCACATAAAATTACACGTAACGACGATGCATATATATTTGAAATCAGTCATATCTTTTTCCATTTTATCCCACACTAGGGGGCTATGCCCCCTGCGTACTTCGCGCGCCAACCCCCTCGATTGGGCATAATCAAATAATTAAAAGCATTATCACTTCCACACCAGCTTCAGGTAGTTAATACAGTACGTTTTTTTATAAGAGTATTACCAATAGTGGTTTCCCCAGTACACTTAAATCCACTGTACGAGTAACGAAATTTGTACAATTATAATATAATGCGTAAAATTTGAAAAACTTTGGACGTAAAATAACTTGGAACAACGTAAATTAATGTGAAATGACGTTAAATACCTAAAAAATTACGTCAAAATATATATGGAGAAAGCCTCGATTCTTTCACGTAAAATAAATGTAGACCAACGTAAACTAACGTAAACTACGTGAAATAGCTCTTAAATAACGTAAAAATAACGAAGAATTCTGAAAAAGATGCCAAAATAACGTAGAAAAAGCGAGATATAGAGAAAGCCTCAATTCTTTTACGTGAAATAACGTAGACCGATGTAAACTAACGTAAAGTACGTATAATATCTCATAATTAATGTAAAAATAACGAAAAATTCTGAAAAGGAGGCCAAAATAACGCAGAAAAAGCGAGATATGGAGAAGGTCCTCGATTCATATACGTAAAATACCGTAAACCAACGTAGACTAACACAAACTACGTAAAATAGCTTATAAATATCTTAAAAATAACAAAAACATCTGAGAAAGAGGCCAAAATAACATAGAAAAAGAGAGATATGGAGAAGGGCCTCGATTCTTGAATCGACGGCGGCGGCGGCGAAATATTTTTATAATATACAGAGACGAGATAAAGTTCCAGTCATTAAAGGACAATTTAATAAAAAAAGAAGTACAGTACAAAAGGTTGATTAGTATTTTATATATACGTTGCCATGGATCTGATCATTTTATTGTAAAACAGGGTTTTTTTGACGTATAGAAAAGTTTGACTGTATCAGAAAATTATAAATTTATACGAATGATTTAGGGGTCATTAAGTTCTTACGTAACGCTAATTTTCAGTAATTTGGATCCCTCCCCCTGTAACTGTAACATTCTGTCACATTGCTCGTGACCCCCTATAAAATTACGTGACGTTTAAAACGACCCGCCCTCCCAAATATAGAAAAACGCTGCCAAGTGCTTTGGCACTATGCTTTCTCAAAGAGAATTTAATTAAAATTATTATATAGATAAGGAAGAGCTGCGCAGTACCGCCCACAATGGTTAATTTCCTGTTTAATTTCTTTCATAAAAAACAAACCGGCTTATTACCTAAGAATTTACAAGAATATACCTGTATATGAAACAAGTATTCAATAAAAATTTCATTGGCTTTTTAGGTATAGTTTTTGAGTTATAAATGTTTATAAAAGAAATTTTGTCACACAGTATAATAACTGAAAATAGACTCATATAAAATCGTTTATGGTCCTAAAATGAAGGATTTTATGAGTACTTTATTGTGTAAAAAATTCGCTTCCCAGAAACCATTTCTGTATTGAAAAAAATTGATTGAACATATTCTTGTTGTATTTAAGGGTCTTGCAGGTTTTTCTATGTTTATCAATTTGTATATGGGTAAGTCCTCCTGAAATCTTTCAAGGAACAAAATGGGACCTTCCAAATTTAAATCGGTTAAAAAATAAAAATCTCCACTGTTTTGTCAACTTTTTATATTTTAAAGTCTGAAGTTGACGATCTAATTTTACAATATCGGAATTACGATCAAAAAAATTAAGTTTGACAAAAACCCCTTATTTTATAACAATGTGGATGCAGGTAACGTGGACATGCAGGTAGAGTGGCCATCTACACGATATCTCGCTGTATGCGTTATTTTGGGGCCCCGTAACTCGTACAGTATATGTATTGTGACAATAGATATTGAGAGGCACGGTGACCCTGCTGCTAGCGCCCTCTAATTATAAGATAGTGGTTTCTTAGCAGTGCATGCATGTAAAGAAACCACTTTTGTCAGCCTGATATGAACGAAAAAAATCATACGGTACATAAAATTGTAGCTTTTTTTACGTCCCTTAAGATGCATGTCAGTTTTTGCCGTAGAGTTTATTTTCGATGCGGAAATTGCAACTTTCATTGACGTTTAGCGGTTGGTAAACTGGCCATACGAATGCATTGCAAGACAAAAGGCAATCGACGCCGATAAAAACGGCGGTTGTTTTTTATTCTAAATTCCTAGACTTACTAATCACAAAATATCGACACCAAGGCGTATGCTACTAACACCTTTAATTAAAATTCAGAGAGTAAATTTATTTACAAAAGAACTCATGAGATATTAGAGTTAAAGGTTCAAATAACATGTCTCAATAGTTTCCGAAGCCCCAAAACCGATATATGTCTACTGGGAATCAAAAGTTCCTTACAATGGCCACATTACCTGCACCCCCTTATATTGCTTTCATATAATTATGTGAGATTAAATTGTAAAAAAAACGTTTATTTTTTGTGAAAATATTATCTATATATTTATTAAATCTAATGAAATAGTATTGCTTAATACATTTCTCTAAATCATTTAAAACGATAAAACGTCAATAATGTATATGATCAGTAATTGGGTCTTGATATGATCAGAAACTACTCCACGTGTTATTTGGATGATCAGTAGTTGATCCCTTGGATTTTTTTCTTTGAGGCTTTATAATTAATTTAATTTCGATTATTAATACATTTTTTTAATTCTATATTAGAGGTTAAGATTTATATTTGTCACAAGAAATTCTTTTTTCCATGAATTGATCAGGAATCGGTGCTATGACGGTATGCAATGTTATTAATAATCAAAGATAGTGATGAAAAAACTGAATATCATTATGTAAATATGCGAATTTTAATTTTCTTAAAATCCATGTTTCTTTGCGTTTCTTTAACTGCTATCATTATTCAAGAGGCAGAAAGATAAAATAATTGATATAGGGTTATCTTAAGTGAGATTTATATTCTAAATATTTTAGAAAGACAAACGAATTATTTGCGTTGTTTTTTAATCATTAAGAATTTTCGCGTCGCAACAATGAGCTTATTGTAAATTCTGTCACGAATAAAAATTTTAAAGATTGATCAGATCAAAGATAAAAATTTGTTTAGTTTAAAGCCCGCAATTAAAATTGAATGATTCAGATACGAACTCATTATTTATATATTTTGCTTGCCATTTATTTTTTGTAAAAATAAATATGTCTTAGCAAATGCATAGTATTAGATGATAATGAATAGATTGCATGTACATCGCATAATAGCGAAATAACTTTTTTAGTTTCCCTTTGAAATGGACTGACAAGGAGAGTGTCAACCTTCTGTAATCGAATTCGGCTGAAACTTTGAAATTAGTTTTATGCTCATCTGAATGATAATGGCCACTTTCTTCCCTGAAAAGCGAGACCAAGATTACACTGTTTGTCCGCAAAAATGATTATCGAGAAAAAAGTTACTTTGTTTCTGCAAATCTCTTTTTTCCCGCAAATGGGGGAAAAAAGTGACTTCACTAGAAACTAGTCCAAATTCCTTTATTTCATCAAGTTCTACCAATAACCCTGATTTTTTATTGTCTTTTAACAGTCCATTAGTCCCGCTTTCCAAGTCAAAAAGTGGTCACAATTGAGATGGGCATAAAGTACTATATGTAACTCGAGAAAAAAGTCGATTTTTCCCTGGCACCATACTGTCCTCGCTTCGTTTCGCTCGCTCGGGCAGTAAACTAACCTGTGGGAACAATATTCGACTTTTTGCCCTTGTTACATAATGTACAATTCTGGTACTCAAAATGAAACCCAGCACTTGTAATTTGATCTAATAGGTCCTAGAACCTGAGATACAGGTATAAAAGTTAATATTCATATACCCAATGTTAAAACTCTTGTATATATATACAAGATTTTTAACATTGGGTATATGAATGCTAACTTTTGTACCTGTATCTTAGGTTCTAGGACCTCTTAGATCAATCTACAAGTGCTGGGTTTCATTTTGTGTACCAGAAAACTATTATATATATAATATACACATATATATATATATATATATATATATATATATATATATATATATATATATATATATATATATATATATATATATATATATATATATATATATATATATATATATATATATATATATATATATATATATATATATATATATATATATATATATATATATATATATATATATATATATATATATATATATATATATATATATATATATATATATATATATATATATATATATATATATATATATATATATATATATATATATATATATACTAGGGGGGTACCCCACTACTCGCTCCGCTCGCCAACCCCCAAAGCATCATGAAATTTTTTGTTTTTATGAAGGTTTTCTATTTTTCCAAATGAGGAGGGCATGAGGAGGGCTGGGAGGAGGGCTATGAGGAGGATACAAAGAGGAGGGGCGAGGAGGGCAAAAAATAAGATCAAAATAACGTATTTTTTGAAACGATATTACCTTGTTTTGAGGAGGAGAATGAGGAGGGCAAAATGAGGGGCGAGTAGGGGCGAGGAGGGCGTAAATCTTCTAAGATTTACAAACAACTATATAATATAGGAAGATATATATATAGATATATATATATATATATATATATATATATATATATATATATATATATATATATATATATATATATATACACTAACAATCTTAACAGTTTAAGAATCTTAATCGATAATGTTGTATCTATTATATATACATAGGCCCATTAAATAACACTACGGATACTGGGCTTAATTTTTGGGTACCAGAAAACGATCCTTTAAGTTATAGCGGAATCCGATTCCGGCAGATCTGATACTCTCCACAAGTGTAAGTTTTTACCTTGCTAAACACATCCGTCCACGACAATTACGAGGACCCATTCTATTTCAATTAATTTTCAATTTAGTGTAAATATCTCACTGGAATATTGTTGTCCCAATAACAATAAAAAATTAAAAGAAAATAAGAAAAAAAATTATAATTAAAATAAATTGATCATTAAAAATAATTATGACCAATTAATTTTTATCAATAATCATCATTTGACTACCCTCAAGCAAGCCAAAACAAATTGCATTGCACAGACGCCTTCTTTTCTTTTTCCAGAGAGTCTCGAGGACCGCATCGAACACTACACAAAAAAGCGCAGGCTGGAAAAAACGAGTTGATAATCTGCGTGAACGTCCTCTCCCTGCTATTCGAGCAACAACAAATGCCACAACGCAGACCATGGGGCAAAAAAGAGTTCATCGTCTGGAGCGCCTTCTCTCTTTTTTTTTGCACAAGCACAATTCGCCGCCGCATTTCGACACCCGCCCGCGCGTAAAAAGCTCGCACTCTCTCAACTTTGCACTTTGCTTTCTTTTTTTTTATCTGCGGCTGTAGCAAAGTTCAACGCGCGACGATACCAGAAGGGCAAAAAGCGTGCGTTTGTTTATGTAATATTACGAGCTATAGGTGTGCATTGTGCGCGGTTGCGAAAAGTCAGGCAGAAGCTCACGTATAATTACATACGTGATAATCGGCGAGCGTGATGGACGGATGGACGGTCACCCCGCACCGGAGTTCAAGAGCTTGGCAAGCGTACGTGGCTGTGACATTGTGTCGTTACGACACTTTAGCTGTTTTTGCATATATATATATATATATATATATATATATATATATATATATATATATATATATATATAAGAGGTATAAGCGCAGTGCTGGACTGGCTTTCTTCCATTATTTCGTATTTCTTAGATGAAAGATCGATTTGGGCAGTGCAGACTGGGACTTCCGCGTGCGATCGGTATTCGCATTGGGATTTGCGAAGATGATTTTGTAGATTTGAATTTATTTAGAGATACAGGAGTTTAAACTATATACAAGGAGAATGTACGAAGTGCGGGTCGCGAATTTTGATGAGGCTTTGAGTTGTGTTTTTTGGTACCTAAAAATGAGCTCCAGCACCCGCGGTTTTGTGCTAACGAGTCCCTATTATCGAGATATAGCCAATTATGTCACAAGAACCCGTTTTTTAAAGAAAAAATGGTACCTTCACTTCAGATCATAACTCCACAAGTATTTACTCAGAAACAATAATCTAAAAGTATGTAGATCAAAGTATACAGAACGAGCTTTAATTTCCACTTTGTTTCGTATAAAAATATTAATCTTTTGCAAAGTTATTAACGACGAAAAAAAGTAATAAGAAATGCATGGAAAATCAACGATTAAAACAATATTAAAATGTTCAATTGTTCATGTATTTTTCATCACTTTTTTTGACAATTAATGTTGAAATGTAATTTTCTATATATATGCACCGGATGAGCGCGATTGAATAAATATTTTTCGAGTTTATACCTTGTCCGCCAGTTTGAAACAAGTCGTTTTGAGAAAAACGCGTTTTATGTTCACGGTCACCACTACATACCTGTTCGATGCGCGGCTACAAACTCAGCTGCAGCTCCGTTAGAGATAGAATATCGATCTAAAACTTTGAGAACATATTCTCCACATACA